>JAYESA010000003.1:12587567-13787567 GCA_036927795.1 Iris macrosiphon
GGTGTTAATCATACACCTCACGTATGATTATCCAGGCCATGTAGCCATTGAACAAGTTCCCAAGCCGATCATATTTTGAAACTACGATTTCAAACACTTAGATAGTTATACTTCTCTATTTTAGTTCATATACTACATCACCCGTATATGATATTATACCTCGTTCTCTTCATTTCATATATGTACTGACTGTGCCATATTGTCTATATTGCCTGTTCTCCTTATATTGTCATTGCATTTATTTATTTCCTTCTCTCAGTATATAGCATCATCTATTTATTATTTTATAGTCCTTATCAATTAATTGGAACTGTTATTTGAGATGTACTTTGCTCCATCCTGACTGGAAATATTTTTCCAGACTGCGCCTTAGAGGGCCGGTGTCCGACATATTATGGACCACAGGAAGAGTAGCTGCAGACTTGGACTTGGTAGCACAGGTGTGATTCCCAGGAGGTCTAGTCAGGATCACTAGTTATTTAGTTAGTTCTTTAGCAGTTTATGGTACCGGATTTGTTTTCGGCATACTTTGAAACTTGGATATTACTGTTGAGTTCGATTATTTCTATTTTAGACTTGAGTTGCATTTTGATTTATTTATTTCTTCAATATCTTATCGTGTTGTAGTTACGTGATTGAGTATATTGTTCATATTATAATATGATATCTGTGACTCCTTATGGAGTTGGATGCTCGTGTGAGATTGTTTAGATAGTATTATGATCTAGACAGCGTTCTACCGCTGATGCTGTAGTGTAGGCTGGACGTACCCACGTACTCGTGCCCCAAATTTTGGGTGCGGGTTATGACACAATCAGGGTCACTACACTATCTACCACAGCACAAAGAAAAGTCTAACAGGTACTAATGAAGCACACTACAAGGAATAAAAAAGGACAGGAAGAAGAACAAAAAGATACAGACCTGCTAACCCGACACCCGTAACATCGGCCTCCTCAACCGTCAACGCATAAGCCCTGCCCTGCTGGGGTATCTCCCTCTGCTGGCGCGGGGCATGATGCTGTGCCACAGGTGGCCTAGCTCTAACTCTCCGATCCTGTGCTCTACCACATGGAGGTGCAGTGGGGCAATCTCGCATCTGGTGAGCAACGAATCCACAGAACAAATACACCTTCAGACTTCCTCTACAAATATCCCAAGTGTGTCCTGCCTTCCTGCAGTAGGCACAAGTGGGCACTCTCTGATCCTGACCCTGCTGCCCTATCTTCTGCACATAGGGACACATAGCCGGTCCCGCACTACCACTCGCACTACCTGAATCATCCCTGTCTCTCTTGGACTTGAGCTCCAAGTCATCCTTTGCCCTCTGAGCGCCCCCTACGATCTGCTCGAAAGTCGCCTCATGGTCACTCCTAGTCAAAGACTTGACCGCCATGACCAAGCCCTTGCGAAACTTCCTCGCCTTTCCTGCCTTACTCAAGCCCTCCATAAATCTGCCCAGACGGCAGAACTCTGCTGCATACTCATCCACTAGTATGCTCCCCTGGACGAGTGCCTTAAACTGGCTCTCCAAGGCACTGAGACCCACATTTGGGAAAAACTTCTCCTTAAAAAGTCTCTTGAAAGCCTCACACGTAAGCCCTGGTGCCTTGATCCTCGTATCAGTACGATACCATGTCAAAGCGAGGTCGAACATCTGACTGTCCGCTGTCTCTATCTGCATGTTGTCTGGAATCTGTGCCAGCCTGAAGATCCCCTCAATCTGCTCTATCCAGTCATCCGCATACAGGATCCCCTCTGTACCCCGAAACTCCTTGGGCCGCATCCTCTGGAAGTCAATGATGCTGCCCGACCTCGGATGCTGAGTCTGATCTGCTTGTGGCTGGATCTGAGCTACTCTGTCCACTACCGTCATGGCCACCTGGTGGGCATTCTCAATGCCCAGCCTTATCATATCCATCCAACGGTGCTGCACGTCCATCATCTCCCTGAAGAATGCAAACAACTGCGCGACGTCTACTAGTGCAGGAGGTGGTAGAGGAGGTACCACCGAAACGACTCGGGTAGTCCTCGGATCAACATATGAAGGAGGATCCCCGAGAGAAACATATGCTCCCTCAATCGCATGAGTGGTGAGTGGAGCGGTAGCAACTGCCTGAATACGAGCTGGGCGAGAGGTAGCAGACCTCTCAGTGCCAGCTACTGGAATGGTACAATGTGATCGTATCTTCGGAGGCATCCTGAACACTGATAAAAAAAAGTCAATATGGTGCAATATACGATATCATCAAAGAAGGACGGTAATATTTCAAAAGAAAGCAATTTCAGAATAATTAGATTATAATTGTTCCTAGTCGTGATTGAGTACACTCTTATCCTAGATCCTATATCCTAGAGTAGGATCGCAGTAGTACAACTAAATCGTTGTACTACCACAATATCGCACTAATTGCGCAGGTTCGAGACCTGTATGGGCCACCATAAAAAATGTGTCACGACCCGCACCCAAAAAATTGGGCATGAGTCATGGGTACGTCCAGCCTACGCCGCAGCATTGGCAGTAGAACGCTGTCTAGGTCTACTATCTAGCTAACAATCTCACACAGCAATATAAGTACATGTCAAGATCTTAACTCCAAATGGAGGAGCAATATGATAAGATAACACAAGTACTCAATCATGAATCTAAGCACGATAAGATAACACAGAAGTCTAACAACTACCAAGTCTAACCAACAACTACTACTAAGAAATAACAACAACAACAATAATAATAATACAATATCCAGAATCAAATACAATACAAGTCTCAAACCAAAAGCCGGAGACAAATTCCGTACCAAAAGCTAATAAATACAACTGAGGTCCTAGTGATCCCGACTACCAACCCGAAAATCACTCCTGAACTAGGAGTCCCTGTTTGCACCATCGACAGGCTGAGGTCCATAAAACGTCGGACACAATTCTTCCAGATCCTCTAAAAAATATATCCAGTCAAGATTGGAGCAAGTACACCTCTAACAACAGTTCCAGTTAAATGATAAAAACTATAAAGCAGTTGTAGCAAGTAGCACAAGGTGAAAGAAATAAAGTATGAACAAGGATATATATATATATATATATATATATATCAACTGGTGCATAATGGTAAAGATGCATGAAAATCATAAGCAAGATAATAATGACTGCAGTATACAAGAAATCTAAACTAAGATCAAGTGTGTGCACAATAACGTGAAGTGAGTCCAGCAAGAATAAATATAATGAGTCCAGTCCAGAAAGTATAAGTGAGACCAGTCAAGAAGTGTAAGAGAGTCCAAACTAGAAAGAATAAACTCGTGTCTCTGAAATACCTGTTTTGACATATAAACGGCTAGGGGTAAGTACGGCTCACCGCACACTGGGTGTGTGGCTGCTATTATTCCAGATTAGACAAGAGGGGGTGATTCCAGTGATTCCAGTTGGGAATGTTTACATGTCTACTCGAGTATTTTTCTATTCCGACTAGTACAAGTGAATCTAAGACCCGACACGTAAATCAAGTATGAGTCCAGCCAGAAACATGAGTGATGCCTGTAGTGAGTCAAGATGTGATGCCAGTAGGTGATTCCAGAAATAGAGGCCAGAAACATAAAATATACGTGTCGCAAGTAAATAAATCTAGAAATACTAGTCAGTATCGTGCCAGAAAATAAGATAATACTATACTAGACGCTGAATCATAATAATCATCAGATAATAAAAACTATCAGAGAATGTACTCGCATGACGTCCTGAGCAACTGACGATCCGAACTGGCGTTGCAAGGACCTATTACGAAAAGTAAGGTTAAACGGGGTTCTAAAGAGTTAAACAGATATAAAATAACTAAAAATAAGCTTCTAGGGTTATTCTAGGTCAAACGGGTCAAACCGGTGAAATCTGGGTCAAAAAGTCAACCTGGGATCCAAAAAGTTAACTCTAGATCAAAACTAGGTCAAATATTGACTTTGGCGGTCAACTGGGTCAACTACGGTCAACTATAGGTCAAACTAGGGTGCCCCTAAAATTCTAGGTCAAAACTAGCTCATTAAGCTAGTAAACCCTCATACTCGCCTCCTTGAGATACCGGTATACCCTCGGTATCCGATATCTCAACCTACGCTATATACCTCGCCTATACCCACTAACATATATACTAGCACGTATAGATATATATATATATATGTATATATATATATATATATATATATATATATATATATATATATATATATATATTCCTAGGCAAAAATCCAATACCTCGCCCCGATACCCAATACCTTGAGTATCTCAAGGTATTGAGACACTCGAGCCTTACCCCTCACTAACACTAGCTAACTAACTATCTATCTATCTATATATATACTATCATATGCTACTATATATATAACATATATCTAACTATATATATATATATATATATATATATATATATATATATATATATATATATATATATATATATATATAACCTAGTGTATAAGTAATTACCTCATCTCCGATACCCAACTTACCTCAATACTTTGGTATCTCAAGGTATTGAGATCCAATACCTTGGTCTTCTCTCTCACTATCTAACCATATATATATATATATATATATATACCTCTAACTATCTATATATCTATATACATACCTATATATATATATCTACATACACATACTTATCTCTCTCTCTCTCTATATATATATATATATATATATATATATATATATATATGTATATATATATGTATATATATATTTATATATATATATATATATATGTTTATATATACATATATATATATACATATATATATATATATATATACATATATATATATATATATAAATGGGGGGGGGGGGGGGCTACCCGCTGTTGCTGATACTGCGAGCGAGGCGTTGCGAGCAACTGCTGCTGCTGCTGCTCTGCTCTAATCGCTGTGGCTGCTGCTCTGCTCTTTGCCTCTCCCTCTCACTCACTCTCTATCTCACTCTCCCTCTATCTCACTCTCCCTCTATCTCTATCTCATTCTCCCTCTATCTCTAACTCTCTTCTCAATCTCTCTCGCTCTAGCTCTCTATCTCACCCTCTCTCGACACACACCACACACACACACACACACACACACACACACACATATATATATATATATATATATATATATATAGAAACACACACACACACACACACATATATATATATACATATATATATATATATATATATATATATATATATATATATATATATATATATATATATATATATATATATATATATATAGAAACACACACACACACACACACACATATATATATACAGACTCACACATATATTTACACACATATATATATACACACTCACACACATATATATATATATATATATATATATATATATATATATATATATATATATATATATATATATATATATACACTCACACACATATATACACACACACACACAAACACACACATACACATACACACACACACACACACACACACACACACACACACACACACACACACATATATATATATATATATATGTCATGACCCGCACCTGGTATAGGGGCACGAGTGCGCGGGTACGTCCAGCCTACGCCGCAGTATCGGCGGTAGAACACTGTCTGGGTCACAATGAATACTAATATAACTAAATACCTGTCAATGATATCCATCTCCATAAGGAGGATAATATACATCTCACAACACCTCATAAATATAAACTCAATCACAAAATCTATAAGAGTATAAGGCACGATAAGAGATAAGAAGAATGACATAGTTAAACACCATGTCTTAATATAAGAATAAATCACAGTCTGGCTGTCCAACTTAAAGTCTCCACAAGTCTCAAATTAAACTTAACGTAAGTCTAACCATAAACTGAAATAAACCTCAATAAGTCTCAGATGTATAATATAAATACTATCTAGATAGCTACATGTAATGTCTCATCTAAAGAAATAGTCTCCTCTAAGATCTCTGATGTGTAATCTACATCTCTGATGTGTAATCTGCATCTATACCCGGTCCATAGTATGTGGTACAGAAATCCTCAAGATCCTCTGGAAAAATATCCAGTCAGGATTGGAACGAAGTACAAGCGCTAACAGCAGTTCCACATATATTGACAAAAACTATAACACAGTGTAAAGAAATACAAGACAGATATGAATACTGGCAATAAGAAATACTGGAGTAATGAAGTACTGGAAATAAATGGAATAGATGGAATACTGGAACATATGTCATCATCAATGTATATCTAGCAATGAAATAGAAATACAAGTACATGCTAGAACAATGAACTGGTATTTATATGAATGCTAGAATCATGACTAGAACATAAGGAATGCTATATCAATATACTAGAGATACATGTTAAGAACATCTAACTAAGTTTGTGAAACATCAGCATTTCATGTGATTGGCTTGGGACTGATCAGGCTTGCTATGTATGACTAGCTATGATTCATGTAAGGTCAAGATAACCATTCGGATAGCTATGATGCGAGCAATAGTCAGGTTAGTCACACATAACAGGCTATGAGGCATGTAATGGTCAGGCTGCACCGACGTGAGGTGGGGGTGAGCTATGATGAATGTAAGGTTTGGATATGATCACATAAGCTACTAATATTTTTCCGTTTTTCCCAGCTAGCACGATGGATCCCAATCACGACTCCTCGTGACAGGTCTCGATAATCCAACTCGTGTAAATAACAGTGTCAGAGTCATGTACGCTATACAACAAGAGTTATAGAGATAATTAACATAATAAAAACTGTCAGAGAATGTACTCGCCTGTGGTCCTTCGCTGGCAATACCAATGTCCTGGTTCCAAAGTATCGTCTGAATGATCCAACAGTCCTATAGACATATCATATAACACAATACTACAAGACATTACTCTAACACACAATCAACACAATGATCTCAAAGACTACGCTAGGGGGGTCACGTCCGTAGTTGCTGTGCATAACAGACAGTCGATGATACGGGTCTTGCCAGTACGTCGGTGTACATATGGCAGTCTGCTAACATGTTATCTGGTCACATGTCAATGTAACTACGGGGTATCCATGGTCACATTCAAGTCATCTAGTACATATAATACGTAGTACATAATATTATCTAGCAATAACATTAACTCTAATTAATTGCAACTTATAATAGATATAGGTATATATATATACTTACAATATACATATACACCAAATTAAATACATATACAATGCATATACATATATATATATATATATATATATATATATATATATATATATATATATATATATATATATATATATATATATATATATATATATACTAATTGAGTTCATACTATATATATATATATATATATATATATATATATATATATATATACTAATTGAGTTCATACTATATATATATATATACCAATATACCAATATACCTTCAACATATACTAATACGTATGCCAATACGTACATACCAATCATATACCAATCCCATCATATACTAAATACACCATAGCTATATACGTATGCAATACGATGATGATCTACGCGTATGCGTGTACGTGTATATGCACGCGAGGGGAAATCGAACTTGGGTACATAGGACAAGATGTAAAACCCCAAATTTTAATAAATTGTATTAATTATTTAATTTAATTATAGTAATTATTAGCTAATTAGGAGAAATAGAATTTATTTAATTTTTATCTTTAGGTAATTGTTCATTTAGAGATTTTATGGAGCAATTATAATTTTACCTAAATTATTTCCATGTAGGAGACCCTGGACAGTTGATAGCTTAATGGTATGAACTAATATAATTTCTAGAATTTCTGTATATATATATATATATATATATAATTTATTAGAAAATAATAATAGAAGAAATGAAAAGAAATTAGAAAAAAAATGAAAAGAAAAAGAAAGAATTTTTTTTTTAAACTAAATGGATCTAAAACCCAAAACCTATTAAATCCTACCCGCTTGCAAACCCCACCCGTTACACTAACCTACCCAAACCGTTCCAAATAAAGCGGCAGCAGCAGCCTAAGTATTCACCCCCCCGCGCGCGAAAAATTTCCCCCCTCTGGCGTCTCTCATATATATATACATATATATATATATACACACACACACATATATATATATATATATATATAAGTATATTTCCTAAAACCCTAACACTAATCCTCCCTCTCCCCGACCCGAGCGCCGCCGGATCCCACAGTCACCGCCGGAGCACGCCCCGCCGTCGCCGGAGCCGCCGCCGTGACCGTACCCGCGCAAGCGTATGCCGCACAGCAAATCACTATAACTTACCTGTGTTCACGTCTCGTTTCCCGCGTCCTCGCTGGACCAAACTCGACCCCGTCTTCACCGATATGATCCTCCCCTATCCTCCTTTCACATCTGTATGATAGTTGACCTCGAACAACGCGTAAACCTAGGCAAAAACAGCAACCAAGTTGGTAAAAAACGACAACTTTTGGGTATCGCAGAAAACTGCGGTAACTACCTATGTTCACGAATTCGTATCTCCCACCATAGAGATCCGAATTCAGTTTTTCTTGTTGGTAAGAGAATACCACCTAACCTAGTTTAATTTATGTTATTTACATTAATTTATTAACTGCTGTATGTAGAATTAAACCAATTAGAAAACCCAGAAAATATACTTTTTTCTAAATTCAAGAAATTGTGATACGGAGCACGCCCCGCCAAACGGGACCACCCCGTCGTGTACCAAGTATACCAAAAGGTGCGCACAGTCTACCCGGACGTGTGGGTTTTCGCAAAAACTGATTTGGACGCGTGTGCGCGTCGAAATCAGCCCGTATCCGCAGAAAATCTCCTACATAGCAACTTTTGTAAAAGTCCTGCGCATTTAGTGCACGCTCGTCATATTGCGATAAAACTTGCGCCACTGGACTCGTGGTATCACGCCGGTCCTGTGATCCAATTTTTATGCAATTCTGAGATAGTTGACCAAGTCACCTATTGGCGGGCCCCATAGTTGACTTTTTGAGCGAATTTGTGTTCGGCTCACCGGGATCCACAGCTGGACATACCGTTGAGTTCGTACTGACATTTAGAGTTTGTTTGACCTTTAATTTATCCCATTTCGAGACCTTTACCCTTGGCATCTTTTCGGTCCAAAGTGGCCCACATGTGGAGCCCGCTTTGACCCGAAATTACCGTTTTGTCCCTGTGTCCAAATTGTACGAAAGGGTAGTATTTTCTAGCTATTTTGCTTATTCTGGGAACGTTGGTGATGTTTATTTCAGCATTCAAAGACGTTTATTCTAAGGCCGTAGTTTTTGACTCTTGGTATTTGACATCTGGACGTTATATTTTGCAGCTCTCTTGCCAGGCAAGTATACCTTGCCTTGTTGTACTGTTTATATTCTGTATTATTAGTTGCATGTTTATCTTATATAACAGTGCGCGTCCGAGAGAGACTCGGGTGCAGTCTACGAAGGCATTGACGTTAGGACTTGGTGTCTGACCTAGTGTCTAGTAGACCCACCTAAAGTTGTGAAGTTATTGGTATGACTCCCCAGGCCTTGACACGTATCATTACACGATACAGAGTGAGTTCATGTAGGGACGCGTGCCTCTTACTCGACTATCCATCGGTGTGAGCAACACGTGTAACAGTATTTAGCTTAATATTTATTTCTATAGAGACTTGCATTATAGTACAAGATGTCCATGTCGTGTTTACGACTTGTATATCTACATTGGACGGGGAGGACGACTAGTAGGCGTATGGGACACCCACTTCCTTTATGCAGATTCCACGCTCGACGGAGCGATATGGACGTTATATACCATGCAGATTCCACGTTCTTCGAAGCGATATGGACGTTATATACTATGCAGATTCTCCATTCTTCGGAGCGGTAGGACGTTATTATATTACATAGCGCCCTTGTATTGGGGGCATATGTGGCATATACTAGCCAGTCATGCCGATTGGTGAATTACGTCAGCATATGTCTAGCCTACACTTTCCTATACACTCAAAGTTGTCCTCAAATTTGTATTCACTTAGATGGTTAGCGCACCCCTTCTTAATTATTCAGTATTTACTTTATGTCATGCTTCTATATATCTTGTTATGTCCCTCTGAGGACCTGGTCCCTTTCCAGGTGTAGATGTTCATGAGTATTCGCAAGAGCGCTGATCCGGACCGTTTACTTATATTCTGAGGAGGTCTTCTCTTCGAGTCTCAGTAGTTGGTAGTTGTTGTACTTATATTATATTTATCTTGTCTATTCTATATTCTAGTCCGGTAGTGGATTTGTTTCCATCCGACTACCATCATTAGATACTTTATATGGAGATCTAGTTTCATAAATATTGGTCATTTATTTCTATTTGATTCTGTGGATGAGATTAGATTATATACTGTGACTTGTGATAGATTTATACCACTTATGAATTATTGTTCATGATACAACATACGCATGAGTTATGGGTTCCATATATTGGAGTTACCATATACATGCGGCTGGCATGCTTACGTGTCCTAGTCCTACGTATTTTTGGGACTGGGGCGTGATATATTTTTAGTGGTGGCCCATGCAGGTCGAAAGCATATTGTCTCAGTTACGTTACTGTACCGAGCAAGCCTGCAGATAGGATTAGGGTATAGGATCTCATCCATAATTGACTATGATTCACATTCCTTTCAATTTGTTCTATTTAAATAATTTTATCCTGCTTTATTCCTGTACTTCCCTAATAGTTCCTTGAGTATAGCCTTCTCCTAGAGTATAGGAATCCCTGTTACTAGGATAATAATTAGGGTGACAATCCTACCAAGAATATAACTAGAATACTGACACATCACTAAGTTTAGAATATTCAGTAAACCCTAGCATCCCCTTATCTATAGACTGGTTTACCATTATCCCTTGATATAATTATGAATGACTTGAGAGTAGTATGGACACTACTAGAGTTAGTTAGAAAGTTGACCATACTGTTTTACCCTAGCATTGAGGAACCAATAGAAATCCAAGGTGGAATATTAGGACCAACCCTAACTTTTATAGTGAGATAGTATTATAGAACTATACATTTAAATCCTTGTCTTGATATTAGCAGACAGTACCCTAGAAAGCCGAGAGAAATGAATATAGTATTTCCTCGATCATACCTTGAACACAGAGATTAGCATATTACCTTCCCCTTAAGAAACTATGACATCATCTAGAGTCCCTCTATTTTAAATTCATATCTTGTTCTTCTGAAAACTTAGCGCTCGCTATAGTTGCATAACGATCGATTATGTTCTTCTATTCTTCGTCTTTTAATTTGTGCCACCTGATCCTTCTGATTGTAGGCTAAGTGTATTCTTTTATGATAGATATATAGATTACTAGAATTATAGTTGTAATGTTAAATTTTGAATTTATGTGCTTAGTAGTTAGAGCATGATAGCTTTGAGTTAATCTTGTAGATTGTAACTTGATGATTATCCCTTAGTTTTTGAATCATGTATTTGGTAGCCATAACTCAATACAAGTTATATCCCCTTTCCACTTGAGGCTAGTAACTATTCCAAACTTACTATTGACACCCTTGTTCTATAAGCACTATGATTAAGACTTAAGATGACCATTACCTATATAATGCAATAGGAGACCCTAATAAGTACCAAGTTCTTTTTCGTATATACCCCAATAAGAATTTATACTTTATTTACAAGAATAAGATTATTTTGTAGATTCCCCTTGAGACTGTCATAATATTAGTTTAATTCTTTTAAGATTGGGTAGTATACCTCACAACCTAGTAACACATAGTCCTCTTGACATATTATTGTAGTATAATTGAACGACATTAACTATATACTAGCATAAGACGACAGTGTTTATTCAAACGATAGAACTTAAAAGGCCCATACCCTATTTTGTTGACTAGCAACTTGGACAAGGTGTTAGTACGACAACTGTAGAGACCGTAGAGTCTTATTTTTTGTTTTGTTTTGTGAACTTGAATTATTTGTACCTTCTCTCATCATAATCCAGCGGATTTATATTTCTAAACTACCTTGACTTATGCTGCTATTCTATAGCCTAGTTTTGCAAGCTTATTCTTTTATCGAGCTTGTTCACGATATATGTATTAGTAGATGCATACATTAATACATTTTAGAATCAGTGTATTAAGGTCTAGCTAACCTTAGTGCGCTTGGTTCGCCCTTCACATAACTACTTTACGTGGATTAAGATATATAGTGTCTAGTAGACGAATGTACTTGCCCTCTAGACATGTCTGAGCGTATCGTGTCAGTTACATAACTGTACTGATACGAGTATACAAATAAGAAATTACCAAATAGGATTTAAATCCACAACTGCCTTGATAATTCCTTTTGAATTCCTTAAACGCCTTGATCTCCAAACTTCTATTCTATTACCTCCCCCTTGAACTCTTTATTATTATTATTTTCTGTCTTCCCTTATTTCGGAAAGACGAAACCTCATGCTTGGTATAAGTTTGATACATTGATAGTACTAGATAAACCCCATAAGCCAATCGTATTATTTGATGACTATATTTTATAATTGATTAAGGGCATATCATATATGATATAATTGGTGTTAAAGTTGAGGATTGAATAACAGGAGTAAATAAATTGAGGAATATTTTTCCTAAATGTATAGCCTTATGTGATAGATGGGTGAATTCTAAGTTGGGTAAAAGTCGCATTGTCAACTTGAGAAGATTCTTTGATTGTGATCAAGCCACCAAGTAAGATTAAATTGAGAGATTTAAGCCATTTTAATTTTAGGAATTTTTAAAATTGACTAAGATGATGAGGATTTAATAAATTTTAAAATCTTGATATTGAGGACCAAATATTTATACTTTGAGCACATGATTTAAACTTTGAGAATTGGAGGTTGAATCATCGATTTAAATCTTGAGGAAAATAAATAGAACTCTAAATATGAGCATGGACGGATTGAATTCCAAATTTGAGGATTGAATTGAAAGAAATTTTGATTGTTGGATCACCTATTTGAAATATTGAGGATGTAAATTGAATTTAAAATCTGAAGAGTATAGAATTTCCAAGTTGAAAAATAGAAGGAATATTTGATTAGAATTATTTCTAAAAGGAGATTATAATAGTTGGAGATCGGGATATAAAATTTAATATTGTGAAGATGTTGTATGGATTAACTTAAATTAGATGTTGATGGTTTAAAAATCGAGAAGAGGTTACAATATTTTGATTAAACAGAGGTTACCTTAATTTTGAAAGTGATTGCGATGGATTAGAATATATTTTAAATATTGAAAGAGATTGTGGTTGACTTGTCTTATATACGAATGTGAGAGAATTAATAAATTATGCCTTATTTTAATTTCGAGGAGGAAATTATTTTTAGTTGAGTAGATGGTAAACTCTCCCTCACCCAAAATTAGGCCTACTTGGTTAGATAGAGAAATTAGGGCTAGTTGGTATCCAATTGGAAATAGGACATGGCATTTTTATTTAATTATACAATATTTATATCACATAGTGCACCTTACCATTGCTTCGATAATTGGAGCACTACACTAGCCATTGCCTTCCTACAAATTTCACATCCTTATCCTAGACGTGCCAGCCACCTATTCTGACCTTTGTGTAAATTATAATTATGCTCTCTGGTGCAACATTTTAGTCGCACAATATTCATCACGGACGTTATTTCTTAATTCTAAATAAAATACGACTTTGTATCCTTGTGCGTTCCAATCGAAATTGGAGACACAATCTTGACCGTTTTGCGCAATCCAAATTTATGATAATATTCTACACTAAATCCTCTATGTCCTTGACACTTGTGTTCCACCTAATTTTATCTCCATATACTTCTAATTAATTCAAGAACACCTTGCGCACTAATTTTGATTAATTTAAATTCAATTTTTATCTTTGTGCAATTTTTTAATTGTTGGGTGCTTTTATGCAAAGGTGCATTGAGGTGTCCACACCATTGGACACAACACCTGAAGAAATCCATTTTTCGTTCATATGAATTTTCTCCATGTAAACCCCCTGATTTTTCAGGATTTTTAAAAATGGATTTTTTTCATAATTTTCTGGAATTTTTTTACTGATTAAAATCAAGGTATTTTGGTATTAAATAAAACTAAATAATTTTAAACAATATTAAAATATTATGAAAATAATATTTTTGGGTGTAAAATGAAAAATTAGACATAGGATAATTTTCCTAGAATTTATTGGACCCCGAAAATATTTTTAAAAGACCTAAAATCCTATTTTAATTAAAACCAAACAAACTGGGTTGAACCGGGCTCAAACCGGGTTGAACCGGCCTGAACCCGGTCCAACCGAACTGGACCCTACCGCCCACCCTAACGGGTCGGGTCCTACCCAAACCCGACCCATTCCCCCCAAACCCTCACCCGCACGACCCCCGCACCCCGCATTTTCCGGCCACCCGCGTCTTCCGGCCACGCCCTCCGCCTCGCCCGGCCACGACGCCGCCCCCTCCGTGCTGCCCGGCCCATGACCCGCCTCCCCGCTCCGCCTTGCTCGGCCCCGTCCCCAGCCCAGCTGCCATATAAAACCCCCCCCATCGCCACCGTCCTCTCCCCTCCGTCAGAGCCACCATTAGAAATTCCCTCCGCCGCCACCCTCCTCGAGCTTCGCCGCCGTCCCCGACCTCGGCCCTCCCTGCTCCCCCTCCGACGAGCCGTGCCCTAGCCGCCACCCGCAGCAGCAACAGCCGCAGCATCGCCTCCGGCCGCCCGAGCCCCCGACGACGCCTGGTGCAATTCCTTCAAAAGAAGGTAAATTACATTAGAATCATAATGTATTATGGACTTATTGCATGAATGTATCTCATTTTGGCCTAGCGAGTTCAAGAGTCCGCACAGAAATTTGATCGTTAAAGGAACTTTTCTAGCACGAAGTCTAAGGAACTTGAATCTGTGCTCTGATACCATTATGTCACGACCCGATTCCGTAGAATCGTTGAGGCGTCCCCCGAATCATGACCGCCGTACGGGCCTGGGGTTGCGCCCGCACAAGGCTTTAATAATTTGCATAGCAAGCACATATTCAGAGTACGCAGATAAATTGAAACACAGATTTGAAACATGGAAAAGTTCTCTTTATTGATAATGAACATCTATTACAAACTCTTGAACGAGTCAGCTAATATGCCGCACAGGCTTACAAAAGTGTTGACTCAAAATGAGATAGCAGTCCTGTACATTATGTCACGACCCGATTCCATAGAATCGTTTGAGGCGTCCCCCAAATCGTGACCGCCGTGCGGGCCTGGAGTTGCGCCCGCACAAGGCTTTAATGATTAGCATAGCAAGCACATATTCAGAGTATGCAGATAAATTGAAACACAGATTTGAAACATAGAAAAGTTCTCTTTATTGATAATGAACATCTATTACAAACTCCTGAACGAGTCAACTAATATGCCGAACGGCTTACAAAAGAGATGACTCAAAATGAGATAGCAGTCCTGTACATTACATCCCTTTATAAACTCAAAACGATAAAGACCTCCAGGCTGGAGGATAGCTTTGCCACGGAGCTGCATTTGTGTATGAAGAGTTGCAGCTTCGGACTTCAAAAGGCTTCAAGGGGCGCGGTAAAGATGCGCCAACAGCTGGACTGGATCGGAAAGACGACTTTGGCTCCTCGTTCGGTTCGCCTTGGTACGGAGAACCTGTTTCAACAAGGGTCAGCATATCAAAACATGCTGGTGAAGGCGAGCTAGCCTGACTATACTAATCAACACGTTGTTTAGTGAAGCATGCATATTTTGTGGGTTTCTATCTTGCCTTAGTTCATTTACAAGTAAGCAGCATATAGAATTTACTGAAATGAACGTGCCACCGTTCGGTAGATTTTACCTGACCGTCTGAATTACCTGTACAATACTTACCATGCCTTCCCTGCCATGAAGACACAAGTTAGTATGCAACAGGTTTAAATATACACGATGATCACTGGCATGGTTGCCATAATGGACTAGTCCGAGACAAGGATAGCATACAACGATAGTACACGATGCGTTGCAAGCCATCTTGTCCCGTACACGACGACTATACACGAGTTCCGCCCGGATCAGATCGGTGCCAGTGCCCCAGCGACCGTCCGCAGAACTATACCTTGTGCACAAGTTGTCCATGATCGAACACGATTAACAAGTTAACAATTCATGCAGTTGAGACAACACGATTGCAAGAACACGAGTGCAAGAACACGAGTGCACGACAAGCAGTAATGCATGATTCATTTAGCATAGCCTTCCTGAACAATTATGCACAATACAAGGTGTGTGTCATACTTAGCATAATTCATAGAACATTTGCACGAACAAGCATACGATAAGGCAACAGTTCACAGGTTTGATTGACAAGCATAATAACCAAGTCTATTATCTTTTATCTTGGTTTCTTTTATTATTATTTGGTATCGTTTGATCGGGGCAAAGGAGTGAAGCTTGGAAGCAGGGCTAGCTAATCGGGTTGGTAGCCACTCACTTAGATTTTGGAAAGAAGAAGGAAAGAGGCGCTTCACGACTCCGCTCGCAAGCCGCCTACTGCTCGTTCACCTGCACACGAACAACTCGATTAATACTTCTTCCTCTCTTTCCAATCTCGGAATAGAAGTGCAAATCAATGAACGAAAACAATGAAAACCATCGAAACCGTTCAAAGAAAGCAAGCAAATCCCAAAACCAACTCAAAGCACGAAAGCAACAAGCGACATCGAAAACTGAGGCAATAAAAGATAACAGCGGAGAGGTCCCTCCTGACTCTGCCGCTAAGCCGATCCTTGGGGCACGGTCCACTGAATATAGGAATCGATTCCAAAGAAACAAATCTATAACGAGGACGAGTTCTTAATTCAATCTATCCCGATCGAACGATACCGACTTGTGTTTCTTAGCCGCGCTCTCCGCATCGGAAGAACGGGGCGCTACACATTATATTCCTTTACTAAACTTCAAAATATATAGACCTCCAGGTTGGAGGATAGCTTTGCCACAAAGCTGCATTTGTGTATGAAGAGTTGCAAGCTCCGGTCTTCAAGTACTTCAAAAAATGGCGCGATCAGGATGCGCCAACAGCTGGACTGGATTCGGGAAAGACGACTTCGGCTCCTCGCTCGGTTCGCCTTGGTGCGGAGAACCTGTTTCAACGAGGGTCAGCATGTCAAAACATACTGGTGAAGGTGATCTAACCGAACTATACCAATCAACACGTTGTTTAATGAAGCATGCATATTTTGTGGGTTTCTATCTTGCCTTAGTTCATTTACTTGTAAGCAGCATAGAGAAATTTACTGAAATGAACGTGCCATCGTTCGGTAGATTTTACCTGACCGTCTGAATCACCTGCACAATACTTACCATGCCTTCCCTGCCACGAAGACACAAGTTAGTTTGCAACAGGTTTAAATATACAAGGTGGACATAGTCATGGACAAGGATAGGATGCAACGATAAACATACGATTCGTTGTAAGCCGTTCAGTCCGCACACGATGACTATGCCACAGGTGATCACTGGCTTGGTAGCCATAATGGACTAGTCATGGACTAGGATAGCATGCAATGAGAGCTCATAATGGATACACGATAAACACACGATGCGTTGCAAGCCATCCAGTCCGCATACGATGACTACACACGAAGTTTCGCCCGGATCGGATCGCTGCCAGTGCCCTAGCGACCGTCCGCAGAACTTATACCCTTGTGCACAAGTTGTCCATGATCGAACACACGATGTTTAGTTAAGTTATCCATTCACGCAGTTGAGGCAACACGAGTAATGCATAGATATGATGCATTGATAGCACAATTATAGAAAAAGATATATTCTAACTAAAATTGATGCATATGATGAATATTTCGAACGAAAAAGTATGCAAGTAAGTAACCGTTCCTAAGTTTGTTTGACAAGCAGTATTATCCAAGTCTATTCTCTTTTATCTTGGTATCTTTTATTATTGTTCGGTATCGTTTGATCGGGGCAATAAGAATGCAAGTCGTTAGGTGTTAAGACTTGGAAGCAGGGCTAGCTAATCGGGATGGTAGCCACTCACTTAGATTTTGGAAGGGAGAAGAAAAGAGGCGCTTCACGACTCTGCTCGCAAGCCGCCTACTGCTCGTTCACCTGCATCACGAACAGCTCGATCAATACTTCTTCCACTATTTTCAATCTCGGAATTAAAATGCAGTGCAATGAACAAAAATAATGAAAACTATCAAAACCGTTCAAGGAAAACAAGCAAATCCCAAAACCAACTCAAAGTACGAAAGCAACAAGCAACATCGAAAATCGAGGCAATAAAAGATAGCAGCGGAGAGGTCCCTCCTGACTCTGCCGCTAAGCCGATCCTTGGGGCGCGGTCCACTGAATATGAGAATCGATTCCGAAGAAACAAATCCATAACGAGGACGAGTTCTTATTTCAATCTATCCCGATCGAACGATACCGTCTTGTGTTTCTTAGCCGCGCTCTCCGCACCGGGAGAACGGGGCGCTACACAACCCGCTCGGTGTGTCGCGTCCTGTGGCGATCGCGAACCACGATCCAAAAACAGGAAAAATAATACCCTATTTTCCCTCGAAACTGAGTGCACCCCACCAAACGGGATGACTTGGTCGCATGCAGTCTTCACCGAAAGGTGCGCGCCGTTGATACGGACGTACGAGATTTTACAGAAGTTGATTTGGATGTGCGTGCACACCGGAATCAACGCATATCCGCCGACAAACGTCCCGTATCGGCCTGTTCTGGAACTCGTTCTAACTTCGTGTACATACGTCGGATCGAAACGAAACTTGCGCCATCGGACTCGTAGCAATACGCTGGTCCTGTGACCCAAGTTTGGTTCGATTCTGAGAACATTGACAAAATCACGTATCGTGGGCCCGCGGCTCCACTTGACGGGCAATTTTGTGATCGGCTCATCGAAATCCAATTCTGGAAGTTCTGTTGGGTTCGTATCATCATTCTAGACTTGTTGACACTAAGTTTGACAAATTTGGAGAACTTTATCCCTGACATATTTTTCGGTGCGAAGCGGGCAACATGTGGACCCCGCTTTGACCGATAATTGTCACTTTCGCCCCTGTGTCCAAATTGGACTCAAGGAAAGGCAATTCTAGCTATTTGATATCTTCTGAGCATAATGGTAATATTTGTTTCAGCATCCGGAGACGTTCCTGAAGATTTCACGGGTACCAGAACAACAGTTAGAAATCAAACACCAGGCAAGTGTACCTTGCCATAATTGTAGTATATTGATTCATATTATTCTCTTGTTTTATTCATTGTTGTACATGCTTAACCTAGGACCGTGTAACTTTATTTAGCATCTGATTAATAGTCGGGTGCCAACACCGTACGCGAAGTTGTGTAACGTCACCTAGAGATGGATATCGAGACCCTTTACATTCTCTTACTTGACTTATCAAGTACATCATAACCCAGGACACTTGATACTATTTATGTGACAGAATTTTTCCGAGATATTCATGGTGATTCTGTATAGGATACAGGTTTCATGACATAGACATTATATACTTAGATTTTATTATGACTTGCTGCATTAGTTTTGATCTTGCATGTCATGAACATGAGATGCGTGATTATATTGGGTGGGGAGATACACACAGGCTACAGGCTGATTATATATATAAAACCCTTATTAATGCGGTGCTCAAGACTCTAAACCCGAGCTTGGCCCATTATGTGATATCACTGCTACCGGCTCCCCGACACAGAGCTTGTAGTGGTTTCAGCCTAAGTTTTAGTGATGCTCTCAACTTGCATATCACTTAGCTGGTTACATAGTTTACCATATGGTTTCATTTATTATTGCACTGCATTTATTTTGGCTTGAGTTATTCTTGCTATGTCCTCTGAGGACCTGGATCTGGATTGTGTCCCCAGGTATAGCCGAAGAGATCTATCCCGAGGTATACGGGACAGGAGCACTTCTCAGAGCAGTACCAGAACCCAAGGACGAGATCGTGCCAGAGGACTTCTTCTGAGTATTAGCTTTATATACTCATTTATTTCTGTTTCTAGTTACTTTATTTCCTGTCTATTGCATTGATGTATCAGACTCATTCTCGGGTTGTTCCTCGAGACACTTTTATTGAGACATATTAGATTATATTTATTTTGATTTATTCTGGCATTTGATCTGTGATTATATTCTGTGGATGAGAGTAGAATAGACTGTGACTTATATCGTTGGACCTATTTATTATTGTACTACAACTTAAGTATGCCCTGATGGATCCATTAAATTAGGTTTGTCCATCGGTGCGTGCTGTTGGCCATTGCCACGTGTCCAGTCCCTCGATATTTTGGGACTGGGGCGTGACATGGTTTTTGTGGTGGCCCATGCAGATCTACGACTAAATTGTTCGGTTTCAACTTACGGACCGAGCAAGCCTGGAATAAGAATAGGATAAGTTTTTAGGATCTCATCCACTTGCTTGAATCATTCTTGATATCTATTCGAATTAATTTATTGACTTGCATCCTGCCTTGATTCCTGTGTGCCTCTTATTGTTTATTTTGGATGCAGAGAAATGGATCCACAAGCCAGCAACGAGGCTCATGCAGGAACACCACAAGGCATTATGGTTACCCACGAAGATGATGTGACACCAGTTGGTGAAGGTCAATCATCACAAAAATGCAGTCAAGCGAGTCCACATGCCTCGAGAATCCATCAAGATGATGTTCCACCATCGACGCAGTTTACTCCACAGATGCCTTCCTTTCCACTAGGACAGCTTATGGACGAACAACAAAAGTTTCAAATATTCTACGCGATGATGCAAGCCTATCAAAAGGTTCATGAAGAAGCCCAGCCAAGCTAGACGGAGGAGATCATTTACAGACTTAACTCTGAGCTACGGAAGTTAATCAGCTCCGTTGCAACGGACGTTCTTGCTGCAGCACGACCCGTGGAGTGCACCACAAGGATAGAGTCCAGCCAGAAGTGGTCGTATGCATTAGCACTAGACCAAGCACAACAGGAAGGAGCTACAAAGCGACTACAGATGAATCTACCACAGAGAGAATCTACACCACTAGCACTAGTCCTTCCTACTTGTCACTACTATAGCAAGGTAGGCCATCTCGTAAAAGAATGCCGAATCAGATTGTGACTATGTTTATCTTGCGGATCCAAAAAGCATTTGGTAAGGGATTGCCCTGAACGTTGAGAGAAAGCATTGATGATTCATCAACCAGCCACATCAGCAGCAGCCATAACACCACAGAAAGAAGTTGCAAAAAGACCTCACATACACCAGCAACCCAGAGCATCTCCGTAGATACTGCCTATCTGTCAATATTGTCGCAAATGAGGCCACATTGAGAATGAATGCAGACGTAAACTCGGATTATGCTTGATTTGCGCGTCCAACCAATATTTAGCCAAGGATTGTCCTGAGAATCGAGATGGAGCACTAATGGTAAATCGACAAGCTTTACTAGTACCGAGGCCACCCTTGGCACCTCAAGCAGCACTCTTCCAGCAGGCCCAGCAAAAACAGAGGAATCGACTGCAAGGGCGCGGACAAGCTCTCGCGATAACCTTGGAGAACGCACAGACTCATAGAGTAGATAATGCGCGTAAGTTTTTCATAGATATCTGTTTCTAGTCTTGTTTTAGCTTGTGCCTATTGGTTCGTGACCTTAGCCTTAACCTGGTAATTTTAATCTTGCTAATAACCTAGTATGTTTTATAAAGTGATAACCTAGTTTTTCTAAAAAAACTGTAGTTTTCTAGATTTCCTTCCCTCTGAAAAATTGCATAACTTCCATTTCTTAGGGAAGTGATTCCCTATGTGTTTTTTCTTAAAACCCTCATCCTTGATCGTGATGTGCTTCGAACAATGCTTGCAACCGTATCATCTCTGTTGACCGGTTATTCTTTGATTGCGAGGACACAATCCTCTTAAGGGGGGTAGATTATAAACCCCCTGATTTTTCAGGATTTTTAAAAATGGATTTTTTTCACAATTTTCTAAAATTTTCTGGAATTTTTTTACTGATTAAAATCAAGATATTTTGGTATTAAATAAAATTAAATGATTTTAAACAATATTAAAATATTATAAAAATAATATTTTTGGCTGTAAAATGAAAAATTAGACATAGGGTAAATTTCCTGGAATTTATTAGACACTGAAAACATTTTTAAAAGACCTAAAACCCTATTTTAATTAAAACCAAACAAACCGGGTTGAACCGGGCACAAACCGGGTTGAACCGGGGTCAAACCGGGTTGAACCGGACTGAACCCGGTCCAACCGAACCGGACCGCCCATCCTAATGGGTCGGGTCCTACCCAAACCCGACCCGACCCGACCCAAACCCGACCCGTTCCCCCCAAACCCTCACCCGCACGACCCTCGTACCGCGTATTTTTTGGCCGCCCGCGTCTTCCAGCCACGCCCTTCGCCTCGCCCGGCCACGACGTCACCCCCTCCGCGCTGCCCGGCCCACTACCTGCCTCCCCGCTCCGCCTTGCTCGGCCCCGTCCCCAGCCCCGCTGCCCTATAACCCCCCCATCGCCACCTTCCTCTCCCCTCCGTCAGAGCCACCACCGCCTCGTCGCCGTCTCTGCCACCAGAAATCCCCTTTGCCGCCACCCTCCTCGAGCTTCGCCGCTGTCCCCGAGCTCGGCCCTCCCTGCTCCCCCTCCGACAAGCCGTGCCCTAGCTGCCACCTGCAGCAACAGCAGCCGCAGCATCGCCTCCGCCCGCCCGAGCCCCCGGCAACGCTCACCCCTCCAGCGCGCTCCTCCGCCTCCGGCGATGCCACCCCGCAGCCGCCTCAGCCTCCCTCCGGCCGTCGCAGCTCCGACGAGCAAGAAACCCTAAACCCTAGCTTCGTGTCGGTGTGTCATGTCGCCTCGCGGATACGAGAAATTTAGGTTTTGCGTAGCCCTGTTCAGGTACCCTTTTCTCTCTCCTCGTTGCCCCAATTTTTGTTCCGTCTGTTATGACGCGAACCCTGCGTGACCCTCTCGATGCCCGTGTAACCCACTCGGTGTGTTGCGTCCTGTGGCGATCGCGAGCCGCGATCCAAAAACAGGAAAATTAATACCCCATTTTCCTTAGGAATTGAGTGTGCTCCGCCAAACTGGTCGACTTGGTCGCGTGCGGTCTTCACCGAAAGGTGCGCGCCGTTGATACGGACGTACGAGATTTTGCAGAAGTTGATTTGGATGTGCGTGCACACCGGAATTAACGCGTATCCGCCTACAAACGCCCCGTATTGGCCTGTTCTAGAACTCATTATAACTTCGTGTACACAAGTCAGATCGAAACAAAACTTGCGCCATCAGACTCGTAGCAATATGCTGGTCCTGTGACCCAAGTTTGGTTCGATTCTGAGAACGTTGACAAAATCGCGTATCGTGGGCCCCGCGGCTCCACTTGACGGGCGATTTTGTGATCGGCTCATCGGAATCAAATTCTGAAAGTTTCGTTGGGTTCGTATCATCGTTCTGGACTTGTTAACACTAAGTTTGACAAATTTTGAGAACTTTGTCCCTGACACATTTTTTGGTGCGAAGCGGGCTACATGTGGCCCCTGCTTTGACACAAAATTGTCACTTTTGCCTCTGTGTCCAAATTGGACTCAAGGACAGAAAATTCTATCTATTTGATATCTTCTGAGCATGATGGTAATATTTGTTTCAGCATCCTGAGACATTCCTGAAGATTTCACGAGTACCAGAACAGCAGTTGGAAATCAAACACCAGGCAAGTGTACCTTGCCATAATTATAGTATATTGATTCATATTATTCTCTTGTTTTATTCATTGTTGTACATGCTTAACCTAGGACCGTGTGACTTTACTTAGCGTCTGATTAATAGTCGGGTGCCAACACCGTATGCGGAGTTGTGTAACATCACCTAGAGATGGATATCGAGACCCTTTATATTCTCTTACTTGACTTATCAAGTACATCATAACCCAGGACACTTGACACTATTCATGAGACAGAATCTTCCCTAGATATTCATGGTGATTCTGTATAGGATACAAGTTTCATGACATAGATATTATATACTTAGATCTTATTATGAATTGCTGCATTAGTTTTGATCTTGCGTGTCATGGACATGAGATGCATGATTACATTGGGTGGGGAGAGACACACAGGCTACAGGCTGATTATATATATAAAACCCTTATTAATGCAGTGCTCAAGACTCTAAACCTGAGCTTGGCCCATTACGTGATATCACTGCTACCGGCTCCCCGACACAGAGCTCGTAGTGGTTTCAGCCTAAGTTTTAGTGATGCTCTCAACTTGCATATCACTTGGCTGGTTACATAGTTTACCATATGGTTTCATTTATTATTGCACTACATTTATTTTGGCTTGAGTTATTCTTGCTATGTCCCCTGAGGACCTGGATCCGGATTGTGTCCCCAGGTATAGCCGAAGAGATCTATCTCGAGGTATACGGGACAGGAGCACTTCTCAGAGCAGTACCAGAACCCGAGGACGAGATCGTGCCAGAGGACTTCTTCTGAGTATTAGCTTTATATACTCAGTTATTTCTGTTTCTAGTTACTTTATTTTCTGTCTATTGCATTGATATATCAGACTCATTCTCGGGTTGTTCCCCGAGACACTTTTATTGAGACATATTAGATTATATTTATTTTGATTTATTCTGACATTTGATCTGTGATTATATTCTATGGATGAGAGTAGAATAGACTGTGACTTGTATCGTTGGACCTATTTATTGTTGTACTACAACTTAAGTACGCCCTGATGGATCCATTAAATTGGGTTTGTCCATCGGTGCGTGCTGCTGGCCATTGCCACGTGTCCAGTCCCTCGATATTTTGGGACTGGGGCGTGACATGGTTTTTGTGGTGGCCCATGCAGATCTACGACTAAATTGTTCGGTTTCAACTTATGGACCGAGCAAGCCTGCAATAAGAATATGATAAGTTTTTAGGATCTCATCCACTTGCTTGAATCATTCTTGATATCTATTCGAATTAATTTATTGACTTGCATCCTGCCTTGATTCCTGTGTGCCTCTTATTGTTTATTTTGGATACAGAGAAATGGATCCACAAGCCAGCAACGAGGCTCATACAGGAACACCACAAGGCGTTGTGGTTACCCACGAAGATGATGTGACACCAGTTGGTTAAGGTCAATCATCACAACAATGCGGTTAAGCGAGTCCGCATGCCTCGAGAATCCATCAAGATGACATTCCACCATCGACGCAGTTTACTCCACCGATGCCTTCCTTTCCACTAGGACAGCTTATGGACGAACAACAAATGTTTCAAATGTTCTCTGCGATGATGCAAGCCTATCAAAAGGTTCATGAAGAAGCCCAGCCAAGCCAGACGGAGGAGATCATTTACAGACTTAACTCTGAGCTACGGAAGTTAATCAGCTCCATTGCAACGGACGTTCTTGCTGCAGCACGACCCGTGGAGTGCACCACAAGGATAGAGTCCAGCCAGAAGCGGCCGTATGCATTAGCACTAGACCAAGCACAACAGGAAGGAGCTGCAAAGCGACTATAGATGAATCCACCACAGAGAGCATCTACACCACTACACTAGTCCTTCCTACTTGTCACTACTGTGGCAAGGTAGGCCATCTCGCTAAAGAATGCTGACTCAGATTGGGATTATGTTTATCTTGCGGATCCAAAAAGCATTTGGTAAGGGATTGCCCTGAACGTCGAGAGAAAGCATTGATGATTCATCAACCAGCCACATCAGCACCAGCCAGAATACCACAGGAAGAGTTTGCAAAAAGACCTCACATGCACCAGCCACCCAGAGCATCTCCGCAGATACTGCCTATCTGTCAATATTGTCGCAAGCGAGGCAACATTGAGAACGAATGAAGACATAAACTCGGATTATGCTTGATTTGTGCGTCAACCAACATTTAGCCAAGGATTGTCCTGAGCATCGAGATGGAGCACTAATGGTAAATCGACAAGATTTACTAGTACCGAGGCCACCCTTGGCACCTCAAGCAGCACTCTTCCAGCAGGCCCAGCAAAAATAGAGGAATCGACTGCAAGGGCGCGGACAAGCTCTCGCGATGACCTTGGAGAACGAGCAGACTCGTGGAGTAGATAATGAGCGTAAGTTTTTCATAGATATCTGTTTCTAGTCTTGTTTTAGCTCGGGCCTATTGGTTCATGACCTTAGCCTTAACCTGGTAATTTTAATCTTGCTAATAACCTAGTATGTTTTATAAAGTGATAACCTAGTTTTTCTAAAAAAACTGTAGTTTTCTAGATTTTCTTCCCTCTGGAAAATTGCATAACTTCCATTTCTTAGGGAAGTGATTCCCTATGTGTTTTTCTTAAAACCCTCATCCTTGATCGTGATGTGCTTCGAACAATGCTTGCAACCGTGTTATATCTGTTGACCGATTATTCTTTGATTGCGAGGACGCAATCCTCTTAAGGGGGGTAGATTGTAAACCCCCTGATTTTTCAGGATTTTTAAAAATGGATTTTTTTCATAATTTTCTGAAATTTTCTGGAATTTTTTTACTGATTAAAATCAAGGTATTTTGGTATTAAATAAAATTAAATAATTTTAAACAATATTAAAATATTATAAAAATAATATTTTTGGGTGTAAAATAAAAAATTAGACATAGGGTAATTTTCTTGGAATTTATTGTTCTATCTGTTGTGACGCGAATCCTGGGTGACCCTCTCGATGCCCGTGCAACCTGCTCGGTGTGTCGCGTCCTGTGGCGATCGCGAGCCGCGATCCAAAAATAGGAAAAATAACACCCCTTTTTTCCTTTGAACTGAGTGCACCCCGTCAAACGGGATGACTTGGTCGCGTGCGGTCTTCACCGAAAGGTGCACGCCGTTGATACGGACGTACGAGATTTCGCAGAAGTTGATTTGGATGTGCGTGCACACCGGAATCAACGCGTATCCGCCGACAAACGCCCCGTATCGGCCTGTTCTAGAACTTGTTATAACTTCGTGTACACACGTCGGATCGAAACGAAACTTGCGCCATCGGACTCATAGCAATACGCTGGTCCTGTGACCCAAGTTTGGTTTGATTCTGAGAACGTTGACAAAATCGCGTATCGTGGGCCCCGCGGCTCCACTTGACGGGTGATTTTGTTATCGGCTCATCGGAATCCAATTCTGGAAGTTTCGTTGGATTTGTATCATCGTTCTGGACTTGTTGACACTAAGTTTGACAAATTTGGAGAACTTTGTCCCTGACACGTTTTTCGGTACGAAGTGGGCCACATGTGGACCCCACTTTGACCCAAAATTGTCACTTTTGCCCCTGTGTCCAAATTGGACTCAAGGACAGATAATTTTAGCTATTTGATATCTTCTGAGAATGATGGTAATGTTTGTTTCAGCATCCAGAGACGTTCCTGGAGATTTTACGAGTACCAGAACAGTAGTTGGAAATCAAACACCAGGCAAGTGTACCTTGCCATAATTGTAGTATATTGATTCATATTATTCTCTTATTTTATTCATTGTTGTACATGCTTAACCTAGGACCATGTGACTTTACTTAGCGTCTGATTAATAGTCGGGTGCCAACACCGTACGCGGAGTTGTGTAACGTCACCTAGAGATGGATATCGAGACCCTTTACATTCTCTTACTTGACTTATCAAGTACATCATAACCCAGGATACTTGACACTATTCATGAGACAGAATCTTCTCGAGATATTCATGGTGATTCTGTATAGGATACAAGTTTCATGACATAGACATTATATACTTAGATCTTATTATGACTTGCTGCATTAGTTTTGATCTTGCGTGTCATGGACATGAGACGCGTGATTATATTGGGTGGGGAGAGACACACAGGCTACAGACTGATTATATGTATAAAATCCTTATTAATGCGGTGCTCAAGACTCTAAACTCGAGCTTGGCCCGTGTCACGACCCACACCCGGTATAGGGGTACGAGAGCGTGGGTACGTCCAGCCTACGCCGCAGCATCGGCGGTAGAACGCTGTCTAGGTCAAGTACTATCTAAACAATCTCGCACTAGTATCCAACTCCATAAGGAGACACGGATAACAATATAAAAGAACAACACACTCAATCACATAACTACAGCACGATAAGAAATCGAAGAAATAAAATGAAATACAACACAGGTCTAATGTAAATAAATCTAACTCAACAATAAATCTAAGTCTCAACAAAATGCCGGAGACAAATCCGGTACCAAAATAGACAATTGAGAAATTAACTAGATAACTAGTGATTCCGGCTAAACCTTCCGGAATCACGACTGCACTACTAAGTCCAAGACTGCAGCTACTCACCCTGTGGTCCACAAGTGTCGGATACCAGTCCTCTAGGCATAGTCTGGAAAATGTTTTCCAGTCAGGAAGGAGCAAAGTATATTTCTAAATAACAGTTCTATATCAATGATATAAACTATGTACCAGTATATAGATGGAAATATACAAGATGCATATATAGGTACGAGAAACATACAATAAAGGATATACTGGAAATACTGTAAGTAAATGCAGGAAAGGAAATAATATGTCAATGAGCAAGAATACTATGACTAAGTGTGTGACTACTAGCTTTAACATGTGATCGGCTTGGGACTGGTAAACTCATTACATTGGTTAGCGATAATCCTTGAGGTCAGGCTAATCCGTGCGGATAGCTATGATGCGAGTAATAGTCAGGCTAACCATATGTAACAGTGATGAGGCATGTAATGGTAAGGCTGCACCGACGTGAGGCGTGGGTGAGCTATGATGCATGTAGAGTTGGGTATGATCACATATCTACACTAAAATACTACCCACCCCCGACTGGTATAGTAGATCCAATCATGGTACGCTATGGCACGGGATTCCCTAGGGAGGTAGCAAATCTCCCCGGAAATCAGTGTCTGTACATGTACAAGATAACAATAAAAAAAGACTTGTACAAGCTACACCATGAACAACGAATAACATCTCATGACGAGATCCGTATATACCAATCCGTATAACCATCGTGTCAAGAGCATGGATATTTACACTAGATACAGTGAACATAGGGGATATCATAAATAAGAAACTAATCAGAGAATATACTCGCCTTGGGTCCTTAGCTGGTAATGTTAATGTCCTGTTCCAGAGTATCGTCTGGAGGATCCAACAGTCCTATAAACATATAATAAATAATACAACGTTTGCATCAGATGCTACACTAACACAAATACATAACTCAGGGCTATGCCAGGTATGGCACTGGTCAATCTAGGGTTAAGTGCGTCAAGTTGCACGGGCGTCGCGTCTGTGATTGCTGGGCAAGACAGACGATTAAAACGGTACGGGGCTTGCCAGTACGTCAGTGTACGTGTGGCAGTCTGCTATCAGTTCACAGGATCATATGTCAGGTGTAGTTACGGGGTATCCGTATTTACACTGGGGTCGCCTACAACATTCACCAATTAAACAATAACTAGATATAACACATATATAGGGTTATACCAAAAATATATACAAATATATATAATTGTATATACTCTAATAGAATTATATATCATATATATATATATATATATGTTTAAAAATATACATACCATATTTATACGTATACGAGGAACTAATATATATATACACTGAATATACACACACACACACACATATATATATATATATATTTATATATACCAAATTAATACATATACCAAAAAATACATATTCACAAATACCAAGACAAATATATATATATATATATATATATATATATATATATATATATATAATTATACCACATTAGTACTTATACTATATACAGGTAAATATACCAAATTATATTTATATATGTATATACCAATTAACATATATATATATATATATATATATATATATATATATATATATATATATATATATATATATATATATATATGTACATACATATACCAATACGAAAATATATATATACATATATATATTTATACCAAAATACGTTTATATATATATATATATATATATATATATATATATATATATATATATATATATATATATATATATACCAATACATATTTATACTAAAATACATATATATATATATATATATATGTTTATACATATACCAAAATAGTACGTATACTATATACAAATGTACATTATCATATGTTATGTTTATACGGATATATATATATTAATACACATATACATACAAAATACATGTTTATATATACATATGTATACACATACTCCTACACACACATATGAAGGAGGGAGAGGAAGAGGAGCTCTTACTGTGGTGGCCGAAGGAGATGAACAGTGGCAGCTGGGTGTAGTCCGGTGAGGCTCGGGTCGCCGGGGAAAAACTTCGGAGTCGAGTGAGCGGGGAGGAGCAGCAGGAAGGAGTCGGGTGATTGGCCGAGGAGTTCGTGGCCGGTACCGGAGACAATGGCTGGCCGGGTGGGCAATAGCTAGGGAGATGGTCGGGAAATTGGCAGTGGGGAAGAGCGGGGGAAAGGAGTCGGGGAAATAGGCCAGAAAAGGCTGTGTGGTGGTGGTGGGAGATGCAGGCCGAAGAGGGATGGCAGCAGCGCCGGGTCGGTGGTGATGGATATCGGCGGGGCTCGCCGGGGGAAGGAGCTGCGGGGTGGAGGTGAGCTGGAATGGAGGTTGTGTTCATGCCGGAGTTGCGAGGAAGGAGGAGCTCGGGCCTCGACTCGAGGGTGGCTCGAGCGGGTCTGTGCCGGACGGAACGCAGCAGGCAGTGGTGGTGGTTGTGTTCCGGTGAGTGGCGGAGCCGCGCCGGGGGAGTGCAGCGGGAGGGCCTCAGGGGGAGAGCTGGGTGGTTCAGAGGGAGATGCGGGTCGGGGCCCTGGCCGGGTGGCCGGCCGGGAACATTGTACAGTGGTGAGGTTTTCTCTCTCTTTTCAATTTAAAAAATAAAAGAAGGAGAAAAAGAAAGGAAGAAGAAGAAGAAAAGAGAAGAAGAAGGGAAGGAGAAATTTTGGTTGGCTGTGTGTGTAGGGAGGGAGGAGGAGAGAGAGAGTGAGGTTTTCAATGCTCCTTGAAATTAGGGCTGCATTGGGAAATGGGGAGAATGAGACACTTTATAGGGGAAGTAATAGGAGATGTGTGGTGATGATGAGCCCCCATTTTGAATGGGTGGCCAGGATTCGATATAGAGAAAAATGAGGGGGTTGTTTTCTTCATTTGGCTAAACCAATAGGATGGTGACACCTCGTTAAAATTTGTAATTAAGCCCCCAACAATTAGAAAATTGCACAGGAGTGAGTCACTGGATTTAATTAATTAAAATTAGATACGATTGGCGTTCTAAAATTAATTAGGAGCACGTGGGGCCAAAATTAGGTCGGGTCACCAATATCATTAGTGAAGACAACTCAGAACAGAATATTATCCTAATTTGGGTTGCACGAAAAATAGGCTAAGATTGCCTCCAATTTTGATTGGAACGCACAACGATACAAAATTAGAATTTATTTAGAAATTAAATAAACGTCCGCGACGATTTTTGTGTGGCTAAAATGAAGCACAAGAGAGCATAATTATGAGTTACAAAAATGGCAGAATGGAAGGCAGGCATGTCTAGGGCAAGGTTGTGAAATTTGTTGGAAGGCAAAACCTAGGGTAGCACTCCAAATATCGAAGCAACGGCAACGCGCAATAATTAAATAAATTACGGTAATTAATTACGACATCCAATAATTAAATTCTAAATAAAACGATTAAATACATAATCCCCATAATTCTGTCAGGTGTTCGTCTAGTGGGCTTCTAGGTTAAGTCTACCAGCTCAAACATTAATGAACACTGTAAATAATACTATATTTAATTACACATCTCACAAAATTATTTAATTTAAATACACCTATCGAGAAATTATTTAATATAAATACCATAATATTAATAATATATAAAAAGTCAAAAATACCCCTGTTTTCAGAATGTGGTAGTGACAACACCACAGTCGGTGGTTGGAACTGATAAAGAATTTTGATATATCTTTGCAGTATCATCCTGGAAAAGCTAATATAGTTGCCGATGCTTTGAGCAGGTATCCGGTAGCTATGTTCTTGACGCAGGATCGATATTTGTTGGAGGACTTGGAGAGCTTGGTCATTGAGATAATAGTTCCTGGTTGTGCTATACAGATGTGGGGATTATAGATAGATTCAGATTTGATAGACAAGATCAAGGCAGCACAGTATGAGAATGTATCTCTAAGAGCATCAGAGCTCAGGTGAGAGCAGGATTGGAGGATAATTTTACCATTGCTGAGGATGGATCTTTGAGGCATGAAGTTAGATTGTATGTGCCTAGTAGGGAGCTGGTGAAGAGGTATTATAGGAAGCGCATCGCTCTCAGTATTCCATACATCTAGGTGCCAACAAGATGTATCGAGATATGCGAGAGAGTATGTGGTGGTATGGCATGAAGAGAGAAGTGGCACCGTTTGTATCCAGATGCTTAGTGTGCCAGCAGGTGAAAGCCGAGTGGCAGAGGCCAGGAGGTTTACTTCAGCCATTACCCATTCCAGAGTAGAAGTGGAAACACATTACTATGGATTTTGTGTTCGGACTTCTACGATCTCCAAGAGGAAAAGATGCGATTTGGGTCATCGTTGATAGGTTGACCAAGTCGGCCCACTTTTTGCCTTTTAAGGTGGGTTTGTCTACGGAGAAGCTGGCAGTGATGTATGTGAGGCAGATCATTAGGATACATGGAGTTTCCGTCAGCATAGTCTCAGATCGGGATAGTCGTTTCACGTCTCATTTCTGGAGGAGTTTGCAGGAGAGTTTGGGCACTCAGCTCAAGTTCAGTACTGTATATCATCCCCAGACAGATGGACAGTGAAAGAGGACTATTCAGACTCTCGAGGATATATTGCGCACTTATGTACTAGATTTCGGGGGTTCTTGGGAGGACCATCTCCATTTGGTAGAGTTTGTTTATAACAACAGTTACCAGGCTAGTATAGAGATGTCACCTTTTGAAGCTCTGTACGGTCGGAGGTATCGTACTCCCTTGTCATGGGATGATGTTGGAGAGAGAGTTTTGCTTGGGCCAGAGATGGTTATGGATGCAGCGGAGAAGGTTTAGTTGATCAGAGACAGACTTCGAGTGGCGCAGGACAGACAGTGGCATTGGGCCGATAGCCACCGGAGACCCTTGGAGTTTGAGGTATAGTTTAGATTTTGTTTTATGCTTGTTCTTGGTTGTTTGTTATAGATTAAGTTCTTAAGGTGGTATTTTGTTCTAGGTGGGTGGTTTGGTGTTTCTGAGGATTTCTTCGACACGAGGCACGATTCGCTTCGGTAGAGGCGGAAAGCTTAGTCCGCGATTCATCGGACCTTTCACTATTCTAGAGAGGGTTGGTGTAGTTACTTATAGACTAGACTTGCCACCTGCATTGGAGGGAGTGCACAACGTATTTTATGTGTCACAGTTGAGAAGGTACGTGGCAGATCCTAGTCATGTATTGGATCACTCGGAGATAGAGGTGGGCCCTACTCTTAGCTATCCAGAGCAGCCAGTTGAGATTCTGGATCGGAGAAAGAAGGTGCTAAGGAGCCAGACTATTCCTTTGGTGCGCGTCGCATGGAGGCATCACTCTCCGGGGGAGTCTACCTGGGAGAGAGAGGATAAAATGCGAGAGCGTTATCCATATTTGTTTGTGCCTTGAGGTATGTTCTTTCCTAATTATGTTATGTTCTTTCATAGTTAGTTTTGTTATTTAGTTCTGTTCTTTGTTATGTTCTGTTATTTTCTGGGGGTAGTTTTCATCTTTGAATTTTAAGGAAAAAATTATTTTAAGGAGAGTAGACTTGTCACTACCATATTTTCTAGGAAATAGTATTTTAGTAATTTCATAATTAATAAAATATTGTGCATGATAAATAATTATTTGTTATATTATTTAATTATTGTTAGATGTTATTTATTTATTTTGGACTTGTGTTAGTGGACCTAACTAGTTTAATTTAGACTCATGAACCAACATAAATTATTGTTAAAATTTAGCCCATTTAAAAAATCCATTGATTATGAGATGGATTAAAATTAATTAAACCATTAGACTAGAAGCTTTCCTCCTTAATTATTTCTTCATGAGAGACCCCAAGGGGTATATTAGATAATTTATAGTAGCTTGAGGGAGGGGAAAGAGGGGCCGGCCTATATAAAGAGGGGGAATTAATTTCTCTCTCCTCTTTTCATTTGGAAACTAGATCTAGAATTTCTCTCAACCAAATTCCTTCATTCCCACTTCATTTTCCTACCAAATTTTATCCCAATTACTTCCCAAATCACCATTAGAGACTAGTGGACCAAGGATCTAGAAGGAGAAAGTAAGAATCTACAAATAGGAGCAAGGATCTACAAATTGGAAGCCAATTTTATCATATTTAGAGGTTGCATTAGGAATCCATCTCCCAATTGGTATAATTCAGTTTTCCCCCTTAAATTAGGTTCTAAATATGAGATTTAACCATCAAAAATCAACCCATATGCATATGCTACCCATATGATTTGGTTTTGTGTTCATAGGAGGCCTATTGAGAAAGTTATGGTACTTTTTGTGTCAATTTTGGGGAATTTCGAGATTGACATTTGTTGTGTGTGTCAATTGGTCCTATAGATCAATTTGGCATATGCTTATATGTTTGGAGCTAGTGTCATATCCATAATTGGGTACGTGTAGGTCGTATCCCAACAAATTGGTGATACGTATTGATTTAAGAGTTTTTCCTCCGACACGGGACTTTGAGCATGTCATATTTTGACACGGACACGTAGATTTATATTTGACTCTTCGTATTATTCATAAATAATATATATGACTTGTTCGTGTCCTTTGGGGTATGTTTGGATGTGTGGTGGACTCGTGTCGCAAGCGTATCCTAGATCTAGTGTGATACGAGGTGATACGATCCGTGCGTTGTGTAATTTAAATTATAGATCTATTTCTCTCGTCATTGTGATGTAAATTTATATATATATATATATTATATATATATAATATATATATATATTGTTGTGTAATTATATTTATGTGATATTATGTCTTAGATCTATGTATCTATGTCACGACCCGCACCCGGAAATTCGGGCACGAGTGCGTGGTACGTCCAGCCTACGCCGCAGAATCGGCGGTAGTACGCTGTCTAGGTCAATCCATATTTGCTAACTAGCTCATTCACAAATAACATAGGCAAGATAATAATGAGAATTGAAACTTAAGATTGCAACTGAAAATAAATGTGCCAACAGATTCAAATGTTTTAGTACAGGAATTCAGAATTGAAATCGGGGACAAACCCGATAAATAAGATAAGAATATAAATGAAAGATTGCTACTACTAGCTACTCTGCAGCAGGGGTCTCCTGGGTGGGTTCTGGCTCCTCATAGGTTTCATCAGTCCCCTCATAGGGACCATAGTAAGTAGGGACAAGATCCTCATCATCGCCTAAACCAACAGATCCAGTCAGGAAAGGAGCAAAGTACACAGTGCACAACAAGATTAAACTAAATATTTATGACAATTAAATATTGAATATCATGTTGAGAAATTTCATAACAGAACATCATTATCTCAGAGTTAAAAACTGTAGACAGGCATATGAGAAACAGAAATAAAAGGAACAGGAAATGAACTACAACAGTCAGCAAGAAAATATAACATGACCAGAAACTATCTGTGTGAACTTGTGTTAGTTTTAGAATACATAGTTGGCATGTAGGGGTTTATAAGGCTAATTCGGCCGTTATAAACGGCTATTAAACAGGGGAAATCGAGATCCGGCTGGGGTACAGTCGTGTACCAACAGCTATTAAACATGACAAGGGGAAGGGTAAACTACATGCCTTCTAGGTATTCTCCCACCCGACATGAAAAACAAGACAGGAACTCCAATATTCAAGACATGAAATCCAGCATTTCTAACACTAGGTGTAATCATCAAGGGTACATGTAAGGCAGGGAGTTAATTATCACAATATATAAAGATAAACTTGAAGTGCAGGTACTTGCCTGTTTGTTTGGATCTGATTAATTTGGTTCTCGAGGAAAATTCCAGAAATGAGTCCAAAAGCTGATAGATATTACCATCACGCTCAGAAGATGTCAAATAGCTAAAAACGCCTATCCTTGGGTCCAATTTGGAGACAAGGGCAAAAACGGTAATTTCGGGTCAAAACGGGGTCCGCCGGTGGGCCCGCTTTGCACCGAAAAATGTGTCCGAGTCAAAGGTCTCCAAATTCACCAAACTTAGTATCAACAGGTCAGGAACACTGATACGAACCCAATGGAACTTCCAGATTTGGATTCCGATAAGCCGAACACAAAATTGCCCGTCGAGCGGGGCCGGTGGGGCCCACGACACGCGATTTTGTCAACGTTCTCAGAATCAAACTAAACTTAACCCACAGGACCAGCGTATCGCTACGAGTCCGATGGCGCAAGTTTCGTCTCGATCCGACGTGTGTGCACAAAGTTAGGGTAAATTGTAGAAAAGGCGGATACGGGACGATGTCCGCGGATACGCGTTGATTCCGGTGTGCACGCACACCCGAATCAGCTTCCACGAAATCTCACACGTCCGTATCGACGATGCGCACGTATCTGTGAAGACCGCACGCGACCAAGTCGTCCCGTTTGGTGGGGCACACTCAGTTCCGGGGTGAAACAGGGTCTGGTTTTTCCTGTTTTTGGATCGCGGTGTGCGATCACCACAGGACGCGATGCCCCGAACAGTTTGTCCGGACACCGAGAGGGTCATACAGGCTTCACAACGCAATTTGCGAAATTAAAAATGGAGCTACGAGGCGAAAGTTACACGCACCTGAAGGGAACCCAAAAATCAGGGTCGAGTCGTGTCCGACTCGTGTCGGACACGCGAATCCCCAAAATTAGGGTTAGGGTTCTGGTAGAGTCACGGCGGCCGGAGGCGGCGGCGTGGGCGGCTGGGCTGCGGCGGAGGGGACCGGGGTAGCGCGGCGGCTGACTGCGCGGTGGCTGGGGACTCGCCGGCGGCCGGAGGCGGCCCGGGGAAGCTGCTCGTGCTGCTGTTGCGGTTGCTGCGGTGGTCTACGGAGGATGGAGGAGGAGGCGGCGCCGAGGGGGGAACGGCACTGGGTGGCTCACGGCGGCGAGGGGGTTCTGCGGTGGCGGTGGCGAGTGGAGGAGCGGCGGAGCGTGGCGGCTAGGCTAGGGTTAGGGAGGGAGGAGGCTGGAGGAGGAAGACGGTGGGGGAGGGGGTTTATAAAGGGGAAGGCGGCGGTTGCAGGGCCGGAAAGGGCGGAGCGTGGGGGTGACGTGGGGCTGGGCGCGGAACGCGCGGCGCTGCGCGCGGCGGCCGGCGCTGGACGCGGGGGAACGTGGGGCTGGGTCGGGGGTGAGGGGGACCCGGGTAGGGTCGGGTCGGGTGCGGGTCTGGGATCCGACCCGACCCGCTAAGGGCTGGGCTCGGTTCGGGCTGGGCCGGCCCGGCCCAACGGGCCGCGGGCTGCGGAAAAAAAGAAAAAATAAATTAAAATAAAAATAATAAATAAATAAATAGATAATTAATTTAATTAATTAATTAAAAATAGTTTTTAGGCATTTAAAAATAGGTTTGAGCCCAGAAAAATCCAGAAAAATTATCCTAAGTCCAATTTTCCATTTTACACCCAAAAATGTTATTTTCATGATATTCTAATATTATTTATTGCCAATTAAAAATTATTTATTAATTAAAAATCTTGATTTTAATTACAGAAAATTCCCAGAAAATTCCAAAAAATTGGGAAAAATCCAAGATTTAATAATTTGAAAAATTTAGGGGGTTTACAACCTACCCAACTTACAAAAATTTTGTCCTCAAAATTTAAAAATAACAAGGCACGAAAAGAAAGGCCGAGAAATAAAATATACCTCAGGGTTTAAAAAGATAGGGGTATCGCTCTCTAATCTCGTCTTCTCGCTCCCAGGTGGATTCGCCGGGAGAATGGTGCTTCCAAGCTACGCGAACCAGGAAAATGACCTGGTTCCGTAGAACTTTCTCCGAGCGATCCAGTATCTCCACGGGTTGCTCTTGGTAAGTCAAACTTGGGCCTACTTCGAGCTCTGAGTGATCCACAATGTGGCTGGGGTCTGACACGTACTTCCTCAGCTGTGACACGTGGAAGATGTTATGTACTCCATCCAGAGAGGGTGGCAATGCCAGTCGGTATGCCACTTCTTCGATTTTCTCCTGTATGCCAAAAGGTTCAATAAATCTTGGGCTGAGTTTTCCACTCCTTCCGAACCTAATGGTGCCACGTGTCGGGGAAATCTTTAAGAATACCAGCTCTTCAACCTTTAATAAAGCCATAATCAAGTCTTAGTTCCATAATCAAAATGTTTAAATTGACTTGAATTTTATAATTTTAATTACCTCAAATTCCAAGAGCCTTCGGTGGCTATTTGCCCAATGTCGTTGTCTGTCTTGAGCCACTCGAAGTCTGTCCCTTATTTGCTTTACCTTCTCAGCTGAATCGATCACCATCTCTGGTCCCAGCAGGGCTCTTTCTCCAACGTCGTCCCATGATAGTGGGGTACGACATCTTCGTCCATACAGAGCTTCAAATGGAGTCATCTCAATACTTGCTTGGTAACTGTTATTATAAGAGAACTCCACAAGATGTAGATAGTCTTCCCAGGATCCTCCAAAATCCAGAACACATGTACGGAGCATATCTTCAAGTGTCTGGATTGTACGTTCTGATTATCCGTCGGTTTGGGGATGATAAGCTGTGCTGAATTTGAGTTGCGTCCCCAAGCTGGCTTGTAAGCTCTTCCAGAAGTGAGAGGTGAATCTTGAATCTCGGTCGGAGACAATACTTACTGGGACTCCATACAGCCTAACAATGTGTCTGATATATAAATCTGCCAGCTTTTCTGTAGATAGCCCCACTTTGAAAGGTAAAAAATGTGCAGACTTGGTCAGTCTATCTACTATCACCCAGATTACATCCTTACCACTAGGTATCCTTGGAAGTCCGGAAACAAAATCCATTGTGATATGTTCCCACTTCCACTCAGGAATGGGTAGTGGTTGAAGCAATCCTCCAGGTCTTTGTCTTTCTGTCTTGACTTGCTGGCACACTAAACAACGAGATACGAACCTGGCTACTTCTCTTTTCATGCCATGCCACCAAACATGCGTCCTCAGGTCCTTGTATATCTTGTTGGCTCCTGGATGTATAGAGTATTGCGATCGGTGCGCCTCTTGCATAACTTCTTCTCTTATGTCTCCTCGAGGTACACATAATCTATCGCCATGCCTCAGTGATCCATCTTCATGAATTCTGAAATCTTCCACTAATCCAGCTTGCACTTGTCCTCGAAGGCTTCGCAGGCCTTCGTCTTGGAACTGAGTCTCCTTGATCTTGTCTATTAAAGTAGACTGAAACTGCAAGTTCATCATTTGGCCTTCTTTCCCTGGAATGATTACTTCAATACCTAAACTTTCTAAGTCCTCCAGCAGGTGTCTGTCCATAGTTAAGTACATCGCCATAGGATATCTGCTTAGAGCATCAGCAACTACATTAGCCTTCCCAGGATGATATTGAAGAGTGATATCAAAGTCTTTCATTAGTTCCAGCCACCTTCTTTGCCTCATGTTTAACTCTTTCTGGGTGAAGATATATTTTAAACTTTTATGGTCTGTAAATATTTCTACCTTTTCTCCATAAAGATAATGCTTCCATAGTTTAAGAGCAAAAATGACAGCTGCCAATTCTAAATCATGGGTGGGATAATTCTTTTCATGTGGTCGAAGCTGTCTGGAGGCATATGCTATTACTTTCTTGTTCTGCTCCAATACACAACCTAGACCTTTTCCAGAAGCATCACTATAAATAGCAAAACCTCCGATTCCAGAAGGTAAGGTCAGAATAGGGGCAGAAGTCAGTCTTTTCTTCAATTCCTCAAAAGCATGCTGACATTCATCAGTCCAGGTGAACTCTTCATCCTTTCTTGTTAATTTTGTCATGGGCTCCGCAATTCTAGCAAAGTCCTTCATAAACTTCCGATAGTAGCCAGCTAGTCCCAGGAAGCTTCTAATCTCTGCTACAGAGTCTGGAGTGGGCCAGGATTCTACTGCCGCTATCTTCTTAGGATCTACTGCTATTCCATCTCCAGTCACAACATGTCCCAAGAATTCTACTTTGTCTAGGAAGAAAGCACATTTAGATAATTTTCCATAAAGTTTTTTCTTCCTCAAAGTCTCCAATGCTAACCTCAAATGTTCTTCATGTTCTTCGGGGGTCTTGGAGTAGATCAAAATATCATCAATAAAGACCACTACAAATTTGTCTAGGTATGGCTGGAAAACTCTGTTCATTAAGTTCATAAAAACTGCTGGAGCATTCGTCAACCCGAACGGCATTACTAAGAATTCGTAGTGTCCGTTCCGGGTATTGAAAGCAGTTTTAGGGATGTCTTCCTTTCTCACCCTTACTTGGTGGTAACCAGACCTCAAATCAATCTTTGAAAATACCCGAGCTCCACTCAACTGATCAAATAAGTCATCTATCCTGGACAGGGGATACTTATTCTTAATTGTTAAGGCATTCAAGGCCCTATAGTCAATACACATTCGGGATGTTCCGTCCTTCTTGGGCACAAATAATACTGGAGCTCCCCAGGGTGAGACACTGGACCTAATAAAATATTTGTCTTCTAGTTCTTTGATTTGCTCATTTAGTTCTATTATCTCCTTTTTGTTGATTCTGTAGGAATTTTGAGATACTGGTGCTGCTCCTGGCACTAAGTCAATGGAGAATTTAACTTCTCGGTCTGGGGGTAAGCCTGGGAGATCCTCAGGGAAGACATCAAGGTATTCAGAGATGATAGGTAGTGGCACTTCTTCTGTTATTAGGGCTCCACAAATTTTGTTATTACCCATTTCTCTAGAACCTCTAGCAAATTCAAATTCTGGCTTGTCAGGGGGTCTGAAGACTACACTACCTCTGTGGCAGTCTATTGTGGCATGATGTTGACTTAACCAATCCATACCCAGTATAATGTCAAAAATGGGCACTGGCATTACAAGTAGCCTAGCATACAGTTCTCTTCCACACAATGTAATAGGACAATTGTTACAGGCATCACTAACCGGGATGATTCCTCCACCGTTAATGATCTTATAACAATTCCTAAGGGGTTTAGTGATTAAGCTATGCTTCATAAGGAAATCTACTGACATGAATAAATGCGAAGCTCCAGAGTCAAATAAAGTAATAGCTGGTATTGAATTTATAAGCACAGAACCTGTGATCACGTCTGCTGTGGCCTCAGCTTCTTCCAGAGTCATTGCATAAGCACGGCCTTGCTGCGGTGCACCCCTCTGTTGCTGCTGGTGCTGAGCAAAGCATTGTTATTGTGTGGGAAGTGGGGGTCCCCTCTGTTGTACTGTTGGGGCCCTGGCCTGGGCTGGAGCCTTTGGTGCAGCGGTGCGTCCTTGAGCACTGGACAGTCCCTTATTTGATGCGCTGCTGAGCCGCAGTAGAGGCAGGCACCTAGCCTCTTCCTGCAGACTTGCCAAGTATGACCTGGTTTTTGGCAAAAGTTACAAGCAACGGCTTGTTGGTTCTGTCCCTGAGCCTGGTGTTGGGGTGCTGGAGCTCGAGGGAGAGGACGCTGAGTTTGCTGCGGGGCCCTCTGCTGTTGTTGCTATTGTTGTTAAAAAGGGTGTTTGTTGGATCCCGTATTTCCTGTATCTCTCTCTCATTTCAGTTTATGCCCCATATCTCTTTCAACGCCTTGTGCCATGCTCAGGATTTCTTCATAGGTGCGAGCTCGGCTGGTGGTGACAGCAAGGCGAATATCCGGAGACAGCCCCTTCTTGAATCAACGGGCTCTGTCCTCCGGGGTACGAACCATGTACTCCGCAAAGTGGCTTAACCTGCTAAATTCAGCAGTATATTCATCAACAGACAGGTTACCTTGTTTCAGTCTCTCGAATTGGCTTTCGAGAGCTTCCCGAGCCACTTCGGGGTAGAATTTCTTCTTGAATAGCCTCTTGAAGTCCTCCCAGGTGATGTCAGGAGCAGATAGTTGGGGTTCATCTCTGAACCAGGTTCGAGCAATGTCGAACAGTTGCAGGCTTGCGGACTCCACTTTGAGGTCATCAGGGACCCGAGCAGTCTTCAGGAGTCTCTCGACATTCTCTATCCACTCATCGGCATAGAGAATGCCCTCAGTTCCGTAGAATTCCAGGGGTCTAAGATTCTTGAAGTCTTTGGCACTCCCTGGCCTCTTGAGTGGCGACTCCTAGGACTTAAGAGCTTCTGAGAGGCTGGTCCGCAGAAGTGCAGTCTGTTCTTTCTGGGATTCCACCAATCCCTGGAACACTCCTAGTAGCTGTGCCCCATCTAGGGTAACTGCCGGAACAGATGGAGGCGGCGGGAGTGCAAGAGTCTCGGGCACATTCTGCTCAGCTGGTTCTGATGTGCCTCCTACTGTGTTCCTTGTCTGGACCATTCAGAAAGATTAAGGGATAGGAAGATCAGAATAGAATACTTGGAAATCAAAGGCGATAGGAAAATTGAGCAGTAATGATATCAAGAATTGAAATAAGGACCCTATACTGTGAATGAGCTTTTCCTAGAATCCTCAATTTTATTCCATACCCTGTCCTAGGGTATTATCCTATTTAAGGATAGGACCTACATGGGCCACCATAAAAATGTGTCACGACCCGCACCCGGAAATTCGGGCACGAGTGCGTGGTACGTCCAGCCTACGTCGCAGAATCGGCGGTAGTACGCTGTCTAGGTCAATCCATATTTGCTAACTAGCTCATTCACAAATAACATAGGCAAGATAATAATGAGAATTGAAACTTAAGATTGCAACTGAAAATAAATGTGCCAACAGATTCAAATGTTTTAGTACAGGAATTCAGAATTGAAATCGGGGACAAACCCGATAAATAAGATAAGAATATAAATGAAAGATAGCTACTACTAGCTACTCTGCAGCAGGGGTCTCCTGGGTGGGTTCTGGCTCCTCATAGATTTCATCAGTCCCCTCATAGGGACCATAGTAAGTAGGGGCAAGATCCTCATCATCGCCTAAACCAACAGATCCAGTCAGGAAAGGAGCAAAGTACACAGTGCACAACAAGATTAAACTAAATATTTATGATAATTAAATATTGAATATCATGTTAAGAAATTTCATAACAGAACATCATTATCTCAGAGTTAAAAACTGTAGACAGGCATATAAGAAACAGAAATAAAAGGAACAGGAAATGAACTACAACAGTCAGCAAGAAAATATAACATGACCAGAAACTATCTGTGTGAACTTGTGTTGGTTTTAGAATACATAGTTGGCATATAGGGGTTTATAAGGCTAATCCGGCCGTTATAAACGGCTATTAAACAGGGGAAATCGAGATCCGGCTGGGGTACAGTCGTGTACCAACAGCTATTAAACATGACAAGGGGAAGGGTAAACTACATGCCTTCTAGGTATTCTCCCACCCGACATAAAAAACAAGACAGGAACTCCAATATTCAAGACATGAAATCCAGCATTTCTAATACTAGGTGTAATCATCAAGGGTACATGTAAGACAGGGAGTTAATTATCACAATATATAAAGATTAACTTGAAGTGCAGGTACTTGCCAGTTTGTTTGGATCTGATTAATTTGGTTCTCGGGGAAAATTCCAGAGATGAGTCCAAAAGCTGAAATAGACATTACCATCACGCTCAGAAGATGTCAAATAGCTAGAAATGCCTATCCTTGGGTCCAATTTGGAGACAAGGGCAAAAACGGTAATTTTGGGTCAAAACGGGGTCCGCCGGTGGGCTTTGCACCAAAAAACGTGTCCGGGTCAAAGGTCTCCAAATTCACCAAACTTAGTGTCAACAGGTCAGGAACGCTGATACAAACCCAATGAAACTTCCAGATTTGGATTCCGATGAGCCGAACACAAAATTGCCCGTCGAGCGGGGCTGGTGGGGCCCACGGCACGCGATTTTGTCAACGTTCTCAGAATCGAACCAGACTTGACCCACAAGACCAGCATATCGCTACGAGTCCGATGGCGCAAGTTTCATCTCGATCCGACATGTGTGCACGAAGTTAGGATAAATTGCAGAAAAGGCGGATACGGGACGATGTCCGTGGATATGCGTTGATTCCGGTGTGCACGCACACCCGAATCAGCTTCCACGAAATCTCACACGTCCGTATCGACGACGCGCACGTATCTGTGAAGACCGCACGCGACCAAGTCGTCCCGTTTGGCGGGGCGCACTCAGTTCCGGGGTGAAACAGGGTCTGGTTTTTCCTGTTTTTGGATTGCGGTGTGCGATCACCACAGGACGCGATGCCCCGAACAGTTTGTCCGGACACTGAGAGGGTCATACAGGCTTCACAACGCAATTTACGGAATTAAAAACGGAGCTACGAGGCGAAAGTTACACGCACCTGAAGGGGACCCGAAAATCAGGGTCGAGTCGTGTCCGACTCGTGTCGGACACGCGAATCCCCAAAATTAGGGTTAGGGTTCTGGTGGAGTCACGGCGGCCGGAGGCGGCAGCGTGGGCGGCTGGCTACGGCGGAGGGGACCGGGGTAGAGCGGCGGCTGACGGCGCGGTGGCTGGGGACTCGTCGGCGGCCGGAGGCGGCGCGGGGAAGCTGCTCGTGCTGTTGTTGCGGTTGCTGCGGTGGTCGACGGAGGGCGGAGGAGGAGGCGGCACCGAGGGGGGAACGGCGCTGGGTGGCTCACGGCTACGAGGGGGTTCTGCGGTGGCGGTGGCGAGTGGAGGAGCGGCGGAGCGTGGCGGCTAGGCTAGGGTTAGGGAGGGAGGAGGCTGCAGGAGGAAGACGGTGGGGGAGGGGATTTGTAAAGGGGAAGGCGGCGGTTGCAGGGCCGGAAAGGGCGGAGCGTGGGGGCGACGTGGGGCTGGGCGCGGAACGCGCGGCGCTGCGCGCGGCGGCCGACGCTGGACGCGGGGGAACGTGGGTCTGGATCGGGGGTGAGGGGGACCCGGGTAGGGTCGGGTCGGGTGCGGGTCTGGGATCCGACCCGACCCGCTAAGGGCTGGGCTCGGTTCGGGCTGGGCCGGGCCGGCCCAACGGGCCGCGGACTGCGGAAAAAAAGAAAAAATAAATTAAAATAAAAATAATAAATAAATAAATAGATAATTAATTTAATTAATTAATTAAAAATAGTTTTTAGGCATTTAAAAATAGGTTTGAGCCCAGAAAAATCCAGAAAAATTATCCTAAGTCCAATTTTCCATTTTACACCCAAAAATGTTATTTTCATAATATTTTAATATTATTTATTGCCAATTAAAAATCATTTATTAATTGAAAACTTTGATTTTAATTACAGAAAATTCCCAGAAAATTCTAGAAAATTGGGAAAAATCCAAGATTTAATAATTTAAAAAATTTAGGGGGTTTACAATCTATGTATACACTATATGTGTATATATTGTTATATGTCTATTCTTCTACATGTAAGTATAATTATATATATTAGTATGTATATATATGTATATGTTCAATAGATAATTATATGTTGTTATATTTATATTTATATAGTGTGTGTTACATATTATTGTATGGTTATATATGTGTAAACATATATGTATAGTTATATATATACATATATTACTATGTATGTGTGTATGTTACTATGTATTTATTTTGTACATATTTTATATCATGGTAGCTATGTATATATATGATACTATATCGTAATATGTAATATTGTGTACACACACACACACACACACACACACATACACACACACACACATACACACACACACACACACATATATATATATATATATATATATATATATATATATATATATATATATATATATATATATGTATGTGAGGAGTATGAGTGTATGTATATTCATATATAGTAATTACATATATTAGTATTATAGATGTAAGTATAATTATATAGTTGCATATATATATATATATATATATATATATATATATATATATATATATATATATATATATATATATATATAGCGACAGCAGCAAAGGCGACAGCAGCAACATTGCAACATCACAGCAGCAGCAACTTTATCAAGCAGCAGTAGCAAAGGTGACAGTAGCAGCAGCGTCGCAACAACATAGCACAACAGCAATAGCATTCAATAGCAGCAGCGACAGCAGTTTAGCGACAGCAGAACCGTCGCCAAAGCAGCAGCAGCAGCAAGAACATACAGCAGCAACAGTGACAGCAGTTTAGCGATAGTAGCAGAACCGTCGCTAAAACAGCAGAGTATAGAGTATCTGTGGCTTCAGCGACAGTCAACAGCAGGCCATTAGTGATAGTTTGGCAGATTTTATATATATATATATATATATATATATATATATATATATATATATATATATATATATGGTGTTTATATATATGTAAATATATTCCTAAATTGCTAGTAGTATTATAGTATACTATATGTATAATAATTAGTTTAGCATGTATATAATTACGCGTAGTTAGTATACACAAGTTTTGGGGTATTATCCTGTGATACCAAGGTAAGTACCAAGGTAATTGGGGATACCCAAGGTATTGGGTTTGGGTATCAAGATTATGAGTTAAAATTGTGATGCTAAGTTGGTTCAAAACCAAAGCATCTATTAATGTTATAATTATGATTGTATATAATTAATAAATGTTTGACATGTATATGTAATGTTTTACTTATTGATTACGTATTCGGAGATACGGTATCCTAGTATTTAAGATATAGTTCTTATGACCTAGACTTTAGTTTTTAACTAATATTTTTGGGTTAGACTTATGCAACCTAGAAATAGATAATTGACTATAGTTGACCATAGTTTGACTTTTGACTTAGAATTGACTTATTGACCTAGAAGTTGACTAGTTTAACTTATTTTCTTCCCAAAACCTTCTATTGATGTTGTATTCCATATCTAGGTCTTCGAGGCACCGTATCAGACATCTATGAGACTATTTATTGTACTTCAGGCGAGTACATTCTCTGATAGTTTCTCATTTATGATATCCTCTATGTTCATTGTATCTAGTGTAGATATCCATATTCTGGACATGATGGTTACACGGATTGGTATATCCGGATCTCGTCATGAGATGTTATTCCTTGGTATATGGTGTATCTTGTGCAAGCCTTATTTTATTGATTATCTTGTACATGTACAGACACTTATTCTCGGAAAGACTAGCTATCTTCTTAGGGAATCTCGTGCCATAGCGTACCATGGTTGGATCTATTATACCAGTCGGGGGTGGGGAGTATTTTAGTGTAGATATGTGATCATACCCTCCTTGTGCATATCTTGTTTCTTGTGAGTGTTGATCATACACCGCACGTATGATCAACCAAGCCATTATACTCTTGTGCAAGTTCCCAAGCCGATCACATGTTAAGCTAGTACTCACATACGTTGACATTAGTATTCTTGTTCATTGGTATATTGTTTATTATTGTATTTATTCCAGTATTTTCTTATAACGTACTCTTGTATCTATTGTGCATCTTGTATATTCACATCTATTTACTATTATATAGTTTTTATCATTGATTAGAATTGCTGTTAGAGATGTACTCTACTCCTTTCCTGATTGAATATTTTTTTTTAGATGACACTGAGGACTGGTACCCTACACATTATGGACCTCAGGATATTGTGGGTCTAGAGTCTGAGACCCTGGCTCAGGAGGGACTTATCCCAACTGAGACAGTTGACCCAGGTTTACTAGCTTCTTAGTATTTCTTGTACCGGATTTGTCTCCAGCTTATTTGTTAGTATTCTTTCAGACTCATTGATGTATTATTTTAGACTCATGAGTTGTATGTGACTATTCCTATTTTTTATCATATTTGTGATCATTTTTATCTTAGATCTGTGATTGAGTATATTGTCACTGTTGGTGGTTCATTATATTGCTAGATAGATTACCCAGACAATGTTCTACCACCGATTCTGCGGCGTAGGCTGGGCGTTGTTTCCGACTTGCATCCTTACATCGGGTACGGGTCATGACAGTTAGGTCTACTAACACAAGTCCAAAACAATAAACTAACATCTAATAATAATTAAATAATATAATAAATAATTATTCATCATGCACAATATTTAATTAATTATGAAATGACCAAAGTATCATTTCCTAGAAAATGTGATAGTGACAAATGAGAACACATAACGATGGATTTTATTGTTGGTTTGCCAATGACGCAACAGAGAAATGATGTCGTCTGGGTCATCATCGATCGACTCACTAAGTCATCTCACTTTCTTCCTATCAAAGTTACTTGGAGTGCCGGCCGTCTGGCGTAAATCTACCTCAACGAGATCATTCGACTCCATGGTGTGCCCGTATCCATTATCTCTGATCGAGATGGATAATTCTTATCAAGCTTTTAGGAGAGCCTTCAGTCAGCAATGGGGACGAAGTTAAAGTTTAGCTCCGCCTACCATCCTCAGACAGACGTCCAAACAGAGCGAGTAAACCAAATCCTCGAAGACATGCTACGGCTCTGCGCCTTGGACTTGAAGTCAAGTTGGAATATGCATCTACCGTCAGCTAAATTTGTATATAATAATAGCTATCAATCCACCATTCAAAAAACGTCGTATGATGCATTATATGGGCAAAAGTGTAGATCCCCTATATGTTGGAATGAAGTTGGTGAACGGTAAATTCTTGGCCCGGAGCTCGTAGAACAAACCATCTAAAAGATTCGTTTGATCCGCAAATGGCTGAAGGTAGCACAAAGCCGTCAAAAAAGTTACTCAGATGTGCACCATCGATCTCTTGAGTTCTTACAAGGTGATTGTATTTTTCTTAAAGTCTTGCCCATGAGAGGAGTTACCAGATTTGGAGCGAAAGAAAATCTAAGTCCAAGATTCGTCGGCCCATTCGAAATACTTAAGCGAGTGGCCCCAGTTGCATATTAGATTGCCCTACCACCGTCACTATCTGAAGTGCACGATATCTTATATATTATATATCTTAGGAAGTACATGTACGATCTGAGTCATATGGTGGATCTTAATCAACTGGACTTGAAGGCGGACTTGACGTACGTTGAACACCCTGTGCGAATCTTGGATCACAAGGAAAATCTGCTTTGAAGTCGTTCGGTTCCTCTCGTTCGCGTGCTTTGGAGAAAACATTCGGTCGAAGAATCAACCCTAGGAGCTTGAGTCTGAGATAAAAAAAAGTTTTCTTCATTGTTTCATAGTGGTGGGTTCTATTCCTAAATTTTGTAGGTGAAACTTCCTATTAGTTAGTTAGGATGTGGTTCCCCGTTTCCCTTTTTCGGGGAGCGTGGCTAAGAAATACTTTTGGTATCGTTCGATCGGGATTGATTGAATCAAGATCTTTTTCTTGTTATGGATTTGCTTCTTCAGAAATAATTTCCATATTCAGTGGGCCGTGCCCCAAGGATGGACTTAGCGGCAGAGTCAAGAGGGACCTCTCCGCTGCAAGTTTTCTTGCCTAGTTTTCGTTGTCGTCTTGTTGCTTTTGTGCTTTTGAGTTGGTTTTTGGATTTGTATTTCCTTGAACGATTTTAATGGATTTTATTGCTTTCGTTCGTTGAAATTTATTTTTGTTTCGAGCTTGAAAAAAGGAGAAGAGGTATTGATCATCTGTTTGTGGCAATACAGGTGACTGTGTAGTAGGCGTCGCGCAAGCGGAGTCTTGAAGAACCTATTTTTTTTTCCCTCTCTTCAATCAACATGTGAGTGACTATAATTCGATTTAGTTGACCCTTCTTCCAAGTCTTCACATTTAAAATCTTGCCTTCTTGATTGTTCCGATCAAACGATACCATAATAACTAAAAGATGTCTAGATAAAAATGAATAGACTTGGATTACTTATGCTTGTCAACCAACTTATAAACGGTTACCTTATTGCATGCTAGTTCATTTAGAATATTCTTCATCATGCTTTAATTCTAGTTAGAATATATATACTTCTTCTTTGATTATGCTATGTATAGAACACGTCTTGCTATGCGATAAATTAATCAGGGAGACTATACAAAAATAGATCATGCCATGTAACTTATCTCGTGCATGTGTTGCCTTAAACTGTACCTTTTGATAACTTAGTATTATATATTTTTTGGATACAGACAACTTATGCACAAGATAAGTTACATGGCATGATCTATTTTTTGGATACAGACAACTTATGATAACTTAGTATTATACATTTTTTGGATACAGACAACTTATGCACAAGGTTAGGGAGGGAGGAGGCTGCAGGAGGAAGACGGTGGGGGAAGGGGTTTATAAAGGGGAAGGCGGCGGTTGCAGGGCCGGAAAGGGCGGAGCGTGGGGGCGACGTGGGGCTGGGCGCGGAACGCGCGGCGCTGCGCGCGGCGACCGGCGCTGGACGCGGGGGAACGTGGGGCTGGGTCGGGGGTGAGGGGGACCCGGGTAGGGTCGGGTCGGGTGCGGGTCTGGGATCCGACCCGACCCGCTAAGGGCTGGGCTCGGTTCGGGCTGGGCCGGGCCGGCCCAACGGGCCGCGGACTGCGGAAAAAAAGAAAAAATAAATTAAAATAAAAATAATAAATAAATAAATAGATAATTAATTTAATTAATTAATTAAAAATAGTTTTTAGGCATTTAAAAATAGGTTTGAGCCCAGAAAAATCTAGAAAAATTATCCTAAGTCCAATTTTCCATTTTACACCCAAAAATGTTATTTTCATAATATTTTAATATTATTTATTTCCAATTAAAAATCATTTATTAATTGAAATCCTTGATTTTAATTACAGAAAATTCCCAGAAAATTCTAGAAAATTGGAAAAAATCCAAGATTTAATAATTTGAAAAATTTAGGGGGTTTACAATCTATGTATACACTATATGTGTATATATTGTTATATGTCTATTCTTCTACATGTAAGTATAATTATATATGTTAGTATGTATATATATGTATATGTTCAATAGATAATTATATGTTGTTATATTTATATTTATATAGTGTGTGTTACATATTATTGTATGGTTATATATGTGTAAACATATATGTATAGTTATATATATATACATATATTACTATGTATGTGTGTATGTTACTATGTATTTATTTTGTACATATTTTATATCATGGTAGCTATGTATATATATGATACTATATCGTAATATGTAATATTGTGTACACACACACACACACACACACACACACACACACACACACACACACACATACACACACACACACATACACACACACACATATATATATATATATATATATATATATATATATATATATATATATATATATATATATATGTATGTGAGGAGTATGAGTGTATGTATATTCATATGTAGTAATTACATATATTAGTATTATAGATGTAAGTATAATTATATAGTTGCATATATATATATATATATATATATATATATATATATATATATATAGCGACAGCAGCAAAGGCGACAGCAGCAACATTGCAACATCACAGCAGCAGCAACTTTATCAAGCAGCAGTAGCAAAGGTGACAGTAGCAGCAGCGTCGCAACAACATAGCACAACAGCAATAGCATTCAATAGCAGCAGCGACAGCAGTTTAGCGACAGTAGAACCGTCGCCAAAGTAGCAGCAGCAGCAAGAACATACAGCAGCAACAGTGACAGCAGTTTAGCGATAGTAGCAGAACCGTCGCTAAAACAGCAGAGTATAGAGTATCTGTGGCTTCAGCGACAGTCAACAGCAGGCCATTAGTGATAGTTTGGCAGATTTTATATATATATATATATATATATATATATATATATATATATATATATATATATATGGTGTTTATATATATGTAAATATATTCCTAAATTGCTAGTAGTATTATAGTATACTATATGTATAATAATTAGTTTAGCATGTATATAATTACGGGTAGTTAGTATACACAAGTTTTGGGGTATTATCCTGTGATACCAAGGTAAGTACCAAGGTAATTGGGGATACCCAAGGTATTGGGTTTGGGTATCAAGATTATGAGTTAAAATTGTGATGCTAAGTTGGTTCAAAACCAAAGCATCTATTAATGTTATAATTATGATTGTATATAATTAATAATTGTTTGACATGTATATGTAATGTTTTACTTATTAATTACGTATTCGGAGATACGGTATCCTAGTATTTAAGATATAGTTCTTATGACCTAGACTTTAGTTTTTAACTAATATTTTTGGGTTGGACTTATGCAACCTAGAAATAGGTAATTGACTATAGTTGACCATAGTTTGACTTTTGACTTAGAATTGACTTATTGACCTAGAAGTTGACTAGTTTAACTTATTTTCTTCCCAAAACCTTCTATTGATGTTGTATTCCATATCTAGGTCTTCGAGGCACCGTATCAGACATCTATGAGACTATTTATTGTACTTCAGGCGAGTACATTCTCTGATAGTTTTTCATTTATGATATCCTCTATGTTCATTGTATCTAGTGTAGATATCCATATTCTGGACATGATGGTTACACGGATTGGTATATCCGGATCTCGTCATGAGATGTTATTCCTTGGTATATGGTGTATCTTGTGCAAGCCTTATTTTATTGATTATCTTGTACATGTACAGACACTTATTCTCGGAAAGACTAGCTATCTTCTTAGGGAATCTCGTGCCATAGCGTACCATGGTTGGATCTATTATACCAGTCGGGGGTGGAGAGTATTTTAGTGTAGATATGTGATCATACCCTCCTTGTGCATATCTTGTTTCTTGTGAGTGTTGATCATACACCGCACGTATGATCAACCAAGCCATTATACTCTTGTGCAAGTTCCCAAGCCGATCACATGTTAAGCTAGTACTCACATACGTTGACATTAGTATTCTTGTTCATTGGCATATTGTTTATTATTGTATTTATTCCAATATTTTCTTATAACGTACTCTTGTATCTATTGTGCATCTTGTATATTCACATCTATTTACTATTATATAGTTTTTATCATTGATTAGAATTGCTGTTAGAGATGTACTCTACTCCTTTCCTGATTGAATATTTTTTTTTAGATGACACTGAGGACTGGTACCCTACACATTATGGACCTCAGGATATTGTGGGTCTAGAGTCTGAGACCCTGGCTCAGGAGGGACTTATCCCAACTGAGACAGTTGACCCAGGTTTAGTAGCTTCTTAGTATTTCTTGTACCGGATTTGTCTCCAGCTTATTTGTTAGTATTCTTTCAGACTCATTGATGTATTATTTTAGACTCATGAGTTGTATGTGACTATTCCTATTCTTTATCATATTTGTGATCATTTTCATCTTAGATCTGTGATTGAGTATATTGTCACTGTTGGTGGTTCATTATATTGCTAGATAGATTACCCAGATAATGTTCTACCACCGATTCTGCGGCGTAGGCTGGGCGTTGTTTCCGACTTGCATCCTTACATCGGGTACGGGTCATGACAGTTAGGTCTACTAACACAAGTCCAAAACAATAAACTAACATCTAATAATAATTAAATAATATAATAAATAATTATTCATCATGCACAATATTTAATTAATTATGAAATGACCAAAATATTATTTCCTAGAAAATGTGATAGTGACAAATGAGAACACATAACGATGGATTTTATTGTTGGTTTGCCGATGACGCAACAGAGAAATGATGTCGTCTGGGTCATCATCGATCGACTCACTAAGTCATCTCACTTTCTTCCTATCAAAGTTACTTGGAGTGCCGGCCGTCTGGCGTAAATCTACCTCAACGAGATCATTCGACTCCATGGTGTGCCCGTATCCATTATCTCTGATCGAGATGGATAATTCTTATCAAGCTTTTAGGAGAGCCTTCAGTCAGCAATGGGGACGAAGTTGAAGTTCAGCTCCGCCTACCATCCTCAGACAGACGTCCAAACAGAGCGAGTAAACCAAATCCTCGAAGACATGCTACGGCTCTGCGCCTTGGACTTGAAGTCAAGTTGGGATATGCATCTACCGTCAGCTAAATTTGTATATAATAATAGCTATCAATCCAGCATTCAAAAAACGTCGTATGATGCATTATATGGGCAAAAGTGTAGATCCCCTATATGTTGGAATGAAGTTGGTGAACGGTAAATTCTTGGCCCGGAGCTCGTAGAACAAACCATCTAAAAGATTCGTTTGATCCGCAAATGGCTGAAGGTAGCACAAAGCCGTCAAAAAAGTTACTCAGATGTGCACCATCGATCTCTTGAGTTCTTACAAGGTGATTGTATTTTTCTTAAAGTCTTGCCCATGAGAGGAGTTACCAGATTTGGAGCGAAAGAAAATCTAAGTCCAAGATTCGTCGGCCCATTCGAAATACTTAAGCGAGTGGCCCCAGTTGCATATTAGATTGCCCTACCACCGTCACTATCTGAAGTGCACGATATCTTATATATTATATATCTTAGGAAGTACATGTACGATCCGAGTCATATGGTGGATCTTAATCAACTGGACTTGAAGGCGGACTTGACGTACGTTGAACACCCTGTGCGAATCTTGGATCACAAGGAAAATCCGCTTTGAAGTCGTTCGGTTCCTCTCGTTCGCGTGCTTTGGAGAAAACATTCGGTCGAAGAATCAACCCTAGGAGCTTGAGTCTGAGATAAAAAAAAGTTTTCTTCATTGTTTCATAGTGGTGGGTTCTATTCCTAAATTTTGTAGATGAAACTTCCTATTAGTTAGTTAGGATGTGGTTTCCCGTTTCCCTTTTTCGGGGAGCGTGGCTAAGAAATACTTTTGGTATCGTTCGATCGGGATTGATTGAATCAAGATCTTTTTCTTGTTATGGATTTGCTTCTTCAGAAATAATTTCCATATTCAGTGGGCCGTGCCCCAAGGATGGACTTAGCGGCAGAGTCAAGAGGGACCTCTCCGCTGCAAGTTTTCTTGCCTAGTTTTCGTTGTCGTCTTGTTGCTTTTGTACTTTTGAGTTGGTTTTTGGATTTGTATTTCCTTGAACGATTTTAATGGATTTTATTGCTTTCGTTCGTTGAAATTTATTTTTGTTTCGAGCTCGAAAAAAGGAGAAGAGGTATTGATCATCTGTTTGTGGCAATACAGGTGACCGTGTAGTAGGCGTCGCGCAAGCGGAGTCTTGAAGAACCTATTTTTTTTTCCCTCTCTTCAATCAACATGTGAGTGACTATAATTCAATTTAGTTGACCCTTCTTCCAAGTCTTCACATTTAAAATCTTGTCTTCTTGATTGTTCCGATCAAACGATACCATAATAACTAAAAGATGTCTAGATAAAAATGAATAGACTTGGATTACTTATGCTTGTCAACCAACTTATAAACGGTTACCTTATTGCATGCTAGTTCATTTAGAATATTCTTCATCATGCTTTAATTCTAGTTAGAATATATATACTTCTTCTATGATTATGCTATGTATAGAACACGTCTTGCTATGCGATAAATTAATCAGGAAGACTATGCAAAAATAGATCATGCCATGTAACTTATCTCGTGCATGTGTTGCCTTAAACTGTACCTTTTGATAACTTAGTATTATATATTTTTTGGATACAGACAACTTATGCACATAGTTAGTTCCTGCGGACGGTCGTCAGGACACTGGGACCGATCCGATCTGTATAGTCGTATGTTATGGATGGAATGTCATGTAGCGGGGCTCGCCACCTGCGTTGCATATCATTCTTATCTCGAGACTATAACTCATCCTTTATGGCATCATGCCGGTGACCCCCTCGTACATTTAAGTTGTACAAACTAACTATGTCTTCGTGACAGGAAATGTCATGGTAAGTATTGTGCAGGTGGGCCAGACGGGCAGGTAAAAGTCACCAAAAAATGGCATATTTATTTCAGTAAACTTCCATATATAATGCTTGCTTGTAAAATAAACTAAGGCAAGATAAAAAGACCACAAAACTTGCATGCTTTATATAAACAATATGTTGATTGGTATAGTTGGGTTAGCTCACCTTCACTAGTGTATTTCAATGTTCTGACCCTTGTTGTAATAGGTTCTCCGCACCAAGGAGATCCTGCAAGAAGCTAGAGCGACTTTCCAATCCAGTCCATCTACCGGCACGTTAAGTTCGTGCCCTTGAAGCATGTTTTGAAGTTCCAGGAGCTCGTGCACCTACCTTATGCAGCTCCGTGGAAAGGCGACAGCTTCGCCCGAAGGTGTCTATAAGCTTTAAAGTTTTAGTAAAAGGATGTAATGTATATGGCAGTTATCTCATTTTGCGTCCACTTTTGTAAGCCCGTGCGGCAATTATCCGACTCGTTCAAAAGTTTGTAAAAGATGTTATCATGACTCGCACCCGGTGTAAGGGTACAAGTCGGGAACAACGCCCAGCCTACGCCACAGAATCGGTGGTAGAACGCTATTTGGGTAATCTATCTAACAATATAATAAGCCACCAACAATATCAATATACTCAATCACAGATCTAAGATGAAAATGAGCACAAATCAGATAAAGAATAGAATAGTAACATATAGCTCATGAGTCTAAAATAATAACATCAATAAGTCTGAAGAAATACTAAACAATAAGCTGGAGACAAATTCAGTACAAAAGAATACTAAGAAGCTACAAGTTCCGAGTCATCTGTCTCAGTCGGGATAAGTCCCTCCTGAGCCTGGATCTCTGACTCAAAGCCTACAACATCCTGAGGCCCATAATGTGTAGGGTACCATTCCTCAGTGTCATCTGGAAAAAATATATCTAGTTAGGAAAGGAGCAGAGTACATCTCTAACAACAATTCTAATCAATGATAAAAACTATGTAACAGTAAATAGATATGAATATACAAGATGCAACAATAGATACAAGATATATACAATAAAGGAAATACTGGAAGTAAATACAAGAATGAACAATATGACAATAAACAAGAATACTAATGACTAAGTGTGTGAGTACTAGCTTTAACATGTGATCGGCTTGGAAACTTGATACAAGATTTATGGCCTGGCTAATCAAACGTGCGGTGTATGATTAACACTATACAAGAACAAGATACAAGATGGATATGATTACATATCTACATATATACTCTCCAATCCTGACTGGTATAGTGGATCCAACCATGGTACGCTATGGCACAGAATTACCCAAGAAGATAGCGACTCTTCCCGAGAATCAGTGTCTGTACATATACAAAATAATCAATAAAACAAGGCTTGCACAAGATACACTATATACCAAGGAATAACATCTCATGATGAGATCCAAATATACCAATCCGTGTAACCATCGTGTCAAAGAAACATAAATATCTATACTAGATACAATGAACATAGAGAATATCATAAATGAGAAACTATCAGAAATTTTCTCGCCTGAATTCGGGTGAATAGTCTTACAGATGTCTGATACGGTACCTCGAAGACCTAGATAGGAAATACAACATCAATACAAGGTTTTGGAAAGAAATAAGTTAAACTAGTCAACTTCTAGGTCATAAAGCCATTTCTAAGTCAAAAATAATCAAACTAGGTCAACTCTAAGTCAAATTGGTCAAACTTGGTCAAACTTGGTCAAACTACCTATTTCTAGGTTGCATGAATCTATCTCAATGATGTTGGGTTCATAAACTATTAAACTAGGTCATGCAAGCTAAATCTAGGATACTAAGATACCGTATCGCAAGATACGCAAACAAGAGATATGAATTATCATATATACATATTCAAACAATATTAAATATAAAAATCCTAATTACTTATACTAAATGGATACCTTGGTTTTGAACCAACGCGGTATCGTACTACTAAATCTCCATCTTGATACTCAAACCCAATACCTTGGTATCCTCAATACCTTAACACTTACCTTGGTATCTCAAGGTAATTGTCCAAAACCTCATTTGTAGCTAACTCCCAACTTAAATATATACTAATCAATTAGCTACTAAATATAACATACTAATACAATACAATACTTATAATATATATAGTTTAAGAATTTAACTAATACCTTTTCATACATAGATATATATACTAATACCTTACCATACATAGATATATGCATAGTTACCAACTATAACCCACAACTAACTAACTAACTATTATACTAACAATTCATATACTACTAACCTAACTAGCTAACTTACAACTTGTTAGCCCTCCCCAATATACGCTGCTGCTCCCTAGCTTGCATTTGCTGCTGTTGTCGCTATTGCTGCTGCTGTTGTCACCGTTTTGCTGCAGCTACCGTCACTAATATTGTTGTTGCCGTCACTAATGCTGTTGTTGCTGTTGCTAATACTGCTGTTGCTGTTACTGCTACCGTCACTATTTTTGCTGGTGCTGCTGCTGTCGCTAATGCTGCTGCTATTATTGTTGTAGCTGCTGTTGCTGCTGTCGCTAATGATGCTGTTGTTGTTGCTGTAGCTGCTGCTGTCGCTATAGCTGCTATTACTAAAGCTTCGAGCCCCTCTCTTATATAATAGCACACATATATATATACACTAATATATACCAACTATATCTATTTATATATATACATGCTCATCCATATATATATATATATATATATATATATATATATATACCCACATAGTTATATATATATATATATATATATATATATATATATATATATATATATATATATATATATATATATATATATATATATATATATATATATATATATATAGCATAACTTATATATACACATAACTTATATATATACACTACTTATTTAATAGCTATTACATATGTAGAAGTATAGCTACATATATATATATATATAACACATAGGTATATAGATATATGATACACTAACACACACACACACACACACACACACACACACACACATATATATATATATATATATATATATATATATATATATACATACATACATACATATATACATACATACATACATATAAAAATATTTATTATAAATGACTAAGAACAATAAGAATAGATCTAGAAATACAACACAATAAACACGTAGAGTGCATCGCACCCGTATCACACTAGATCTATGATACGCTTGCGACACGAGTCCACCACACAACCAATCGTACCCTGAAGGACACGAGAAAGTCTAATATGTTATTTATGAACAATACAAAGAGTCAAACACATAACTACGTGTCCGTGTCAATATATGACATGCACAAAGTTCCGTGTCAGAGAAAAACCCCCCAAATCCACACGTATCACCAAATTATTGGGATACGACCTACACATATCCAATTATGGATACGACACTAGCCCTAAACACACTAACACATGTCAAATTGATCTATAGGACCAATTGACAAACACAATAAGTGACAAGCTCAAAATTTCCGCAAAACTAACACAAAAAGCACCATAATTTTCTCAATTGGCCTCCTATGAACTCAAAACCAAATCCTATGGGTAGCCTATGCATTTGGGTTGATTTCTCATGGTTAAATCTAAGATTTAGAACCTAAATAAAGGAGAAAAACTGAATTGTACCTATTAGGAGATGGATTCCTAATGCAACCTCCAAATATGATAAAATCTGCCTCCAACTTATAGATCCTTGCTTCCTCCTTCTAGATCCTTGCTCTACTAGTCTCCAATGGTGATTTGTGAAGGAATTAGAATAAAATTTGCTAGAAAAATGATGTGAAAATAAAGAAATTTGGTTGAGAGAAATGTCACGACCCGCACCCGGTTTAGGGGCACGAGTGCGTGGGTACGTCCAGCCTATGCCGCAGCATCGGCGGTAGAACACTGTCTAGGTCATGTAACTATCTAATCAAACTCACGTGAATACCCAACTCCATAAGGAGACGTGGATATCATAAAATAATGCTAGAAATACTCAATCACATAAACTAAAGCACGATGAGATATCAAGGCAAGCAAGAAATACAAGACAAGTCTAACGACAAAATAATCATACCTGCAATCATTAACTTCCAATCCTCAAGTGTGTCAGAAACCAGTCTACTAAGGTCACAGTCTGGAAAAATATTTTCCAGTCAGGAAGGAGCAAAGTACATCTCTAAATAGCAGTTCTATATTAATGATATAAACTATGTAGCAGTTCTAGATGGAAATATACCAGAAGCATGCATAGGTACGAGAAATAAAAGAAATACTGGAAATACTATAAGTAGATGCAGGAGAAGAAATAATATGTCCATGAGCAAGAACCTATGACTAAGTGTATGAGTACTAGCTTTAACATATGATCGGCTTGGGAACTTGATCAGGCTGGTTACATATGATTAGCTATGATTCATGTAAGGTCAGGCTAACCGTTGGTTAGCTATGATGCATATAGAGGTCAGGCTAATCACACGTAACAGCTATGAAGCATGGAGATGGTTAGGGCACACCCGACGTGAGATGTGGGGTGAGCTATGATGCATAAAAAGTTCGGTATGATCATATATCTATACTAAAATACTCCCCACCCCCGACTGGTATAGCAGATCCAATCATGGTATGCTATGGTACGGGATTCCCCTAGGGAGGTAGCAAGTCTCCCCGAAAATCAGTGTCTGTACATGCACAAGATAACAAGAAAACAAGTCTTGTACAAGCTACACCATGAATAAGGAATAACATCTCATGACGAGATCCGTGTATACCAATCCGTGTAACCAGCGTGTCAAGAGCATGGATATTTACACTAGATACAGTGAACATAGGAGATATCATAAATTAGAAACTAATCAGAGAATGTACTCGCCTTGGGTCCTTAGCTGTCAATACCAATGTCCTGTCCCAGAGTATCGTCTGGAGAATCCGACAGTCCTATAAACATATAATAATATCACTTGCATCAGATGCTACACTAACACATAATAGAAATACACTAGCCTCAGGGCTATGCCAGGCATGGCTCTAGTCAACTAGGGTCATCTAGTAGGGATACGTATATAGTACACATTTACACTCGGAGTATATACCAATAAAACGTATATATATATATATATATATATATATATATATATATATATATATATATATATATATATATATATATATATATATAAGTGTCTATTAGTAATTGTACAAAAAATACGTATATGTGTATATACACTAATAGATGTATATAAATATATATTTTATACCAACATACATATTTGTATATATATATCAATCAAATATTTATATATATGTATATTAACAATCAAGGAATGCACATAATGCCACACTTCTCAAGGTGATCCCAAATGAAGTAGCAGTTAGTTCCAATGGGTCCGGAGCAGTCCAAATAGCTAGAAACTATATAAAGAAGTTCAAGATCGGAGTTCGGCACAAAAACCGAGATAAGGATACCAGGCTAATAAGAGAAAGGGTCGTTGTTCGTTATTAAGGTAACAACCTTAATTTAATGAAAATTATTTTGAAATTATTTTGAACAATAATTACAATAAAAAGTTTATTTATAAAAAATCTAGAATTTACGTAAAAGCCAATATATTTCCATTTATAGAAAAATCGGTCACCGATCCAAATAAACAAATTTTGAACTAATTTTATTATTGAAACTATATTTTATTTTATAATATAAACGCCATAAATTATTATATTTTTTTTTACATAATCAAAACCCTTATAATTATTTCGCAATTACTAATTACATAAAAACTACTAATTGCATATTAATATAACCAAGTCCTTGTATATAATACATAACTGAAATCATACACATAATAAATAACTAAATTCATACGTTATAAACAATAAAACTAATTATATTTTAATTACTAAACTAATTACATGAAATTACTAAACTAAATATTTAATTACTAACCAAATTACATTAATTACTAATTACATTTATTACTAACTAATTATAAATTAACTAATTATATATAAACTAATTAAATTCTAATTAACTAAACTAATAATATAACTAAACTAATTTAATTATATTACTAATCTAATTCCCTTAACTGACCCAAAATCACTTCTGAGAAGAGAAACAGAGAGAGAGAGAGGCTCATATTTGGGGAGGGTCTCCGTCGTCGGCGGGGGTTTGCCGGGGTCGGCGCGGTGGGGTTCGGCTCGAGGCGGCGGGTGCTCGACGGAGCTCGGCTCGAGGATGAGGTCTGCTGCGGCGACGAGGCTCGACTCGAGGCAGCGGCGGACCTGGTCGAGGGGCGGCGCTCGGTTCGAGGAGGCGATCGGCGGAGCTCTGTTCGAGGCGGCGGCGGATCTGGGTTCGACGAATTTGAGGCGGCCACCGGCGGTCGAACTCGGCGGCAGCGGAGCCCGACGACGTTAGATCTAGGGTTAGGGTCAGGTTTCTGTGTCGGGGTGGATCGTGTCCGAGGCTGGACACGATGGTGGTCTTCTGCACAGTGGAGGACGTGTCCGGGTCTGTCGGACACAGGGTTGGGTGTATTGTACAGGGATGTGTCCAGATGGTGGACATGAGGATAATGTTTGCTGTGGTGGAGGTGGATGTGTCCGGGTGTGTCGGACACGAAAATCTGGTTGTAATATTGTAAATCTGGACACAGGAAATGAATGGATACGATAGGACACCCGGGGTCGGACCCGAGGCCAACACGGCTGACACGGTGATGCTGGACACACGGACACGAGCACACAAAATGGTGGTGGCTTGTTGGCTTTGTGGGAATTTGTGAGGGCTAGCTAGGGTTTCTTGGACATGGTGATGAGAGACTTAAATAGGGAGAGAGGGTGTGGGATAAAGGTGAGGATTGGCCCAATAATGAATGGCCCAGATTATATAAAAATGGGTTCTTCATGTGGAAAAAATGAGGGTGTAAATGGAAGACGGTAAACTGGTAAATTTAACAGAAAAGTATTATAATTTAAGAATAATTTTAAGAGGCTTCCAAGGCTAATTGATTAATTAGCTACTAATTAACCTCATATTTCCAAATCTTAGAAAGTATGTAATTTACTTATTTACTATCCCAAATGAATTTAAAAAATTTATTATGAAGAAAACAACTAGTCCTTTAAATAATTTTATCAAATAAATAATTTATGATTTCAAGCCAATAAACATTTGAAACTAGAGAAATATATATATATTATTATTTATTTATTTATTTTATAATACATCAACATTTAGGAAAATAATGATTTTTATAAAAGATTTTAAATCACCTTCTAAAATCAAACATTGTTCAAAATCAAATACAAGAATTCAAGGAGAAATTATTTTATAAACTTGGTATTTAAAATAAATTAAAAATCTAATTATTTCGGAAATTGGAAATCGGAGGTTACAAGTCTACCCACCTTAAAAAAATTTCGTTCTCGAAATTTAAGGTCCTCAATAATTGCATTTACACATTGTATTATTTCTATCAAAATTTAAATTTTAAACCAAATAATCATGAAGTAATTCCATATTGCTATTTCACAACCTTTAAGAATTTATAACATCATATTCCTGAAAATCTTTAAGTTCAAAAAATCAATTCCCCTTTTTGTCATAATCTCCTCCAACAATTTTAAGTTCGTATCTAAATACTCCAGGATTTTAATATCCAATCCTCCAATTGAAATCCAATCAATGCATATTTATAAAAAATTATATCCCAAAAATTAAAATTTAAACACTAATCCATCAATCATCTTACTCTTCTAACTCGAATTCAATTGATGCTTATTCAAATCTAAATCCTCCTTCTGAGAATTGAATTCGATACTATTCCATTAACGATTTTATTTTTCCGATTTTCTTTTTCCTCAAATACTCAATGATGCGATACTTTCAGAATCTTTAATGCAACATTCATAATATAAAATATAAATTTTTTTATATTACAATCAAATAGATAAAATGATAATTTCCCAATTTTCTCAAATTTTAATAATCAATTTAATCATATCAAGACCTTCCTAAAATTAATAAATCCTTAATTTTTGCCCTGTGAATTTCTTAACTCTCTTTTTAAGTTAATGTTTATCCTCGAATTTCAATCATACCTCAATTTTCGCAAAATTAATGATCCATCAACTCTGTTATAACAACCCCTAAATTCTTTATTTAAATTAATGCTCATCCATAATTTAATCCTCTTGTCTCTTTTGTCGGTCATAACCTTGTCATAGATCTTTGCTATGGTCAAAACCCTAATGATCATGGTTTAAGAAAACTCTACCTACAGCCATGCAATTTAAGAAAAATATATAGGTCATGTATCTTTTGTCATGGTATTTCAGTCTCTGTTAAGGTGTACTACTAGTTATATCCTAACAAGAAATCAAGCATACGAACTACAGTATTAGGAAAATCAATCAATCGAAAGACGAAAAAAGAATATTAGAAGGGAACGAAAGAACCTGCTAACATATTACTTGTAGTATCTACTATCTCTAACAAACACTTAACTTTAGCACATTCACTAACTAATTCCTATTCATGTACACTGGTACCCATATCAACTAATCATTAATCCACAAAATCCATGAATATATCCGTATTGCACACACCTGTCTATTAATACCGAAATCTGATGCCAAGAATCTCTAATATAACCATGATTCAATGATGCATCCAAGTTGATACCTCTATCTCTTTAGTACCATACCCTCTGTCAGTTCCCGTTTCTACTACAATTGTTCATACTAGTCGTTCTTATCACTCAATTATACGTCAAGTACAACACCATACTAAATACTGCTATTTCCAATACAACTTTAGATGGACACCCAAGTCAGTCTGCGGTGCCATCTCAATCATGCTCAAATCACTAGATCCTTACACATATATATCCTCTACTCACATATTAATATTCATATCTCTCATCTACCATAAAATTAATCCTCAAAATAATCGCCAAGGTTTAACTTCTCGATCAACTTAAAATAAATTGTATATACTTCCTCTAAATCAGATACTCAACATCGAAATAAAATTTAATTACTCCAAAAATCTTTGTAGCCTTAACCATGTTTATTGAATTCATATTTGAAATTCTCAAAATTTTAATGACACAATCCCAACTTCTCAATAATTCTCAAAAATTTATTTCCACTCTTTAATTTATAAATCCACCAATTTACATATAAGTGCTCGTAGCCTCTAATACTCAAGGTGCACTCAAGGCATCTAGTGTCTATAACTGTGTACTAAAATTGTACTGCCTGAATCACTTGCACCATTATCTCCAATGATCAAAGTTATCATCACCTGTAATTTCTTTCATGATTTTCAATTTATGTCAACTGGTATATCATCTAATTATCATCATACAGGGTGCTTACTGTTATTAACGTCATTCTTGACAAATTCTTGATATAGAATCATTAGCACTCTTGGTATTATATCACTAGCCTCATTAATGGACCATTCATCAAGCTCATTATAACTCATGATTACATGTATCTACTATAACACTCCTGTTTCTTTACTCTCATGGGCATGTATATGGTTCTTCATCTCGATGGTTGTATATATATTTCCCTTTAACCTTTCATAGTCTGTTACACCAATATGTGATACGCTTCACCATCTTCATTACCGATTCCGATATTTTTCTACTCATGACACCTCATTATAACTCCTCATGTATATAAATTTTTTTACCTTTAACACACCCGATATCAATCATCAAATTGAACGTTATGCTCCATTAATCCTTAATACTATTCCTTGATACCTAATTGTTTACATAGATCACTCAATTACATAATCATGATTATCCAGGACGGGTAATTGGCTCTTGATACTAACTCTGAGAACTATCACTGATACTCTATACTATCCCTCTACTCACAGTCTCTAATGACACTTCTCCTAGAACCATTGTTACAAGGTACTATGCTAAGGGCTAACTCTGGATTAAAGCCTACTGCTCACCTGTCCGACTAGGAAATACTTACAACTTACTAGCAACACTCAGTCGATGCTAATACTCAAGACACAGACAAAATCATAAGTCACTAATTATCATACTTAATAAGGAATCCTCAAAGAATAAAAGCTCAAAGGAACTGGATTGAGGACTGAAGGTATCTTTACTGCTAGTAAAGAAAAGAAGCGATGGAACAAAGTCCTGGAATAACAGAAATAGATAAGTCTTGAGATGATACTTTAAGAGCCAATTTAAGATACAACCTGATAATCATACACGTCTGTCTGAAATCACGCCACTCAGAATCCTCGCCACGCCAGTAAGCATAGATACGATAAACGATAGGTTTCGTAACTAAGGTATGCAACTCTATAATCATGTCATTTAGAATCTTCGCCACGCCAACCGGTATGGCTGCGAGAGACTCTAAGTTTCATAACTATAGTATATACATCCAAGTCAGGTTCCTACGTTCTCGTCACCACAGCTAATATGGCTACGATAAACTCTAAGATCCATAACCAAAGTAGACGTTTTACCTTTCTCACTGTCCTCATCAACATATGTCATCAGATGATACCGTAAATTTTGGCCCGTAAAACTTCATCTTGATATAAAAAATAAAAATCAAACTCAACAACGACACCAAGAGTTAAATTTAACAACTGGTCAACAAGAATCAAACTCAACAATGGTACCAAGATTTTAATTTTAATAATTGATCAACAATAATCAAATTCAATATCAATGAGTGAGGACAGACGAAAATAAGGCGAAGGATTAAAAATTAGAATTTATAATGAGATTCTCAAGGGTCATCCCAGGAATCTCTCAAGGAATTGTGATTGAGTATTCGCTCTCGTCCTAGTATCCTATGTCCTAGATCCTATCACAGGCATGCAATAGTGTAACAAAGATGCCACACTACTACGATATCGCACAACTCGCGAAGTCTGACCTGCATGGGCCACCACTAAAAACGTGTCACGACCCGCACCCGATTTAGGGGCACGAGCGCGTGGGTACGTCCAGCCTACGCCGCAACATCGGAGGTAGAACGCTGTCTAGGTCATGTAACTATCTAATCAAACTCACGTGAATATCCAACTCCATAAGGAGACGTGGATATCATAAAATAATGCTAGAAATACTCAATCACATAAACTAAAGCACGATGAGATATCAAGGCAAGCAAAAAATACAAGACAAGTCTAACGACAAAATAATCATACCTGCAATCATTAACTTCCAATCCTCAAGTGTGTCAGAAACCAGTCTACTAAGGTCACAGTCTGGAAAAATATTTTCCAGTCAGGAAGGAGCAAAGTACATCTCTAAATAGCAGTTCTATATTAATGATATAAACTATGTAACAGTTCTAGATGGAAATATACCAGAAGCATGCATAGGTACGAGAAATAAAAGAAATACTGGAAATACTGTAAGTAGATGCAGGAGAAGAAACAATATGTCCATGAGCAAGAACCTATGACTAAGTGTATGAGTACTAGCTTTAACATGTGATCGGCTTGGGAACTTGATCAGGCTGGTTACATGTGATTAGCTATGATTCATATAAAGTCAGGCTAACTGTTGGTTAGCTATGATGCATGTAGAGGTCAGGCTAATCACACGTAACAACTATGAAGCATGGAGATGGTCAGGCCGCACCCGACGTGAGATGTGGGGTGAGCTATGATGCATGAAAAGTTGGGTATGATCACATATCTACACTAAAATACTCCCCACCCCCGACTGGTATAGCAGATCCAATCATGGTACGCTATGGCACGGGATTCCCCTAGGGAGGTAGCAAGTCTCCCCGGAAATCAGTGTCTGTACATGCACAAGATAACAAGGAAACAAGTCTTGTATAAGCTACACCATGAATAAGAAATAACATCTCATGACGAGATCCGTGTATACCAATCCGTGTAACCAGCGTGTCAAGAACATGGATATTTATACTAGATACAGTGAACATAGGAGATATCATAAATTAGAAACTAATCAGAGAATGTACTCGCCTTGGGTCCTTAGCTGTCAATACCAATGTCCTGTCCCAGAGTATCGTCTGGAGAATCCGACAGTCCTATAAACATATAATAATATCACTTGCATCAGATGCTACACTAACACACAATAGAAATACACTGGCCTCAGGGCTATGCCAGGCATGGCTCTAGTCAACTAGGGTCATCTAGTAGGGATACGTATATAGTACACATTTACACTCGGAGTATATACCAATAAAACGTATATATATATATATATATATATATATATATATATATATATATATATATATATATATATATATATATATATATATATATATATATATATATAAGTGTCTATTAGTAATTGTACAAAAAATACGTATATGTGTATATACACTAATAGATGTATATAAATATATATTTTATACCAACATACATATTTGTATATATATATCAATCAAATATTTATATATATGTATATTAACAATCAAGGAATGCACATAATGCCACACTTCTCAAGGTGATCCCAAATGAAGTAGCAGTTAGTTCCAATGGATCCGGAGCAGTCCAAATAGCTAGAAACTATATAAAGAAGTTCAAGATCGGAGTTCGGCACGAAAACCGAGATAAGGATACCAGGCTAATAAGAGAAAGGGTCATTGTTCGTTATTAAGGTAACAACCTTAATTTAATGAAAATCATTTTGAACAATAATTACAATAAAAAGTTTATTTATAAAAAATCTAGAATTTACGTAAAAGCCAATATATTTCTATTTATAGAAAAATCGGTCACCGATCCAAATAAACAAATTTTGAACTAATTTTATTATTGAAACTATATTTTATTTTATAATATAAACCCCACAAATTATTATATATTTTTTTACATAATCAAAACCCTTATAATTATTTTGCAATTACTAATTACATAAAAACTACTAATTGCATATTAATATAACCAAGTCCTTATATATAATACATAACTGAAATCATACACATAATAAATAACTAAATTCATACGTTATAAACAATAAAACTAATTATATTTTAATTACTAAACTAATTACATAAAATTACTAAACTAAATATTTAATTACTAACCAAATTACATTAATTACTAATTACATTTATTACTAACTAATTATAAATTAACTAATTACATATAAACTAATTAAATTCTAATTAACTAAACTAATAATATAACTAAACTAATTTAATTATATTACAAATCTAATTCCCTTAACTGACCCAAAATCACTTCTGAGAAAAGAAACAGAGAGAGAGAGGCTCACATTTGGGGAGGGTCTCCGTCGTCGGCGGGGGTTCGCCGGGGTCGGCGCGGTGGGGTTCGGCTCGAGGCGGCGGGTGCCCGGCGGAGCTCGGCTCGAGGATGAGGTCTGCTGCGGCGGCGGGGCTCGACTCGAGGCAGCGGCGGACCTGGTCGAGGCGGCGGCGCTCGGTTCGAGGAGGCGGTCGGCGGAGCTCGGTTCGAGGCGGCGGCGGATCTGGGTTCGACGGATTTGAGGCGGCCACCGGCGGTCGAACTCGACGGCAGCGGAGCCCGACGACGTTAGATCTAGGGTTAGGGTCAGGTTTCTGTGTCGGGGTGGATCGTGTCCGAGGCTGGACACGATGGTGGTCTTCTGCACAGTGGGGGACGTATCCGGGTCTGTCGGACACAGGGTTGGGTGTACTGTACAGGGATGTGTCCAGATGGTGGACACGAGGATAATGTTTGCTGTGGTGGAGGTGGATGTGTCCGGGTGTGTCGGACACGAAAATTTGGTTGTAATATTGTAAATCTGGACACAGGAAATGAATGGATACGATAGGACACCAGAGGTCGGACCCGAGGCCAACACGGCTGACACGGTGATGCTGGACACACGGACACGAGCACACAAAATGGTGGTGGCTTGTTGGCTTTGTGGGGATTTGTGAGGGCTAGCTAGGGTTTCTTGGGAATGGTGATGAGAGACTTAAATAGGGAGAGAGGGTGTGGGATAAAGGTGAGGATTGGCCCTATAATGAATGGCCCAGATTATATAAAAATGGGTTCTTTATGTGGAAAAAATGAGGGTGTAAATGGAAGACGGTAAACTGGTAAATTTAACAGAAAAGTATTATAATTTAAGAAAAATTTTAAGAGGCTTCCAAGGCTAATTGATTAATTAGCTACTAATTAACCTCATATTTCAAAATCTTAGAAAGTATGTAATTTACTTATTTACTATCCCAAATGAATTAAAAAAAATTATTATGAAGAAAACAACTAGTCCTTTAAATAATTTTATCAAATAAATAATTTATGATTTCAAGCCAATAAACATTTGAAACTAGAGAAATATATATATATTATTATTTATTTATTTATTTTATAATACATCGACATTTAGGAAAATAATGATTTTTATAAAAGATTTTAAATCACCTTCTAAAATCAAACATTGTTCAAAATCAAATACAAGAATTCAAGGAGAAATTATTTTATAAACTTGGTATTTAAAATAAATTAAAAATCTAATTATTTCAGAAATTGGAAATCGGAGGTTACAAGAAATTCTAGATCTATATTTCAAATCAAAAGAGGAGAGAGAAACTTTCCCTCCCTCTTAAATTAGGGACAAAATTAAATAATACAATAAATAATTATTCAACATGCAAAAAATTTAATTAATTATAAAATTACCAAAATATTCTTTTCTAGAAAATGTGGTAGTGACAGATGTTCATTATCAATAAAAACAACTTTTCCATGTTTCAATAGTGTTCAATTATCTGTGTACTCTGAATATGTGCTTATTATATAATATACCTTGGCCTTGTGTGTTGCGCAACCTAGCCACGTACGGCATCACGTCCGGGGGACGACTATCGATTCTACGGAATCAGGGCGTGACACTAAGGGTAACACGCGTATAAAGTTGTACGCATGAAGGTCGGGCCGGATGAACCAAACAAGCGCATGCTCGGGGTGTCGCATAGAGTCAGGGCGCATAGAGTCACATGAAGTGAGGGATGCATAGTCTACTGGACGCATAATTTCCCTGGAGTAGGGGCGAGGCAAAGTCCACTCTTCGGGACAAGTGACGAAGTAACGGACAATAAATAAAGTATCAAGGAAGTGACATAAAGTGACTGATATGACAAGGCATATGTGTTAGAAAGAAAAGACAAAAGCACAAAAAGTCATGTACAGACATAAAAGTCGTGTAGAGGCATGCGCCCAAAAGAAGGAACACATGGCTCGTGGCCGCATAATCTCCTGGACGCATGGACTCTGGTCACATGGAGTCAGGCCTTAGTAAATTTTGATGCATTCAAGGTACTATGCGTCAGACTTTCAAAAGCTTGCACAAAGCAAACATGCGTACAACAAGATGGGCGCATGCTGGAGGGGGTGCATGTTGCTTGTAATCCCCCTGATTTTCAAGAGAATTTTAATTTAGATTTTTACAATTTATCTGGAATTTTCTGGAATTATCTTGGATTTTTCTGTAATTTAAATCAGGTGTTTTAATTATTAAAGGATTTTTTAAATGATAATAAATATTATTAAATTATTATGAAAATAATATTTTATGGTGTAAAATAGAAAACCGAGCATGGGGTATTTTTCTGGGAATTTATTGGACCCCGGATGAATTTTAAAAGCCCTAAATACTAATTTAATTATTAAACCCAAATAAACCAGGTTTTTATTAAATAAACCAAACCAAGCTGAACCAAACCGGGTTCATTAAACCAAACCCAATTCCTATCGGGTCGGATCCGGGTCCAACCCAGACCCGACCCGTTAACCCATTACCCGACCCGTCTAATGATTTCGGATCGGGTCGGATCCGCCTGACCCGACCCGACCGCCCGCCCGACCCGCTACCACTTCATCTCCCCCAAATCGCTGCCGACCCGCCGCCCGTTCACCTCCCTGGCGCCGCTTCGGCTTCGCAGCGGCCGCCGCCACCGCTCCGACTTCCAGAACCCGTCGCCGCCGTCCGCTGGCCCTTCCTCCCCCTCACCGGACGGCCGCTCCCTCTCCCCCATCTCTCCTATATAAAGTCGGACCCTCCTCCAACCCGACCCCTAGCCTCGCCGTGCCGACCGCCCTAGCTTCGCCGGACCGCTGATAACCCGACGCCCAGCCTCCAGAACTCCGGCCGAGCACTCCTCAATCCTAGCCGACGCCTCCCAGGACCTCCACAGCCCCGCCCACTCTTGATCCGGCCGACTAGCAGCCCTAGGCGGAGCTCGGATCTCCCCCGCCGCAGCTCGGTGTAGCAACGCTCCGGCCGTCGTGCCTCCATCCATCCGGCTCCGGCAAGACCGTTCCGCCCTCCTCCGGCCAACACCGGCAATTGGATCAATAAACCCTAAAACCTAGGGTGGACACAGGACACGAGGACACGAAGGACTCGGGTTTTTCAGACCCACTTCAGGTATTCATAACTTTTTGCTCGTAGCTCGGAATTCGATTCCGTAAATTTTATCGCGTAGCCTGTATGACCCTCTCGGTGCCCGGACAAACCGATCGGGGCATCGCGTCCTGTAGTGATCGCACACCACGATCCAAAAACAGGAAAAACTTAGCCCTGTTTCACCCCGATATCGAGTACGCCCCGCCAAACGGGACAACTTGGTCGCGTGCGGTCTTCACAGATACGTGTGCGTCGTTGATACGGATGTGCGGGCTTTCGCAGAAGCTGATTCGGATGTGCGTGCACACCGGGATCAGTGCGTATCTGCGGACACCGCCCCGTATCCGTACTTTCTGTTTCTCACTGTAATTTAGTGTACACAAGTCAGATCGAAACGAAACTTATGCCATTAGACTCGTAGCAATACGCTGGTCCTGTGAGCCAAGTTTGGTTCAATTCTGAGAACGTTGACAAAATCGTGTGTCGTGGGCCCCACAGGCTCCATCCGACGGACGATTTTGAGAACGGCTCATCGGAATCCAATTCCGGAAGTTTCGTTGGGTTCGTATCATCGTTCCTGAACTGTTGATACTAAGTTGGACAGATTTTGAGACCTTTGACCCTAGCACATTTTTCGGTGTAAAGCGGCCCACAATTGGACCCCGCCTTGACCCGAAAATGATGTTTCTGCCCTTGTCTCCAAATTGGACTCAAGGACAGGCGTTCCTAGCTGATTGAAGTATTCTGGACCTGATGGTGATGTTTGTTTCAGCAACCGGAGCAGTCCCTGCAAATCCAGCTATTGCCAGAGCCATACTTGGAGCTGAAAATCCAGGCAAGTGTACCTTGCCATAAAATGCAGTTTATTGATTCATATTGATTCTCTTGCTTTAATTTCTGTGACTGTGGTACTTGCCCTATCAAAGTAAATTAAACCCAGGACACCTGACATAAAGCATGATACATAATCTTCCTGATTATTCAAGGGGGTTTGTATAAGATATAATTTTATGATTTAAGCTTTATTTTCTTAGAACTTAATAAATGACCGATTTCATTAGTTTAATCTTGCGTAACATGAACATTGAGAACTGTGACGTGAGATTACATTGGGTAGAGAGAGTATTACCATATCAAGGCTGAATAAATATTATATATTGTTATCTGGAAGTGTCCTAGTCTCTGACACAGAGCTTTGGCACCTGTACTGGCCCTTCGAGAAAACACTGCTATGGTTTCTTGTCACTGATCCTGTAGTAGTCTCAGCCTGAGTATGAATAATAACTCTCAATTGCATGATCACTTAGCTGGTTTAATTATTTACCCATATTTGTTTGATAGCAACATCGGCATGCCACTGTCTTAGACTTATTAATTTATTGTGCTTCTCTTGTGTTTAACATCTTGATTGACTTGCATGTTCATTCACTGTATTATGGATCGTATTCTTCTGTACCTTGTTACGTCCCTCTGAGGACCTATTTTTGTTCTCCAGTTATAGCAGGCGAGATCTACCCTGAGGTGTACGGAATAGGGGCACTACTCGGAGCAGTACCTGAACCTGAGGACGAGGTGATCGCTGAGGACTTCTCCTGAACAATTGCTTCATCCTGCTCAGTATTATGGCAAATAAGACCTTATTTCCTGTTTAATTAAACTCTTTATTTTCCTGTCTTTGAGAACTTGTGTAAACAGACTTAATATCGGATTGTTCTCCGATTTTATTTACTTTGACTGTTGTTGTTTAATATTTCTTTTGGATGTTATTGCTATCTTATATCTGTGGATGAGAATAGTAAAACCCTGACTGATGTAATACAGCTTAAGTATGCCCGATGGATCCATTAAATTGGGTTTGTCTATCGGTGCATGCTGCTGGCCATAATCACGCATCCAGTCCCTCGGTATTTTGGGACTGGGGCGTGACATTGCTGGGCCGAATGGTTCTCCATCGTCCCAGAACAACAAGTTCGGCCATAAAAAACTCCAAGAATCCAAAAAACTAGTTCTGCCATAAAATTATCATCTCAACTCTAAATCAAGTGATTCAAAAGCCAAATTTCTTGAAATAAAGTTCTCTATCACATAGAATAATTATTATTTTTGAAAACAACAAGCTTTGAAGATCAAAAACTTAGAAAAACTCAAGAACACATTCACTCATAAAAATCAATATCTATACAATTACATCCACCAAATTCAAAAATACCAAGTTCTAAATATGCTTAAAATCATACAATAAACACAATAGTCTTATGCAATAAAATAAACATGCAGCAAAAAATAATACGCTCCCAATACATACACTGGGAACGGGGAGTGACATCTCTATCCACCTTAGGAAAATTTCGTCCTCGTAATTTGATTCCAAGTAAGGCTAGAGAAGTCAGGACAAGCACGATACAAGTCTACAAATATACACATACAAGTAATAACCTCACACATATAGGTGATCACCTGATCACGAATCCAAGATACGAAGGCATAAGATAGAATATACCTTCTGAATCGAACATGTGCTGATACCGATACCGTATATCATCCTCGTGCTCCCATATTGATTCTTCAAAAGTGTGATGGCCCTAAGAAATTCGGAGAAGAGAAATAGTCCAGTTCTTGAGTACCTTCTCCCTTTGATCCAAAATGGATTCGGGTTAACCTCGTAAGATAAGTCGGTACCAACGACTAATTTATAGTAATCGAGGATATGACTCAGATTCAGGATATACCTACGCAACTGAGATACATGAAATACATCTTGCACCTCACGTAGCAAAGGTGGAAGGGCAAGACAATAAGCCATATCGCCTACCCGATCGAGAATATTAAATAAACCAACGTATCACGGACAAAGCTTCTTGCGGATCCCGAATCTAATAACTCCATGGGTTGGCAAAATCCATAAGAATACGTGGTCGCCGACACAAAACTCTAAAGGCCTACGATACTGGTCTGCCCTATGATGGTGCCCATCTTACGCAATCCGAAGTCGCTCTCTGATCTGCCTGACAAATTCTACTGTCTGCATGATTATTTTGGAGCCTAACATCTTTCGCTCACCAATGTCGTCCCTTGCCAATGATAATCTACACTTTCTGCCGTACATTATCTCGAATGGTGCCATCTGAATACTGGCCTGATAACTATTGTTATACGAGAATTCCACCAAATGAAGGTGATTCTTCCAAGATCTACCAAAGCCTAGGGTACAGGCTCATAACATATCCTCTAAGGTCTGGATGGTCCTCTCTGATTGCCCGTCGGTCTGGGGGTGGTATGAAGTACTGAATCTTAACTTGGTACCCAATCTCTCGTGTTAGCTTCTCCAAAAATAAGAAGTAAACATTGTATCTCGGTCGGACACGATGCTTATTGGCACACCATGTTGCTTCATAATCCATCGCATATACAAATCTGCCAACTACTCTGTAGATTGTCCCACTCTAAAGGAGAGAAAATGTTCCACTTTTGTGAGTCGATCTGCTATCACCCAAACTGCATCTTGACCAGTCAGGGATATAGGTAAATCGGTCATAAAGCCCATGGTGATGTGTTTTCACTTCCACTCTAGAATAGGAAGCGGCTGCAATAATCTTGCCGGTCTCTGCTGTTCTGTCTTCACTTATTGACATATCAAACATCGCGATACGAAGCACGCTATTTCTCTCTTTATCCTATTTCACCAAAAATAGTTTTTATATCTTGGTAGATCTTCGTGCCTCCCGGATGAATGAAGTAATGAGAATTGTGTGCTTTAGTCCTAACTTCTTGTCAAATATTCCCTCTTGATACATATAGACAGTTTTTAAATCTCAGCATTCCAACCACATGAATTGTCAACTCTTTCTGAAGACCAGATTCACATTCTTCCCGTAACTTCTAGATCTTTGGATCTTCTGCCCGAGCTAGCTTGATTCTATCTACCAAAGTTGACTGGATCTGTAGGCTAGCCAGAACTACTGTATCCTGTGGAAGCACTATCTCAATTCCTATCTCTCATAAGTCTTCTAGAATATGGTTATGAGTGGTCAACATGAATTCTCTACCTCTTTTACTAAGTGCATCAACTACTACATTTGCCTTGCTTGGATGGTATTAAAGTTCCACGTTATAGTCTTTCAAAAACTCTAGCCACCTCCTCTGTCTCATGTTTAGGTCCTTCTGCGTGAACACGTACTTTAAAATTTTATGAAGATCTCCACCCGATCACTATATAAGTAGTGCCTCCATAACTTTAGTACAAATACTACTGCTACTAACTCCAAATTATAAATCCCCTCATTTATTTCTATAGATAGTCTGGTATGGGATGAAAAATTTTGGTTTAGCAGTAGTTGATTGAGGTTTAGAGTAAGTTTGCAAATGTCTGTTTATTTTATTTAAACCCTTGGCGCGCCCTACCATTGTTGAATTATTCGGACCCCAACATCAGCCCATAAATTCCAACAGATTGTTGCACTTTTGACTTGATATGCCAATTTAGGCGCTGGACTTTCCCGTCGCTAAAAATCATATTTTCTTGTGCTTTAAATTAATTACAAAATTTTTCGTAACCGAAATCCTTATTTAATCCTGTATCGCGGCACCTGTGTCGTTGCCATCAATTTTGAGATACCAACTCAACCCGTTGAGCCGGACCAACTAAAGGGTCCAAGACTGACACCAATCCTACACCATTCATGACCTTTGTGTCATTCTCAATTGAGATCCCATGTGCCCCTATTTAATTAAAGAGCACATAACAAATTATTCTAATTAAATTGGGGATACCAACTTTGACTAATTCCATTTTAAATCCTAATTTAATTCCAATGCATATTTAATTAAGCCCATGCAAAACACACAACACCCCCTCATCCTACAAAATACCAAACACCAATTCTCCCATAAATTTTCTATTATTTCATATGTTTGTACAATTACCCAAACTTAAGGGGCTAAATTGCAAATGTTGTGACATGTGGCACACCCTCATTGGTCAAGGCCAATGAAGAGGCCAACCCTCTTCTTTGACAGGTCAACAATCTCCCCCCTCTCATTTGCATGAAGAAACAAATCTCTTTATGAGAAATCATCACCACCCATTTGAAATGGGCCAATCCTCACCATCCAATCCTCACACCCCTCCCTATAAAATGTCACCATCCCTACACACAACCCCATGCCGGCCCTAATCCCAAGAAAGCCTTGAAAACCTCACCCCCTCCCTCTCTCCTCCTCTTCTCCATACAAACCGAGCTTCTTCTTCTTCTTCTTCTTCTTCTTCTTCTTCTTCTTTTTCATCTCTTATTCTTCTCCTCCACTTCACATTTTTGGGTCGGCCCCTCTCCGGCGGACCGCTGCACCCTCCGGTCGTCTTTAGCAGCCGACACCGCCACCACTCCACGGCTAATCCCGACGAGCACCTCCCCGCGGCTTCCACTGTAACCACCGGCACCACAAGCCTCCTTCATCCGAGCCAAGATCCCCATTCCCCGCGGCTTCGATACCCCCCGGCCGAGCCCGCCTCCGGGAGCTACTGCAACCATCGCACACCATTATCACCGCCACCATAGCCCGACTACTCCACCACCATCCTCGTCTTCATCATTCTCCGGTCGAGCCACCACCGCCCTTAGATCGACGACCACCCCATCGATCCCAATCACCCCGGCCTGCTGTTTCCCACCGCCACGACCACCATTAGCTCCGGCCAGCACTGTCCCCTCCACACACCGTTCCACCACCACCTCCAGCTTCAATACCACCACCACCTCCACACACCTACACCACCAGCACCTCTGCCCCGTGTCCAAGCTACCCTCCGATCACCCATTCCCAACTGCCACCTCCATCCGACCTCCCTTCTGCGGCCATCAACCACCTCGCCATCGAGGTATACCACTCCCCCTCTCTATTTTGATATATATATTGTTTTCTGTGTATGGTTAGGGTTATATGTTGTATAATTTGGTTGTGTAATGTTAGTGTAGTAATGAGGATCCAATATGAAAAGAGATGTGAGTTTAGGGTTTATTCTTCATAAGTTTATAAAATGAAATTAAAAGATATGCATGGACTTTTAGGGTTATGAATGCTTTAAATATTCATTGATTTAGGTTATGCATTAATATACATTGATGTTGGAAATGTGATATATAATGAGGAAGAGGTCAAAATGCCATATGAGATTTTTAGGGCCTTATACATAATGACGTGATACCTAAAGGTTGGTAAATTATTAGGAGTAAATAATAATATTAAATTTAATCGAGGAGAAGTTTTTTTATGAAATAACAGTGATTGTATATATTCGAGGGTTTAGATATTTAATAATAATTTATTCGAGGATGATGTTTAAAATATGCGGGATACCGTCTGTGAAGACCAGGGAAAAATTGTAGGATTAAACATACTTGAACTACTGAACATTGTGATGAATATAGTAAGATTGAGAATTTTATCTGATGATTTTATACTGGTAATTAATCAGATTAGATGTAACATACCTTTAGTCAACCTTGGTCAACCCTCTAGCATCTTGTCCCTGTGAGTTATAGCTGAGTCTGAGCATATGTATAGACGTGTGTCACATCCCTGTTTACTGTGTGATAGTTTTGATTGAGTTTTTATCTCATCTCTAGGTACTACGGGACCTGAGGACTTGGACGTGGTACCGGATCCCCATCTTCAGTAGCCGGACGCAGGCAAGTGTACCTTGCTATCCTGTATTTCAGTTACAGATATTTATTATTTCATTATGTATATTGTGCACGTATTTGTTTACGATTGATACTTCACATCCGGATCACAACCGGGTACAGACGTTCATCGTAACGTCTTATAATGAATGCTAGATATTCGTAACACCTTGATGTACATACCTGAGTATATCGTCACCCCAGGACACACTCATACACTATGATCGTGCCAAATTCCTGTATCCTGATACTGACATCATGACTGGAGAATGGGATGACCTTAGGGTCGCGTTTATTGATAGTATTTCTGTGCGAAGAGATTACTAGATAGAGGTTCAGGTTCAGCACACAATCGTTGACCGCTTGGGAAGGGAAAGATAGTTACTAGACGTTTGGGCTTCTCTGCATGCGCTTATATATGTATATGTATTGTATCTGTAGTGATCCTGTATCTAGTGTAGTTGTATCACCCGTGTGACTCTTTGCCCGGAGCTGCGGTACGTCCCGTGTATTTCCGTGTCTGGAGCTACGGTTTTATTTTGGACAATCCATGCGTCGAATATTGTCTTTAAACTGTGTCTCACTTGTTTGGTTATGATAGATTATCCTGTCATTGCACTTGTACTTTTTGTTATACTTGGCATGCTATATTTTTGTACCTTGTTACGTCCCTCTGAGGACCTGGTTCCCTTCCAGGTTTAGGCAACGAGGATTACCCAGAGTAGTACAGTCCGGGTACGTATCCAGCAGCAGGACCCACTGTCGAGGATGAGGTTATTCCCGAGGACTTCGCCTAATCTCTGGTAGTGACTCTATCCTTGGAACGGTATTACTATCTAGTTATCTGATGCCGTTCCAAGTTATCTTATTGCTTACTTTTATTCCAGTATTTTGTACTAGCGGGTTTGTTCCCGTGTGACTACTCTAGTATTTGTACTATGATACATTATCTCGTGATATTTCCTTTCTGCACATTAGTTGTTGTGATTACCTCTATGTGCTCTTATATCTGTTGCCTATGGATGAGATTTAGATTAACTATTTATGTGTTATGTGATGGGTTATTCATTGTACTTTACAGCTTAGGTGCACTCCGACGGGCCCATTAGATTGGGATACCCGCCGAAGTGTGCTGTTGGCCATTGCCACGTGACTCAGTTCCTTATCTTTGGAACTGGGGCATGACAAAGTTTTTGTGGTGGCCCATGCAGGTCCGATTTAAATTATCTTGGTCACCTGACTGTGCCAAGCGAGCTTGCAAATTAGGAATAGATATTAGGAATCTCATCTACAAGTTTGAAACCTTCACATGACACCTCTATCTCGATATCTTTTACCGAATTATATCTTGTTTATTTCCTCAACGCTGATCGCAGTCATGACTTCTTTACAGAGTTATGAATCTCCACAACGGACGCATCGCACAGCCGGGCGATGTTCCCCATGATGCAAGATCGTCCGGGGAACCAGTACTGGAGCAGGTCCTTCTGTTGACTCCAGCTCACCTAGGACAGTCATCGGGGTAGCCCGAGGTGCCTTCGGACGGGCATCAGACTCCACATTAGGCAGGACCTGAGGATCAGAGGATCCTGAGTCAGAAGGAGCAGCAGCTGCCACCACCTCCACCATTCCTACCCCAAATACCCTATATCCCATTCCCCGCAGGGCAACCCATGGATGGGACACAGATGTTCCAAATAGTATATGCGATGATACAGGCCCAGCAGCAAGTCCAGCAGCAGGCCCAGCAGCGCCAGGCTGAGACCCTGAGAGAGTATCGTGATAGCTTTGGGGCAGGCGTCACCGCCAGCACACCAGTCGACGATGGTGTCTGTCATAGACTTCCGTAACCTTTTGCTGGCACAGAGGAGCCGACAGAGGTCCACGCATGGCTCACCAGCATTTAGCACCAGCTGTAGGCTACCGACCTCCCCTGACACCGATGGATGACTGCCGTCAGGATGCAGCTCACTGGCAACGCGCATCACTGGTGGCTTTCAGAGGAGCAGCGTTTGGGACCAGACCGGGCCACATAGGAAGAGTTCTCTAGGCTCTTCCAGGAGATGTACATACCATCCACTGCCCGAGCAGAGTTTCGGGATAGATTTCAGAACCTCAGGCAGGGGAGTATGACTGTAGAGGAATACAATACTGAGTTCCTCCGCCTGAGCAGGTTTGCACCGTACCTGATACCTACCGAGGAGGCGAAGGCCGAGAAGTTCTATGAAGGCCTGAGTTTCTAGACCCAGAGGTTTATCGGATCCATAGCCCCCACCTCTTACTCCGAGGTATTACTAGCAGCACGACGCCAGGACTGCATCAACAAGATGGAGGCCAGCCTGAAGCGCTCTTGTGCGTCGTCATCAGCAGTTCGATCCCCGCAGGGAGGACCTACGAAGCGTCCTCTAGTACATCAGCAGCAGCAAATGGCAGTACCCCAGCAAGGAGCTGTCATTCCCATATGCCATTACTGTGGCAAGAAGGGATATTTATTGAGGGACTGCCGACAGAGACTGGGCGCTTGTTTGAGATGTAGGTCGGACTAGCATGCAGTCCGAGATTGCCCAAACCAGAGGGCTCCAGTACAGATGGTTCATCGGCCAGCCTTGCCAGCACCGAGGCCTTATCAGCAGCCTCCTGGACCGAAGCCGCCTTACCCAGGAGCTGGAGCACAGCGACTACCAGCACCAGGGGGAAATCAGATGAGGCCACCCTTGGCCCCACAGGCAGATCACTTCCAGCAGGCTCGACAGCAGCAGCCGAGGGCACCGGCACCGATACATGGTCAGGCCTATGTGATGACTATAGAGGAGGCAAAGACAGCCGGAGAAGTGATCGCAAGTACTATCTTAGTAGTTTCATTACCAGCAGTAGTCCTATTTGATTTTGGTGCCACACACTCTTTTATAGCTTCTAGTTTTGTGGCCACCTATAGAATAGCCACTGCACCCCTTCCGAAGATCAAGAGGATTCTTACGGGAGGTGGAATAGTACCTGTTAGCAATACTTGTAGATCATGTTCAGTAGTTGTCTGCGGGCGAGAGATGCGTGCCCGATTTTTGATCTTTTCCATGCTGGACTATGACATTGTCCTAGGCATGGATTGGTTAAGCCAATACCACACAACGCTAGATTGCCGTCGTGGTTGTGTCATATTTAGACCCCCAGATCACCCAAAGTTTGAGTTTCTTCGGGGAGCCCGAGAGCATGGTGTCCAACCTACCCTAGCGACACATATTGCAGAAGGTGAACCGATGTACCCTCACTTTATATCAGAGTTTGAGGATATATTTCCAGAGGATCTCCCAGGCCTGCCACCTGACAGAGAGATTGAGTTCACTATAGAGTTGACTCCCGGAGCCGAGCCAGTTACTTCCCTCGTTTACAGACTAGAACCGAAGGAGTTGGTTGAGTTAAAAGTCCAAGTAGATGATCTCTTAGATAAGGGTTTCATATGGGCTAGTGTGTCTCCATGGGGAGCACCCATTCTATTTATACCGAAGAAGGACGGGACGGTACGCTTGTGTATCGATTATAGGGCGTTAAATGCTATAACGATAAAGAACAAGTATCCACTATCGCGCATAGATGATTTATTTGATCAGCTTAGTGGTGCATGTGTATTCTCGAAGATCTATCTCAGATCCGGTTATCATCAAATCAAGGTACGAAGAGAGGACATCCCGAAGACGGCTTTTCGGATGAAGTATGGGCACTATGAGTTTTTAGTCATGCCGTTTGGTTTAACCAACGCGCCAGCAGTATTTATGTGTCTGATAAACAATGTCTTCTACCAGTACTTAGATAAGTTCGTGGTGGTATTCATCGACGACATCTTGGTATATTCCAAGAGCCAGAAGGAGCACTAGAGACATCTCAGGATCGTGTTGGAGACGCTGAGACAGGAGAGGCTGTACGCCAAGCTCAGCAAATGTGAGTTCTGCTTGGATAGAGTACCATTTCTGGGACACATAATCACCGGAGATGGACTATCAGTTGACCCAGAGAAGATAGCTGCAGTTGAGACATGGCCTACCCCTACATCCGTTACAAAGGTTAGGAGTTTCCTCGGACTTGCTGGATATTATCGGAGGTTCATGGAAAACTTCTCGAGGATATCTGCGCCTATGACGCGAATAACACGTAAAGGCGAGAAGTTTATCTGGACCGACGAGTGTCAGGCGACTTTCGATGAGCTGAAGAAGTGTCTGACATCAGCACCAATTTTGACACTACCTTCAGGATCAGGAGGATTTGTAGTGTACAGTGATGCATCTAGGAGCGGATTAGGATATGTACTGATGCAACATGGCAAAGTAATAGCCTACACATCAAGACAACTAAGAGTTCATGAGAAGAACTATCCGATGCACGATTTAGAGCTAGCTGCAGTGATATTTGTACTAAAGCTATGGCGACACTACCTTTATGGTGAGCGTGTTAAGATTTACACAGATCATAAAAGTCTGAAGTATGTCTACACGCAGAAGAAGCTCAACATGAGACAGAGGCACTGGCTAGAGTTGATGACAGATTATGATATTGAGTTGCAGTACCACCCTGGCAAGGCAAATGTAGTAGCAGATGCCTTAAGCAGGAAGCCCATGGCATACTTTTTGATGACTCAGCGGCAATTGCTAGAGGATCTCCAGGAGCTTAGGATAGAGATTATATTGCCAGGCATGGATGGACAGATGGCCAGTCTTAAGGTTCAGTCTACATTGATTGAGAGGATCAAGGCATCCCTGCCTAAAGATGCGAGATTTTGACGTCTACAAGAGAGGACAGAGGTTGGCATGCAGACATGACTTAGGATTCATGAAGACGGAACATTGAGGTGTGGAGATCGCCTATACGTTCCGAGTGGCGAGTTATGCCAAGAGTTGATGACCGAGGCTCATAACTCAATTTATTCTATTCATCCCGGGGGTACGAAAATGTACCAGATTTGGGGCAGCATTTCTGGTGGTATGGGATGAAGAGAGAGATTGCAAGATTCGTGGCGAGATATTTAGTTTGTCAGCAAGTCAAGGCTAAACATCAGAGGACTGCAGGACTATTGCAGCCGCTTTCCATCCCCAAGTGGAAGTGGGAACATATCACTATGGACTTCGTCACAGGATTCCCGCGGAGCCCTAGTGGGAAGGATGTAGTTTGGGTTGTCGTAGACAGACTCACTAAGTCCGCACATTTTTTGCCCTTCAGAGTTGGGCAGTCCACGGAGATATTAGCTGATATGTATATGAGGCAAATAGTACGACTACATGGAGTGCCTGTCAGCATCGTATCGTATCATGATTCCAGATTCACATCACATTTTTGGCGGAGTATGCAGAAGAGTCTAGGAACTCGTCTCAAGTTCAGCACTGTATATCATCCACAGACTGATGGCCAGTCAGAGCGTACGATACAAATACTAGAGGATATGTTGAGAGCGTGCATGATCGAATTTGGAGGATCTTGGGAGGACCATCTATACTTGGTGGAATTCTCCTATAATAACAACTACTAGGCTAGCATACAGATGGCACCTTATGAGGCACTGTACGACAGAAAATATATGTCACATGTATGTTGGAGTGACGTGTGAGAGCGTCAGATACTTGGTCCAGAGTTGGTGACACAGACAGTGGAAAAAGTCAAGCAGATTCAGAGCCACCTGCGTGCAGCACAGGACAGACAGAAATATTGGGCAGATGCCACCATAGACCTTTGGAGTTCAAGGAAGGTGACCATGTATTTTTGAAGATATCGCCTACTCGTGGTACTATCAGATTCGGAGGCAGAGGCAAGCTGAGTCCGAGGTACATCGGACCTTTTGACATCTTAGAATGAGTTGGCGAAGTGGCTTATCGTCTTGCATTGCCTCCCTCATTAGAAGGAGTGCACGACGTATTTTACGTATCCAGTTGAGGAGATATATGGCAGACCCTAGCCACGTGCTTGATCATTCGGAGATTAAAGTCGGGCCCAGTCTATCTTACGTAGAGCAGCCAGTGGAGATACTCGATCACAGTGAGAAGACTTTGAGAGGTAAGACTATTCGACTGGTCAGAGTTGCATGGAAGCATCATTCGCCAGGCGAGTCTACCTGGGAGCGCGAAGATTCTATTCGACAGTATTTTCCGTATTTATTTGAGGACCAAGGTACGAATTTACGTACCACATTTGATTACTAGTTATTTTTAAATTCTCTTAGCTATTATCGTGCTATACTTTTAATTTTGGGGACAAAATTTTTCTAAGTTGGGAAGGATGTAAACCCCCTCGTTTATTCCTATAGATAGTCTGGTATGGGATAGAAAATTTTGGTTTAGCAGCAGTTGATTAAGGTTTAGAGTAAGGTTGCAGATGTCTGTTTATTTTATTTAAACCCTTGGCGCGCCCTACCGTTGTTGAATTATTCGTAGCCCAACATCAGTCCATAAATTCCAACAGATTGTTGCACTTTTGACTTGATACGCCAATTTAGGCGCTGAACTTTTCCGTCGCTAAAAATCATATTTTCTTGTCCTCTAAATTAATTGCATAATTTTCTGTAACCAAAATCCTTATTTAATACCGTGTCGCACATCTGTGTCGTTGCCATCAATTTTGAGACACCAACTCAACCCGTTGAGCCAGACCAACTAAAGGGTCCAAGACTGACACAAAGCCTACACCATTCATGACCTTTGTTTTATTCTCAATTGAGATCCCATGTGCCCCCATTTAATTAAAGAGCACATGACAAATTATTCTAATTAAATTAGGGATACCAACTTTGACTAATCTCATTTTAAATCCCAATTTAATTCCAATTCCTATTTAGTTAAGCCCATGCAAAACACACAACACCCCCTCACCCTACAAAATATCAAACACCAATTCCCCCATAATATTTCCATCATTTCATGTGTTTATGCAATTACCCAAACTTAAGGGGCTAAATTGCAAATGTTGTGACATGTGGCACACCCTCATTGGTCAAGGCCAATGAAGAGGCCAACCCTCTTCTTTGACCGGTCAACAATCTCCCCCCTCGTATTTGCATGAAGAAACAAATCTTTTCAAGAGAAATCACCACCATCCATTTGAAATGGGTCATTCCTCACCATCCAATCCTCACACCCCTCCCTATAAAATGTCACCATCCCTACACACAACCCCATGCCGGTCCTAATCCCAAGGAAGCCTTTAAAACCTCACCCCCTCTCTCTCCTCCCTCTTCTCCATTCAAACCGAGCTTCTTCTTCTTCTTCTTCTTCTTCTTCTTCTTCTTCTTCATCTCCTATTCTTCTCCTCCACTTCACATTTTTTGGCCGGCCCCTCTCCGGCAGACCGCTGCACCCTCAGGTCGTCTTCAGCAGCCACCATCGCCACCACTCCACGGCTGATCCCGACGAGCACCTCCCCGCAGCTTCCACTGCAACCACCCGCACTACCGGCCTTCTTCACCCGAGCCGAGATCCCCATTCCCCGCAGCTTCTGTAGCGTCCCGCTCCGCGTAGGTGCTATGTACAAGTGAGATTGTCTTGCTTGCTCGAACGAAAGTCTTCTCGGAGAATTCCTGACCGATTAATCAAGGTGAGTGGGTAGAACTGCATTCTCTGATTCTTGCACGACTTAATAATGAATCTGAGTTTTTAAATGCTTGTTTGCTTAAGAAGAATGATAGAACCGACTCAGCATGCTAATAAGAGAACTCACATAGCTTGTCATCGAAACGAATATGTTGCCTAACTAAGAGAATATGTATGCTTGTCCGAAATGAGATAGAACCATTGCTATGCTAAGAAGATAGAACTGTATGTTTTACTTGCTGTGATAATAGACCCGTGCCATGCTAGTCTCAACTGAAAGATCGTTCATATGTTTGCTTGTCATCGTGTTCATATGGCTTGTCTTGAATGCTTAAGCTTATAGAAATGAATGCTTGTTTTGATGCGAGAGTAAATGCTTGTCTTGTGTGTGCTAGACTAGTAGCCCGCCTGACGTCCGGTCCTACGGGATCTTGGGGGTACGGCTATTAGGAATGTGATATGTCATGTTGTGTTGCTATTGTAAAAGAGATATGCTAGTGATATGTGGGTGCTTGCGGTGGATGGGGGACAAACAAAATGTGGGAGACTAATAACACGCCCTGAGCTCGGGGTGTGGATATTGGATGGAAGATGGTGATGCGATGGGGTAAGACTAATAGTGCACCCTGATGTTTCGGTCCTTCGGGATCCAGAGGGCGTGGCTATTAGAGGGAGGCGGTGCTTCTGTAGAGAAGAGTTGAGTCTGCACTAGAGAAGTTCATGGAGATAGCTGCATTCAGGTAGTTAGGGGGCATGCTAGGCTAGCCTTCTTGCATACCTAACTGTTTGATGCAGAGACGGACAGGAAACTAAAGAACGGTAAAACATATATGTTTATGCAAATTGTTGCTAACTTGTATGTCTGCTGCAGGGATAACCGTTCGGCCATGGGGTAAGAAATATGAGTTTATGCTTATGCCTGCTTATTCATTTTGTCTGCATCGTAGAGACCTCCTGTTAGTGCTTCATGCATTGCATCGGTCGGACAATGACTATTAGTGCAGAGCTGAACCTTGGCTATGGCTGCTTCGGTAGTAATGTGCAACCATGAGTCACAGCTGCTAATAGGATCAGAATGTGAGTCATTGGTTAGCTGGATTACCGCTACTGATCCTGAGTTACTCGGGGACCGACCTCTGATTGATAGTTAACTTGTGTGCTTGATTGATGGTCCCTAAATGCTGCCTATCCCTAGAATCCTTGTATATAGTGCACCAAATACGCTGCGCACACCCGGATAGAATCCTCGTGTTTGAATTGGTTTCCTCGATTGATTGGTTGTTTGATTATGTTTTCAAAGAATGTTTCCAAATACACAAAAATATGACTCTGCTAGCAAACTGCCTGTAAAGAACCTAAGTAAAACTTGCAAGATCACTAGTAATGCAATGTTTTGCCACATGATTACTTAGTATGGGTTTCAGGGGGTGTAGCTTCTGTTCAGTTGTTTTACCTCACCAGTACTTGTATAAAGTGCTAACCCACCAACAGTTTGCTTGTTCTCAGGTGCCCGTTCGTCTGAGGAAGCGATAGCCGTGCCTCATCCCAAGGAGCCGAAAATCTAGAGTCAATGCTTGGAGTCGCATCGAGTTTGTGCCTACTTTGAGCTGCTTTTGTATAGAGGGACATAATGTATGGAACGATGTTATTGTAATCGAGAGAAGAGTGCTTGAGCGAATTATAATCTTGGCCATGTGCCGCTTGTAACACTTTCGATTATCAATAAAAGAGCCTATTTTCATATGCCATTGAGTTCTTCACTTTTTTGAAATGTTATGTGCCGCTGCTTCAGTATTGAATAGTTTACTTGCCCATGTATCAAAGCTTTGGCCTTGTGCAAGCGCACCTTAGTCTTGCATGGCATCACGTCCCGATGAGAACGATCGTCCCGCGGGAGAGCTGCAATGTAGTGATTCACGTTCAGCGGGGACTATCGGGTTCACGGGAGACCGGGGCGTGACAGCTTCGATACCCCCCGGCCGAGCCCGCCTCCGAGAGCTACTATAACCACCGCACACCATTATCACCGCTACCATAGCCCGACCACTCTACCACCACCCTCGTCTTCATTATTCTCCGGTCGAGCCACCACCGCCCTTAGATCGACGACCACCCCGTCGATCCCAATCACCCCGGCCTGCTGTTTCCCACCGCCACGACCACCATTAGCTCCGGCCAGCACTGCCCCCTCCACACACCTTTCTACCACCAACTCCAGCTTCAATACCACCACCACCTCCACACACTTACACCACCAGCACCTCCACCCAGTGGCCAAGCCACCCTCCGGTCACCCATTCCCGACTGCCACCTCCATCCGACCTCCCTTCTCCGGCCATCAACCACCTCGCCGTCGAGGTATACCACTCCCCCCTCTCTATTTTGATATATATATATATTGTTTTCTGTGTATGGTTAGGGTTATATGTTGTATAATTTGGTTGTGTAATATTAGTGTAGTAATGAGGATCCAATATGAAAAGAGATATGAGTTTAGGGTTTATTCTTCATAAGTTTATAAAATGAAATTAAAAGATATGCATGAACTTTTAGGGTTATGAATGCTTTAAATATTCATTGATTTAGGTTATGCATTAATATACATTGATGTTGGAAATGTGATATATAATGAGGAAGAGGTCAAAATGCCATAGAAGATTTTTAGGGCCTTATACATAATGATGTGATACCTAAAGGTTGGTAAATTATTAGGAGTAAATATTAATATTAAATTTAATCGAGGAGAAGTTTTTCTATGAAATAACAGTGATTGTATATATTCGAGGGTTTAGATATTTAATAATAATTTATTCGAGGATGATGTTTAAAATATGCGGGATAACGTCTGTGAAGGCCAGGGAAAAATTGGAGGATTAAACATACTTGAACTACTGAACATTGTGATGAATATAGTAAGATTGAGGATTTTGTCTGATGATTTTATACTGGTAATTAATCAGATTAGATGTAACATACCTTTAGTCAACCTTGGTCAACCCTCTAGCATCTTGTCCCTGTGAGTTATAGCTGAGTCTGAGCATATATATAGACGTGTGTCACATTCCTGTTTGCTACGTGATAGTTTATTGATTGAGTTTTTATCTCATCTCTAGGTACTACAGGACCTGAGGACTTGAACGTGGTACCGGATCCCCATCTTCAGCAGCTGGACGCAGGCAAGTGTACCTTACCACACTATATTTTAGTTACAGATATTTTATTGTTTCATTATGTACATTATGCGTATATTTGTTTACAATCGATACTTCGCGTCCGGATCACAACCGGGTGCAGAAGTTCATCGTAACGTCTTGTAATGAATGCTAGATATTCGTAACACCTTGATGTACGTACCTGAATATATCGTCACCCCAAGACACACTCATACACTGTGATCATGCCAGATTCCTATATCCTGATACTGATATCATGATTGGAGACTGGGACGACCTTAGGGTCGCATTTGTTGATAGTATTTCTGTGCGAAGAGACTGCTAGATAGAGGTTCAGGTTCAGCGCACAATCGTTGACCGCTTGGGAAGCAAAAGACAGTTACTAGACATTTGGGCTCCTCTGTACGCGCTTATATATGTATATGTATTGTATCTGTATCCTGTATCTAGTATGTTTGTATCACCCGTGTGACTCTTTGCCCGGAGCTGCGGTATGTCCCGTGTGTTTTTGTATCCGGAGCTACGGTTTTATTTTGGATAGCCCACACGTCAAACATTATCTTTAAACTGTGTCTCACTTGTTTGGTTATGATAGATTATCCTGTCGTTGTACTTGTAATTTTTGTTATACTCGGCATGCTGTATTTTTATACCTTGTTACGTCCCTCTGAGGACCTGGTTTCCTTCTAGGTTTAGGCAACGAGGATTACCCAGAGTAGTACAGTCCGGGTACGTATCCAACAGCAGGACCCACTGCCGAGGATGAGGTTATTCCCGAGGACTTCGCCTAATCTCTGGTAGTGACTCTATCCTTGGAACAGTATTACTATCTAGTTAACGAATGTCACGACCCAATTTCGTAGAATCGTTGAGGCATCCCCTGAATCATGACCACCGTGCGGGCCTGGGGTTGCGCCCGCACAAGGCTTTAATGATTTGTATAGCAAGCACATATTCAGAGTACGCAGATAAATTGAAACATAGATTTGAAACATGGAAAAGTTATCTTTATTGATAATGAACATCTATTACAAACTCTTGAATGAGTCAGCTAATATGCCGCACGGGCTTACAAAAGAGTTGACTCAAAATGAGATAGCAGTCCTGTACATTATATCCCTTTACTAAACTTCAAAAGATATAGACCTCCAGGCTGGAGGATAGCTTTGCCACGGTGCTGCATTTGTGTATGAAGAGTTGCAGCTCCGGTCTTCAAGTACTTCAAAATACGGCACGATCAGGATGCGCCAACAGCTGGACTAGATTCGGGAAAGACGACTTCGGCTCCTCGCTCGGTTCGCCTTGGTGCGGAGAACCTGTTTCAACGAGGGTCAGCATGTCGAAACATACTGGTGAAGGTGAGCTAGCTAAACTATACCAATCAACACATTATTTTAATGAAGCATGCATATTTGTGGGTTTCTATTTTACCTTAGTTCATTTACAAGTAAGCAGCATATAGAATTTACTGAAATGAACGTGCCACCGTTCGGTGGATTTTACCTGCCCGTCTGAATTACCTGCACAATACTTACCATACCTTCCCTGCCACGAAGACACAAGTTAGTTTGCAACAGGTTTAAATATACACGATGATCACTGGCGTGGTGCCATAACGGACATAGTCAAGGACAGGGATAGCATGCAACTAGAATACGATAAGCACATGATGCGTTGCAAGCCATCCCCTCCAGCACACGATGACTACACATGAGTTCCGCCCGGACCGGAACGGTGCCAGTGCCCCAGCAACCGTCCGCAGAACTTACCCTTGTGCACAAGTTGTCCATGATCGAACAAAATATTATCTTAAACAATCAGTTTACGCCTTCGAGGCAACACGAGTATGAAACATATATTTGCACAAGATAAGCAACAGTTCATGATTTATTTCCAAACGAACAAGCATACAGTTTAGTATCCGTTCACGAAGTTATTGACAAGCATAATGAACCAAGTCTATTCTCTTTTATCTTGGTTTATTTTATTATTACTTGGTATCGTTTGATCGGGGCAAAGAAGAATACAGATTTTAGGGCGCGAAGCTTGGAAGCAGGGCTAGCTAATCGGGTTGGTAGCCACTCACTTGGATTGTTGGAAGGGAAAAGGAAATAGGCACTTCACGACTCCGCTCGTAAGCCGCCTACTGCTCGTTCACCTGCACACGAACAGCTCGATTAATACTTCTTCCTCTCTTTCCAATCTCGAAATAGAAGTGTAAGTCAATGAACGAAAACAATGAAGACCATCGAAACCGTTCAAGGAAAACAAGCAAATCCCAAAACCAACTCAAAGCACGAAAGCAACAAGCGACATCGAAAACCGAAGCAATAAAAGATAGCAGCGGAGAGGTCCCTCCTGACTCTGCCGCTAAGTCGATCCCGGGGCGCGGTCCACTGAATATGGGAATCGATTCCGAAGAAACAAATCTATAACGAGGACGAGTTCTTAATTCAATCTATCCCGATCAAACGATACCGTTGTGTTTCTTAGCTGCGCTCTCCGCACCGGGAGAATGGGGCACTACAGCTAATGCCGTTCCAAGTTATCTTATTGCTTACTTTCATTCCAGTATTTTATACTAGCGGGTTTGTTCCCGTGTGACTACTCTAGTATTTGTACTATGATACATTATCTCGTGACATTTCCTTTTTGCACATTAGTTGTTATGATTACCTCTATGTGCTCTTATATCTGTTGCCTGTGGATGAGATTTAGATTGACTATTTATGTGTTATGTGATAGGTTATTCATTGTACTTTACAGCTTAGGTGCACTCCGACGGGCCCATTAGATTGGGATGCCCGCCGAAGTATGCTGCTGGCCATTGCCACGTGACTCAGTTTCTTATCTTTGGAACTGGGGCATGACACAAATCGTGAGTTAGATAGTTCTTCTCGTGATCTTTGAACTGCCGAGAAGCATACACTATCACTCTCCCTTGTTGTATCAAAACATATCCAAATCTCTTGCCAGATGCATCACAATATACCATGAATCCTCCAGAGCTTGCTGGAAGAGTAAGGATTGGTGCAGAGATTAACTTCTTTTTTCAACTCTTTGAAGGCTATCTAGCATTCTGCTGACCACATAAATTTAACTTTCTTGCGTGTCAACTGAGTCAAAGGTGCCAAGATCTTAGCAAAGTCTGACACAAATCTTCTGTAGTATCCTGCCAAGCACAGGAAACTATGCATCTCTGCCACCATTTTTGGAACTGGCCAGTTCTCTACTGCATCTACCTTCTTGGGATCAACTGACACTCTTGCTCCAGAAATAATGTACCTAAGAAAGGATATATGATCTAGCTAAAACATATACTTACTAAGCTTCGCATATAATTGGTTCTCCCTCAAAGTTTACAGTATTATCCTGAGATGTTCTTCATGCTCCTCCTCATTACGAGAATACACAAGGATGCCATCGATAAATACTACCGTAAATTGGTCTAAGTACAGCATGAAGTTATAGTTCATCAAATCCATGAATACCGTTGGAGTATTAGTCAGTCCAAATGGCATAACTAAGAATTCATAATGCCCATACTGAGACCTAAATGTTGTCTATGATATATCCTGCTCCTGAACTCGCACCTGGTAATATCTTGATCGTAGATCTATCTTGGAGAAGACTCTTGCCCCGCTTAATCGGTCAAAAAAATCATCAATCATGGGCAATGGTTACTTATTTTTCACTGTCACCGCATTCAACCGCTGTAATCCATGCACAATCATGTCGATCCATCTTTCTTCTTCACCAATACCGCTGGTGCTCCCCACGGTGACCCACTGGTTCGAATAAACTTTTTTGCCTTCAGTTCTTCCACGTGTCGATATAACTAATCAAGCTCTGATGGTGATATTTGATATACCTTCTGGGATACTATTTCTGCTCCTGGCATCAATTCTATACATAACTCTACCTCTCTAACTGGGGGTAATCCGAGAAGTTTATCGAAAAAGACGTCTATAAATTCTTTAACTATTCTGAGTATTGGGTCCCCTTATATTGCTTCTATTGTGATACATTCCTTATGATGGTCTTCTGCTATTCTGCTAAGAACAAACTCTTCTAGACCAGGGACTATAAATAATACTCTACCCTCATGATAGTCTATCATCACATGATTGTCTCTTAACCAGTCCATGCCTAAGATAATGTCAAAGTTGCCCATAGGGAACTATATCAACTTCACAGGTAATAAATACCCACATACTATGACTGGACACGCTAGACACACCCTACAAACTCCTACAATTTTATTGCCAGTGAGTATATTCAGCCTCTCTAGTAATATATCAAACTTTAATCCAATACATGTTGCATATTATGCAGATATAAATGAGCGTGAAGCTCCATAATCACATAATGCTATAGCAGGAAAGGTTGTAACAAAAATATTACCTGCCACCACGTCGCCTGATACCATAGCTTCTTCCAAGGATAAGGTGAGCGCCTGCCCTTGGCCTTGTCCAGCTCCCTGCTGCTGCCTTTCCTGGTGTCATCATTGCGGTCTCTGTTGTTCCTGCTACTGTTGTTGGTACAACTGAGCCTATGTCGACAATGGACACTAAGCTATAGTCTGCAGCGCTACTGTTGGTCCTCCTTGCTTCACTGCCCTTAGAGCTAGCAATGCAAGAAACTGTTGTACTGGCCCTCCTTGCCTCTGTATCAATGGATAATTGGCAGCCCTATGATCGGGGCTTCCATACCTCAAGAATTGTCTATTAGCTGCCCAGGAAAAATCCTGGGTATGACCTCACTTGCCACAATAAGTACAACCTGTCGACGCTCCCCGTCATTGTTGATATTGCTTCAGCTGCTGTTGTCGAGTAGGTGCTATCACTTTCGAGGTCATTGGCCTCCTCTGTGTTATATCATGGATGTGAATGCTAGGAAATGGTGCTAACATTTATTTTACCGGTCCTCTTTTGCTACTCTGTCCATGAGGCCTCTTCTGGTTTACTCTTTTTGATGTCATCCTCTGAGAGGTAAGCTCAACCCTCTTGGCCGCTATCAATACTGTCTCAAAGGTCTGGTAGTCATGCATCTCTACCATGTGTAAGATCTCCAAGTAAAGCTTGACTAGAATCTTATCGCTCCCTCCAACTCTATCGCCACTATGGTTGGAGCAAACTTGCTCAATCGATAAAACTCTGTCGCATAACCATCTACTATCCTTCCAGCCTGCATGAGGTTGGTGAATCTTTGTTATAACTCGTACTGAGCCACAATCCCAAAGTACTTTATGTTGAACCAGGTTCTGAAGTCGTCCCACAAAATATGATGCCTTACTCATACCTTCATCGTAGCCCACCAATCTCTTACATGATCCTGGAGCTGCAAGCGAACCAGATCAACCTGCTCCTCAGCCAGAACCTTAGTTGCTGCCAAAATGGTCTCAATATCCTGGAGCCAATCATCTACCATAATGGCATCCTCTGTGCCAACAAAATATCTAGAATTTGGTCTACAAAACCTAACAGATGCCCCAAAATCTACTCTTCTGCCTCGTTCCAAGGCCGTCTGCAACCCTTGGTTCAACAGGATATTCTGTTCTTGCTATTGAAACTTTTGACGTTGTTGTTCCTGATATTGCTGTTGTTGAATCACCATTTGATGCTGTTGCACAACCAATATTCTGCGAATAATTTCTGCAAGGCCGGGGTATCTAGTAATGTCGGTACTGTAGGAGGTATGGGAATATTTATCGTAGCCTCAACTTGAAACCCTGGCTGGGGTTATACAGGATCTCGTTCCACTGGAAACTCTACCTCTCTTGTTGCTGCAGCATCTGGGGAAGGGTAAGTCCTCAAGAAGAGCACAAAAAACATCAAGTACAGGACAAGAAGGAACAAGGAAGCAATATAATAAAAAAATTCAAGCTGAGTATCGAAAGGACAAATACAGAATTTCAAGAAGGATCATGTTTGATTGAGACTCCTATGATTATGACATCCTACAAGTCTGAAGAACAGACATGCATGTACCACCACTAAAACCTTGTCACACCCCAGTATCAGGATACGGAGATGGACATGGCTAGCTGTCGAGTACAAGGTACTATATGTCGTACGACGATCACGACCGTAACTAGACAAGGGGGTGCATGCTACAATCAGGTCACTTAGGGTCACATGAACATCTATGTCTTAATCAATCGAACAAGAAATAATAATCATATAACATATATGATAAAGCATTAAGGTATCCTAAATGCTTTCTCAAGATGTTTTGGAGACTAGCTGTATAAAATAAGAAGCTGGTGGAATAACGAAAGTATATGATAGTATTATAGCTGCAGTCTGATTTATATACAGTCATGGAAAGGAAACTAAATGTCCAAACATGCCGGCTAACTAGTGTCGGTGGCTAAACTCCCAAAAGAGAAAAATGCACAATGACGAACAAAAAAAAAAAGAAAACTCACCATTTATCCTCGGTGGCCATATTCCTGGTACGTGCCATGAGTTGGATAAAAGTACGCTGGATCGTCGGGTGCTGGCTCAAAACTGGGCCATGCAAAACCAGTGGGGTTAGACCCCAAATAGCAAGTACCACAAAGGAAGCACGAAATAGAAAAATAAAACCTAAAGCAATAAATTTATAATATATAGGTCCCGTGTCGTAACTTAGGTCCATGGTATATCCTAGCACAAAGGCCCTACCTTACAATCAAACAAGGACAAGGATTGAATCCATCACACTATGATAGTTATTTTCCCTAGGCTACTAACATAAATAATACATTCATAACCAAGTCCAATTTATAAAATCGGCCAATCACAAACAAGTACGACTTATTTTTTGTAGAGTCTAAGGCTATCTCAGAATAATGCATAATAGGTATCCTCAGATCGCGCCATTTTTTAACATGAGCTAACCGTGCTAAATAGATGATTATATAGGTACTTCACAAATTGTACAAGTTTTTGGTTAGGCCACTATACTAAATCATGTTAGCAGTTCCAATATTCCTATAGTGAAATTGTGGCTCGACATTATTTATAATAGGTCAGATACTGCACTCCACCAAGGCGGATGATATACAGTATCTGTGGTGGCCAGCCCACAGCGCCTTTAGAATGAATCTCTGTGGGAAGGTTCGTTGACATGTTCTCGGGATACCGTTCCCTCCCCATGTTACTAATACTTTTTGATGCTTAATTAACCTTATATTGTGTTAAAAAATCTCAAGGTGTGGCCACATAATTTTTTTCTTAAGATATCATACAAAGTACGGGCACGCTAGATACGAATCCATGAAAGTTCAGTCTAGATTCACCCAAGCGTGTATGCAACATTCAATAAATTAATATCCTAGCCACGCTTCGGTACATGACTCGCATATCATGCACGTGCTGAGGAAAAGTAAACATATATAGTATCACGCATTGAGGAATTTGGAGGCATTCTCGATGCACAACCCAAATATAATCACTTAACACATAACACGGTATACCGTATCTCAGTACACATTAGATCATGAACATTATCAGGCAATAATTGTATCAGCACAGATACAATATTCGAGTCCAATTACCAATTATTCATTGGTTCACATGAATCTAGATCATATTACAACACGAAGCTTATCTCATGCATATAACTGGTTAGCCACTATTTACTTAGTCTGGTCCACCAAAAAAATCTCAATCCAACCCATATTCAGGCTATATAATAAGCCAATCTTAGCATACGGTCATGTCTAGCACGTGGTCGGGTTTCTAAGTCCATTCTTTCTTAGAATCATAACACGAGTAATACCAGGATAAGAAATATTCCAAATAAAATGTCACGACCCATACCAAAAAATTGGGCATGAGTCCTGTGTACATCCAGCATATGTCGTAGCATCGGCGGTAGAATGCTGTAAAGGTCCACAATACCATCTAGCCTTACACTATTATGTAATATGTCCTTTTAAACTACAATAATGACATATAACATAGGCATTTGTATTGGGTATAGAAGGATGAGTATGTAAAGTGGTGTGACATATCTTGCATGGATATTTGTAATAAAATGCATGATTATGTGAAGTATATTGTGTTCTATATGCATGATAGTGTGAAGCATTTGGTTTACTTGCTGGTGTCTTGTTGTGAGTGCTCTTTTGCTTAGCCATGTGTCTCGTGTTAGACTGAATAGTAGGTTGTACGATCTGCTTTTCCAATCTAATCTCTAACTTTTTAGAGGTGGCATATAAATTATCATATTTGGCAGTAAGAGCTTCTATCTTAAGTGAGGCATTAGAGTACTTCTCATTTTCCTATTTTAAGTCCTCCTTAAGTTTAGCATTTTCTTGATTGCTTTCATCAAAGTAGTCAAGAGCTTCTTGTAGGCTGAGCTTAAGTTTGGAGATTTCAATAGCTTCCTTAAGTAAGAAAATAAGATGATTATTTTTAAGCTGATAAGATTTGACATCTTTTTGAGCTTGCTTATAGTTATTTCTAAGCTTAGATCTTCTTGTAGGCTGAGCTTAAGTTTGGAGATTTCAATAGCTTTCTTAAGTAAGAAAATAAGCTGATCATTTTTAAGCTGATAAGATTTGACATCTTTTTGAGCTTGCTTATAGTTATTTTTTAAGCTTATTATATTCTTCAAATAAATCATTAAAAGCATCAGATAATTCATCATACGAAATATCTTTTGTTAATAAGTCATCTTTTACCTCGCTTCCCATTAAGCACAAGTCTGTCGTATGTTGAAGGTTTGTGTCATTCGCGTACTGGATGCTTGTATTGATTGCTAGACTTTCACTTGGGCATAAGTTTGCAATATCTTCTTCCTTATTGTCATCATTGTTGCATTAAATGTCTGCATCTTTCTTCGTACTTGTAGCTTCTTTATTTTGATACAAGCTTGCAATATCATGAGGTTCTTTTTTAACTTCTTCGTTGTCTCCATAGGTTGCTTCCAACATTTTCCATATCTCATATGATGTTTTGAACTTAAAGATAAGTTTGAATTCGTCTTCTCCTAGAGTACTGTAACACCCCGTTTCGCTCAAGCGGACTGCCGTCTCAAACGGCAATAGTGCAGCTGTCCCGACCCGCTTTGTCTCAACGAGAAGCAAAGAATATCCAGACATGTCCCTACAGGAATCCGGCTTAGGCTTTCAGAGGCTCGCTTGACGTATCGCTCTACCGAGGTGAATCATCGCTAAGGTGGGTGGCTACGGTGAACTTGTCTTTGCTTAGCCAGCACACATAAAATATGGAATATTCATGCTAGTTGCTAGGTGATTCACCCCCTGCATGCTAATAAATCCAACGCACCTAGCTAAGGGAATAATCCCAACTTGTATTGCTTGCTAGAACATGGAAATTGAAATACTGCTTATATTCAGACCCTCGCATGCTAAGTCCCTTAACGGTTTCATCTCTCGGTTTACCTTCGGGTCCGAGCAAACGTGCCTGCTTATGTTCCTTAGAAACGCATGCTTGTCTGCTTGAATGTTACCGTGTTTTCATCCAAACCTCGGGAGACTACTACGTAGTCGTTCCGTGCCTGAATGAACCTGTAAGTATCTGGGACCGTTAGGTCACCCAAGGCAAATCCTCGAACCAGGGGAATGCATTAAGACAAGTTAATCACTGTACAGAATCATGATTCAAGCATCTCCTGTACTCGTGCACTACCGTACTACTGTTCTACTGTACTACTGTACTCCTGTTCTACAGTACTCGTGTATCTCGTAAAATTGGAAAGACCCTGACCTGTATGTCGCGGACAACTCGAAAACGAGGCATAGTTCTACGAACGGTCTCCGGGGCACTGGGGCCGCTCCGATCCGGATGGAACTCCATTGTTTCAGCCAACTGTACTGGACGAGATAGTGTGCAGCGTCTACCATTCTTTCGCTGCATACCATCCGCTCCATGGCTGAACTCTACTGTACTAAACGAGATGGCTTGTAGCGCCCACTGTACTTTCATTGCAAACCATTCTCGTTTAAGACTAGTGTCCTTAATGGCTATGCCAGCGACTCATGTTCATATAGATAAGTCATCCTCGCTTAGCGGCTATCCGCGTACGAGTCACTGCATCACATCAAATGAACAACTGAACACCTGAACGATCATGTTAAATTGACCCTCGTGTTTGCATATGCTATGCCCCTGAATGTTTATACTTGCCCGTGCTTGAATTAACAATGTCTGCCTCAATGTTTGCCTTGGACAGGGAAGGAGATGGTAAGTTGGTAAGTCTCGCCGTGTTTCCTCTAACATCGCACGGCGCACTGCCCGACACGTTAGGATATTCAATACTTGCATAAAACTGATCCTAAGGCAACTAGAAAGACAACTTAATAGTTGTGCACGGAACCTGTATTACGTGTTTGGATTTGTCGAGCGGGCGAGTAGCTTCCCCACCAGTGCATTCAATGTACTGATAATCCACCAGTTTGTATGCAGGGTACGGGAGAACCTCGTTCGGTGCGGATGCCTCCTTCGTGCGTGCTAAGGCTAGGAGTTCCCTCTGAAGCCTTGATGGTACGTCCGGGACAGAAGCACATATACAAGACATAATAATGGAATATAGCCCGAACTCGCCTGTACAATCAATCTACAGTTGTAGCCACTTGGCATGCTTTTACTGTTTCAGAGAGAGAGGCTAGAGCGACTTGTAATCTTGGCTATACGCCGCCTGTAACACATATTTATATCAATAAAGAGCTTGCTTTACTTTAACTTGTATTTCAATGCTTCCGCTATATTGTCGACTCAGTGAACCTGTTACCAAATCGCTATGCGTTCATGACACCGCTGCACTCGAATAATCTGTGCGACTCTGTGGCTTAGAACTCTTACCGCCAGCCAATAAACCATGGCCTTGCACGGGCGTGGATCACGCTCGTACGACATCACGCCCGGATGTGTCAAGCGATCGTTCCGCGGGAGCGCTGGCGAGGGTGATTCCCGCCTAGCGGGAACGGCCGATTGCCTGCGGGAGATCAGGGCATGACATAGTGGTATCAGAGCCTGGCTTCTATGCCTTTGGACTTCGATTCGATATCTCTGTTTCAAAAGCTCGTTCGTGGGTTATGTGCACGCTCTCTCTCAATGCCTTGATGGGATGTTCCAACAATAAGTCTAAATACTTTCAAAATGCGTTTTGAATGATATGATATGCTTGCTTATGTGCTGTTGTGCTACGAGTGGCCTTTGTGCCAACCTATGCGAACCCTTGAGTGTATCGCAGTAGCTTGTCCAATTTTCACTAACTCTAAGTTGGTTGAATGCATCTATTCGAGGGACGCCTTGAACTAGTGCACCATCCAAGACTTAAGGAAAGGTATAACTCGAGTGCTAAGACTTCGCTATCACTGAGCTGGTTGACGTGTTCACGCTAGAAGTGCACTTCGAAAGTGTGCATGATCCAGTCTAAACGATATGCTAATTTCGATACTTGTGCAAGTGAATATCCAAATAAACAAGTACAACGACTTGTCTAGGATTGTCTCAACCCTAGATTACTGCTTGTCCTCAGTAAGTCTCGAGGACGAGACTTTTTCTGAGTTAGGTAGGATGTAACACCCTGTTCCGCTCAAGCGGACTGCCGTCTCAAACGGCAATAGTGCAGCTGTCCCGACCCGCTTTGCCTCAACGAGAAGCAAAGGATATCTAGACATGTCCCTACAGGAATCCGGCTTAGGCTTTCAGAGGCTCGCTTGACGTATCGCTCTACCGAGGTGAATCATCGCTAAGGTGGGTAGCTACGGTGAACTTGTATTTGCTTAGCCAGCACACATAAAATATGGAATATTCATGCTAGCTGCTAGGTGATTCACCCCCTGCATGCTAATAAATCCAATGCACCTAGCTAAGGGAATAATCCCAACTTGTATTGCTTGCTAGAACATGGAAATTGAAATACTGCTTATATTCAGACCCTCACATGCTAAGTCCCTTAACGGTTTCATCTCTCGGTTTACCTTCGGGTCCGAGCAAACGTGCCTGCTTATGTTCCTTAGAAATGCATGCTTGTCTGCTTGAATATTACCGTGTTTTCATCCAAACCCCGGGAGACTACTACGTAGTCATTCCGTGCCTGAATGAACCTGTAAGTATCCAGGACCGTTAGGTCACCCAAGGCAATTCCCTGAACCAGGGGAATGCATCAAGACAAGTTAATCACTGTACAGAATCATGATTCAAGCATCTCCTGTACTCGTGCACTATCGTACTATTGTTCTACTGTACTACTGTACTCATGTTCTACAGTACTCGTGTATCTCGTAAAATTGGAAAGACCCTGACCTGCATGTCGCGGACAACTCAGAAACGAGGCATAGTTCCACGGACGGTCTTTGGGGCACTAGGGCCGCTCCGATCCGGATGGAACTCCATTGTTTTAGCCAACTGTACTGGACGAGATAGTGTGCAGCGCCTACCGTTCTTTTGCTGCATACCATCCGCTCCATGGCTGAACTCTACTGTGTAGTCTACTGTACTAAACGAGATGGCTTGTAGCACCCACTGTACTTTTGTTGCAAACCATTCTCGTTTAAGACTAGTGTCCTTAATGGCTATGCCAGCGACTCATGTTCATATAGATAAGTCATCCTCGCTTAGCGGCTATCCGCGTGCGAGTTACTGCATCGCATAAAATGAACAACTGAACACCTGAACGATCATGTTAAAATGACCCTCATGTTTGCATATGCTATGCCTCTGAATGTTTATACTTGTCCGTGCTTGAATTAACAATATCTGCCTCAATGTTTGCCTTGGACAGGGAAGGAGATGGTAAGTTGGTAAGTCTCGCCGTGTTTCCTCTAACATCGCACGGTGCACTGCTCGACACGTTAGGATATTCAATACTTGCATAAAACTGATCCTAAGGCAACTAGAAAGATAACTTAATAGTTGTGCACGAAACCTGTATTACGTGTTTGGATTTGTCGAGCGGGCGAGTAGCTTCCCCACCAGTGCATTCAATGTACTGATAATCCACCAGTTTGTATGCAGGGTGCGGGAGAACCTCGTTCGGTGCGGATGCCTCCTTCGTGCGTGCTAAGGCCAGGAGTTCCCTCTGAAGCCTTGCAATGGTGCGTCCGGAACAGAAGCACATATACAAGACATAATGATGGAACATAGCTCGAACTCGCCTGTACAATCAATCCACAGTTGTAGCCACTTGGCACGCTTTTACTGTTATAGAGAGAGGCTTGAGCGACTTGTAATCTCGTCTATACGCCGCCTGTAACACATATTTATATCAATAAAGAGCTTGTTTTACTTCAACTTGTGTTTCAATGCTTCCGCTATATTGTTGACTCAGTGAACCTGTTACCAAATTGCTATGCGTTCATGACTCCACTGTACTCAGACAATCTGTGCGACTCTGTGGCTTAGAACTCTTACCGCCAGCCAATGAACCATGGCCTTGCACGGGTGTGGAACACGCTCGTGCGGCATCACGCCCTGATGGGTCAAGCGATTGTTCCGCGGGAGCGCTGGCGAGGGTGATTCCCGCCTAGCGGGAACGGCCGATTGCCTGCGGGAGATCGGGGCATGATATAGTGGTATCAGAGCCTGGCTTCTACGCCTTTGGACTTCGATTCGATATCTCTGTTTTGAAAGCTCGTTCGTGGGTTATGTGCACGCTCTCTCTCAATGTCTCGATGGGATATTCCAACAATAAGTCTAAGTACTTTCAAAATGCGTTTTGAATGATATGATATGCTTGCTTGTGTGCTGTTGTGCTGCGAGTTACCTTTATGCCAACCTGTGCGAACCCTTGAGTGTATCGCAGTAGCTTATCCGATTTTCACTAACTCTAAGTTGGTTGAATGCATCTATTCGAGGGACGCCTTGAACTAGTGCACCATCCAAGACTTAAGGAAAGGTGAAACTCGAGTGCTAAGACTTCGCTATCACTGAGCTGGTTGACGTGTTCACGCTAGAAGTGCACTTCGAAAGTGCGCACAATCTAGTCTAAGCGATATGCTGATTTCGACGCTTGTGCAAGTGAATATCCAAATGAACAAGTACAACGACTTGTCTAGGATTGCCTCAACCCTAGATTACTGCTTGTCCTCAGTAAGTCTCGAGGACGAGACTTTTTCTGAGTTGGGTAGGATGTAACACCCCGTTCCGCTCAAGCGGATTGCCGTCTCAAACGGTAATAGTGCAGCTGTCCCGACCCGCTTTGCCTCAACGAGAAGCAAAGGATATCCAGACATGTCCCTACAGGAATCCGACTTAGGCTTTCAGAGGCTCGCTTGATGTATCGCTCTACCGAGGCGAATCATCGCTAAGGTAGATGGCTACGGTGAACTTGTCTTTGCTTAGCCAGCACACATAAAATATGGAATATTCATGCTAGTTGCTAGGTGATTCACCCCCTGCATGCTAATAAATCCAACGCACCTAGCTAATGGAATAATCCCAACTTATATTGCTTGCTAGAACATGGAAATTGAAATACTGCTTATATTCAGACCCTCGCATGCTAAGTCCCTTAACGGTTTTATCTCTCGGTTTACCTTCGGGTCCGAGCAAACGTGCCTGCTTATGTTCCTTAGAAACGCATGCTTGTCTGCTTGAATGTTACCGTGTTTTCATCCAAACCCCGGAAGACTACTACGTAGTCGTTCCGTGCCTGAATGAACCTGTAAGTATCCGGGACCGTTAGGTCACCCAAGGCAAATCCCCGAACCAGGGGAATGCATCAAGACAAGTTAATCACTGTACAGAATCATGATTCAAGCATCTCTTGTACTCGTGCACTACCGTACTACTGTTCTACTGTACTACTGTACTCCTGTTCTACAGTACTCGTGTATCTCATAAAATTGGAAAGACCCTGACCTGCATGTTGTGGACAACTCGAAAATGAGGCATAGTTCCACGGACGGTCTCCGGGGCACTGGGGCCGCTCCGATCCGGATGGAACTCCATTATTTCTGCCAACTGTACTGGACGAGATAGTGTGCAGCGCCTACATTTTTTTCGCTGCATTCCATCCGCTCCATGGCTGAACTCTACAGTATAGTCTACTGTACTAAATGAGATAGCTTGTAGCACCCACTGTACTTTTGTTGCAAACTATTCTCGTTTAAGACTAGTGTCCTTAATGGCTATGCCAGCGACTCATGTTAATATAGATAAGTCATCCTCGCTTAGCGGCTATCCGCGTGTGAGTCACTGTATCGCATCAAATGAACAACTGAACACCTGAACGATCATGTTAAAATGACCCTCGTGTTTGCATATGCTATGCCCCTGAATGTTTATACTTGCCCGTGATTGAATTAACAATGTCTGCCTCAATGTTTGCCTTGGACAGGGAAGGAGATGGTAAGTTGGTAAGTCTTACCGTGTTTTTTCTAACATCGCACGGCGCACTGCCCGACACGTTAAGCTATTCAATACTTGCATGAAACTGATCCTAAGGCAACTAGAAAGACAACTTAATAGTTGTGCACGGAACCTGTATTACGTATTTGGATTTGTCGAGCGGGCGGGTAGCTTCCCCACCAGTGCATTCAATGTACTGATAATCCACCAGTTTGTATGCAGGGTGCGGGAGAATCTCGTTCGGTGCGGATGCCTCCTTCATGCGTGCTAAGGCCAGGAGTTCCCTCTGAAGCCTTGCAACGGTGCATCCGGGACAGAAGCACATATACAAGACATAATGATGGAACATAGTCCGAACTCGCCTGTACAATCAATCTACAGTTGTAGCCACTTGGCACGCTTTTACTGTTTCAGAGAGAGAGGCTTGAGCGACTTGTAATCTTGGCTATACGCCGCCTGTAACACATATTTATATCAATAAAGAGCTTGATTTACTTCAACTTGTGTTTCAATGCTTCCGCTATATTGTCGACTCAGTGAACCTGTTACCAAATCGCTATGCGTTCATGACTCCGCTGCACTCGGACAATCTGTGCGACTCTGTGGTTTAGAACTCTTGCCGCCAGCCAATGAACCCTGGCCTTGCATGGGCGTGGATCACGCTCGTGCGACATCACGCCCGGATGGGTCAAGCGATCATTCTGCGAGAGCGCTAGCGAGGGTGATTCCCGCCTAGCGGGAACGGCCGATTGCCTGCGGGAGATCGGGGTATGACAAGTACAGTAGAGCATGTATATTGCTTTTGCATCATCACTTGCTGCTTTCTTTTCATCTTTGGTATATTTATTATCTTCTTTGTCAACTCTTTTGTAACCATTAGAAACATAAGTCCATAAGTTAAAGCCAAGAGATTTTAGAAAAGCATCGTGTGTATTTTCCAAAATAAATAGTTAGTGTTGTTAAAAACATGTGGCTTATCAAGTGTGGTGCCCCGTTCCCCCTATTCGGGGAGCGCGGCTAAAAAATACAAGTTGTTATCGTTCGATCGGGATAGATTGAAACAAGATCTTATCTTCGTTATGGATTTGCTTCTTCAGAATTGATTCCAATATTCAGTGGACCGTGCCCTGAGGATTGACTTAGCGGCAGAGTCAAGAGGGACCTCTCCACTGTAAGTTTTCTTGCCTAGTTTTCGCTGTCGCCTTGTTGCTTTCATGCTTTGAGTTAGTTTTCGGATTTGTTTGTGTTTTCTTGAAAAGTTTCGATGGATTTTATTATTTTTATTCATTGAACTGCACTTCAATTTCGAGCTTGGAAAGAGTAGAAGAGGTATTGATCAGCTGTTCATGGCAATGCAGGTGATCGTGCAGTAGACAACGTGCGAACGGAGTCTTGAAGCACCTCTTTTCTTTCCTTCTCCAACCAACTAGTGAGTGGCTATATTCAATTCAGTTGACCCTTCTTCCAAGTTTTCACATCTAAAAATCTTGTATTTTGTTCCGATCAAACGATACCAAAATAACTAAAAGATGTCAAGATAAAAAGGAATAGACTTGGACTACTTGATGCTTGTCAATCAACTTATGAACGGTTACCTTATTACATGCTAGATCGTTTAGTATGTTCTTTCTAAGCTTTAATATTAATTAGAATTTATACTTCTTTTATAAATTATGCTATGTATAGAACAAAACCTTGCTATGAAATAAAATGATCAGGAAGACTATGCAAAATGGATCATGTCTCGGGCTCATCTCGTGCTTGTATTGCTTTAAATTGTGCCATTTGAAAATTTAGTACTTGTTGTTGTTGGTCACGGACAACTTGTGCACAAGGTTTGTGATTTCGTGGACGGTCGTCGGGGCACTGGGACCGATCAGATCCGGACGGAACGTATGGATTAGTTAGTATGTTGGAGGAAGAAATGGCATGTGGCGGGGCTCGCCACCTGCGTCCAATATTATTTCCGCCCCGTGACTATAACTCGTCCCTTGTGGCATTATGCCAGTGATCCTCTCGTATATTTAATCATGTGCAAGCTAACTTGTGTCTTCATGGCAGAAAAGGACATGGTAAGTATTGTGCAGGTGGTTCAGACGGGCAGGTAAAAGTCACCGAACGGTGGAAAGTTTATTTCAGTAAATTTTTATATCAATGCTTGCTTATAAAATAAACTAAGACAAGATAGAAAGACCACAAATAGCTTGCATGCTTTCACATAAACAACCTATTGATTGGTATAGTTGGGTTATCTAGCCTTCACTAGTGTATTTTGATGTACTGACCCTCGTTGAAACAGGTTTCCCATACCAAGAAGATCCTGCGAGGAGCTGAAGTCACTTCCCAATCTAGTCCAGATGCTAGCACATCCTGATCGTGCCTTAGTTGAAGCATTTGGAAGACCCAAGAGCTAGCGAACTTAATGTCACGCCCCGATCTCCCGCAGGCAAATCGGCCGTTCCCGCTAGGCGAGAATCACCGCGCCAGCGCTCCCGCGGAACGATCGCTTTGACCCATCCGGGCGTGATGCCGCACAAGCGTGAGCTACGCCCGTGCAAGGCCGTAGTTCATTGGCTGGCGGTAAGAGTTCTAAGCCACAGAGTCGCACAGATTGTCTGAGTGCAGCGGAGTCATAAACGCATAGCGATTTGGTAACAGGTTCACTGAGTCGACAATATAGCGGAAGCATTGAATAACACAAGTTGAAGTAAAGAAACTCTTTATTGATATAAACAAGTATTACAGGCGGCGTATAGCCGAGATTACAAGTCGCTCAAGCCTCTCTCTCTGAAACAGTAAAAGCGTGCCAAGTGGCTACAATTATGGAATAATTGTACATGCGATGTTCACAACATTATATCTTATATATGTGCTTCAATTCTGGACGCAGTGATGCTTCAGAGTGATCTCCATACCTTAGCATGCATGAAGGAGCATCCGCACCGAACGAGGTTCTCCCGTACCCTGCATACAAACTGGTGGATTATCAGTACATTGAATGCACTGGTGGGAAAGCTACTGACCCGCTCGACAAATCCAAACATGTAATACAGGTTCCGTGCACCAACTATTAAGTTGTCTTTCTAGTTGCCTTAGGATCAGTTTCATGCAAACATTGAATAACCTAATCCATGTGGCAGTGCGCCGTACGACATGAGAGAAAACATGGCAAGACTTACCAACTTACCATTTGTCCTTCCCTGTCCAAAGCAAACATCGTTAATTCAAGCACATGCAAGTATAAGCATTCAGGGGACATCATTCATAATGAAAATCAAGGCATAGCATATGCAAACACGAGAGTCGTTGTATCCAAATCGTTCAGGTGTTCAGTTATTCTTTGATGCAATGCAATGTCTCGCACGCTGATAGCCGCTAAGCGAGGATGACTTATCTATATGAACATGAGTCGCTGGCATAGCCATAAAGGATCGATCGTAGACAAGAAGGAATGCAGCGAAAGTACAAGAGGTGCTACGAACTATTCTCCTGCACACGATGATCGCACATGAAGTAGTCCAAGGCCAAGATGGAATGCGACGAAAATACACGATGCGCTACAAACCATCTCGCCTGCACACGATGGACTACACACGAGTTCCATCCAGATCGGATCGGCCCCAGTGCCCCAGTGACCGTCCGTGGAACTATACCTTATTTTCGAGTTGTCCGCGACATGCAAGTCAGGGTCTATCCAATTTTATTTCTTCGCCAAGCAGGCAACACGAGTACGTGATTTGTTTTACCAAGCAGGCAACACGAGTACACGAGATACATGAGAACATGTGAACACGGATACACGAGTACACGAGATGCTTGCATCTTGATTCTTCGTTCAGTGAGTGACTTGCCTTGATGCATTCCCCTGGTTCGGGGCTGCCTTTGGTGACCTAACGGCCCCGGATACTTTCAGGTTCATTCAGGCACGGAAAGACTACTTAGTAGTCTTCCGGGGTTTAGATGAAAACAAGGAAACATACAAGCAGACAAGCATGCATTTGTATAAATACAACATTCACGTCAGCTCAGGCCCGAAGGTAAGCCGAGGAGTGAGATTGTTAGGGGACTTCCCGAGCAACACGTTCTAGGGTAGCATGCGAGGGTCTGAATATATATAAAAGCAATATTTTATTTTCATGTTCTAGCATAAGCAATACAAGTTGGGATTATTCCCTTAGCTAGGTGCGTTGTATTCTTATTAGCATGCAGGGGTGATTCACCTGGCGACTAGCATGTATCATTCCAGATTTTATGTGTGCTGGCTAAGCACAGACAAGTTCACCGTAGCCACCCACCTTAGCGATGATTCGCCTTGGTAGAGCGATACGTCAAGCGAGCCTCTGAAAGCCTAAGCCGGATTCCTGTAGGGACAAGTCTGGATATCCTTTGCTTCTCGTTTGAGACAAAGCGGGTCGGGACAGTTGCAATTTTGCCATTTAAAAAGGCAGTCCGCTTGAGCGGAACGGGGTGTTACACTTAACTCATATAGCTCCGTGGAAAAGCTATTGTTCCACCTGGAGTTCTTTATTATTTTAAAGTTTTAGTAAATGATGTAATGTACAGGACAACTATCTCGTTTTGAGTCCACTTTTGTAAGCCCGTGCGACAATTATCTGACTCGTTCAAGAGTTTGTAAAAGATGTTCATTATCAATAAAGAGAACTTTTCCATATTTCAATATTTTATTTCAATTATCAGCGTACTCTGAATATGTGCTTGTTATGCAAAAATATCTAAGCCTTGTGCGATGCGTAACTTAGGCACGTACGGCATCACGCCCGGGGGACGACTATCAATTCCACACAATTGGGGCGTGACATATTGGTATTAGAGCACAACTTAAAGTTCCTTTGGTCCTCGTGTTCGAAAAGTTCCTTTAACGATCTATTCCCTATATGAACTCTTGAACTCGTTAGGCCAAAATAAAATATGTTTCATACAATGAGTCTATAATATACTATGATCATGACATAAGTTACCTTCTTTTAAAGGAATGGCTCAAGTACACGCATCATTGCTAGCACCGGGTGAAACCCAAGCCCAAGAAAGTAGTTCTGGCACATCAGAAAGTTTACGAAGTCAGCGAGCCATGTCCCGTATCAATCCGATTTATTACATGATGCGAATGTTTGAGGCTAGCCAACAGAGGGATGAGGATCAATATCAATGAGCCGAGAAGCGAGCGAAAGAGAGGCAGAGCAAGTTTGAAGACCATCTAGAAGCCCAATTTACAGTCTAACAAAAGCAGGTAGATAACTTGCAATAGATCGTGTAGACCTTGGCCTCCAACCATTCCGCGGCAATAGCAGCGACACAGGTGGAGCAACCCGTGCTTGAAGTAGAAATACCTCAAACTCCAAGGAAGAAGGATGTGACTACCTTCGACTTTGCCGACTTTAAGAAGGTCTGCAACACGCCATTTAAGGGGACTGAAGGCCCAATCGTGGATCTAGATTGGTTGGCAGAACATGAGGATCACTTCAAACTTCTAGAGGTACCTGAAGAAAAGCGTGTCGCGTGTGCCCAACTACAGCTTCTCTTGAACGCGCACGATTGGTGGGACGTGCATCGAAGATCTCTTTCAGTTGACGATGAAGAGGAGACGATCGCGTGGGCTACCTTCCGTAGCATGTTCGAAGAGGAGTTTATACCCCCTCCCATTCGTCGGCAGAAGAAGAATGAGTTCATACAACTTCGTCAAGGCAGTATGACCGTAAAGCAGTACTCTGCCGAGTTCAACCGGCTCGCCAATTTTTAAGCTCATATTTACATGATACGGTGAGTCATGCTAGACGATTTGAAGGCAGCCTGTGACCTGCCATCCATGCACACGTGATTGTTCCTCAGTACCAGACAATACGGGAAGTTCTTAACCATGCCCTTTCCCTCGAACCGCAGTATCCTCCAGTTGCTGTCGGCACTGTGCATACCTCCAATTACAAGCACCATAGCAACGAGAAAGAAAATAATGGTGCAAAGCGTCCAAATAACGGCAGTCAGCAAAAAAGAAACCAAGGGAAAGGGTTATGCTTCTTCTACAAGAGGTCGGGGCACACCGCCAACGATTATTACCTAAAGAAAGGGTTATGCTTCAACTGTGGTGGCACAGGTCACATATTTAGGGATTGTCCGCTTCCATCCATGTTCGCTCTCAACATCTAAATCCTGCCACAGCACCCCAAGCCAATCGAGCTGCACCGCAGCAAGAGCGGGGTCAAACTCAAGGCCGAGTGTACACTATGACACAGGAAGAAGCCCTAGCATCGGACACTGTTGTGTCAGGTATATTGCTTTTTAAAAACATATATGCACGTGTGCTATTTGATTTTGGTGTAATGCATAGCTTTATATCCACAAATTTTGTCGTGGAAAATAATATAGAAATGTCACCATTATATTTAGATCTTAGCGTTCGCACCCCCTCGTGTATGAAAATACCTGTCCGTTCAGTATGTCAAGGTGGTTACGTCTGTATTGGAGGAAGAAAACTCTCGCTCGATTTTTTAGTCCTAGATGTTCGGGCTTACGACATCATTTTGGGGATGGATTGGCTCGGCGCTTGCTCGACAACTATTAAATGTGCAGAGAAATGAGTCATCTTCCACCTACCTGGAAAAGCCGAATTCTGCTACACGAGTAGTCCAGCAATAGATGTGTCCAGGGCCTGCATGATAATTTTGGCGATATCTGCTTGGAGGATGCTACACTCTGGATGCGAGGGATACTTAGCGTCGGTTCGGGACACGCAGCTGGATTACGCAAACGTTGAGTCTTCTTCCGTTGTGGCGGAGTTTCCTGATGTATTTCCGAGCAAACTACCCGGCATGCCACCTGACCAAGAGATCGAGTTCACCATCGACACATTCCCAAATACTCAACCGATTTCCAAGGCTCCATACGTAATGGCCCCTGTTGAACTAAAGGAGTTAAAGTGCCAACTTCAAGAACTACTAGATCGTGGGTATATCCATTCGAACGTGTCTTCTTGGGGCGCGCCCTTGCTCTTCATAAAGAAGAAAGATGGAACGTTGTGACTCTGCATCAATTATCGGGAGCTTAATAAGGTCACTAGTAGAAACAAGTATCCCCTGCCTAGGATAGACGACCTCTTCGATCAACTTTAAAAAGTATCGTTGTTCTCAAAAATTGATCTTCGTTCGGGCTACCACCAAATAAAGATTAAACCAGAGGATATGCCAAAGTCTGTATTCCGAACCCGTTATGGACATTATGAGTTTTCTGTTATGCCATTTGGACTGATGAATGCCCCTACCGCTTTTATGGATTTGATGAACCGTGTATTCCAACCCTTCCTCGACAAATTTATAGTACATCTTAGTGTACTCGAAGAATAAGGATGAACACGTAGAACACCTGCGGATGGTGCTTCAAACTCTTTGAGACAATAAGTTGTCCGTAAAGCTAAGTAAATGCAAGATTTGGTTGGACATCATATCCTTCCTCGGGCATATTATTTCTACTGAGAGCATCTCAGTTGACCTAAAGAAAATAGAAGCCATCGTGAAATGGAAGAGGCCTGGGTCAGCTAGCGACATTCAGAGTTTCTTTGGTCTAGCAGGCTACTACAGAAGATCTATAAAGGATTTTGCAAGAATCGCCTTGCCTCTGACCCAGCTCACTCGAAAGGGAGTAACGTTCGTGTGGAAAAACGACTGTGAAGCTTCATTTACGGAGTTAAAGCAGCAACTTGTCTCATCACCAATTCTTACCCTTCCGGACGGACCCGATGACTTTAAGATATATAGCGACGCCTCCAGAAAGGGTTTAGGATGTGTCCTTATGCATAGGGACAAGGTGATAGCCTTTGCGTCGAGGCAGTTGAAGCCTCACGAGAAGAATTATCCAACGTACGACTTAGAGCTTGCAGCAGTGGTGTTCATGCTGAAGTTGTGGCACCACTACCTTTATGGTGTGCCATGCAAGATCTATACGGACCATAAGAGTCTAAAATATCTCTATACACAAAAGGATTTGAATCTACGACAACGGCGTTGGCTTGAACTCCTTAGAGACTTTGACTTGATGATCAGGTACACGCCGGCAAGGGTAATATTATAGCTGATGCGCTGAGTCGAGTGTTTGTTGGGAGCTTGGCTATTGATGATAAGCTATATTAGGATCTTTAAGGTTTGGGCTTTACACTTAAAATCAGATACAAAAAGGGGGTGCAAGTGGCTCAGCTGTGCCTCGAACCTGACTTATTAGAAAAGGTCAAGTCCGCTCAGAAGGATGACATATTCCTGCAAAAGATACAAGGTCTTATCTCAGCAGGGAAGGCAACCGACTTTGTTGTAGACACGGATGGGATAATGCGAGTGAAGGGAAGATTATGCGTTCCTAACGATGCAACCCTCAAAAAAGAGGTACTCACTAAATCTTACTATGCAAGTTACACTTCACATCCGGGTAGCACAAAGATGTATCGAAATCTTCCTATGATATTATGGTGGCACAACATAAAAAGAGATGTGTCACTATTCGTGTCGTAATGCATGGCTTATCAGAGGGTAAAGGCCGAGCACCAGAAGCCAGATGGAGTGATGCAGAACCTTGCTATACCGGAGTGGAAATGGGAACATATAACGATGGATTTTATTATTGGTTTGCCGAAGATGCAATAGGGAAAAGATGCCGTCTGGGTTATCGTTGATCGACTCACCAAGTTAGCTCACTTTCTTCCTATCAAAAGTATATGGAGTGCCGACCGTCTGGCTCAGATCTACCTCAACGAGATTATTCGACTCCACGGTGTACCCATATCCATTGTCTCTAATAGAGATGGTCGATTCTTATCACGCTTTTGGGAAAGCGTGCAGTCAGCAATGGGGACGAAGTTGAAGTTCAACTCTGCCTATAATCCTTAGACGGACGACCAAACAGGGCGGGTCAACTAAATCCTTGAAGACATGCTACGACTCTGCGCCTTGTGTCACGCCCCGATCTCCCATAGGCTAATCGGGGTCTAGTTGCACAAGGCAAAGGTAGCATACGAGGGTCTGTATATAAGCAAAGTTTTATTTCCATGTTCTAACACAAGCAATACAAGTTGGGATTATTTTCTTAGCTCGGTGCATTGTATTCTTATTAGCATGCAGGGGGTGATTCACCTAGCGATTAGCATAAAACATCCATATTTTAAGTGTGCTGGCTAAGAAAAGATAAGTTCATCGTAGCCACCCACCTTAGCGATGATTCACCTCGGTCGAGCAATACTCCGAGCGAGCCTCTGAAAGCTTAAGCCAAAACTCCTAAAGGGCCAAGTATGGAAATCCTCTTGCCTCAAGTATTCTCACTGAGCAAAGCAGGCCGGACATTGCACTTTTGCCGTTTGAATCGAAAGTCCGCTTGAGCGGAACGGGTCATTACATTATACACCACTCAAAAAAAGTCTCGTCCTGAAGACTTACTGAGCGTAGGCCGTTCTATCGCATTATCGAATCTATCCCAAGCGTAGCAAATTGGTACCACTATATTTGATTTGTTCGAACGGATCTCTTACTCATTCCTTACGCCGTGTCGCGTGTATGTTAAGTCAGTCTCATTTGCGCCTTAGCACGGGACATATTGCTTAACGTGGGGTACATTTTAATCTATCGTAAATGACGATCTAAGGCTAAGGCAAACTTATACAAGTCGTTATACTTGCTCATATGGATATTCACTTACACTAGCATCGAGATCAGCATATCGCGAGTCTGGATCGTGCACATATTTAAAGTGCCCCTCAAACATATGCATGTCAACCAACTTAGCGATAGCAAAATTTGTACACTCGAGTTCCACATATCATTAAGTCTTGGATCGTGCGCACGTTCAAGGCGTCCCTCAAACATATGCATTCAACCAAACTTAGAGCTAGTAAAATCGGACAAGCTACTTACGAAAATCTCAAGGATTCTTATTTTATTAATCGCAAGGATTCTTCCGATAGGGTCAATCAAATTCTATATCATTTTTTATTCCAACTCAACATCAAGTATTTGTACTACCGTTAAGCACGATTTATCCGATTAACCGACTAGCGCTCATCCGTTCGGGTCAACATAGCACACGTTATCGTTCTAAGTCTAACCCTAAGTCTTGCTGCCCCAGGTCAATAGCTTGTTCAAGCAATATGCTAAAGTCGGTCATACAGGTTCTTTCACTCGGCACAGGGTCATCTGCCTAATTGCTAGGTCTGCTCACAAGGTCATAGGTACAAGTTCAAGAACACGATTCATCGTACAAATTTGTCGCACGATGCTCGTCCTAATTTCCTAGGGTCAAACCATTATTCATTTGTACGGGGTATTCTACCCAAGCTCGTTTCACTCAGATTTCTAAACATCGAGCACATATTTTCCTACACTCAATAACACATTCGATTGTACAGGGGTTCGAGTCCATTCGGATCAAATCCATAATATATCCAAGTTGTAGGACAAGCTTAGTGATTTGCATAGTCTATCTCTCCAAACAGGCTTTGATAGAATCCCTATCCATTCCAAGTCTAGACCACCAAGCCAAGATTCGATTCTAAACCTTTATTATAACTCCAAGTCGTCCAACCTGATTCATGTATTCGTTCGCAGAACCATCAAGTGTGATTTATTTGAGGTTCTATGCTAACTTATCATTAAAATATTTCTGATCACTTGTATTTCTAAGTTTGTCTTATCGTGTCAAACCAAAAGTTAAGACGATTATTTAGTTATCACGCCTCAGTCTCACGTAAGTTTGATCACCCTCGTTAGACGTGAGATCACCACGCCAACGCTCCCGCTGGATAATTGTCCAAATTTGGGCGTGACGCATGCACGAGCATAGAGTTACGCTCGCACAAGACAAGAATGGTTGAATGTTATGGTTTTCTTCGGCACGATCGAGACACCTTATCATTCTACTTTGCTCCATCTAATTTATATATAAAATCCATAAAGTCAAATCCGTTCAGGTAGTAATTATAATTCATCTAGCAAAATTATCGAACTTCAAAGTTACCGTTCGATAATTTCAAAGTATACTTATAGTATTCCTCAAGCAACTATGGTTCAATATTCAAGCCCAAGTTTATTCCATTTTTGATACGTTCTATTCATCGAGTTTGTTTAGAATAATCATCGAACATGTTCCTGCGAGTTTGATCATCCTCCGCCGTACGTGAAATCACCACGTCGGCGCTCCCGCAGGACAATCATTCTCGTTGGGAGTGATTTCGTAGGTTATCTTTTCAAACTTGATTTTAAGATCGTTTCTCCAAACTCTAAGCCAAATCCATTATCGTTTATCTCTTTCATCGAACAAATATATTCATCTTGGGCTAACTTCTATTCAAGCGATATTTTATCCAAGTTCAATATGTTTGTTTTAATCCGAATTCGCTTGCACCTCCTCAAGTTTCTAACAAGTTTCCTTAACCAAGATATCAATTTCCATTTTCGTGAATCCCAATTCGATATAAGCCTTATTATTTCGTTCAAGACATTTTTCAAATCGTTCAATCCGACTATCGCACGAGACCTCTGAATCCGTTTGGACATTTCTAAATGATCCATACACCACTCGAAATTGAGTCATCCAATCAAATCCATAATCAATTTGTATCTTCCGACACGAAATACCGTTCGAGCTATTTCCAAAATCCAAGCATGATCCTTTATATTCGCCTAAGTGATAAATCTGATAAGGTTCTATCGATTGGCATTATAAGTCTGACTTGTCTTATTCCTAAACGATATCCCAATCTTGTTGTAACTTAGTTTGCACCAAAGGGTCTTGGCGCGTGATACTTATACAACTTAGCCGAAAGACTGTGTGTAAAGCTAACTGTTCGGGATAGTATTCTATTCTGTACACTAACCAGTTGGGCAATCATGTATAGGCATTTTGGGTTTGCACATAACTAGCAAATTTTAGCATGAGTCTATTCCCAAAGGTCTAGCGCAGGTCGACACAAAGGCCATAGCATCATAATTTTGTACAAGCAATCACATCATTCACATACACTTTTGGAAAGTATTTAGACTTTTTGTTGGAACATTCCATTGGGACATTGAGAGAGAGTGTGCACATAACCTACGAACGAGCTTTCGAAACTAAGAAAATTAAAATGAAATCCAAAGGCGTATAGCCATGCTCTGATAAAATTGAAACGAAATCCAAAGGCATATAACCATGCTCTGATACCAATTTGTCACACCCCGATCTCCCGCAGGCTAATCGGGGTCTAGTTGCACAAGGCAAAGGTAGCTTGCGAGGGTCTGTATATAAGCAACATTTTATTTCCATATTTTAACACAAGCAATACAAGTTGGGATTATTCCCTTAGCTAGGTGTGTTGTATTCTTATTAGCATGCAGGGGGTGATTCACCTAGCGACTAGCATAAAATATCCATATTTTAAGTGTGCTGGATAAGTAAAGACAAGTTCATCGTAGCCACCCACCTTAGCGATGATTCGCCTCGGTCGAGTGATACTCCCAGCGAGCCTCTGAAAGCCTAAGCCGGAACTCCTAAAGGGCCAAGTCTGGAAATCCTCTGGCCTCAAACGAGTATTTTCGCTAAGTAAAGTAGGTTGGGATGTTGCACTTTTATCGTTTGAATCGGTAGTCCGCTTGAGCAGAATGGGTCATTATACCTTAGACTTGAAGACTAGTTGGGACATGCATCTACTGTTAGCCAAATTTGCATATAACAATAGCTATCAATCCCGTATTCAGATGGCACTGTATGAGGCATTGTATGGGCGGAAGTACAGATCCCCGATCTATTGGGATGAAGTTGGAGAACGACAAATTCTTGGCCCAGAACTCATGGAACTAACCGTCCAGAAGATCAGTTTGATCCGAGAACGGCTAATGGTAGCACAAAGTCGTCAGAAAAGCTAATCAAACAAGAATCGATGACCTCTTGAGTTCTTGGAAGGTGATCGGGTATTTCTCAAGGTCTCGCCCATGCAAGGAGTTACCAGATTTGGAGCAAAAGGGAATCTAAGTCAAAGATTCGTAGGTCCATTCGAGATATTAAAGCGAGTCGCCCTAGTCGCATATCAGATAGCCCTGCCACCGTTACTATCTGAAGTGAACGATATCTTCTATATTTTACAGCTTAGGAAGTACGTGTATGACCCGAGTCATATGGTGGATCTTGATCAACTGAACCTAAGGGCAGACTTGACTTATGTTGAACATCCTGTGCGGATCTTAGATCGCAAAGAGAAGCTGCTTCGAAGTCGTTCGGTTCTTCTCGTGCGCGTGCTTTGCCAAAATTATTCGGTCGAAGAATCTACTTGGGAACTTGAGTCTGAGATGAGGGAAAGATTTCCTTCATTTTTTCATAGTAGTAGGTTCTATTCCTAAGTTTCGTGGATGAAACTTCCAATTAGTTGGTTAGGATGTGGTGTCTCGTTCCGCCTATTCGGGGAGCATGGCTAAGAAATACAAGTCGGTATCGTTCGATTCCCATATTCAGTATACCGTGCCCCGAGGATCGACTTACCAGCAGAGTCAAGGGGGACCTCTCCGCTGCATGTTTTCTTGCCTAGTTTTCGTTGTCGCCTTGTTGCTTTCATTCTTTGAGTTGGTTTTCGAATTTGTTTGCGTTTTCTTGAACGGTTTTGATGGATTTTATTATTTTTATTCATTGAACTGCACTTCAATTCTGAGCTTGGAAAGAGTAGAAGAGGTATTGATCAGCTGTTTGTGGTAATGCAGGTGATCGTGCAGTAGGCGACGTACGAACGGAGTCTTGAAGTACCTATTTTCTTTCCTTCTCCAACCAACTAGTGAGTGGCTATATTCAATTCAGTTGACCCTTCTTTTAATTCTTCACATCTAAAAATCTTATATTTTTGCTTGTTTCGATCAAATGATACCAAAATAACTAAAAGATGTCAAGATAAAAAGGAATAGACTTGGACTACTTGATGCTTGTCAATCAACTTATGAACGGTTACCTTATTGCATGCTAGATCATTTAGTATATTCTTTCCATGCTTTAATTTTAGTTAGAATTTATACTTACTTTTATAAATTATGCTATGTATAGAACAGAACCTTGCTATGAAATAAAATGATCAAGAAGACTATGCAAAATGGATCGTGTCTTGGACTCATCTCGTGCTTGTATTGCCTTAAATTGTGCTATTTGAAAATTTAGTACTAGATGTCGTTGGTCACGGACAACTTGTGCACAAGGTTTGTGGTTCCGCGGACGGCCGTCGGGGCACTGGGACAGATTCGATCCGAACGGAATGCATGGATTAGTCAGTATGTTGGAGGAAGAAATGGTATGTGGCAGGTTCATATGGGCAGGTAAAAGTCACCAAACGATGGCAAGTTTATTTTAGTAAATTTCTATATCAATGCTTGCTTGTAAAATAAACTAAGTAAGATAGAAAGACGACAAATAGCTTACATGCTTTCACATAAATAACGTATTTATTGGTATAGTTGGGTTATCTCGCCTTCACCAGTATATTTCGATGTACTGACCCTCGTTGAAACAGGTTCCCCGCACCAAGGAGATCCTGCGAGGAGCTGAAGTCACTTTCCAATCCCGTCCAGCTGCCGACATGTCCTGATCGTGCCTTAATTGAAGCATTTTGAAGACCCAGGAGCTAGCACACTTAACTCATGCAGCTCCATAGAAAAGCTATTGTTCCACCTGGAGGTCTTTATTATTTTGAAGTTTTAGTAAAGGATGTAATGTACAGGACGACTATCTCATTTTGAGTCCATTTTTATAAGCCCGTGCGGCAATTATCTTACTCGTTCAAGAGTTTGTAAAAGATATTCATTATCAATAAAGAGAACTTTTCCATGTTTTAATATTTTGTTTCAATTATCTGCGTACTCTGAATATGTTTTCGTTATGCAAAAATACCTAAGCCTTGTGCGATGCGCAACCTAGGCACGCACGGCGTCATGCCCGGGGGACGACTATCGATTCCACGAAATTGGGATGTGACATCAAGGATTTATCTTTCATCATTGATGGAAAATAGTGATCTTATTGTTGCCATGTTTTATACTCTTTGGATGTTAATCCGGTAATTAAGAGAACTTGCTCTGATACTAGTTTAGGAGTAATAGGTATAAGTAATAATTCCTGTATAACGAGTACCTATTCTTATACCAATTAAAGGAGTAATTGGAATCAGAAACTAAATAGGAGACTACATGTTTTGATACCAATTTTAGAGCAAATGGTAGTAGTAAAAGTTCTAATATAAGAGTACCAGCTCTGATACCAATTGAGAAAGTAATTAGAATCAGAAACCAAATAAGAGATTACCTGCTCTGATACCAATTGTAGGAGCAAATGGTATCAGTAAAATATTTACTATGAAAGTACCTGCTCTGATACAAATTATAGGACCGTGTATGAAAACTCTAGAGGTGGGGGTGAATAGAGTTTATATATACAGCGAAATAAAATCATCTGTTAAAATATAATTCTATGGCATGCAATGGTGATCAACTACTAGTAGTTAGAATATATCTCATGTGTAAGTAATACTACTAACAGTGTTATGAATAATGCAATATAGTGAGAGAGAGAGAAAATACAAACACCAAGATGTATACTGGTTTCCCTCATAGAGGACTAGTCCAGTCCCGAGAACTCAAGCTCAAGGTTTTATCCACTTTAATCACCAATAGTAAATCACAAGCTTTAATCTGAAGGCTTTCCACTTCTTACACCATGAGGTTTGATTCAAAGTCTTGCAAATTCACAGCTTGAGAGAGAGAGTAACTGATGGAACCAAGCTCTTTACAACTCTGAAGACTTCTAGACCAAGATTGTACTTGGCACTAGGAAGGCTAGAGAGTTGATCTTAGAGATAAAAAAGTTAAGGCTTAGAGGTTTGCTCACAATAGGATAAAAGATTAAGAATCGTTGAGTTGTTCTAAGAATGAAGAATTCTAATCCTATTTACAGGTTGTAGGCAAACAAAATTTGGCTAGAATTCGGATGGGGTTTAATTTAAATTTCCAACCGTTGGGCCAAGAAATTAGGAGCTAATTGAACTGGTTGATTTATACCAAAAGGGTAACCGAGTTTGATTCAAGTCTGTCACGAGTTCGGCCTAAGTTCGGTCTCTAAGTATGGTAGACTTTGTAAATTAATGTGGCCTGATTTATGAATAGGTTCTTTGGTTTATTTGAGTGGACTAGGTATCTGGGTAAAGGTATTAAGATTTTCCTGTGCGACTCAGCTTACATTAGTCCTAGACTCAAACAAATAGAAGATTATATTTGAATAGAAACCAATAGCTGTTGTAGAGTCTGACTTTAGTATTGTCGGAGTAGATATGCTTTGTATCAAGTATCTGCTTCATCTGATTTTTAGATATAATGTTTGACGATTATCAGAATCAGGTTGACTGTGACCACTTTATGTCAACACTCCTAAATTTTCCTCCCCTTCTAGTTCAGTTTACCACTGAACATGTAATTGCTGCTATCACTGAGGTTTCATAACCCGATACTCCTTATCTAACACCAAGTCATTGCAACACCTGATACCCCCCTCCCTTGCCTCCCTGCTACTATCTACCTCTCAGTACATTTTTAATGTGCTGATGTGCACCTAGTTGCCAGAGCAGCTACTGCTCTCACTCCTTAAAATCTTGAGCTCCATTCTTTCCCTCTTGACACTCATCTACAAATGCATAATACTACCTATTGTGCCTGCTATTCACTGAATACCACATCACACCATTGCTATCTCAAATTACTCTTTATAGACACCACTATACTAACTCTATTAAAATACTACACAAACTCTGATATACTGATACCATGCTCTCAATCTTATTTAACCATATTCACAACTGTGTCAATAATGATTCCCAACTCGATTACCTACTGATATTGCAACTGATCAGTGAACATGGTACCCTGATATCCGACTAATATTCATCCCAAATAACATGTGAACACAACACTCTAATAACTGAACACTCACCTCCCTTCTACTTTCCAGACAACCACTTACCCGAGTCCCTCTTTAAGCCTACTAATGATGTCCATGCCTGTGCAATGAGTGCCAGTGCACACTACCCGCATGTGAACTTGATACACTCCCTTCTCAACACTCAACTGCACTCTCAGTCACATCCCCTTGCTTCTCCTCACTCTTAACTGATAATTAAAACTGGGAACACCACTCCCAGTTACTGATGCTCTGGTGATAAAAGCAAGTATCAGTTCTCCTAATCTACATGATATCCAATACCCTAACACAACTCCCTGATACATATTACTGGGCTCAAGCACTCACTTATGTCTGATATACACATTGACTGGTATACTCTAATACTGATGCTGCAAGCACTAGCACTGATGCCTTTCTAATACTGTAATTCTATTGCCAAGATGGCATGTTGCATTCAGCAACATCTAGTATTATTGCTGTTCTGTGAATACTCGAGCATACCAACTTTATGTACACTAGTGAGCATTGATCTCAGTCAATATAACCCCCCCTCCTTTACTCCAATTACTCCACACTAGCGTGCAACATAGAGAATTACCTGTGTATCCAGACTACCTTGTAATACTCCTTGTTGTCCTGCGATCACTGATACACCCTCTCCAATTTGCCCGACCTCCTGTTATTGCTTGCTGCTGCTGTTGACTTCTAGTTTCCTTCCCTCACTTATACTCCCTACTAGAACACCCCTAGATGAACACACTCACACAATGAATATTCATCTAGAACTCACACACAGTATCTATATTACATATAAATACATATGTATACTCTTTAATATATATACTAATACACATAAGCATAGATATATCTATACATATGAATATATACATAATTAGAATATATAACACAAATGCTAATACTATATATATTGATACAACTACATGAACACTTAGCATGACATTCGATCAAATACTTCAAGTGCAATATCAAGATAGCTATGATACACCCTTCAAACACCCATTCTATTGTGATACCACTACTCAAAATGAATCATACACATCCTAATATATTAAATATAACACAAAATAATAAGGAATGACCCATTAGGCATTCCATCAAACACTTGGTGTGCCACCTCAAAGTTTTCTCCAAATGGCCACAAAACTCCATGTAACTCTCTCCAATTGCCTCCTATGGACCTAGTTCTTCTTCCTAAGGATAACCTTAAGTCAATGAAGGGTTCTTATGGGTCTATTATACCATTCTAGTATGAAAATAATAAGGGAAATAAGATTTTACCTATTGGGAGATGGATTCCCAATGTGGTTCCTTCCAATGAGCACAAATGATAAGAAATGGACTCCAACTCCTAACAATTCTCCTCTTCTTCTAGCCTCTTGTAATCCTCAAGCTTCTATCTCTCCATGGGGATAAAAATGAGAGGGATGGGGCTTGGTTTTGAAGGAATTTGGTAGAAGGAATGGAGGAACTTGTGGATTAACTAATAAGAAGGAAATAAATAAAGTGGCGAGCATTCATGAGGCTCCCCTCTCTCTAAATAGGGCGGCCACCTTATGTAGTACCCCGCTCCGCGTAGGCACTATGTACAAATGATATCGCTTTGCTTGCTCGAGTGGAAGTCTTCTTATAGAGTTTTCGACCGAATTACATGATGATTGATCTATGTGAGTGGGCAGAACTGCATTCTCTGATTCTTGCACGACTTAAAAATGAATCTGAGTTTTTGAATGCTTGTTTGCTTAAGAAGATAGTTTCATAAGAAGAATAATAGAACCTGACTCTGCATGCTTAATAAAAGAACTTGAATAGCTTCTCATCGAAATGAACCTGCTTGCTTAAAGAGAGAATTTGTATGCTTGTCTGAAAAGAGATAGAACCTTGCCATGCTAAGTCAAAAGGATAAGAAATGTTGCATGATTAGTTACACTGACTCAACTATCAAACAAACCCTTACTATGCTAAGAAGATAATTAAACAAATTGCTTGAATAAGTCCCTTTGTAATATGCTAAGAAAGAGATAGATATTGCATGCTAGTTATGAAATCGAAATCGGGCTTGCCGTTATATGTTTTATTTGTCTGTTTTGCTATATCGTACTGCTATAAGTCTTTGATTCGTATAAGCATAGATTATTAGTGCGCCCTGAGGATATGGCCCGCAGGGGGTCTAATGGGGGTGTGCTATTAGATATGTGAGAGATGTGCTTTGTTTGACAAGATATAATTTGCTAGACCATATATGTTTTGCTTGATCATTTATTTTGCTTATATTATAGATGATTCATGTCATTGCATTGGTCTCGGATAACTTTTGCTCAAGGTCTTGTCTATCGACGGTTCATGGGGCAAAGGGAATCGCTCAATCCGGAAGAGATTTTTGTTTCGCCCTCAGGATACGGCCCACAGGGGGTCTAGTGGGGCGATGTGTCTATTAGTATTGTGCGAAATCTATGATGTCACAGCTGCTAGTACTCATGTGTGTTGGTGAAGAGATGAACCTTGAGTCACAGCTGCCGACACAGATGCGTGCTAGTGAAGAGCTGAACCTTGGCCAACCGCTGCTAATCATGGGGCTACCCATGGACCATCATATAGTTAGGGCTCATGCTAGGCTAGCCTTCTTGCATACCTAACTGTTTGATATAGAGACGGACAAAAAACTAGAGAACCTTATACATTATATGTTTATGCAGTTTATTGCTAACTTGTATGTCTTCTGCAGGATAACCGTTCGACAAGGGGTAAGAAACATAAAGAGTTTATATATATAGCCTACTTGTAAATAAACTTGTCATCTTAGAGTTTATCTGATAGTGCTGCATGCATTCGCATCGGTCGGACAATGGCTATTAGTGTAGAGCTGAACCTTGGTCCCGGCTGCTATTATGTTAGTGAAGAGCAACCATGAGTCACAACTGCTAATAACTTCAGATAAATAAGTCATTGGTTAGCTGGATTATCGCTACCTATCCTGAGTTTCTCAGGGACCGAAATCATATAGCTAGTTCTTCTTGTGTGCTCGAAAGTATGATAGTCCACTAAATGCACTTATTTTGTTTTGAGATGAACAGTCCACTATAGAACTTTGTCCGTAAGAGTTAGATTATGGTGCACAATACATGTTGTGCACTGCACGATAGAACACTGTCTCGATTGTATGCTTATTATTTGACTATGCAAAACTATTTCCAAGCTATATTTTCAAAAGATATAAATTAACTATAATCCTGAGCTACATGAAATGAACATAGGTAAAAGTAGCAAGATCACTAGTAATGTAATGTTTTCCACATGCTTACTTAGTGTGGGTTTCAGGGGGTGTAGCTTCTGTTCAGTTGTTTATACTCACCAATACTTATAAAAGTGCTGACCCACCAACAGTTTGCTTATTCTCAGGTGCTAGATCGTCCGAAGAAGCGATAGCCGTATCTCATCCCAAGGAACCAAAAATTTGGAGTCGATGCCTTGAGCCGTATCAAGATTTCTTTGAGATACTTTTGTATAGAGGGACATAATGTATAGAACGGTGTCATTGTAATCGAGAGAAAGAGAGTGCTTGAGCAAACTATAACCTCGGCCAAGTGCCACTTGTAACACTTTTGATTATCAATAAAAGAGCTCATTTTTATATGCCTTTGTATTTTTTACTTTTCTGCAATATATGTGCCGCTGCTCCTATCTTGAATAGCTTACTTGCCCTTGTTCAAAGCTTTGGCCTTGTGCAAGCACACTTTAGGCTTGCACGGCATCACGCCCGTACGAGAACGATCGGTTCCGTAGGGACCAAGCAAGGACGATCGGATCCGTGCGAGACTGGGGCATGACATAATAGTATCAGAGCGACTCAATTCTTTGCCCATTCCGTTGCCTCCGACTCTGAGTTATGCCCGATGTGCTGCGATGAACGTTCCATATAATAAGTCCATAAATATTCTCAAAGATGCGCCCAAAAGTTTTTTGGATTTGATTTGTCTTGAGAGTTGTGCTTTCGTGCTTGTGATTTGCTTGTGTTTTGATTGTGGATGGTGAGGGATGAGGACTATCGCTGCTTTAGATTTTATGAGTTTTTCCTTGAGTTTCGTGGATGAAAGTCTTTGTTGGTGGGTAATATGTAATGCCCTGCTCCGCGTAGGCACTATGTACAAATGATATCGCTTTGCTTGCTCGAGTGGAAGTCTTCTCGGAGAGTTCTTGACCAAACCATAAGACGATTGATCAATGTGAGTAGGCAGAATTGCATTCTCTGATTCTTGCACGACTTAATAATGAATCTGAGTTTTTGAATGCTTGTTTGCTTAAGAAGATAGTTTCATAAGAAGAATGATAGAACCTGATTCTGCATGCTTAATAAGAGAACTTGAATAGCTTATCACCGAAACGAACCTGCTTGCTTAAAGAGAGAATTTGTATGCTTGTCTGAAAAGAGATAGAACCTTGCCATGCTATGTCAAGAGTATAAGAAATATTGCATGATTAGTTACACCGACACAGCTATCGAACGAACCCTTGCTATGCTAAGAAGATAAGTAAACGAATTGCTTGAATAAATCCCTTTGTAATATGTTAAGAAAGAGATATATATTGCATGCTAGTTATGAAATCAAAATTATGCTTGCCATTACATGTTTCGCTTGTCTGTTTTTCTATATCGCAGTGCTATAAGTCTTTGATTTGTATAAGCATAGATTATTAGTGTGCCCTGAGGATACGGCCCATAGGGGGTTTAGTGGGGTGTGCTATTAGATATGTGAGAGATGTGCTTTGTTTGACAAGATATATTTTCCTAGACCATATATATTTTGCTTGATTATTTGTTTTGCTTGTATTATAGATATTTCGTGTCATTCCATTAGTCTCGGATAACTTGTGCATAAGGTCTTGTCTCTCGACAGTTCCTGGGGAACGGGGAATCGCTCGGTCCGGAAGAGATTTTTGTTCCACCTGAGGATACGGCCCACAGGGGTTTAGTGGGGCGATGTGTCTGTTAGTGTTGTACGGAACCCATGATGTCACAGCTGCTAGCACATGTATGTGTTGGTGAAGAGCTGAACCTTGAGTCACAGCTACCGACACAGAGGCGTGCTAGTGAAGAGCTGAACCTTGGGCAACTACTACTAATCATTGGCCTACCCATGGACCATCATATAGTTAGGGCGCATGCTAGGCTAGCCTTCTTGTGTACCTAACTATTTGATGTAGAGACGGACAGGAAACTAGAGAACCTTATACATTATATGTTTATGCAAATTATTGCTAACTTGTATGTCTGCTGCAGGATAACCGTTCAGCAAGGGATAAGAAACATAAAGAGTTTATATATATAGCCTGCTTGTAAATAAACTTGTGCATCTTAGAGTTTATCTGATAGTGCTTCATGAATTCTCATCGGTCGAATAATAGCTATTTGTGCAGAGCTGAAACTTGGTCCCGGCTACTATTATGTTAGTGAAGAGCCACCATGAGTCACAGCTGCTAATAACATCAGATAAAGGAGTCATTGGTTAGCTGGAATTACCGCTACCGATCCTGAGTTTCTCGGGGACCAAAATATATAGCTAGTTCCTCTTGTGTGCTCGAAAGTATGATAGTCCACTAAATACACTTGTTTTGTTTTGGGATGAATAGTCCACTATAGAACTTTGTCCCTAAGAGTTAGATTATGGTGCATAATATATAGTGCGCACTGTACGATAGAATACTGTCCCAATTGTATGCTTATTGTTTGACTATACAAAACTGTTTCCAAGATATGTTTTCAAAAGATGTAAATTGACTATAATCCTGAGCTGCATGAAATGAACATAGGAAAAAGTAGCAAGATTACTAGTAATGTAAGGTTTTGCCACATGCTTACTTAGCGTAGGTTTCAGGAGATATAGCTTTTGTTCAGTTGTTTATACTCACTATTACTTATAAAAGTGCTGACCCACCAACAATTTGCTTGTTCTCAGGTGATAGATCATCCGAGGAAGCAACAGCCGTGCCTCATCCCAAGGAACCAGAAATATGGAGTTGATGCCTTAACTCGTATCAAGATTTCTTTGAGATGCTTTTGTATAGAGGGACATAATATATGAAACGGTATCATTGTAATCGAGATAAAGAGAGTGCTTGAGCAAATTGTAACCTTGGCTAAGCGCCGCTTGTAACACTTTTGATTATCAATAAAAGAGCTCATTTTCATATGCCATTGTATTTTTTATTTTTCTGCAATATATATGCCACTGCTTTTGTCTTGAATAACTTACTTGTCCTTGTTCATGTAGTGCCTCAAATCCCGATCCGATCGGGATGTGCACTATATAATTGGACTTGTGGCTAGTCTGTCTGAGTCATAGTTTGGATTTTAGATCTTCGGCATCCTCTTGCCACGGATGAAATACGATGATCCTTTCCAACTAATGAATAGGCCTTTATTGAAATAAGTCCAAATTTCGTGCTTTGTTGCTTGGTTTTCTTGATGTCGGTTTGGGATTTTGATTTGATTTTCTTAGTTTTTGCTATTGGCTATCTCGTTTAGAGCTTTAATTCTTGGGGAGTCAGGGAGGAAGGATAGGCAAAGGATTCTAACTCGGTGCTCGTGCTATTTTAGGTCTGCGTAACTGACGTTTGATCGTCCCTAGGCGAGACTCCTTCTTTCAGCACTTTCCTTTAACCAGTGAGTGGTTCGGACCCTTCTTTCCTACTTCTTCACGTCCACATCTCTAATATTTTAAATGTTCAATCGATGATGTCCGGCTGGACGCCTAGGAAATCCTTAGCCACAATGCCTGCCAGCCACTAAGAAAGGAATATGGGATTATAGACTAACTTATTATATGCTTGCACACCTTATGAACATGAGCTTCTTTATAAAGGAATTTTGTTATTGGTTGGTTGCGGCCTGGTGCCTCGGATAGAGTTTGGACCGACGGGATACCGAAATTGAAACACGGCTTGAGAAAATATGAACTGTTGCATAAGTATATATATTGCTGCTTTACTTCTTCTATTTTATTTCATGCATTGTATGATATTTGAACTGTTTATGCATTTGCATGGTCTGGGACAACTTGTGCACAAGGTTTGGAATTTCCTCGAAATGGTATTTCGGGGCACTGGAACCGTATCGACCCAGGGGGAATATTTGATTGTGCTAGTCGCGATGCATTGTGGGATGTCACTACCACATTCCAAAGACAGGGGTATTTTCGAATTTTTACAATATTTAATATTATGGTAGTTACAATTAATAAATTGCATGATAGTATATTTGGTTTTAAATAAATATGTGTGATGTGTAATTAAATATAGTATTAGATGCAGTGTTCATTTATTTTTAGCTAGCAGACTAGACCTAGAAGCCTAGTAAATGAACACCTGTCTGAATTATGGAATTCTGGATTTTATTATTTTATCTAGAATTTATCTATTGGAGATTTTAATTAATTACCGTATTTTATTTAATATCTTTGCGCATTGCCTTTGCTTCGATATTTGGGACACTACCCTATCTTTTATCTCCCAACAAACTTCACAATCTTGCCCTAGACATGCCCGCCTTCCATTCTGCTATTTTTGCAACTCATAATTATGCTCTCTGTGCATTGTTTCTAGCCGCACAAAAATCGTCGCGGGCATTATTTAATAAATCCCTATTTTGTATCATTGTGCGTTCCAATCGAATTTGGGGACAATCTTGACCTATTTTTCGTGCGGCCCAAATTAGGGTAATATTCTGTTCTGAGTCTTCTTCATTATTGGTATTGATGACCTGACCTGATTTTGGCCCCATGTACTCCTAATTAATTTTAGAACACAACTTGCATTTATTTCTAATTAAATTGAGGATACTATTTAAACCAATTCTAAAATTCTAATTTAATTCCAGTGCCCTGCTATTTTAGCCCACACCAAACTTACAGCGCCCCCTGACCCTACAAAACACCGGACACTGAATCGCCGGCCAAATTTTCGTCATTTTATGTGTTTGTGCAATTTCCCAAATTTAAGGGGCTAAGTTGCAATTATTCAATTGTAGGTGTCATTACCCCATTGTCCAAGACCAAATGGAAAGGTTAATTATTTATGGACCAAATTATATTTTTCCCCACATGAAATTTCCTTCATGAACAATCTGGACCACCCATTTAATTGGGTGCATCCTCACCATTAGATTCACAAACCCTCTTCCCTATATAATGTCTTGTCACATCATCAAACCCTAATCCCTAGACTACCTAGGAAACACCACCCTCCTCAAGCCTCCATCCTCTCCAACGTAGGAAACCTCCTTCTTCTCTTTTCTCTACTTTTCTTCCTTTCTCCTTCTCTTTCTTTCTTCTTCTTCTTCTTCTTCTTCTTCTTCTTCTTCTTCTTCTTCTTTATTTTAGTTTTTATTTGAATTCAAATTTTAAGGGGGGGGAGGGAACACTGTTCCCTTACTGTAAAACTCTCCGGCGGCCGGCCTAGCCCAATCCCGGCGGCCGCTGCGACTCCTCCCTGCTGCTACCCCCGCGGCAACCACCCCGACCCCAGCAGACCACCTCCCTCTGCTCTCGTTCACCAGGCCGACTGAGCCGCGCCAGGCGGCGCTGTCAACTCTGGCCTCCCTGCCGAGCTCCCTGCCGAGCTCCCTGCCCCGTCGACTTCTCCCCATCTCGGCTGCTGGCGCCACCACCACCTATCACCTCCATCTCCAACAACTCTCACCACCACCAACATCATCTCCTCCCTCTGTGCTTCTCCCCCTCCGCCTCTACTCTCCTCCACTCCGGCTACATCCACCACCCCGCTGATCCCGAGCCCCCGGCGGCCAAGCCTCAACTCCGTCCGACCCCGTTCTCCATCTCATCCCTCCGGCGTAGCTCGTTTTCGTCGGCCCGCAGCGAGCCGACTGCTGCTCCTCCACCCGCTCATACCCGGCGGCCCTCTGTCAACTCCGGCCACGACGAGCCGTACTCCGGCCACCCGATCCATCTCTGTAAGTCCCCTTCTCCTTTTTCTTCTTCCTTCTTCTTTCTTCCTGTAGATATATATATATATATATATATATATATATATATATATATATATATATGTGTGTGTGTATATATAACTATATACGTATATACGGTTATGTATACATTAATATATAGTATATGTTTTTGTATATATTAATAAATGTATAGTATAGTGTATGTATATATGATATATGTATTGTATGTAATTAATTTGAAGAATATTTATGTATATAAATGCGTATACGTATAATTGTATGAATTTAGGTGTATGTAAATGTATCTATAACTAATGTATAGGTACGTGCACATATTTAATTAATGTTTAAAATGTATATGTGTAGAGTAAAGTATATGTTTAATATATATTGTATGTATATGATAAATTGGTATACACATATTTAAATGATATATGTACTGTATTTTTCATATAGAAATGTGTATCAAATATGTATAGTGTATATTTAGTATATGTATGTATTTAAAATAAGTAAAAATGTATATTATTTATTTATTAGTAATTAATTGTATAATTATAGTATGTATAATAAATTGAATAAGTATGTATTAAATTAATGCACATGTGTATATATGTATATTGGTATATATTTTGTGTATGTGGATATTATTATACATGTAAATAGTATAATTATTATTTGGTATACAATTATATATGTGTATATATATTTTGTATGGGTATGTTTAATACAAACGTATTTTGGTATAAATGAATAAATATGTAAATACGTATTTGGAAATTTATATATATATATATGTGTACATAAATATATATGTATATAATAAGATTTGGTATATATTCAAATAACCGTATTTTGGTATCAATATATACATGTAGAGTTATATTTTCGTATTGGTATATATATTTTTGTATAAACCCTTAGCCTATTTTTAATATATATATACATGTATTTTGTATATGTATTTAATTTGATATATATATATTGTAAGTACATATGTTAATTTAGATATGTATAGTTATGTATCTAGTTACTAGGTGACCAGTATCATACCTAGAGTAGTCCCAATTTCAGTGTTTATAGACTGTGTGTTAGCGTAGCATCTGATGCAAATGTGGTTTTGCTTTGTGATATGTTTTTAGGACTGTTGCTTCACCTAGGGGATACTCTGGAACAGGACACCAATAATTACCAGCTAAGGACCAAGGCAAGTACATTCTCCGATAATTTTCAATTTCTTGATAATTTCTATAAGTTCAATAATCTTGAAATGTTACAACTGAATCCTTGACACTGTGCTACACGGACTAGTATAGCTTGGATCTGCAGTCATGAGATGTTACCTTGATTATCGTATTGACATTGTACACGACATGTATATTAGACATCGTACATGATAGACTTGACTTGCTCGTGTATCGTGACGTGTCATGGTTGGATCCACAGTACTAGTTGGGGGCGTAGAAGTAGTTAGTAAGAAATGTGATCATAACCTCTTATTATAGTGTAGAACAATGTAAGTGTTAATCATGCTCTCCACCCATGATTAGCCAGGCCCTGTAGCTATCGTACATGTTCCCAAGCCGATCACATTTTGAAACTACTATTTCAAACACTTAGAATAGATTACAGTTCCCTATTTAAATCATATACTACATCACCCGTATATGATATTGTTTCTTGTTCTTTTCATTTTCATACATGCACGGACTGTATCATATTGCCTATTGCCTGTCTCTTTACATTGTCTGTCTCTCTTTAATTGCCATTGCATTTATTTCACTGTCTTCTCAGTAGCTAGCATGACATGTTTATTGTATTATAGACCTTATCAATTTAATGGAACTGTTATTTGAGATTTGTACTTTGCTCCTTCCTGACTGGAAACATTTTCCAGACTATGCCTTAGAGGACCGCTGTCCGACTCTTTATGGACCATATGGTGAGTAGCTGCAGGCTTGGTAGTTAGTTGTGATTCCGGAAGGTCTAGCCGGAATCACTAATTCTTCTAGTTTTCTGATTAGTTCTTTTAGCAGATTATTGGTACCGGATTTGTCTCCGGCATTTTTATTGAGACTTGGATATTGTTGAGTTAGTATATTATTTTTTGGACTTGTGTTGTATTTAATTTCTGTTCGTTATCTTATCGTGCTGTAATTCTGTGATTGAGTATGTGCTCGTTTATTTGTGTCATCCGTGCCTCCTTATGGAGATTGGATGTTGTGTGACAGTAGCTAGATAGTATCAAGACCTTGACAGCGTTCTACCGTCGACACTGCGGCGTAGGCTGGACGTACCCACGCACTCGTGCCCCTAAACCGGGTACGAGTCGTAACACGGGACCTTCAGCAGGGGCTGCTATCCAGGATGACAGGGTGCACCGCAATACTTTTGGATAAGTCCCTATAGTGTCGATCAAACCAATGACCGCATAGAGTAGAACACATGCTAATTTATTGTCTTGTGCAAATGGTGAGTATACTTGTGTTTCGTTGCAGGGAAGGCATGTATCGGTTGAGTAAGCAACCGATGTACTTGGTGGATTTAATGTTATTTTCATTTCTATCAAAACATGCAACTGATATAAACTGAATTCACTTAGTTCTCTATAGAAAGATCATATAAATGCATGCTTGCCCCTAATAAGCTAGTGTTGATTTAGTCGAGTGGGTTCGTCCCGCTCACCTGTAAAGCTGAGTACTGACCCACATTGTGGGCAACTATTTTAGGCACTCCGGTGGTGCAACGCTAGTGGATGACGAGAAGGCGTTAGAAGCCCTTCTATTTTTAAGTATAGTTGAAGTCAATTCATTTTGGAGGCGTGGACTTTCAATCTATACAAGGGCGTAATGTATGAATGTCGTAGACTATCTGATAGAGCGTGCCCTGCCTTTTGAGTTTTCTTTTTGTAATACAAGTCAAGTAGCCGAGAGGCGCATCAAATGTTATGTAAATTACTCTGAATTATCAATAAAAAGTATGTTTCTTCCTATACTTGTGTTCAATTATCTGTGAATGTATTTTCTAACTTGTGTTTTCAAATGGGTTCCTATCACTGCACATTCTTACCTTGTGCGAGCGCAACTCCAAGCTCGCACGATATCACACCCCAGTGAGGATGATCGATTTTGTAAAGGATCCAGCGAGGATGATTGACCCTTTCGGGATCGGGGTATGACATATTGGTATCAGAGCACGACTTTACTTCCTTGGGATTTCAAAAAATAATCAAGGATTTTGATGCGCCTCACAATTGAGTTGCATTCGGCGTCCGCTGCATGAGATAAATTGCCTATATAATGAGCCCATAGATAAAAATTTATTATTTTTGGAGTGTGGACAAGCTACTCTCTTTTGTAGCAATGGCTAAGAAAAATATTGCCGTCGCAAGCAGTGCTCAGCCCATTCAGAGCGATCCGGCAAGTTTTGGAGAATCCGGAGGAGCGGGTTCAATCGATATGACCGAACGACTTATGCATCTCATAGAGGTGCACCAACAACAAACCGCCACTCAGCAGGCATAAATTCAGGCGCAGTTCACTGCTCAACAGAAGCAGATGGATACCATGATGCAATTGATCACATCCTTGGTACCCAGCAATGGTGGAGCCACGGTGACGCCTGTCATGCCGCCGGCTGTGGTGGCAGAAGACGAATCCGAAGAAACGTAGTCCCCACTAGAAATACTTGTAGAGCGGCGGAGTTCACCAAAATGCATCCACCAACGTTCAACGGGCGAGCAAAACCGGACGTGGTGATGGGATGGATTGCAAAGCTAGAGGGGCTCTTCAACTTGGTTGGCATTAAGGGGTCCAAACGAGTGGCTTATGCATCGATACAACTGGAACTACGGGCGCATGATTGGTGGAAAGCCACCAAGCAAGAGATTTATGATGCCAATCCCAACTGCAAGATCACCTGGGAGATGTTCAAATCTGCCTTTATTGAACAATATATCCCCCAGGCTGTGCGACAACAAAAAAAAGACGACTTCAGCAATCTGGTGCAAGAAAGTATGTCTGTTGATGATTATGATTCAGTGTTCGCTAGACTCGCCAAATTTGTCGGATATTTCTTGCTTAACCAGTAGGTGTGATGCTACCATTTTCAGAAAGGTTTGAATGACGATCTGCGTAAGGACGTTATAAATCAGAAGTGTCAAACCTACATGGAATGTTATGAAGTTGCCCTGAATAGCGAACGAATCTTTGGGCATAATTCAGAAAAGGTCATTGTGCAGACCCCCGTACCAATTACAATAAGAGGCCTCAGAAAATGGGAGGGTCTGGAGTGCCAAAGCGTTCGAACACATCCGAGCATAGGGGTCCATCTCAGGGATCGTACTGCCATAGGTGCGGCAATATAGGGCATCAGATGAATGAGTGCCGAGTCGTTGGATGTTTTAAATGTGGTCGAGTAGACCATAAAGCTTTTGACTGTTTAGATCCAAGGTCGATCGTCAGGCAGCAGCCGAATCAGAACAACAGAAATCAGAATAAGGGGCCACCAGCTCATGGTGCCAATGCTGTACCAGTGAACCCACAATGCCAGGGTGCCCAAGGCCGAGTCTATGCATTGACTCAGGATGAGGCATTCGTCTCCGACACTGTTGTGACAGGCATCTTACTTTTTTGAGAATTGCCCGCTAGAGTCTTATTCGATTCAGGTGCTACGCATAGTTTCATATTTGCTGATTTTATTATTGAGAATAAATTAGCTTCTACTCCATTAAATATGAATCTTTGCATGAGTACCCCTTCGAGAGTCGACATGCCCGCCAATGCGATATGTAGGGACGGTTATATTTGCATCGGAGAAAGAAAGCTTTCCTTAGATGTCATTATGCTAGACATTAAGGATTATGATATTATTTTCGGGATGGACTGGTTGGGTGCTTGCCATGCAACAATCGAGTGCACGGAGAAGCGAGTCATATTTCGTCTACCCGGCGAGGCAAACTTCTACTATTCGTGCAGCGCTGCACCGAAGACGGCAATAGTGATATCAGCAATTTAGGCTAGGCATATGTTGTATTCGGGCTGTGAAGGGTACTTAGACTCTGTTCGACACACCCGACAGGAAGGTGCAGATGCAGCCCAGGCTGATGTCATAGCAGATTTCCTCGACGTGTTCCAGGATGAGCTGCCTGGAATGTCTCCTGATCGAGAGATCAAATTCTCCATTGACACCTTTTCGGATTCGTGACTGTCAAAGGCACCCTATCGAATGGCCCCATCTGAGCTAAAGGAACTGAAGGTACAGTTGTAAGATCTGTTGGACCGAGGATACATTCGCCTAAGCGTTTATCTTTGGGGAGCTTCAGTGCTGTTTGTAAAGAAAAAGGACGGATCCATGCGGCTGTGCATTGACTACCGGGAACTGAATAAGGCTACCGTGCGGAACTAGTACCCATTGCCAAGGATAGATGAACTGTTTGATTAACTGCAAGGTACAACAGTTTTCTCTCAAATTAATCTCAGATCAGGCTATCACCAGCTGAAAATCAAATTCAATGATGTTCCCAAATCAGCATTCTGAACCCGTTATGGATACTATAAATTTCTTGTAATGTCGTTCGGCTTGATGAATGTCCCAACAGCTTTTATGAATCTGATGAACCGAGTATTTCAGCCATTTGTGGACAAGTTTGTAGTCGTATTTATTGACGACATACTAAAATATTCCAGGAATGAGGCAGAGCATAAGGAACACCTGAAGATCATGCTACAAATATTACAAAAGCATCATTTGTTCACAAAGCTCAGAAAGTGTGAGTTTTGGTTGAACAGCGTGGCATTTCTTGGACATGTCATCTCGGCAGAAGGTATCACCGTAGACCTGAAGAAGATAGAGGCGGTGGTGCACTAGAAGCAACCTACGTCAGCCAGTGAAGTTCGAAACTTTCTGGGCCTAATTAGATACTACCATAGGTTCGTGAAAGATTTTTCTAAATTTGCCTCGCCTTTGACTCGCCTTACTCAGAAAGGGATTGCATACAAGTGGGGTGATGACTGCGAAGCTAGCTTTCAGGAACTTAAGCAATGGCTCATTTTAGCTCCAATTCTTGTACTTTCGGATGGGATAGAAGAGTTTCATATATACAGCGATACTTCGAGACTTGGCTTAGGGCGTGTTCTCATGCAAAGGGATAAGGTAATATCGTACACCTCCAGACAACTGAAGCCGAACGAGAAAAACTACCTGACACATGACTTAGAATTGGCGGCAATTATGTTTGCACTAAAGTTATAGTAGCATTATCTTTATGGTGTTGCTTGCAAAATCTATACAGACCACAACAGCCTCAAGTATCTATTCACCCAACGGGAACTGAACCTCCGACAGTGGTGCTGGCTAGAACTGATAAAGGACTATGACCTGACGATGGCATATACGCCGGACAAGGGAAACATCATTGCAGATGCTCTGAGTCGGAAGCACATGGGCTTGCTATCCATAAATAACTATTTACTTCAGTATCTAGAAGCGATGGGCATCGAGTTTCGAGTTCGACATCAAGGAGTGCCGCTGGCACCACTCCATCTTGAATCGAGTTTGCGTGATAGAATCAAATCTGCTCAGATAAACGATCAGTTCTTAACGAAGGTACGTAGGCTGATCTCGGCAGGGAAGACGTCCGACTTTATGGCAGGCGAAGATGAGGCCTTACAGATGGAAGGAAGATTATGTGTTCCTAGCGACCAAATACTCCGAAGGAAAATTATGACAGAGGCACACTATACGAAGTATTCCTTGCATCCAGGGAGCACCAAGATGTATATGGACTTACGTAGGACCTTCTGGTGGCACAGTATGAAATGGGATATGGTGACCTTTGTGTCACAGTGTATGGACTGCCAACAGGTAAAAGCTGAACATTAGAGGCCCGACGGGGAGCTGCAGAACATCGCTATTCCCGAGTGAAAATGGGACAACATCGCTATGGATTTCATTGTGGGATTTTCGAAGACGCCGTAGGGGCATGATACGATTTGGGTCATAGTTGATTATTTGACCAAATCTGTCCACTTCCTTCCTATGAAAGTTACTTGGAGCGTCAATCGGTTAGCACAGATTTACATAAATGAGATTGCGAAGTACCTGCCTAAATCGTCTTGGATCATGACGGACATTTCTAATCTCATTTTTGGACTTGCCTACAGTCTGCTATGGGAACCAAGCTAAACTTCAGTACCGCATACCACCCCCAGACTGATGGACAGACAGAAAGGACAAATCAGATACTTGAAGATATGTCGTGACTGTGTGTGATCGATCTGAAGACTAGTTGGGACACGTACCTTCCATCGACGAAGTTCACATACAATAACAGTTACCAATCGAGCATCCAGATGGAACCGTACGAAGCGCTCTATGTGCGCAAGTGTCGATCTCCAATATGTTAGGACGAAGTCGACGAGCGGCAGGTACTCAGGCCAGAGTTGGTGGAGCAAAAAATTAAGAAAGTTCGCTTGATTTGATAAAGACTCCGCACTGCACAGAGCCGACAGAAGAGCTATGTCGATGCTCATCAAAGACCTTTGGAGTTTATGGTCAGAGATCATGTCTTCTTGAAAGTGACACTGATGCATGGGGTGATGTGCTTCGGTGTTAAGGACAAATTGAGTCCTAGGTTTGTTGGCCCCTTTGAGACACTGGAACGAGTGGTAGTTGTGGCATACCGTATTGCACTACCCCCCTCCCTAGCTGAAGTGCACGATGTATTCCATGTCTCTCAACTTCGAAAGTATGTGCATGAACTGAGTCATGTGGTTAGCTTCGAGCAATTAGAACTGCGCACGGACTTATCGTACTCAGAGGAGCCCGTGCAGATTTTGGATCGTAAGAAGAAAGTACTTCGGAACCATACGATGTCCTTGGTTCGTATGCTATGGCAGAACCATTCAGTAGAGGAATCAACTTGGGAGATGGAGTCAGAGATGAAGGAGAAGTATCCTTTATTGTTCGTTCAGTCAGAGGTAATGCCTTGTTCTTAAGTTTTGGGACAAAACTTTTTCTTAGTGGTATTTTATGTAGTGCCTCAAATCCCAATCCGACCGGGATGCGCACTATATAATTGGCCTTGTGGCTAGTCTGTCTGAGTCATAGTTTGGAGTTTAGATCTTCGACATCCTCTTGCCACGGACGAAATGCGATGATCATTTCCAACTCATGGATAGGCCTCTATTGAAACAAGTCTAAGAGTTTTTGTGCTTTGTTGCTTGGTTTTCTTGATGTCGCTTTGGGATTTTGATTTGGTGTTGCTTTCGATTTGCTTGGTTTTCGCTATTGGCTTTCTCGTTTGGAGCTTTGATTCTTGGAGAGTTCGGAAGAAAGGATAGACAAAGGATTCTAACTCGGTGCTCATGCTGTTTCAGGTCCACATAACTGACGTTTGATCGTCGCTAGGCGGGACTCCTTCTTGCAGCACTTTCCCTTAACCAGTGAGTAGTTCAGATCCTTCTTTCCTACTTCTTCACATCCACATATCTAATATTTCAAACGTTCAATCGATGATGCCCGGCTGGACGCCTAGTAAATCCTTACCCATAATGCATGCCAGCCACTAAGAAAAGAATATGGAATTGTAGACTAACTTATTATATGCTTGCACACCTTATGAACACGAGCTTCTTTTTAAAGGAATTTGGTTATTGGTTGGTTGCGGCCTGGTGCCTCGGATAGGGTTTGGACCCACGGGATACCAAAATCGGAACACGGCTTGAGAAAATATGAACTATTGCATAAGTATATATATTGCTGCTTTACTTCTTCTGTTTTATTTCATGTATTGTATGATATATGAACTGTTCATCATTTGCATGGTCTGGGACAACTTATGCACAAGGTTTGGCATTTCCTCGAAATGGTATTCTGGGGCACTGGAACCGTATCCACCCGGGGAGAATATTTGATCGTGCTAGTCGCGATGCATTACGGGACCTTCAGCAGGGCTTGCTACCCGGGCTGACAGGGCGCGCCACAATGCTTTGGATAAGTCCATATGGTGTTGATCACACCAATGACCGCATAGAGTAGAACACATGCTAATTTATTGTCTTGTTCAGACGGTAAGTATACTTGTATTTCGTTGCAGGGAAGGCGTGTATCAGTTGAGTAAGCAATCGATGTACTTGGTGGATTCAATGTTATTTTTATTTCTATCAAAACATGCAACTGATATGAACTGAATTCACTTAGTTCTCTATAGAAAGATCATCTAAATGCGTGCTCGCCCCTAATAAGCTAGTGTTGATTTAGTCGAGTGGGTTCGTCCTGCTCACCAGTACAGCTGAGTACTGACCCACGTTGTGGGCAACTATTTTAGGCACTCCGATGGTGCAACGCTAGTGGATAGACAAGAAGGCGTTAGAAGCCCTTCTATTTTAAAGTATAGTTAAAGTCAGTTCATTTTGGAGGCGTGGACTTTCAATCTATACAAGGGCGTAATATATGAAAGACGTGGACTATCTGATGGAGCGTGCCCTGCCTTTTGAGTTTTCTTTTTGTACTGCAAGTCAAGTAGCCGAGAGGCGCATCAAATGTAACCTCTACGTAAATTACTCTGAATTATCAATGAAAATTATTTTTCTTCCTATACTTGTGTTCAACTATCTGTGAATGTGTTTTCTAACTTGTGTTTTCAAATGGGTTCCTATCACTGCACGTTCTTGCCTTGTGCGAGCACAACTCCAGGCTCGCACGACATCATGCCTCAGCGAGGACGATCGATTCCGTAAAGGATCCAGTGAGGACGATTGACCCTTTCGGGATCGGGACGTGACAGTTCAAAGCTTTGTCCTTGTGCAAGTGCACTTTAGGCTTGCACAACATCACGCCCGTGCAAGGACGATCGGTTCCGTAGGGGCCAAGCGAGGACGATCGGAGCCCTGCAGGACCGGGGCGTGACACCTTAGGGTTAGGGTTGGTCTAGTTTGAAATGTCTAGAACGCCCTTCCAACTTGTCATGAAGGGTTTAACTAAACGAGGATTTAATTAAGAAGGTTCTAATATTTAAAAGAATGAGGATTCTATTCATTCCTCTATTATAACTAATCAACTAAGGCTAATTAAATGGGTCTCACAATTGTTCATCACAAGTCTAGTCAGGTTCAAGTCTAGTTGGGATCATTAGCAACTAGTCCAACTATGGGCTAACACATAAGCATCTATATTAATTATCAATATATATACAACCACACCAATTATTATGTAATAAAATATATCAATAATAAATAATACAAAAACTAAAATACCCCTATCTTGAAAAGGGATGGTTACATAAAATAAGTGAACACATAATGAAAGTACTACATGCACGCATAGAGTAACTAAGGGTAACACGTGCATGAAGTTGTACGCATGAAGGTCGGGCCGCATGAACCAAACAATCGCATACTCAGGATGCCGTATAGAGTCATGGTGCATAGAGTCACATGAATTCAGGGATGCATAGACGACTGGACGCATAGATGTCCCTGGATGCACGATCGAGGCAAAGTCCACTCTTCAGAACAAGTGCCGAAGTAACGGATAATAAATGAAGTATTCGAAAAGTGACATAAAGTGACTGATATGACAAGGCATAAGTGTCAGAGAGAAAAGACACAAGCACAAAAAGTCGTACAGAGACACAAAAGTCATGTAGAGGCATGCGCCCAAAAGAAGGAACGCATGGCTTGTGACCACATAATCTCCTTGACGCATGGACTCTGGGTGCATGGAGTCAGGCCTTAGTGAATATTCTTGTGTTCAATGTACTATGCGGCCAACTTTCGAAAGCATGCACAAAGGAGACATACGTCCAACAAGATGGGCGCAAGCTGGAGGGGGCGCATGTTGCTGGGCCGCATGATACTCCATCATCCCAGAACAACAATTTCGGCCATGGAAAAACTCCAAGAATTCAAAAAACTAGTTTTGCCATAAAATCCCCATCTCAACTCCAAATCAAGTGATTCAAAAGCCAAATTTCTTGAAATGAAGTGCTCTATCACATAGAACAATTAGTTTTTGAAAAAACAAGCTTTGAAGATCAAAAACTGTCACTACCACATTCTGGAAACAGGGGTAATTTTGACTTTTTATAATATTTAATATTATGGTAGTTACAATTAAGTAATTTGCATGATAGTATATTTAATTTAAATAATTATGTGATGTGTAATTAAATATAGTATTAGATACAGTGTTCATTATTTTTTTGCTAGCAGAATTGACCTAGAAGCCCAGTAGACGAACACCTGTCCGAATTATAGAATTCTGTATTTAATTATTTTATCTAGAATTTAATTCTTGGAGTTTATAATTAATTATCGTATTTTAATAAATTATTTACGCTTTGCCTTTGCTTCGGTAATTGGAGCACTATCCTGACTTTTGTCTTCCAACAAATTTCATCATCTTGCCCTAGACATGCCCGCCTTCCATTCTGCTATTTTTGCAACTCATAATTATGCTCTCTGTGCATTATTTCTAGCCGCACAAAAATCGTCGCGGATGTTATTTAATAAATCCCTATTTTGCATCGTTGTGCGTTCCAATTGAAATTGGAGGTAATCTTGACCTATTTTTTGTGCGGCCCAAATTAGGGTAATATTCTGTTCTGAGTCTTCTTCATTATTGGTATTGATGACCTGACCTAATTTTGGCCCCATATACTCCTAATTAATTTTAGAACACAACTTGTATTTTATTTCTAATTAAATTGAGGATACTATTTAAACTGATTCTGAAATTCCAATTTAATTCCAGTGCCCTGCTATTTTAGCCCACACCAAACTTACAGCGCCCCTGACCCTACAAAACACCAGACCCCGAATCGCCCGCCAAATTTTAGTCATTTTATGCGTCTGTGCAAATACCCAAATTTAAGGGGATTAATTTGCAAATTTTATTTTTGGTGTCAACACCCATTTGTTTAAACCAATGGAGAAGCCCAACATTGACTAGTCAACACCCTCATTCCCACATGAAAATCTCCATGTCAAATCTGGACCCCTCATTCAAAGGGGGTCAATCACAACCTTTCATTTACAAACCCTCTCCCCCTATTTAAAGTAACATCAAACCCTAATCCCTAGACAACCTAGGAAACCCCACCTCCTTACAAGCCTCCACAATTCCTCAACTCCAACGTAGGAGTTCTCCTTCTTCCTTTCTTCTTCTCTTTCTTCCTTCTCCTTCTTCTTTATTTTATTTGAATTCAAATTCAAATTTGGAGTGGGGGGAATACTGTTCATTCCCCCCATCATCTACTGTACTCCGGCGTTCAGCCAGCCGATCCTCCGGCGGCCACTGATCAGTTTTCTGGTGGCCCTCTTCTCAGCAGACCCGCTGGCGGCGACTCCCTGCATCCCCGGAGCCTCCTCCCTGCATTCCCTCCTCACCGAGCCGAGCCCCGACTCCCCGCTGACCAACCCCGGCGGCTCCCTCTGCCGCTGCGACCCGCTGCGACTGCACCCAGGCCGACTCCCCCGGCCGAGCCTGCACCCGAGGCGGCCAACCCGCTGCTCAGTCCTCCTTCCTCTGTGTCCGGCGGCCAACCACCCAGGCCGGCCCCGCTCTTCCCCGACTGCACATCCCTCCGGCATTCACTGCAGCCGGCAGACTTCCTCCACCATCACCAACTATCACCACCACCATTATCACCACCACCACCTCCTCCTTCCATCACCTAAAGCCACCACCACCACCATCTACTGCTCCTCGTCGCTGCTGTTCTTCTCCGGGCTCCTCCCTGCGTTCACCTCTCCGACCGGCCAGGCCGAGTTCCCCGCAGCCGCTGCCCTCCGGTCCGGCCACCCTGTCCCCGCTGCTCCATTCTCCCCTCCTCCTCGTGGCACCCTACTCCGGCCCTCACTGTCGTACTCCGGCCAGCCGACCACCAGTAAGCTCCTCCTCTCTTCCCTCTTCCCCTTTCCCTGTAATTAGCATGTATAGGTATAGTTTTTAGTATGTATATGTATGATTTAATAAATATATATGTAATGTACATACGTATATACATGTATGTGTATAAATGAGGAATGTATGTACATATGTATATACATGTATATATGTCTAATTAATGTGTATAAATATACATGTATGTATATCTAATTAATGTGTATATATAATTAATATGTATATTAATGTGTATATATCTAATGAATGTATATATATTTAATGTGTATAAATATATATAATATATGTATATTCTAATATGTACTTTTGCATATATGATATATATACGTATTTTGGTATATAAAATATAATAGTATACGTACTATTTTTGGTATAAAAATATATACACATATATATGTATATGAACGTATTTGATATATGTTAATATATAAATGTACGTAATTTAGTAAATATACAACTATAGCTAGTATAATTTATATTGGTATATATTTAGATATATACCTATATTAGGTTGCATTCTTTTTAGTACGTATGCAAGTATTATTATTATGTTTATATATATACAAGTATTATTTATTTGAAAGTATATATTTTACATATATCTATTAATGTAATTGATGGAAATTATATATATTAGTAAATGAGATGTTTATTCAAATATGTATACTTAGTATAATGTATATATATATATTTTGTACATACAATTAATATTGTATATGTATTTAATGTGATGTACTAGTATTAGTATATATTTAATAATAACAGTGATATATATGTACTTGTAAAACATATTTTGGTATATTTACCTGTATATAGTATTGTATTATTTTGGTATGTATGTATATATATATATATATATATAATATAAGTTAATATGTATTTTGGTACATGTATACTAGTTTGTATGTATGAGTGATGTATAATTTTTTCACATAAATAAAATATATACTTCCACTTATGTACATACAGTTATACCTATTTTGTATATTCTTTGGAATAACAATCTATATGTATTATGTTTAATTATTAACAATATGTTTAATTGGTGAATACACTCGATAACCCTAGTTTGACTAGTGCCCTGCCTGGCATGGCCCTGAGATCAGTATTTATAGACTGTGTGTTAGGGTAGCACCTGATACAAGTGTTGTTGTGATGTGTTTTTAGGACTGTTGGATCCTCCAGACGATACTCTGGGACAGGACATCGATAATTACCAGCTAAGGACCCAAGGCGAGTACATTCTCTGATTAGTTTCTAATTTATGATATCTCCTATGTTCACTGTATCTAGTGTAGATATCCATGCTCTTGACACGTTGGTTACACGGATTGGTATACACGGATCTCGTCATGAGATGTTATTCCTTATTCATGGTGTAGCTTGTACAAGACTTGTTTCCTTGTTATCTTGTGCATGTACAGACACTGATTTCCGAGGAGACTTGCTACCTCCCTAGGAAATCCCGTGCCATAGCGTACCATGATTGGATCTACTATACCAGTCGGGGGTGAGGAGTATTTTAGTGTAGATATGTGATCATACCCAACTTTTCATGCATCATAACTCACCCCACATCTCACGTCGGGTACGGCCTGACCATCTCCATGCTTTATAGTTGTTACGTGTGATTAGCCTGACCTCTACATGCATCATAGCTAACCAACGGTTAGCCTGAACTTACATGAATCATAGCTAATCACATGTAACCAGTGTGATCAAGTTCCCAAGCCGATCACATATTAAAGCTAGTACTCATAAACTTAGTCATAGGTTCTTGCTCATGGACATATTATTTCTTCTCCTGCATTTACTTACAGTATTTCTTTTATTTCTTGTACCTATACATGCTTCTGGTATATTTCCATCTAGAACTGTTATATAGTTTATATCATTAATATAGAACTGCTATTTAGAGATATACTTTGCTCCTTCCTGACTGAAAAATATTTTTCCAGACTGTGACCTTTGTAGACTGGTTTCTGACACACTTGGGGATTGGAAGTTAATGATTGCAGGTATGATTATTTTGTCGTTAGACTTGTCTTGTATTTCTTGCTTGCCTTGATATCTCATCGTGCTTTAGTTTATGTGATTGAGTATTTCTAGCATTATTTTATGATATCCACGTCTCCTTATGGAGTTGGGTATTCACGTTAGTTGATTAGATAGTTACATGACCTAGACAGCGTTCTACCGCCGATGCTACGGCGTAGGCTGGACGTACCCACGCACTCATGCCCCTAAACCGGGTGCGGGTCGTGACACATTTTTAGTGGTGGCCCATGCAGGTCAGACTTCGCTAGTTGTGCGATGTCGTAGTAGTACGACGTCATCGTGGTACTACTACGTACCTGCTATAGAATATAGGACATAGGATACTAGGATGAGAGAGGATACTCAATCACAAATTCTTGAGAGATTCCTGGGACGACCCCTTGAGAATCTTATTACCATTTCTAATTTTAATTCCTTTCCCTTGTTTTCGTCTGTTCTCGCTTGTTGATATTGAGCTTGATTTTTGTCGACCAGTGGTTAATTTAAATTCTTGGTATCGTTGTCGAGTTGATTTCATATTGAGATGAATTTTACGGACTAGAATTTATGGTATCATCTGATGACATATATTGATGAGGACAGTGAGAAAGGTAAAACGTATACTTTGGTTATGGGACCTAGAGTTTATCGCAGCCATATTAGCTGTCGTGACGAGAACGTAGGAACCTAACTTGGATGTACATACTTTAGTTATGAGATTTAGAATTTCTCGCAGCCATACCGGTTGGCGTGGCGAGGATTCTAGATGACATGATTATAGGGTTGCATACCTTAGTTACGGAACCTGTCGGTTATCGCATCTATGCTTACTGGCGTGGCGAGGATTCTGTGTGTCATGATTTTTGACAGACGTGTATGATTATCAGGTTGTATCTTAAATTGGTTCTTAAAGTATCATCTCAAGACTTACCTATTTATGTTATTCCAGGACTTTGTTCCATCGCTTCTTTTCTTTACTAGCAGTAAAGATACCTTCCGTCCTTGATCCAGTTCCTTCTGAGCTTTTTTTTTGAGGATTCCTTGTTAGTATGATAATTAGTGACTTGCACTTTTGGTTGTGTCATGTATTAGTTGACTGAGTGTGACTTGTGAGTTTGTAAGTATTTCCTAGTTGGACATATGAGCAGTAGGATTTAATCTAGAGTTAGCCCTTAGCATAGTACCTTGTAACAATGGTTCTAGGAGAAGTGTCATTAGAGACTGAGAGTTAAGGAGAGTATAGAGTATCAGTGATAGTTCTCAGAGTTAGTATCAGAGCTAACATACCCGCCCTGGATAATCATGATTATGCACTTGAGTGGTCTATGTAAACAATTAAGTATTCAGGAATTATGTTAAGGATTTATGGAGCATGATGTTCAATTTGATGATTGATATCGGGTGTGTTAAAGGTAAGGAATTGTATATGCATAAAAGAGATTAATGTGCTGTCATGAGTGGAGAAATATCGAAATTGGTAATGAAATTGGTGAGGCGTATCACAGAGCAGTTTAACAGGCTGTAAAAGATTACAGGGAAATACATATACAACAATCGAGATAAGGAACCATACACATACCCACGAGAGTAAAGAAACATGAGTGTTATAGTAGATACATGTAATCATGAGTTATAATGAGCTTGAAGAGATGATGCATTAATAAAGCTAGTGATATAATACCAAGAGTGCTAATGATTCTATATCGAGGATTAGTCGAGGATGACATTAATAACAGTAAGCACTCTGTGTGATGATAATTAGGTGATATACCAGTTGACATAAATTGAAATCATGAAAGAAAATACAAGGATGACAACTTTGATCATTGGAGGTAATAACACAAGTGATTCAGGCAGTACAATTTTATTACACAATTATAGACACTAGATGCATTGAGTGCACCTTGAGTATCAGAGACCGTGAGCACCGATATGTACACTTGTGGAATTATAAATTAAAAGGTGGAAATAAAATTTTATTTTTAGAATAATTGAGGAGTAGAGATTGTGTCAAATTTTTTTTTTGAGGATTTCAAATATTGATTCAATAAACATGGTTAAGGCTACAAGGATTTTAGAAGTGATTAAATTTAATTCGATGTGGAGTATCTGATTTTGAGGAGGTATATGCAATTTATTTTTAAGTTGATCGAGAAGTTAAACCTTGACGATTATTTTGAGGATTAATTTTATGGTAGATGCGAGATATGAATAGTAATATATGAGTAGATGATATACATGTGTAAGGACCTGATGACTTGAGCCTAATTGAGATGGCACCGCAGACTGACTTGGGTGTCCATATAAAGTTGTATTGGAAAGAGCAGTACTTAGTATGGTGTTACACTTGGTGTGCACTGGAGTGATGAGAACAAATAGTATGGACAATTGTAGTAGGAACGAGAACTGACAGAGAGTGTGGTACTGAAGAGATAGAGGTATCAAACCTAGATGCATTATTGAACCATGGTTATATTATAGGTTCTTGGTATCAGATTTTGGTATTAATAGACAGGTGTGTGCAATATTGATATATTCATGGACCTTGTGGATTAATGATTAGTTGATATGGGTACCAGTGTTCAGGAATATGAATTAGTTAGTGAATTTGCTAGAGTTAAGTGTATGTTAGAGATAGGAAATACTGCAGGTAATGTGTTAGCAGGTTCTGTTCTTTCCTTCCCTCTGTCCCTATCTATTTGATTGATTGACTGATACCTTAGTACCGTAGCTTGCATGCATGATTTCTTGTTATAATGTAGTTAGTAGTACCCCTGATACAGGGACAACAATACCATGACAAAGACACCATGACCGTACACATCCCCTTAGGTTGCATGTTGTATGATTGTAGTAAAAATTTTCTTAGACCATGATTAATGGGGTTTAACCACTACGAAGATCAATGAAAGAGTTATGACTTGACAAGAGAGGCAAGATGATTAAATTCGAGGATAAACATCGGTTTAAATAAAGGACCAAGAATTTAACATGGCAGAATTTATGACTTATTAATTCCAGGAAGATTGTGATGTGATTAAATTGGTTATTAAATTTGGAAATTTTGGGAGATTTATCAATATGTTTATTTAATTGCAAGTTATGAATTTTAGAATTTTATATGGGATGTTGCAATTAGAGAATCCATAAGTATCGCATTGTTGAGTATTTTGAGGAAGAGAAAATCGAGTTATAAATCATTGATGGATTAATGTATGAATTCAACTCTGTGGGACGAGATTACCTTTTATATTTGTGCATTGATAAAAATCAAATTTGAGGAATGAATATTAAATTCTGAGTATTGAATTATTAACTAAAACTTTCAAGGAAAATTTTTGATAAAAATGGACTTTGATTTTATTTCGAGGATTTTGCAGGTTATGCAATAATTTTGGAATTTTTGACAAATTGTTGAAAGACATTGTGGATTATTACCTAATTTCATGGATGATGAATTTAAACTTTGAGGGAAAATAATAATGTGTATAAATAAACACTACTATGAGGATTTTAAATTTCGAGGACGAAATTCTTTTAAGGTGGGTAGACTTGTCACTACCACATTCTGGAAACAGGGGTAATTTCGACTTTTTATAATATTTAATATTATGGTAGTTACAAATAAGTAATTTGCATGATAGTATATTTAATTTAAATAATTATGTGATGTGTAATTAAATATAGTATTAGATACAGTGTTCATTATTTTTTTGCTAGCAGAATTGACCTAGAAGCCCAGTAGACGAACACCTGTCTGAATTATAGAATTCTGTATTTAATTATTTTATCTAGAATTTAATTCTTGGAGTTTGTAATTAATTATCGTATTTTAATAAATTATTTACGCTTTGCCTTTGCTTCGGTAATTGGAGCGCTACCCTGACTTTTGTCTTCCAACAAATTTCACCATCTTGCCCTAGACATGCCCGCCTTCCATTCTGGTATTTTTGTAACTCATAATTATGCTCTCTGTGCATTATTTCTAGCCGCACAAAAATCGTCGCAGACGTTATTTAATAAATCCCTATTTTGCATCGTTGTGCGTTCCAATTGAAATTGGAGGTAATCTTGACCTATTTTTTGTGCGGCCCAAATTAGGGTAATATTCTGTTCTGAGTCTTCTTCATTATTGGTATTGATGACCTGACCTGATTTTGGCCCCATATACTCCTAATTAATTTTAGAACACAACTTGTATTTTATTTCTAATTAAATTAAGGATACTATTTAAACTGTTTCTGAAATTCCAATTTAATTCTAGTGCCCTGCTATTTTAGCCCACACCAAACTTACAGCGCCCCTGACCCTACAAAACACCAGACCCCGAATCGCCCGCCAAATTTTAGTCATTTTATGCGTCTGTGCAAATACCCAAATTTAAGGGGGTTAATTTGCAAATTTCATTTTTGGTGTCAACACCCATTTGTTTAAACCAATGGAGAAGCCCAACATTGACTAGTCAACACCCTCATTCCCACATGAAAATATTCATGTCAAATCTGGACCCCTCATTCAAAGGGGGTCAATCACAACCTTTCATTTACAAACCCTCTCCCCCTATTTAAAGTAACATCAAACCCTAATCCCTAGACAACCTAGGAAACCCCACCTCCTCACAAGCCTCCACAATTCCTCAACTCCAACGTAGGAGTTCTTCTTCTTCCTTTCTTCTTCTCTTTCTTCCTTCTCCTTCTTCCTTCTCCTTCTTCTTTATTTTATTTGAATTCAAATTCAAATTTGGAGGGGGGGAATACTGTTCATTCCCCCCATCATCTACTGTACTCCGGCGTTCAGCCAGCCGATCCTCCGGCGGCCACTGATCAGTTTTCCGGTGGGCCTCTTCTCAGCCGACCCGCTGGGGGCGACTCCCAGCATCCCCGGAGCCTCCTCCCTGCATTCCCTCCACACCGAGCCGAGCCCCGACTCCCTGCTGACCAACCCCGGCGGCTCCCTCTGCCGCTGCGACCCGCTGCGACTGCACCCAGGCCGACTCCCCCGGCCGAGCCTGCACCCGAGGCGGCCAACCCGCTGCTCAGTCCTCCTTCCTCTGTGTCCGGCGGCCAACCACCCAGGCCGGCCCCGCTCTTCCCCGACTGCACATCCCTCCGGCATTCACTACAGCCGACAGACTTCCTCCACCATCACCAACTATCACCACCACCATTATCACCACCACCACCTCCTCCTTCCATCACCTAAAGCCACCACCACCACCATCTACTGCTCCTCGTCGCTGCTGTTCTTCTCCGGGCTCCTCCCTGCGTTCACCTCTCCGACCGGCCAGGCCGAGTTCCCCGCAGCCGCTGCCCTCCGGTCCGGCCACCCTGTCCCCGCTGCTCCATTCTCCCCTCCTCCTCGTGGCACCCTACTCCGGCCCTCACTGTCGTACTCCGGCCAGCCGACCACCAGTAAGCTCCTCCTCTCTTCCCTCTTCCCCTTTCCCTGTAATTAGCATGTATAGGTATAGTTTTTAGTATGTATATGTATGATTTAATAAATATATATATGTAATGTACATACGTATATACATGTATGTGTATAAATGAGGAATGTATGTACATATGTATATACATGTATATATGTCTAATTAATGTGTATAAATATACATGTATGTATATCTAATTAATGTGTATATATAATTAATATGTATATTAATGTGTATATATCTAATGAATGTATATATATTTAATGTGTATAAATATACATAATATATGTATATTCTAATATGTACTTTTGCATATATGATATATATACGTATTTTGGTATATAAAATATAATAGTATACGTACTATTTTTGGTATAAAAATATATACACATATATATGTATATGAACGTATTTGATATATGTTAATATATAAATGTACGTAATTTAGTAAATATACAACTATAGCTAGTATAATTTGTATTGGTATATATTTTAGATATATACTATATTAGGTTACATTCTTTTTAGTACGTATGCAAGTATTATTATTATGTTTATATATATACAAGTATTATTTATTTGAAAGTATATATTTTACATATATCTATTAATGTAATTGATGGAAATTATATATATTAGTAAATGAGATGTTTATTCAAATATGTATACTTAGTATAATGTATATATATATATTTTGTACATACAATTAATATTGTATATGTATTTAATGTGATGTACTAGTATTAGTATATATTTAATAATAACAGTGATATATATGTACTTGTAAAACATATTTTGGTATATTTACCTGTATATAGTATTGTATTATTTTGGTATGTATGTATGTATATATATATATATATATATATATATATATATAATATAAGTTAATATGTATTTTGGTACATGTATACTAGTTTGTATGTATGAGTGATGTATAATTTTTTCACATAAATAAAATATATACTTCCACTTATGTACATACAGTTATACCTATTTTGTATATTCTTTGGAATAACAATCTATATGTATTATGTTTAATTATTAACAATATGTTTAATTGGTGAATACACTCGATAACCCTAGTTTGACTAGTGCCCTGCCTGGCATGGCCCTGAGGTCAGTGTTTATAGACTGTGTGTTAGGGTAGCACCTGATACAAGTGTTATTGTGATGTGTTTTTAGGACTGTTGGATCCTCCAGACGATACTCTGGGACAGGACATCGATAATTACCAGCTAAGGACCCAAGGCGAGTACATTCTCTGATTAGTTTCTAATTTATGATATCTCCTATGTTCACTGTATCTAGTGTAGATATCCATGCTCTTGACACGTTGGTTACACGGATTGGTATACACGGATCTCGTCATGAGATGTTATTCCTTATTCATGGTGTAGCTTGTACAAGACTTGTTTCCTTGTTATCTTGTGCATGTACAGACACTGATTTCCGGGGAGACTTGCTACCTCCCTAGGAAATCCCGTGCCATAGCGTACCATGATTGGATCTACTATACCAGTCGGGGGTGGGGAGTATTTTAGTGTAGATATGTGATCATACCCAACTTTTCTTGCATCATAGCTCACCCCACATCTCACGTCGGGTGCGGCCTGACCATCTCCATGCTTCATAGCTGTTACGTGTGATTAGCCTGACCTCTACATGCATCATAGCTAACCAATGGTTAGCCTGACCTTACATGAATCATAGCTAATCACATGTAACCAGCCTGATCAAGTTCCCAAGCCGATCACATGTTAAAGCTAGTACTCATACACTTAGTCATAGGTTCTTGCTCATGGACATATTGTTTCTTCTCCTGCATTTACTTACAGTATTTCTTTTATTTCTCGTATCTATACATGCTTCTGGTATATTTCCATCTAGAACTGTTTCATAGTTTATATCATTAATATAGAACTGCTATTTAGAGATGTACTTTGCTCCTTCCTGACTGAAAAATATTTTTCCAGACTGTGACCTTAGTAGACTGGTTTCTAACACACTTGGGGATTGGAAGTTAATGATTGCAGGTATGATTATTTTTTCGTTAGACTTGTCTTGTATTTCTTGCTTGCCTTGATATCTCATCGTGCTTTAGTTTATGTGATTGAGTATTTCTAGTATTATTTTATGATATCCACGTCTCCTTATGGAGTTGGGTATTCACGTTAGTTGATTAGATAGTTACATGACCTAGACAGCGTTCTACCGCCGATGCTGCGGCGTAGGCTGGACGTACCCACGCACTCGTGCCCCTAAACCGGGTACGGATCGTGACAAAAACTAAGAAAAACTCAAGAACACTCTCACTAATAAAAATCTATATCTACATCATTCCATCCACCAAATTCAAAAATACCAAGTTCTAAACATGCTTAAAATCACACAATAAACATAATAGAGTAATAATGTCACGCCCCGGTCCCGCAGGGCCGTTCATCCTCGCTTTGCTCCCTACGGAACCGATCGTCCTCGCACGGGTGTGATACCATGCAAGCCTAAAATGCGCTTGCACAAGGCCAAAGATTTGATACAAGGGCAAGTAAGCTATTCAATACTGAAGCAGCGGCACATAACATTTGCAGAAAAGTAAAGAACACAATGGCATAAGAAAATAAGCTCTTTTATTGATATTCATAAGTGTTAGAAACGGCGCATGGCCGAGGTTACAATTGGCTCAAGCACTCTGTCTCTCGATTACAATAACATCGTTCCATACATCATGTCCCTCTATACAAAAATAGCTCAAACTCGATGCGTCTCAAGGCATCGACTCCAGATTTCTGGTTCCTTGGGATGAGGCACGGCTATCGCTTCCTCGGATGAACAGGCACCTGAGAACAAGCAAACTGTTGGGGGGTCCGCACTTTTATAAGTACTTGTGAGTATAAACAACTGAACAGAAGCTACACCCCCTGAAACCCACACTAAGTAAACTTGTGGCAAAATATTGCATTACTAGTGATCTTGCTACTTTTACCTAAGTTCATTTCATGCAGCTCAGGATTATAGTCAGATTACATCTTTTTGAAAACACAAGTTGGAAACCAGTTTTGCATATTCGATACTCAAGCATTCAAGCAACAATAAGGGACAATATTTTCATCATGAAGTACGCAGCATGTATTGTGAAATCAATCTAACTCTTTGGGGCAAAGCTCATCTAGCAAACTGATCACCTCAAATCAAGGCAAACATATCAAGTGGATTATTATTCTTTTAAGAATTTAAGGCAATACATCTATATGATTTCGGTCCCCGAGAAACTCAGGATCAGTAGCGGTAATCCAGCTAACCAATGACTCACATTCTGATACTATTAGCAGCTGTGACCGAGGTTCAGCTCTGCACTAATAGTCACTACCTGACCGATGCAATGCATAAAGCACTATCAGAAACTCAATGATGCAGACTAAATGAACAAGCAGGCTTTATGCATAAACTCATATTTCTTACCCCATAGTCGAACGGTTATCCCTGCAGCAGACATACAAGTTATCAACAATTTGCATAACATAATGAATATAGTTCTCTAGTTTCCTGTTCGTCCCTGCATCAAACAGTTAGGTATGCAAGAAGGATAGCCTAGCATGCGCCCTAACTATATGATGGTCCCCTCAACGGGATAATCAGTTGGGACATACATGCCCATCTCACTAATAGACGGGTCTACCCCCCCCCCCCCCGTAAGTAAGGTTTTTAAGCCTCAGGGTATCTAGATCTCTCCTAGGCCGAATAATCCCAATGCCCCAGGAAACGTTCGAGAGATGACCTTGTGCACAAGTTGTCCTGACCAAATGCAATACAAGCTCCTATCCATACCAGATGATGCACATATCCAGAACAAGCAAGCAAACACATATATCAAGTCCATATAGCCGAAGCTCTCTCAATACACTTGCCTAATAGCCACACCCCCCGTAAGTAAGGTTTTTAAGCCTCATGGTGGACTATTAGTCTAGATGCACAAGTTCACGCCATTCACCAAGTTCCATCTCATGGCAAGCAATCAATGAAGCATGTTCAAGCAAAGCTAACTCATTAAACAAGTAACAAGCAAGAACAGTTTTTATAACTCTAGCATGCAAATTCTATCTCTTGTGGACAAACATTCAAGTATTCCAGTCTAGCATACGATATCAAGAATAAGTGCAAGCAATCCTCTTTCTATTTGTTATTAGCATGGCATGGTTCGTTCACTAGCGGTGTTCGTGTGACTAAGCATGCAATACTTCTCATATCTTATTTGCATAGCAATGGTTCTATCTCATATCAGACAAGCATTCCCAGTTCTCTTATTAGGCAAGCAAGCAGATTCATTTCAATAACAAGCTATGTGAGTTCTCTTATTAGCATACTGAGTCGGTTCTATCATTCTTCTTATGAAACAATCTTCTTAAGCAACAAGCATTCAAAAACTCAGATTCATTATTAAGTCGTGCAAGAATCAGAGAATGCAGTTCTGCCCACTCACATTGATTAATCGGTCGGGAACTCTCCGAAAAGACTTCTGTTCGAGCAAGCAAGGCGATATCACTTGTACATAGTGCCTACGCGGAGCGGGGCGCTACAAATAATATGGAGGGTTTCTCAATTTCTCATGCAAGATGTACTTGCCTAAGGGTGGAGGAAAAAATCTAAGAGAGAGAAAGAAAAGAAAGAATGAATGGGGAGAGAAAAAGAAATTGGGTTATATAGCTAGGATTTGAGATTTAGACCATGTGTTCAACTCATGATTAAACCAACCCAAACCATAAACCAAGAATCAAGATAAACCAAAGAATGGGTCAAGTCCCATGCAATAAAATAAACATACAGCAAGAAGTAATACACTCCAAATATGTACACTGAGAACAGGGAGTGACAAAATCAAAATTTTGGTAATTGTCGTGTAATCATAGGCAAAGAGAGAACAAATCGTCCACATTATTTGTTCATCCTGATATTTAATTATAATTGTGCAGAAAAAAAAGTATCCACAAAATTTCATCAATAAGATCAAACTGTTAGATGAAAATACAAGAGTCACAAGCCAAATAAAGTGTAGTCGAACACGATCTAAGACCAATCTCCCCTAGACCTTTAGCTATTTTCAAAGAAAATGGAGCTTAAAAATGCTATATCAAAATATCAAAAGATTATTCAGTGACCCAAAAATTAAAATATCTGATTACTAACCTATCTTTGTTTCATAATACACGTAATTGAGAGCTGAAATTTTGTACATAGCAGCAACAAAAATGTAGCCTTTAACCCAACTTTTTTGGGTTGGCAAACTCTCAAGTTTGTCTGAGATATCAAAATTTCCATCAAGAATTGATAACAACACTGAGACACAAAATGCAAAAAACATGTTTCCTTTGGCCTTTCTTCCTTGTACAAATACATGGTATCATATGGCCATACAAAATTTTCTGAAGGTAGAAGGCATCCATATTGCAGCTTGGTATACACTCAACATATATGGAGATGGAGAGTAATAAAGATTACTCAGCCAGCCATTTCATCTTCTATGGTAAACTTTTATCTACCATGACCTCCCATTTCTTTTATCTTCTCTTAGACTTTGGAGAATGAAGTTGGGAGTGGAGAGTAATAAAGCTCACTAGTTAATATAAAATATTACACACAGCACCTGCATATTGGTTGGTACCGAGAAGTCTGAAAACATGGCCAATGGGACCCACACGAGTTAAATTTGCCACTTTGGAATATTTTCAGACTTGCTCTACATATTGAGCGGCTCATGTTTTGTTGAAAATTCCCAGAATGCTCAATTTGAGCCAGCCTGCCCTTTCATCTTCTATTGTAAGTTGTAACTAATATATATATATATATATATATATATATATATATATATATATATATATATATGTGCCTATGGTTCATATCCCTTTTTTTCATATATATATATATATATATATATATATATATATAAAAAAAAAAAAATGAAAATATTTTATTCTCAACTGACTTTTCCATAATTCAATCCGATCATGACTTTTCATTTCCTACCTCTATATTATAATCTAATCTAATAAAGCAAGTCAGTTGAGCATATATATATATATATATATATATATATATATATATATAATTTTGGATATCCGAAATCCATATTCAAAATTTATAATTTAAAATCGGATCAGATATTAACGGATTCGAATACCTTAATATCCGAATTCGTATCCGAAAAAGGTAATATCCAAAAAATATTCGGATGTCCGAATTCAATATACTAAATTTCGAATAATATTCGAAAGTTCGTACACGAAATCGAATCAGATTCAAATTTTTGATTATCCATTGACAGGTCTACCTGTTTTCCCTAGGGATAATCTGTTCTAGTGCACTAGCGACCATTCGAGGAACCATATTGTAAAACCCATGTCATATTTCTAAAAAATTTTAAATAAATTTTAATTATTAAATTAGGCTCTAAAATAAGTAATTATAACTAGCTAATGGAATAAATAATTCTTTAAGGATTTGGATTATATATACACTTAATATTGGATAGATGCTAATTTAGTGTTAATAGATATAAATAAGATTTAACATAAATTATATATATTATCTAAGATAATTCTAAGTAAAATTATAAAGTCTTTTTTTATAAATCTAAACTATAATTTAAATTAATACTAATCATAAGTTTACTAGGAAAGCAACTTTACAATCTATTTAAATTAAATTATACCTATTAAAGTAAATAAATCTGAAATAAATACACATATAATTCTTTTACTTTTCCATCATTTCATTCAAAATTCATCTCTATTTTTCGTCCAAAATAGCACCAAAATTTGTCACAAAAATAGCCCCATTTTTCAGTAGCTACATCGACTTGGAAGGACCACTCTTCACCACTAGTTTTTTTGTTAGAAGCTATCGAGGAAAGATTTTATAATATATATATATATATATTATAATAGCTTTAATTCAAAATACATAATTCCATAGAATTATTTTAGTATCAGTTGTCTGAAATACGATAATGTCTCATTGTTTTCGAGTTTTTGAGACATTTCGAATTCGTTTTCGCAATCTGTTTAATATTTCGGAAGCGGACACCAAGATCTTCAATATATATAATTTTAGAATTTAATAGATAGATTTAATATTCTGTTTAATTCATAGAATTTTTAGGTGATAGTAAACTACTATAATTATAATCTAAAAATCGTATTTATAACATTTGTAACATATTCGAGATTCATGTGAACTATCGATTTTGGCGTTCTTATGACGCTAAAATCTATGTGTTCATGTACTCAAATTTTGGGTTTGTGTCGATTGAATTTTTGGTCAATGTAAAGTCTCGATTTGCGTGGCATGAATTTTAAAATTTCAAACATAATTTATTTTTAGGTATAACTTATAATTCAGGATATTAATATATAAATATTAATTATAGAGACTAGTTGTAAGCCCCTGTTTTTCAAAAAATATTAAAATTAGGTTTTTCACAATTTTCTGGAAATTTCTGGGATTTTTCTGAAATTAAAATCAGGGTTTTCAAATATTACATAATTTTTAATTAATAATAATCAACATTAAAATATTATAAAAATAATATTTTTTGGTGTAAAATGGAAAACTAGACTTAGGATAATTTTTCTGGAATTTATTGGACCCCGAACCTATTTTTAAATACCTAAAAACTATTTAAACTATTTATTTATTTAATTAATTAACTATTATTATTATTATTATTATTATTTTTATTATTATTATTATTTATATTTTAGTAGGCCGGCCCAGTGGGCCGAGCCCAGCCAGCCGGTCCAAATCCTAGGCCAGCCCAACCCGTGGTCTAACGGGTCGGGTCGGGTCTGCCAGACCCGAAACCGCCCGACCCGTTCAGAACCCCTCTCCCCGACTCAGTCAACCCCCGCATCCGGCGCCGCCGACTCCGGCCACGCGGTGCCTCGTCCGGTCGCGCGCTCCCTCACCCAGCGGCCACGTCGCCCTCTTCCGGCCCGCCTCACCCGGCGCCTCCCCCGCTCCTCTTCCCCCATTTAAACCCCGCCCCAGACCCCCTCCAGCTCCCTCGCTCTCCCCGTCGACCACCGCGAACCTCCGCCACCGCCATTCCACCCCGCCGCCCGTCTCCGCGGCTGCGGCCTGCTCCTCCTCCTTCTCCCTCTCCTTCCTCCTCTGCTCCGGCGCCACCGACGGGCCCTGCTCCTCTCCTCCTTCCCAGCCTCCAGCCGCCCGTGCTCCGCCTCCGGCCGCCTACGGCAGCCGCCAGCGCCCCCCGCCTTGCTGCGAGCCGCCCCATCCCCTCTTCGGCCGGCCCCCCGCAGGCAGCGCCCAAAACCCTAACCCAAGCCCCTTTGTACTGTGCAGTGGACACAGTAACAGTGTCGTGTCGGACACGTGTCCGGACACGGTTCGACCCCGGTTTTCGGGTCCCCTTCAGGTGCGTGTAACTTTTTGCTCGTGGCTCCATTTTCATTTTCGCAAATTGTGTTATGAAGCCTGTATGACCCTCTCGGTGCCCAGACAAACCGCTCGGGGCATCGCGTCCTGTGGTGATCGCACACCGCGATCCAAAAACAGGAAAAACCAGACCCTGTTCACCCCGGAACTGAGTGCGCCCCGCCAAACGGGATGACTTGGTCGCGTGCGGTCTTTACAGATACGTGCGCGTCGTCGATACGGACGTGTGAGATTTCGTGAAAGCTGATTCGGGTGTGCGTGCACACCGGAATCAACGCGTATCCGCGGACATCGCCCCGTATCTGACTTTTCTGCAATTTGCCCTAACTTCTTGTACACTCGTCAGATCGAGACAAAACTTGTGCCATCGGACTCGTAACGATACGCTAGTCCTGTGGGTCAAGTTTGGTTCGATTCTGAGAACGTTGACGAAATCGCGTGTCGTGGGCCCCACAAGCCCCGCTGGACGGGCGATTTTGTGTTCGGCTCATCAGAATCTAAATCTGGAAGTTCCATTGGGTTTGTATCAGCGTTCCTGACCTGTTGACACTAAGTTTGGTGAATTTGGAGACCTTTGACTCGGACACGTTTTTCGGTGCAAAGCGGGCCCACCGGCGGACCCCCGTTTTGACCCGAAACTGCCGTTTTTGCCCTTGTCTCCAAATTGAACCCAAGGACAGGCGTTTCTAGCTATTTGACATCTTTTGAGCGTGATGGTAATGTCTATTTCAGCTTTTGGACTCATCTCTGGAATTTTTCCCAAGAACCAAATTAATCAGATCCAAACAACAGGCAAGTACCTGCACTTCAAGTTAATCTTTATATTATGATAATTAATTCCCTGCTTTACTAGTACCCTTGATGATTACACCTAGTGTTAGAAATGCTGGATTTTCATGTCTTGAATATTGAAGTTCCTGTCTTGTTTTTCATGTCGGGTGGGAGAATACTAGAAGGTATGTAGTTTACCCTTCCCCTTGTCATGTTTAATAGCTGTTGGTACGCGACTATACCTCAACCGAATCTTGATTTTCCTGTTTAATAGCCGTTTATGACGGCCGGATTAGCCTTATAAACCCCTACATGCCAACTATGTATTCTAAAACAAACACAGGTTCACACAGATAGTTTCTGGTCATGTTATATTTCTTGCTGACTGTTGTAGTTTTATTTCCTGTTTTATTTATTTCTATTTTCTCATATTCCTGTTTACAGCATTTAACTCTGAGATATTGATGTTCTTGTATGTCGTTCCCAACATGATATTCATATTCAATTGTCATAAATATTTAGTTTAACCTTGTTGTGCACTGTGTACTTTGCTCCTTTCCTGACTGGATCTGTTGTTTAGGCGATGATGAGAACCTTGCCCCCACCTATTATGGCCCCTATGAGGCAGCAGGTGATATAGTTGCAGAGCCAGTTTCCGCACAGAAAGCTACTCCTGCTGAGTAGTTAGCAGTAGTTATCTTAGTTTTTGCTCTTTATCTTAGTAATCGGGTTTGTCCCCGATTTCATTCTTAATTTCTGTACTAAAACATTTAAATCCGTTGTCGCATTTATTTCAATTGCAATCTTAAGTATCTGTTTCTCATTAGTATCTTGCCTATGTTATTTGTGAATGAGCTAGACTAGTTAAATGTGGATATGACCTAGACAGCGTACTACCGCCGACTCTGCGGCGTAGGCTGGACGTACCCACGCACTCATGCCCGAATTTCCGGGTGCGGGTCATGACACATTTTTATGGTGGCCCATGCAGGTCCTATCCTTAAATAGGGTAATACCCTAGGACAGGGTATGGAATAAGATTGAGGTTTCTAGGAAAAGCTCATTCACAGTATAGGGTCCTTATTTCAATTCTTGATATCATTTCTGCTCAATTTTTCCTATCGTATTTGATTTCAAGTATTCTATTCTGATTCCCCTATCCCTTAATCTTTCAGAATGGTTCAGACGAGGAACACAGTAGGAGGCACATCAGAACCAGCTGATCAGAATGTGCCCGAAACTCTTGCCCTCCCTCCGCCTCCATCTGTTCCGGCAGTTACTCTAGATGGGGCACAGCTACTTGGAGTGTTCCAAGGACTAGTAGAATCCCAGAAGGAACAAACTGCCCTGTTACGGACCAGTCTTTCAGAAGCTCTTCGGACCCGGGAGTCACCACAAAAGAGGCCAGGAGGTGCCAAGGACTTTAAGAACCTTAGACCCCTGGAATTCTATGGAACTGAAGGCATTCTCTATGCCGATGAATGGATAGAGAACGTAGAGAGACTCCTGAAGACTGCTCGGGTTCCTGATGATCTCAAAATGGAGTCCGCAAGCCTGCAACTGTTCGACATAGCTCGGACCTGGTTCAGAGATGAACCCCAACTATCTGCTCCTGACCTCACCTGGGAGGACTTCAAGAGGCTATTCAAGGAGAAATTCTACCCCGAAGTGGCTCGGAAAGCTCTCGAAAGCCAATTTGAGAGACTGGAACAAGATAACCTGTCTGTTGATGAGTATACTGCTGAATTTAGCAGGTTAAGCCACTTTGCGGAGTACATGGTCCGTACCCCGGAGGACAGAGCCCGTAGATTCAAGAAGGGATTTGTCTCCGGATATTCGCCTTGCTGTCACCACTAGCCGAGCTCGCACCTATGAGGAAATCCTGAGCGTGGCACAAGGCGTTGAGAGAGACATGGAGCATAAACTAAAGCGAGAGAGAGATACTGGAAGTACAGGAACCAACAAACGCCCGTTCCAACAACAACAATAGCAGAGGGCCCCGTAGCAAACTCAGCGTCCTCTCCCTCGAGCTCCAGCACCCCAACACCAGGCTCAAGGACAGAACCAACAAGCGGCTGCTTGTAACTTTTGCCAAAAACAAGGTCACACCTGGCAAGTTTGTAGGAAGAGACTGGGTGCCTGTCTATATTGTGGATCAACAGAACATCAAGTGAGGGACTGCCCCACTGCTCCAGGACGCAGACAAGCTTACGTGATGACCGTGGAGAACGCGCAAACTCTGGAAGCAGCCAATGCGCGTAAGTGATTCGTAGATACCTTTTCCTAGTATTGTTTTCGTGCCTGTTGGTTCGTGACCTCAGCCCCAACCTAGTAAAATTTTTTTAAACTTGCTAAATAACCTAGTATGCTTTTAAATTTGATAACTGTAGAAATTTTTGAGGTTTTGCTATTGCGCTTATTATATGTGTCTTGTGAACTTCAATAATTTTGTACCTCTTTTCATCATCATCTAGCGCACTTAATTTTGCTGAACTCGACTGATGCTGCTATTTTTAGCCTAGTTTTGCAAGCTTACTCTTTATCGAACTTGTTCATGACACCTGTATTATTGAGGCCTGATCAACCCCACTAATACAAGTGTCTACTCAAAATCAGTGTACTACGGTCTGATCAACCTTAGTGCATTTTGATTCGCACTTCGCACGACTACTTTATGTGGATTGAGATATATAGTTGACTAGTATACTTGCCCCTAAAAATGTCCGAGCATATCGCATCAGTTACATAGCTGTACTAATACGAGCATGCGAACAAATAATTACCAGAATAGAATCTCAATCCATAACCTCCTTCAGGAGGTTATGGATTGAGATTCTATTCCTGGTAATCCTATCCTCTGTTCGACATGCCTCGCTCTTAAACTCTTTATTATTTGATCCTCGTCTTCCCTTATTTCGGAAAGACAAAATCCTGTGTTTGGTATAAGTTTGATTTGTAGTGCTAGATGTACCCCTCAGACCGGTCGAATTGATGATAACTTCTATGACTAAGGGAATACCATAGATGGTGTGTTTGTGTTAAAGACTTAAAGATTCAATACCATGATTTATTAAGTTTAGACCTAGCCTTACTAGTTGTACAGCCTTAGAGGATAGATGGGTAAAATTCTAAGTTGGGTAGCAACCGCAATGTCCACCTGAGAGAAACCCATTAGACTATAATCAAGTGAGTTTAGACAGAGAGAACCCTGCCATAATTTAAATTTTGAGGACGAAATTTTATAAGTTGGGTAGATTGTAAGCCCCTGTTTTTCAAAAAATATTAAAATTAGGTTTTTCACAATTTTTTGGAAATTTTTGGGATTTTTCTGAAATTAAAATCAGGGTTTTCAAATATTACATGATTTTTAATTAATAATAATCAACATTAAAATATTATAAAAATAATATTTTTGGGTGTAAAATGGAAAACTAGACTTAGGATAATTTTTCTGGAATTTATTGGACCCCGAACCTATTTTTAAATACCTAAAAACTATTTAAACTATTTATTTATTTAATTAATTAAATTAATTAACTATTATTATTATTATTATTATTATTATTATTTTTATTATTATTTATATTTTAGTAGGCCGGCCCGGCCCAGTGGGCCGAGCCCAGCCAGCCCGGCCCAAATCCTAGGCCAGCCCAACCCGTGGGCTAACGGGTCGGGTCGGGTCTGCCAGACCCGAAACCGTCCGACCCGTTCAGAACCCCTCTCCCCGACTCAGTCAACCCCCGCATCCGGCGCCGCCGACTCCGGCCACGCGGCGCCTCGCCCGGCCGCGCGCCCCTCACCCCACGGCCACGTCGCCCTCTCTGGCCCGCCTCACCCGGCGCCTCCCCCGCTCCTCTTCCCCCATTTAAACCCCGCCCCAGACCCCCTCCAGCTCCCTCGCTCTCCCCCGTCGACCACCGCAAACCTCCGCCACCGCCGTTCCACCCCGCCGCCCGTCTCCGCCGCTGCGGCCTGCTCCTCCTCCTTCTCCCTCTCCTTCCTCCTCTGCTCCGGCACCACCGACGGGCCCTGCTCCTCCCCTCCTTCCCAGCCTCCAGCCTCCCGTGCTCCGCCTTCGGCCGCCTACGGCAGCCGCCAGCGCCCCCGCCTTGCTGCGAGCCGCCCCATCCCCTCTCCGGTCGGCTCCCGCCGGCAGCGCCCAAAACCCTAACCCTAGCCCCTTTGTACTGTGCAGTGGACACAGTAACAGTGTCGTGTCGGACACGTGTCGGACACGGTTCGACCCCGATTTTTCGGGTCCCCTTCAGGTGCGTGTAACTTTTTGCTCGTAGCTCTGTTTTCATTTCCGCAAATTGCGTTGTGAAGCCTGTATGACCCTCTCGGTGCCCGGATAAACCGCTCGAGGCATCGCGTCCTGTGGTGATCGCACACCGCGATCCAAAAAAGGAAAAACCATACCCTGTTTCACCCCGGAACTGAGTGCGCCCTGCCAAACGGGACGACTTGGTCGCGTGTGGTCTTCACAGATACATGCACGTCATCGATACGGATGTGTGAGATTTTGTGGAAGCTGATTCGGGTGTGCGTGCACACCGGAATCAATGCGTATCCACAGACATCGCCCCTTATCCAACTTTTCTATAATTCGCCCCAACTTCTTGTACACTGGGCAGATCGAGACGAAACTTGTGCCATCGGACTCGTAGCGATACGCTGGTCCTGTGGGTCAAGTTTGGTTCGATTCTGAGAACGTTGACGAAATCGTGTGTCGTGGGTCCCATAGGCCCCGCTCGACGGGCGATTTTGTGTTCGGCTCATCGGAATCCAAATCTGGAAGTTCCGTTGGGTTCGTATCAGCGTTCCTGACCTGTTGACACTAAGTTTGGTGAATTTGGAGACCTTTGACCCGGACAAATTTTTCGGTGCAAAGCGGGCCCATCGGCGGACCCCGTTTTGACCCGAAACTGTCGTTTTTGCCCTTGTCTCCAAATTGGACCCAAGGACAGGCGTTTCTAGCTATTTGACATCTTCTGAGCGTGATAGTAATGTCTATTTTAGCTTTTGGACTCATTTCTAGAATTTTCCCTAAGAACCAAATTAATCAGATCCAAACAACAGGCAAGTACCTGCACTTCAAGTTAATCTTTATATTATGATAATTAATTCCCTGCTTTACTAGTACCCTTGATGATTACACCTAGTGTTAGAAATGCTGGATTTTTATGTCTTGAATATTGAAGTTCCTGTCTTGTTTTTCATGTCGGGTGGGAGAATACTAGAAGGCATGTAGTTTATCCTTCCCCTTGTCATATTTAATAGCTGTTGGTACGCGACTGTACCTCAGTCGGATCTTGATTTTCCCTGTTTAATAGCCGTTTATGATGGCCGAATTAGCCTTATAAACCCCTACATGCCAACTATGTATTCTAAAACAAACACATGTTCACACAGATAGTTTCTGGTCATGTTATATTTCTTGCTGACTGTTGTAGTTTCATTTCCTGTTTCATTTATTTCTGTTTTCTCATATTCCTGTTTACAGCATTTAACTCTGAGATATTGATGTTCTTGTATGTCGTTCCCAACATGATATTCATATTCAATTGTCATAAATATTTAGTTTAACCTTGTTGTGCACTGTGTACTTTGCTCCTTTCCTAACTGGATCTGTTGTTTAGGCGATGATGAGAACCTTGCCCCCACCTATTATGGCCCCTATGAGGTAGCAGGTGATACAGTTGCAGAGCCAGTTCCCGCACAGGAAGCTACTCCTGCTGAGTAGTTAGCAGTAGTTATCTTTGTTTTTGCTCTTTATCTTAGTAATCGGGTTTGTCCCCGATTTCATTCTGAATTTCTGTACTAAAACATTTAAATCCGTTGTCGCATTTATTTCAATTGCAATCTTAAGTATCTGTTTCTCATTAGTATCTTGCCTATGTTATTTGTGAATGAGCTAGACTAGTTAAATATGGATATGACCTAGACAGCGTACTACCGCCGACTCTGCGGTGTAGGCTGGACGTACCCACGCACTCGTGCCCGAATTTCCGGGTGCGGGTCGTGACACTAGTTGACTTAGTTCTATATGATATGACTATTAAATGGCTTATGTGACATAGACCGATCATACTTCCCTATTTATGAGTGGTTATTTGTAAATTGTATTGGTGCATAACATATTATTGGTTGTATTTAGGATTGGTAGATATTCATGATGATCATATACGTGGTTCATGGTTAGCCTTGGTTATTCTTGGGCTCACAACTCAGTATGGACATCACAGGCAAGATACCTTGCCAACCCTTGTACAATATTATACATGCTTATTTTTACTCATTGTTATTCATGCCTATTTCTTTCTTGTCTACCATATATTTTTTGTACATGTTTCATAATGTTTATTTATTTCTTCCATATATGTTGCTCGTCTATACTTTCTCGTCTCGTATTTTGATATATGCTCCACCTTGTGCGTACAACTTGACATGATATTGTGATCCTGTATTTCTTGGACTTGACTTAAGTACGGCTTGACCCTTGTGTTCCATTATGAGAGGAGATTGATACTAGGATTGGCTACTTGACCACTCTCTATTGGGAGAACCTTGCATTGGACTATAATATAGATTTTTTTATAGATTATGAGACTCTTGTCTTGGCTACACTATATAGAATTATTCAATTTATTTGTTAGCTACGTCTAGTACCACGCTTCTCTATGGCATGACACCATTTTAGTTGTGCTTGTTCCATATTTTTATTTTTGTTTCTATATTGCATGTTTATTTACTGTACTTTTGGCTTATTTCTTTGTATATTGTTACGTCCCACTGAGGACCTAGTTCCTTTCCTGGTATTTAGCTAACGAGGATTATCCAAGGACCGGATGGCTCCACTATCGTTCAGCCTAATTTATCATAGACTTAGTTTTATTTTCTTGTCCTTATCTTTTCGTCTACTAATAGTAGATTTGTCTCTACCGGACGTCTTTTGGATTCTTGATGAAATTAATCTATTTTTATTTACATTCATCATTATCCATTATTATGTTTATTTATTATTTGAATTATTCTGCTTCATATCCTAGTTTTATTAACTCATATTTTCTTTCAAGTCTAATCGAGCTAATATGCTAGTGGGCTGCAGACCATGAACCTTTTGCTCATTCTTGATACTTATTATTTATGTAGATTGAGATATAGATTGTTTACTTGTCATATTAGATATGATACCTTAGTATAGACAGCGTACATGTATTCAAGTTAGGCTGGAGTCCACTTGATACGTAGCTGGCCATTGCCACGTACTTTGGTCCTACATATTTTTGGACTAGGGCGTGACATAGTTTTCTTGGTGGCTCTTGCAGGTCAGAGCATATCGTATCAGTTACATAACTCTACTGATACGAGCCTGCAATTAGGAACAGACCAAAATAGGATCTCAATCCACAACTGCCTTGACAACTCTCTTTTGAATCCTACCTTCGCCATTGAACCTCGTATTTATATTTGATCATAAATTTCTTGAATTTCTAATCATTGTTTCTTATCTCCCCCTATTTCGGAGAGATGAACGCTCGTGCTTAGAGGAAGTTAGAGAATTGGCTAACTAGTATCCCTTATATATTTTGCATAATTAGATTTCTTATTATGATTGCCTTGGTAAATAGGAAGAGGTATTATGGATGCTATAAGTCATAAGTAGGAATAAAATATTCACCCTTTGGAAGTATAAATTTTTTTTATAGTAATATTGTAATATGATAGATTAGTATAATCAAAGGTGGGTAGACATCCTCAATATGCAATTTGATTCTTTGGTGGTAAAATAATTGTTGAGAGTATTAATAAAGTTATTAGAATTGTTGATGAATCTTTAGCATTTGCGGACTTGAATGAGTAAATACGAATGTGGATTAATAAGGTTCTAGTTTAGACAGATTTGATTATGAAGATTTGAATATAAATCGAGGATTAGACTTGGGGTTCTATATATACTAAATATTTACAATTGTAGGGATGATTATATACATAAAATTTTGTCGTTAGAGGTATATGTGTTTTCGAGGTTAACATTGCGTATTTAAATTAAATATTGATTCTTACCCTTTTGATTTATTTAAAATTTTGAGAATTTTTTTTAAGGTATAATCTTGTGTTTATAAAAGATTGGTAGATTCTTAGGTGGGTAGACGTTTTATTTTTAACTTAAATATAGTTAGAAAATTTTATATATTTAATGTGAAACTCTTAGATGGGGGATAAGAAGGTAATCTAGTCAAATAAAATTTTGACAGTTTTAAGTACTTGTGACTTCGAAAATTTTTGAAAGAATATTTATGCTTTATTTGAGTTAATGTGGGAAAAAAAATATGAGACTAGGGATTCTCCTTTAAAGATTGAACTTAAAATTTTGAATTTAATAGATTAGATTTCAAATTTTGAATTATGATAGATTGAGTTTAAAATTTATGATTTGAGGATTTGATTTAAAATTTATAGTTTGATGGTTGAATTATCGATTTAAATTTTGAGGATAAAAAAATGAATTTAAATTTTAAAGACGACAGAATTCTAATATTTGAAATTTGAAATATGATGATTGTATAAATTTTGATTATTTAAAATTTTGAGTCGATTGTGATAAGAGTGGACTTACAATTTAAACTTTAAGGATTTTTAAGAATAATAAGGAATTTAAATTTTGAGGACAAAATTCTTTTAAGATAGATAGTGTCACGCCCTAATACTGGAATACAGAGATGGACATGGTCAGCTATCCCGTACAAGGTGTTATACGTCGTATGGCGATTACGGTTGTATAAGACAAGGGGGTGCATACTACAATCAAGTCTCCTAGGGTCAAGAACTTCTATGTCTCAATCATTCAAACAAGAAACAGTAAGCATAGAGCATTTACGATAAAGCAGTAAGGCGTCCCAAACGCTTTCTCAAAATTTTCTGGAGACCAATTGTGCAAATTAAGAAATTGAAAGTCTAACAGAGTACATGACAGTGATCAGCTGCAATCTGATTTAATACAATTATGTAAGGAGACTGATGTCTAAATGAGCCAGCTAACAGGTATCGGTGGCTAAACGCCCAAAAGAAGTAATTGTACAATGACGAGTAGGGAAGAAGAAAATCCACTCGTTATCCTCTATGACCATGTTCCTAGTACGCGCCAAGAGTTAGGCGAAGGTACGCTGGATCCTCGAGTACTGGCTCAAAACTTGGCCATGCAAAACCAGTAGGGTTAGACCCCAAATATCAAGTACCACAAAGGAAAGACGAAATGGAAAAACAAAATCCCAAAAAAAATATATTACATAATAATATTACATAGGTTCAGTGTAGTAACTTAGGTCCATGGCATATCCTAGAGCAAAGGCCCAATCCTACAACCAAACAAGGACAAGGGTTGAACCATTACATTATGATAGTCCATTTTCCTATGTTACTAACCGAATAATACAATCACAACCAAGTCTATTTTCTTATATCGGCCAATTACTTGTACAGCTTGGTAATTGTGGATTCTGAGGTTATCTCTGAAATAATGCATAATAGGTATCCTCAGATCAAGCCAGTGCCGAACATGAGCTAACCGAACCAATAGATGAATAAAATAGGTATTTACTAGATGCATCAGTTTCCCGTAGGGCCACTGCACTAAAAATATGGTATTAGCGGTTCCAATATTCCTATAGTAAAATAGTGGCTCGACATATTATAATATGTCAGTTACTAGACTTCACTAAGGTGGATGATATACAGAATCTATAGTGGCCAGCCCACAGCGAACTTAGAATAAATCTCTGTGGAAAGGTTCGTTAGCATGATCTCGGGATACCGTTTCCTCTAATGTTACTACCACTTTTAGTTACCTAATTAACTCTATGTTGTGCTTTAAATCTCAAGGCGTGGTCACATGAGAATTTTTCTTAAGATGTCGTACAAAGTACGGGCACGCTAGATACAAATCCATGGAAGTCAAATCTGGATTCACCCGAGCGTGTATGCAACATTCAATCAATTAATATCCATGCCACGTTTGGTAGTTGACTCGCTTATTATGCATGTGTTAGGAAAATAATATATATATATATATATTTATAATATCACACGTTCAGGAATTTGGAGGCATTTTCGATGCGTAATCCAAATATAATTACTTAACATGTGACACGATGTGTCGTACCTCGACGCATATTAAATCATGGACAATATCAGGCAATAGTGGTATCAGCACGAATACATTATTTAAGTCCAATTACCATTTATACATTGGATCACAAAAGAATAAGAAATTATTTAATCAAACAATCAAGGCCGCATGGGTCTATAGGCCGCATATGAAGTTAGGGCCGCATGAGAAGTCCTGGCCGCATTTGAAGTCAGGACCGCATGCTCAGGATTAAAGTATACTCCTTGGGACAAGTGTTGAAGTGACATGCAATGAATGAAGTGTCAGTGAAGTGACAAAAAGTGATTGATTTGACAAGCCATAAAGTGTGTCAGAGAAAAATAAAAAAATCTTAGAAATATGTGCCACGGTTCGGAGTCATGCGTCCAAGGAAATGGTAGCCGCATACTCTCCAGACCGCATAAGTCACTTGGCCTCATATATCACTCAGCCGTATTTTGCTCTTTCAGCGAGTAAAAACACAAGGTATTCAATGATAAGCTCCAGAATACTTGTTTGATGGTACTCATCCGTCCAACAAGATAGACGCATACTAGTCAGTATGTGACGAAAGCTCATGTTGCATAGCCCTCTCAGGCCGCATAATACTATTTATCGCATATCTCGCGGGCCGCATGAAGACTTCATCTTCTCCAAACAGCAGGTTTGTCCATGGCGAAAGCTCCAAAAACTGAAATTTTGTTTTGTCCATAAAATCCTCATTTTAAGTCCAAATCGGGTAAACCAAAAGCCAAAATGCTCTAAATTGAAAGCTCTTTCATGAAGCAAAAACTAGTTTTCAAAAATACATGTTTAATAGATCAAAACCAAGAAAAACTCATGAAACTCCTAAAACCCTAAGTTAGAAATGTAGAGCTACTCAAAACTACCCATAAAAATAGAAAACTCCAAGTTCTAAAAGTGCTTAGAAACACATAACAAACATAATGAACCAATAATATAGAGGGTTTTTCCATTTCTCATGCAAGGTGTACTTGCCTATGGAAAGGGAAGAGAAAAATATAAGAGAGAGAAAGAGAATAAAGTAATAAAGAGAGAGAAGAAAAATGTTGGGTTATATATGGTGGTAGGGTTGAGAGTTGAACCAAGGGTTCTCGTGACTTGAACCAACCCACAAAATAAACCATGAACAAGGTTAAACCAAAGAATGGTTGTAGTCTCCATGCACATGCAACCATGCTAAAATAAAATACGTTCCAACTACGTATATCGGGAACGGGGAGTGACATCTCTATCCACCTTAGAAAAATTATGTCCTCGAAATTCGAATCCAAGCAATAGCTAGATAAGTCAGGACAAGCATGATACAAATCTACTAGCAACTACACATGCAACCAATATCATCACAACACATAGGTGATCACAGAATCCGAGATATGAAGGCATAAAAAAAATATACCTTCTGAATCGAATATGTGCAGGTACTGGGATCGAATATCGTCCTCGCGCTCCCACATTGATTCTCCTAGAGAGTAATGGCCCCAAGCAGCCCAGACAAGAAAAATAGTCCAATTCTTGAGCACCTTCTTTCTTCAATCCAACATGGATACGGGTTGCTCCTTGTAAAATAAGTCGGTACCAACGACTAATTCAGAGTGATCGAGGATATAACTCGGATCCGAAATATACCTATGCAACTATGACACATAAAATACATCGTGTACCTCATGTAGCGAAGGTGGAAGGACAAGATGATAAGCAACATCGCCTACCCGCTCGAGAATATTGAACGGACCTATGTATCGTGATCTAAGCTTCCCGCGAATCCTGAATCTAATGATTCCATGGGTCGATAAAATTCACAAGAATACGTGGTCGCCGACACAAAACTCTAAGGGCCTACGATACTGATCTGCCTAATGCCGATGCCTATCTTGTGCAACCCGAAGTCGCCCTCTAATCTGCTTGACAACCTCTATTGTCTGTGTGATCATTTCGGGGCCTAACATCTTTCTCTCACCAATGTCGTCCCAAGCCAACGGTGACCTACACTTTCTGTCATACAGTGCTTCAAAATGTGCCATCTGAATACTGGCCTGATAACTATTGTTATACAAAAATTCTACTAAGTAAAGGTGATTCTTCCAAGATCCACCAAGGTCTAAGGTAATAGCTCGTAGCATATCCTCTAAGGTCTGGATGGTTTTCTCTGATTGTTCGTCCGTCTGGGGGTGGTAAGCTGTGCTAAATCTTAACTTGGTGCCCAAACTCTGATAAAACTTTTCCAAAAATGTGAAGTGAACCGAGTGTCTCAATCTGACTCAAAACTTATTAGAAAAATGTGTTGTCTAACTATCTGTCGCATATATATTTCAGCCAATTGTTCTGTAGACTGTCCTACTCAAAAAGAAAGAAAGTGAGCTACTTTTGTGAGACGATCTACTATCACCCAAATTGCATCTCGACCAGTCGGTGATCTAGGTAAACCAGTCATAAAGTCCATCATGATGTGTTCCCACTTCCACTCTGTAAAAGTAAACGGCTACAATAATCATGCCTGTCTCTATTGTTCTATCTTCACTTGCTGACATATCAGACATCATGATAAGAAGTGTACTATTTTTATCTTCATTATGTTCCACTAAAAGTGTTTCTTGATATCTTGGTACATCTTCGTGTCTCCCGGATGAATGGAACTGAAAACTATCTGCTTCAGTCATAACTTCTTGTCGAATATTCCCATTTGGTATGCGTAGACGATTCCCAAACCTTAGTGTTCCATCCGCATGTATTTTCAACTCCTTCTGAAGACCTGACTCACAATCTTCTCGTAGCTTTTCAATCTTCGGGTCCCCTGCCTGAGCTAATTTAATTCTATTTACCAAAGTTGACTGAATCTGTAGGCTGTCACGCCCCGGCCCCGAGGGCCGCCCGGACCACCGCCGCTCCCGCCGTCGGGACCACCGGACGTGAACCACCGTGCCTCGGTACACCGAACGCGAATTACCGCCCCTCGGTGTTGTAACCTCCGATTTCCAATTTCCAAAATAATTAGATTTTAATTTATTTTAAAATATCAAGTTTTATAAAATATTTCTCCTTGAAAATTTTTATTTGATTTTGAACGATGTCTGATTTTAGAAGGTAATTTAAAAATCTTTATAAAAATCATTTTTCCTAAATGACGATGTATTACAAAATAAATAAATAAATAATAATATATATTTCTAGTTTCAAATATTTATTGGCTTGAGTCATAAAATTATTGTTTTGACTAAATAGTTATTTAAAAGACTAGTTGATAAAATAAAATAGATTTTTTATTGGGATAGTAAATAAATGAATTACATACTTCCTAATATTTTGAAAAATGAGTTTAATTAGTAGCTAATCAAAGGCTTCTTAAAAACATTTTTTCTTAAATTTCTTTTCTATTTAATTTATCGTTTTCCGTCTCCCATTCACGCCCCATTTTTTCCCACATATAAAACCCGTTTAATTAATTCTGGGCCATTCATCATTGGGCCAACCCGCAACCCTTTATCCCACACCATCTCTCCCTATTTAGGTTCTTATTCTCACATTTCCCTAGAAACCCTAATCTCCTAATTATTAGCTAGCCTCCACAATTCCCAAGCCAACAAGCCATCACCATCATCTTGTGTGCTCGTGTCCGTGTGTCCAGCATCACCGTGTCAGCCGTGATGGCCTCGGGTCCGACCCCGGGTGTCCCACCATATCCATTTCTTTTCCTGTGTCCAGATTTACAGTTTACAACCAGCTTTTCCGTGTCCGACACACCCGGACACATCCACATCCTCCAGTTTACAACAGCATCTCCGTGTCCGGCAAACCCGGACACGTCCACAGTAAAGCACCCATCGTGTCCTGCCCCGGACACGATCCACAGACCCAACCCCGACACCCAGACCCTAACCCTAACCTAGCTCCGGTGACTGTGGCTCCCCCTCGTCGTCGTCGAGCTCGCCGAGAAGATCCGCCGACCCTCCTCCTCGATCTGGCCCGCCGCCGCTCTCGAGTCGAGCCAGATCCGCCGCCGAGTTCGACCAGACGCAACCGTCGCCGCCTGGAACCGAGGAGATCCGCCGCCGGTGGACGCCCAGATCCGTCGAGCGCCGCTGGAATCGAACGCCGCCGCCGCCGCTGGACCGAGCCCTCGTCGAAGCCGCCTTCCCTTGAACAGACCGCCACCGCGAGTCGAAGCCGCCTCATCGAGCGCCGACGCCCTGCCCGGCCCGACCTCGCCGGAAAACACCGCTGTAAGCCTTCCCTCTTTCCCTTCTTCCTTCGGTTCTGTGAATTTGAATTGGGGATAGGTTAAAGTGAAATTTTTTGTAGTTAGTTAAAGTAAAATCTGTAATTAGTTTAGTTAGATTAATTAATAGATTAGTTAATTAATAGATTAGTTAGATTAGTTAATTAATCAATAGTTAAATTATATAGTTTAGTTTAGTTAATTTAATTAGTTAATTTGAGATAGTTTAGTTTGATTAATTATAAATTAATCAGTAGTTAATTATTATTATAAATGGGTTAGTAATATATGTAATTGATTTAGTAAATAAATATAATTAGTTTGGTATTTTCTTATAATTAATTTAGCTAATTTGTAATTAATGTAGTGAATAAATGTAATTTGTTTAGTATATATATAATTAGCAATTTTATGTAATTAGTTTATTTTAGTTATAATTAAAAAGTTTTGATTATGAAATATAATAAATCTTGGGTTTTACATTATTATTAAAAATATAGTTCCAATAATAAAATGAGTTCAAAAATTAGTTTATTGGATCGGTGACCGATTTTACCATAAATGAAAAATATTGGCTTTTACATAAATTCTAGTTTTTATAAATAAACTTTTATTTGAAAATATTGTTCAAAATAAGTTCGAAATGATTTATATACGTAAATACGTATTTCTAGTATATGTAATCAATTTAGTATTTATATATATATATATATATTTTAAAAAGGTATTTTAGCATATGTATGAGTATACAGATATAATGTTCAACTAGTATAAATCAAATATGTATTTAAAAGATATATATATATATATTGTAAATACATTTAAATTGGTGCATGTATAAATATTGTAAGTATAATAAGTGTAATGTATATTATATACGTGTCCCTACTAGATGACCCTAGTTGACTAGTGCCCTGCCTGACATGGCCCTGAGACCAGTATTTTTGACTGTGTTAGTATAGCATCTGATGCAAATATGGTTTGCTTGTGTTATGTTTATAGGACTGTTGGTTTACCCAGGGGATACTCTGGAACAGGACATTGGTTTTACCAGCTAAGGACCCAAGGCGAGTACATTCTCTGATTAGTTTCTAATTTATGATATCTCCTATGTTCACTGTATCTAGTGTAAATATCCCTGTTCTTGACACGTTGGTTACACGGATTGGTATACACGGATCTCGTCATGAGATGTTATTCCTTATTCATGGTGTAGCTTGTACAAGACTTGTTTTCCTTGTTATCTTGTGCATGTACAGACACTGATTCCCGGGGAGATTTGCTACCTTCTTAGGGAATCCCGTGCCATAGCGTACCATGATTGGATCTACTATACCAGTCGGGGGTTTGGGGAGTATTTTAGTGTAGATATGTGATCATTCCCAACTATCCATGCATCATAGCTCACCCCACATCTCACGTCGGGTGCGGCCTGACCATCTCCATGCCTCATAGCTGTTACGTGTGATTAGCCTGACCTCTCCATGCATCATAGCTAACCAACGGTTAGCCTGACCTTCCATGAATCATAGCTAATCACATGTAACCAGCCTGATCAAGTTCCCAAGCCGATCACATGTTAAAGCTAGTACTCACACACTTAGTCATAGAATTCTTGCTCATTGACATATTGCTTCTTTTCCTACATTTACTTACAGTATTTCCAGTATTTCTTTCATTGTACATTTCTCGTACCTATACATGCATCTGGTATGTTTCCATCTAGAACTGCTACATAGTTTATGTCATTTATATAGAACTGCTATTTAGAGATGTACTTTGCTCCTTCCTGACTGGAAAATATTTTTCCAGACTGTGACCTTAGTGGACTTGTTCTGACACTGGGAGATTGGTTGTTACTGATTACAGGTATGATTGTTTTATCATTAGTCTTGTGTTGTACTCTTTTGTTCTTCAAATTCTTATCGTGCTGTAATTGTGATTGAGTATGTTGTTCATCTTTATAGTGTTATCCGTGTCTCCTTATGGAGTTGGATACTAGTGTGAGATTATTTAGATAGTACTTGACCTAGACAGCGTTCTACCGCCGATGCTGCGGCGTAGGCTGGACGTACCCACGCACTCGTGCCCCTAAACCGGGTGCGGGTCGTGACACGTTTTTAGTGGTGGCCCATGCAGGTCAGACTTCGCGAGTTGTGCGATGTTGTAGTAGTGTGGCATCCTTGTTATACTACTGCGTGCCTGCTATAGAATATAGGACATAGGATACTAGGATGAGAGAGGATACTCAATCACAAATTCTTGAAAGATTTCCTGGGATGACCCCATGAGAATCTTATTTTCAATTTAAATCTTTCCTTGTTTCCGTTCGCTCTCGCTTGTTGTTACTGAACTTGATTCTTGTTGAGCAGTTATTAAATTAAATTCTTGGTATCATTGTTGAGTTTGATTCTTGTTGACCAGTTGTTAACTTTAATTCTTGGTATCGTTGTTGAGTTGATTTCAAATTGAGATGAATTTTTACGGACTAGGATTTATGGTATCATCTGATGACATATATTGATGAGGACAGTGAGGAAGGTAAAACGTCTACTTTGGTTATGGAACCTAGAATTTATCGCAGCCATATTAGCTGTGGTGACGGGAACGTAGGAACCTGACTTGGATGTACATACTATAGTTATGAAGCTTAGAGTCTTTCGCAGCCATACCGGTTGGCGTGGCGAGGATTCTAGATGACATGATTATAGAGTTGCATACCTTAGTTACGGAACCTGTCGGTTATCGCACCTATGCTTACTGGCGTGGCGAGGATTCTGAGTGTCATGATTTCAGACAGACGTGTATGATTATCAGGTTGTATCCTAAATTGGTTCTTAAAATATCATCTCAAGACTTGTCTATTTCTGTTATTCCCGGACTTTGTTCCACCACTTCTTTCTTTACTAGCAGTAAAGATACCTTCTGTCCTCAATTCAGTCTTTGAGCTCCTATTCCTTGAGGATTTCTTGTTAAGTATGATAATTAGTGGCTTATAATTTTGTTTGTGTCTTGTATTAGTATTGACTGTGTTGCTAGTGAGTTGTAAGTATTTCTTAGTTGGACATGTGAGCAGTAGGCTTTAATCTAGAGTTAGCCCTTAGCATAGTACCTTGTACCAGTGATTCTAGGAGTAGGGTCATTAGAGACTGAGAGTTAAGGAGAGTATAGAGTATCAGTGATAGTTCTCAGAGTTAGTATCAGAGCCAATTACCCGTCCTGGATAATCATGATGATGTAATTGAGTGATCTATGTAAACGATTAAGTATCCGGAAATTGTGTTAAGGATTTATGGAGCATGATGTCCAATTTGATGATTGATATCGGAAATGTTAAAGGCAAGGAGATATATACGCATAAAGTTAATGAGGTGTCATGAGTAGAGAAATATCGGAATAGGTAATGAAGATGGTGAAGCGTATCACAGATTAGTTTAATAGGCTTTAAAGGATTGAAGGAAATACATATACAACCATCGAGATGAGGAACCATACACATACCCATGAGAGTAAAGAAACATGAATGTTATAGAGGATACAGGTGATCATGAGTCTAATGAGCTTGATGAGATAATCCATTAATGCAGCTAGTGATATAATACCAAGAGTGCCGATGATTCTATATCAAGGATTATTGAAAATGGTGCTAGTAACAGTAAGCACTCGGTGTGGTGATAATTAGATGATATACCAGTTGACATAAATTGAAATTATGAAAGAAAACACAGTTGATGGTAACTTTGATCATTGGAGGAAATAGTGCAAGTGATTCGGGCAGTACAAATTTAGTACACAGTTCTAGACAATAGAGGTATTGAGTGCACCTTGAGTATCAGAGACCGTGAGCACTAATATGTACATTGAGGAGTTATAAATTAAAAGGTGGAAATGAATTTTAAATTTTCAGAATTTTTAAGGAGTTGAGATTTCGTGTTGTTAAAATATTGAGGATTTAAATTTGATTCACTAAACATAGTTAAGGCTACAAAGATTTTAGAAGTGATTAAATTTTTATTTCGATGTGGAGTATCTAATTTTGAGGAAGTATATGCATTTTATTTTAAGTTGATCGGGAAGTTAAACCTTGACGATTATTTTGAGAATTAATCTTTGGTAGATGAGAGATATGAATATTAATATATGATTAGTTGATATGGGTACCAGTGTACATGAATAGGAATTTGTTAATGTGCTAGAGTTAAGTGTTTGTTAGAAGATAGTGCAAGTATATTTAAGCAGGTTCTTTCTTTTCTTTCCTCATGTTCTTGTTGTCTTCTGATTGATTGATACCTTAGTACCGTAGCTATATGCATGAGTTCTTGTTATAATGTAGTTAGTAGTACCCCTGATACAGAGACTGTAATACCATGACAAAAGACACCATGATCATACATATTTCCCTTAGGTTGCATGTTGTATGGTTGTAGGTAGAATTCTCTTAGACTTGATTGTTGAGGATTTAACTGTAGTAAAGATCTATGACGAGGTTATGACTGACAAAAAGAGACGAGAGGATTAAATTTGTGGATGAGCATTAAATTAAATAAAGAATTTAGGGGTTGTTATAACGGAATTGATGGATCATTGATTTTATGAAAATCGAGGTATGATTGAAATTCGAGGACAAACATTTACTTAAAGGGAGAATTAAGAAATTGACAGAGCCAAAAATTTGAGGATTTATTAATTTTAAGGAGGTCTTGATATGATTAAATTGATTATTTAAAATTTGAGAAATTCGAGAGACTATTATTTTATCTATTTGATTGCAAGATAGAAACTTTATATATTATGAATGTTGCATTGAAGATACTGGAAGCATCGCATCGTTGAGTATTTGAGGAAAAAGAAAAGCAGGAAATAAAATCGTAAATGGAATAGTGTCAAATTAAATTCTTGGGATGAGGAGTTAGATTGGAATAAGCATCAATTGAAATTGAGTTAGAGGAGTAAGGTGATTGATGGATTGTGTTTAAAATTTAAATTTTTGGGATATGATTTTTATAAATATGCATTGATTGGATTTCAATTAAAAGGATCGGATAGTAAATTTTGTATTTAGTTATTGACTCAAAAATTTGAGGAGATTATGATACGACTGGAATTCAATTAAAATATTGAGGATTGGAGTAGTAAAATTTTTTACATTGAGATAATAAATTCAGAGGATGAAAAAAATATATATATATATATAGTTCAAAATTCGGAAACATTATACATACGGATAAAGAAATATGGAATGAAATGAAGCTCATGGTAAAGAAGATTATAATATAATTGATTATGGGAATCATATAATTGAAGGTCGTAAGGTAAGATCATGGTATATTGAGGTTGTGATTTAAATTAAATCTTGACCATGACAGTAACATTTGAAATCGAAGAAAATAATCGAGGTATAGTTGATGTTAAGATAAACAAACTCGAATTGGATGATAAGGATTTTGGACAGGTAATGAATTTTGATTCAGAAATTCTAAGATCTAATCTAATAAAGTTTGTGGAATTTGAAACTTTTATAAATATTAGTTAATGATGAATCACAAGATTGAGAAAAGTAAAATGAACGAGGATAAAAAGGAAGGATTATTTTCCAGATGGTATTAAAGACTATTTTTCCTAGAAATTAAGAAAGGCAATTAGATGTCTCTTGATTACATTCTGAAAGATGTATTTAGGTTGCTTAAATCAAATTGTCGACCGTATCTTCGAATTAACTATAACTTTCATGTCTATATCATTCATTATACTGGGTCTTCCTAGGTTTAGTTACTTTGAAAAGGTAACGTGCATTATTCAAATTATCTGTTTTGTGATCGTGTCTACTTCCCAAACCTAAACTTTCTAGTGGATTCAAGGCCGAGCCATGATTCCTTCAAGTTACTCCTATCTTAAACCATATTTTCTTTTTTCTTCATGTTTTCTGCTGTTTGGTAAATATTCTCCCTATAGAAATATTTTTCAATGATATATTCATCATTATGAACAACAAATTTTTTTCTATCCTAGTCATCCCTAAAATTTCGAGGACGAAATTTTTCTAAGGTGGATAGACTTGTAACCTCCGATTTCCAATTTCCAAAATAATTAGATTTTAATTTATTTTAAAATATCAAGTTTTATAAAATATTTCTCCTTGAAAATTTTTATTTGATTTTGAACGATGTCTGATTTTAGAAGGTAATTTAAAAATCTTTATAAAAATCATTTTTCCTAAATGACGATGTATTACAAAATAAATAAATAAATAATAATATATATTTCTAGTTTCAAATATTTATTGGCTTGAGTCATAAAATTATTGTTTTGACTAAATAGTTATTTAAAAGACTAGTTGATAAAATAAAATAGATTTTTTATTGGGATAGTAAATAAATGAATTACATACTTCCTAATATTTTGAAAAATGAGTTTAATTAGTAGCTAATCAAAGGCTTCTTAAAAACATTTTTTCTTAAATTTCTTTTCTATTTAATTTATCGTTTTCCGTCTCCCATTCACGCCCCATTTTTTCCCACATATAAAACCCGTTTAATTAATTCTGGGCCATTCATCATTGGGCCAACCCGCAACCCTTTATCCCACACCATCTCTCCCTATTTAGGTTCTTATTCTCACATTTCCCTAGAAACCCTAATCTCCTAATTATTAGCTAGCCTCCACAATTCCCAAGCCAACAAGCCATCACCATCATCTTGTGTGCTCGTGTCCGTGTGTCCAGCATCACCGTGTCAGCCGTGATGGCCTCGGGTCCGACCCCGGGTGTCCCACCATATCCATTTCTTTTCCTGTGTCCAGATTTACAGTTTACAACCAGCTTTTCCGTGTCCGACACACCCGGACACATCCACATCCTCCAGTTTACAACAGCATCTCCGTGTCCGGCAAACCCGGACACGTCCACAGTAAAGCACCCATCGTGTCCTGCCCCGGACACGATCCACAGACCCAACCCCGACACCCAGACCCTAACCCTAACCTAGCTCCGGTGACTGTGGCTCCCCCTCGTCGTCGTCGAGCTCGCCGAGAAGATCCGCCGACCCTCCTCCTCGATCTGGCCTGCCGCCGCTCTCGAGTCGAGCCAGATCCGCCGCCGAGTTCGACCAGACGCAACCGCCGCCGCCTGGAACCGAGGAGATCCGCCGCCGGTGGACGCCCAGATCCGTCGAGCGCCGCTGGAATCGAACGCCGCCGCCGCCGCTGGACCGAGCCCTCGTCGAAGCCGCCTTCCCTTGAACAGACCGCCACCGCGAGTCGAAGCCGCCTCATCGAGCGCCGACGCCCTGCCCGGCCCGACCTCGCCGGAAAACACCGCTGTAAGCCTTCCCTCTTTCCCTTCTTCCTTCGGTTCTGTGAATTTGAATTGGGGATAGGTTAAAGTGAAAAATTTTGTAGTTAGTTAAAGTAAAATCTGTAATTAGTTTAGTTAGATTAATTAATAGATTAGTTAATTAATAGATTAGTTAGATTAGTTAATTAATCAATAGTTAAATTATATAGTTTAGTTTAGTTAATTTAATTAGTTAATTTGAGATAGTTTAGTTTGATTAATTATAAATTAATCAGTAGTTAATTATTATTATAAATGGGTTAGTAATATATGTAATTGATTTAGTAAATAAATATAATTAGTTTGGTATTTTCTTATAATTAATTTAGCTAATTTGTAATTGATGTAGTAAATAAATGTAATTTGTTTAGTATATATATAATTAGCAATTTTATGTAATTAGTTTATTTTAGTTATAATTAAAAAGTTTTGATTATGAAATATAATAAATCTTGGGTTTTACATTATTATTAAAAATATAGTTCCAATAATAAAATGAGTTCAAAAATTAGTTTATTGGATCGGTGACCGATTTTACCATAAATGAAAAATATTGGCTTTTACATAAATTCTAGTTTTTATAAATAAACTTTTATTTGAAAATATTGTTCAAAATAAGTTCGAAATGATTTATATACGTAAATACGTATTTCTAGTATATGTAATCAATTTAGTATTTATATATATATATATATTTTAAAAAGGTATTTTAGCATATGTATGAGTATACAGATATAATGTTCAACTAGTATAAATCAAATATGTATTTAAAAGATATATATATATATTGTAAATACATTTAAATTGGTGCATGTATAAATATTGTAAGTATAATAAGTGTAATGTATATTATATACGTGTCCCTACTAGATGACCCTAGTTGACTAGTGCCCTGCCTGACATGGCCCTGAGACCAGTATTTTTGACTGTGTTAGTGTAGCATCTGATGCAAATGTGGTTTGCTTGTGTTATGTTTATAGGACTGTTGGTTTACCCAGGGGATACTCTGGAACAGGATATTGGTTTTACCAGCTAAGGACCCAAGGCGAGTACATTCTCTGATTAGTTTCTAATTTATGATATCTCCTATGTTCACTGTATCTAGTGTAAATATCCCTGTTCTTGACACGTTGGTTACACGGATTGGTATACACGGATCTCGTCATGAGATGTTATTCCTTATTCATGGTGTAGCTTGTACAAGACTTGTTTTCCTTGTTATCTTGTGCATGTACAGACACTGATTCCCGGAGAGATTTGCTACCTTCTTAGGGAATCCCGTGCCATAGCGTACCATGATTGGATCTACTATACCAGTCGGGGGTTTGGGGAGTATTTTAGTGTAGATATGTGATCATTCCCAACTATCCATGCATCATAGCTCACCCCACATCTCACGTCGGGTGCGGCCTGACCATCTCCATGCCTCATAGCTGTTACGTGTGATTAGCCTGACCTCTCCATGCATCATAGCTAACCAACGGTTAGCCTGACCTTCCATGAATCATAGCTAATCACATGTAACCAGCCTGATCAAGTTCCCAAGCCGATCACATGTTAAAGCTAGTACTCACACACTTAGTCATAGAATTCTTGCTCATTGACATATTGTTTCTTTTCCTGCATTTACTTACAGTATTTCCAGTATTTCTTTCATTGTACATTTCTCGTACCTATACATGCATCTGGTATGTTTCCATCTAGAACTGCTACATAGTTTATGTCATTTATATAGAACTGCTATTTAGAGATGTACTTTGCTCCTTCCTGACTGGAAAATATTTTTCCAGACTGTGACCTTAGTGGACTTGTTCTGACACTGGGAGATTGGTTGTTACTGATTACAGGTATGATTGTTTTATCATTAGTCTTGTGTTGTACTCTTTTGTTCTTCAAATTCTTATCGTGCTGTAATTGTGATTGAGTATGTTGTTCATCTTTATAGTGTTATCCGTGTCTCCTTATGGAGTTGGATACTAGTGTGAGATTATTTAGATAGTACTTGACCTAGACAGCGTTCTACCGCCGATGCTGCAGCGTAGGCTGGACGTACCCACGTACTCGTGCCCCTAAACCGGGTGCGGGTCGTGACAGGTGTCACGCCCCGATCTCCCGCAGGCAAATCGGCCGTTCCCGCTAGGCGGGAATCACCCTCGCCAGCACTCCCGCGGAATGATCTCTTAACCCATCCGGGCGTGATGCCGCACGAGCGTGATCCACGCCCGTGCAAGGCCATGGTTCATTGGCTGGCGGCAAGAGTTCTAAGCCACAGAGTCGCACAGATTGTCCGAGTGCAGCGGAGTCATGAATGCATAGGCGATCGATAACAGGTTCACTGAGTTGACAAATATAGCGGAAGCATTGAAACACAAGTTGAATTAAAGTAAGCTCTTTTATTGATATAAACTTTTGTTACAGGCGGCGTATAGCCGAGATTACAAGTCGCTCAAGCCTCTCTCTGAAACAGTAAAAGCGTGCCAAGTGGCTACAACTGTGAAATGAATGTACAGGCGATGGTCAAGCGATGTTCACAACTTATGTCTTGTATAAGTGCTTCAGTCCCGGACGCACCGTTGCAAGGCTTCAGAGGGAACTCCTGGCCTTAGCACGCACGTTGGAGGCATCCGCACCGAACGAGGTTCTCCCGCACCCTGCGTACAAACTGGTGGATTATCAGTACATTGAACGCACTGGTGGGAAAGCTACTCACCCGCTCGACAAATCCAAACACGTAATACAGGTTCCGTGCACAACTATTAAGTTGTCTTTCTAGTTGCCTTAGGATCAATTTCATGCAAGCATTGAATAGCCTATCGTGTCGGGCAGTACGCCGTGCGATGTTAGAGGAAACACGGTAAGACTTACCAACTTACCATCTCCTTTCCTTTCCAAGGCAAACATTGAAGCAAACATCGTTAATTCAAGCACGGGCAAGTATAACGTTCGGGAGGCATAGCATATGCAAACAGGAGGATCGTTTTAATATGGTCGTTCAGGTGTTCAGTTGTTTCTTGATGCGATGCAATGACTCGCACGCGGATAGCCGCTAAGCGAGAATGACTTATCTATGTGAACATGAGTCGCTGGCTTAGCCATAAAGGACCAGTTATAGTCTTGAACAAGGAAAGAAAGCAACAAAGATGCAGTGGTAGTTACAGACCATCCTGTCCAGATGCAGTAGACTATCGTGCAGTTCGTTATAGTCTTGAACGAGGATGGTAAGCAACAAAGATGCAGTGGTAGTTGCAGACCATCCTGTCCAAATGCAGTAGACTATCGTGCAGTTCCATCCGGATCGGAACGGTCCCAGTGCCCCGGTGACCGCCCGTGGAACTATACCTCATTTTCGAGTTGTTCGCGACATGCAGGTCAGGGTCTCGGTCTGGTACAGGAACAAGTTCGATGCAGTATGTGTATATATTGAACAAGTCCGGTATGGAACAAGTTCGATGCAGTATATATACAGAACTTATTGAGGCAGGATTCAGTAATTCAGTAGTGCTTGCCAGGCCAGTTGATTCAGTAGTTTGCTCAAGAGCGGTGATTCAGTGATTTATTCAGTCAGGGTGCAAATTTCCTGGTTCGGGAATTGCCTTGGTGACCTAACGGCCCCGGATACTTGCAGGTTCATTCAGGCACGGAACGACTATGTAGTAGTCTCCCGGGATTTGGATGAAAACACGGTAACATTCAAACAGACAAGCATGCATTTCTAAGGAACATAAGCAGGCACGTTTGCTCGGACCCGAAGGTAAGCCGAGAGATAAAATCGTTAAGGGACTTAGCATGCGAGGGTCTGTATATAAGCAGTATTTCATTTCCATGTTCTAGCAAGCAATACAAGTTAGGATTATTCCCTTAGCTAGGTGCGTTGGATTTATTAGCATGCAGGGGGTGATTCACCTAGCGACTAGCATGTATACTCCAGATTTTATGTGTGGCTGGCTAAGCAAAGACAAGTTTACCGTAGCCACCCACCTTAGCGATGATTCGCCTCGGTAGAGCGATACGTCTGAGCGAGCCTCTGAAAGTCCTAGCCGGATTCCTGTAGGGACAAGTCTGGATATCTTTTGCTTCTTGATCGAGGCAAAGCGGGTCAGGACAGTTGCACTTTTGCCGATTGAGTCGGCAGTCCGTTAGAACGGAACGGGGTGTTACATCCTACCCAACTTAGAAAAAGTCTCGTCCTCGAGACTTACTAAGGACAAGCAGTAATCTAGGGTTGAGGCAATCCTAGACAAGTCATTTGTACTTGTTCATTTGGATATTCACTTGCACAAGCTTCGAAATCAGCATATCGCTTAGACTGGATCGTGCGCACTTTCGAAGTGCACTTCTAGCGTAAACACGTCAACCAGCTTAGTGATAGCGAAATCTTAGCACTCGAGTTTCACCTTTTCTTAAGTCTTGGATGAGTCTTGGATGGTGCACTAGTTCAAGGCGTCCCTCGAATAGATGCATTCAACCAAACTTAAGGTTAGTGAAAATCGGACAAGCTACTAGCGATACTCTCCAGGGTTCGTACAGGTTGGCACAAAGGCCACTCGCAGCATACAACCAGACAAGCAAGCATAACATTCAAAACGCATTTTGAAAGTATTTAGACTTATTGTTGGAATATCCCATCGAGGCATTGAGAGAGTGCGTGCACATAACCCACGAACGAGCTTTCGAAACAGAGATATCGAATCGAAGTCCAAAGGCGTAGAAGCCAGGCTCTGATACCAACATGTCACGCCCCGATCTCCCGCAGGCAAATCGGCCGTTCCCGTTAGGCGGGAATCACCCTCGCCAGCGCTCCCGCGGAACGATCGCTTAACCCATCCGGGCGTGATGCCGCACGAGCGTGATCCACGCCCGTGCAAGGCCATGGTTCATTGGCTGGCGGCAAGAGTTCTAAGCCACAGAGTCGCACAGATTGTCCGAGTGCAGCGGAGTCATGAACGCATAGGCGATCGATAACAGGTTCACTGAGTTGACAAATATAGCGGAAGCATTAAAACACAAGTTGAATTAAAGTAAGCTCTTTTATTGATATAAACTTGTGTTACAGGCGGCGTATAGCCGAGATTACAAGTCGCTCAAGCCTCTCTCTGAAACAGTAAAAGCATGCCAAGTGGCTACAACTGTGAAATGAATGTACAGGCGATGGTCAGGCGATGTTCACAACTTATGTCTTGTATAAGTGCTTCAGTCCCGGACGCACCGTTGCAAGGCTTTAGAGGGAACTCCTGGCCTTAGCACGCACGTTGGAGGCATCCGCACCGAACGAGGTTCTCTCGCACCCTGCGTACAAACTGGTGGATTATCAGTACATTGAATGCACTGGTGGGGAAGCTACTCACCCGCTCGATAAATCCAAACACGTAATACAGGTTTCGTGCACAACTATTAAGTTGTCTTTCTAGTTGCCTTAGGATCAGTTTCATGCAAGCATTGAATAGCCTATCGTGTCGGGCAGTGCGCCGTGCGATTTTAGAGGAAACACGGCGAGACTTACCAATTTACCATCTCCTTCCCTGTCCAAGGCAAACATTGAAGCAAACATCGTTAATTCAAGCACGGGCAAGTATAACGTTCGGGAGGCCTAGCATATACAAACATGAGGGTCGTTTTAACATGATCGTTCAGGTGTTCAGTTGTTTCTTGATCCGATGCAATGACTCGCACGCGGATAGCCGCTAAGCGAGGATGACTTATCTATATGAACATGAGTCGCTGGCTTAGCCATAAAGGACCAGTTATAGTCTTGAACAGGGAAGGAAAGCAACAAAGATGCAGTGGTGGTTGCAGACCATCCTGTCCAGATGTAGTAGACTATCGTGCAGTTCGTTATAGTCTTGAACGAGGATGGTAAGCAACAAAGATGCAGTGGTGGTTGCAGACCATCCTGTCCAGATGCAGTAGACTATTATGCAGTTCCATCCGGATCGAACGGTCCAAGTGCCCCGGTGACCGCCAGTGGAACTATACCTCATTTTCGAGTTGTCCGCGACATACAGGTCAGGGTCTCGGTCTGGTACAGGAACAAGTTCGATGCAGTATGTGTATATATTAAACAAGTCCGGTATGGAACAAGTTCGATGCAGTATATATACAGAACTTGTTGAGGCAGGATTCAGTGATTCAGTAGTGCTTGCCAGGCCAGTTGATTCAGTAGTTTGCTTAAGAGCGGTGATTCAGTGATTTATTCAGTCAGGGTACAAATTCCCTGGTTCGGGAATTGCCTTGGTGACCTAACGGTCCTGGATACTTGCAGGTTCATTCAGGCACGGAACGACTACGTAGTAGTCTCCCGGGGTTTGGATGAAAACACGGTAACATTCAAACAGACAAGCATGCGTTTCTAAGGAACATAAGCAGGCATGTTTGCTCGGACCCGAAGGTAAGCCGAGAGATAAAACCGTTAAGGGACTTAGCATGCGAGGGTCTGTATATAAGCAGTATTTCATTTCCATGTTCTAGCAAGCAATACAAGTTGGGATTATTCCCTTAGCTAGGTGCGTTGGATTTATTAGCATGCAGGGGGTGATTCACCTAGCGACTAGCATGTATACTCCAGATTTTATGTGTGGCTGGCTAAGCAAAGACAAGTTCACCGTAGCCACCCACCTTAGCGATGATTCGCCTCGGTAGAGCGATACGTCTGAGCGAGCCTCTGAAAGTCCTAGCCGGATTCCTGTAGGGACAAGTCTGGATATCTTTTGCTTCTTGATCGAGGCAAAGCGGGTCGGGACAGTTGCACTTTTGTCGATTGAGTCGGCAGTCCGTTAGAACGGAACGGGGTGTTACACTCGGCGCCCTCCCGACGGGATAGGGAATGACCCGTTCGATACCGGGACGTGATATCGTGCGAGCCTGGGGTTGCGCCCGCACAAGGCTTTATCATTTAAGTTGTGTTTGGCTATCATCGCATCAATCGAGTAAGCAGCAGAGGGACATTGTTGTAATGCAATGCATTTAGCCAACTGAGTATTCGGGGCAAATTGAGGGACTCGGGTTTCCTTTAGCAAGGCATCGTTCCATACATTATGCCCCTTTATACGATAGCAACTCGGGGCAATCGAAACCAGGATTCTGGGTCTTGGGGACTGAGGTACGCCTATCGCTCCCTCGGACGATCCAGTACCTGCAAGCAAGTAAACTATTGGTGGGTCAGCACTTTTATAAGTACTGGTGAGATAAAATAACTGAACAGAAGCAAGCATTCACTAAAACTAACACTAAGTAATCATGTTATAAAATATTACATTACTAGTGATCTTTCTAGTTTTACCTATGTTTATTTCATACAGATTGATAACAGAGTCATATTACTTTGTTTATGAAAACATCTTTGGAAACAAAGTTTCATATTGAATAAGCATGCAAGCCATTCGTTTCGTTTCAGGGTGTGCGCAGCGTGTCCCGTGAGACTCTAGGGACAAATGCACAGCTAGACACACATGCACATCTTAGGGGCGGTCCTCTATCCAAGCCAACACAATAAACTAGCTATATGCAGGGCGGTCCCCGAGTATCTCAGGATCGGCAGCGGTTGATCCAGCTAACCAATGACTCTTTATTTGATGCTATTGGCAGCTGTGACCCATGGTAGACTGTGACACATGCAGTTCAGCTCTCCACCAATAGCCATTGTCCGACTGATACGAATGTATGAAAATACTATCAAATAAATTTTAGGATACAGACGAGACGAACCATCAGACTATATTCTTGTTGCAGGGTCAAGCTGCCTTATCTTTGAACACATTCAGGCACATGATATGGTTTCCTCGGAGCATAGGCGATAGTGAACATGTTCATGCAAATACATACTCTTGGACAAGCGTTTCAGGGTCTTTTAGTTAAGCAGACTTGTTCGTTTCAAAGGCAAGCTAGGTGAGTTCGTTCATTAACATGCAAGACGGGTTCTATCATTCTCTTATGAAAATATTACAAGCAAAAACTCAGATTATTATTAAGGCATGCAAGAATCAGAGAACGAAGTTCTGCCAACTCACCTTGATACATAATGCCGACGCAGAGCGGGGCATTACATACTTACCCACCAACAAAAAAGTTTCGTCCTCGAAACTTCAAGGATAAACTTCTCGATATTCCGAGCAGCGATAGTCCTCATCCCTCGCCGTACTCAATCGAAACAATCAAGCAAATCAAGTCCTGATAACATTTGCACTTTGAGAATATCTATAGACTTATTGTATGGAACGCTCTATTGAAATACCATATCGATCAAATCTCAGAGTCATAGCAACGGATCAAGCCAAGAATCGATTCCGCTTTGATACCATTATGTCACGCTGTCACGCCCCGGTCCCGCGAAGGGGCAGGGTTGCCCGGACCACCGCCTATCCCCCGCCGGGACCAGATACGAACCACCGCCCCTCGGCACACCGGACGCGCATTACCGCGCCTCGACGCCTGTCCCGTGGGTGCGAGGAAGGGAATGGCCCATTCGATACTAGGACATGATGCTGTGCGAGCCTGGGGTTGTACCTGCACATGGCTTCATCATTTAAGTTGTGTTTGGCTATCATCGCATCAATCGAGTAAGTAGCAAAAAGGGACATTATTATAATACAATGCATTTAGTCAACTGAGTATTCGGGACAATCGAGGGACTGGGTTCTCTTAGCAAAGGCATCGTTCCATATATTATGCCCCCTTATACGATAGCATTCTCGGGGCAATCGAAACACATGATTCTGGGTCTTGGGGATTGAGGCACGCCTATCGCTCCCTCGGACGATTCAGTACCTGCGAGCAGGTAAACTGTTGGTGGGTCAGCAATTTTATAAGTACTGGTAAGATAAAACAACTGAACAGAAACAATATTCACTAAAACCAACACTAAGTAATCATTTTATAAAACATTACATTACTAGTGATTTTTCTAGTTTTACCTATGTTCATTTCATGCAGTTTATAGCAGAGTCATATTACATTATTTGGAAACATCTTTAAAAATAGAGTTTCATATGCAATAAGCAAGACAAGCCGTTCATTCTGTTTCAGGATTTGCGCAGCATATCTCGTGAGACTCGAGGGACAAATGCATAGCTAGATACACATGCACATCTTAGAGGCAGTCTATTTATCCAAGCCAACACAATGAGCTAGCTATATGCAGGGCGGTCCCCGAGTATCTCAGGATCGGCAGCTGTTGGACCAGCATACCAATGACTCTTTATCTTATGCTAATGGCAGTTGTGACCCATGGTGGCTAATGACGCATGCAGTTCAGCTCTCCACCAATAACCATTGTTCGACCGATGTGAATGCATGGAACACTATCAAATAAACTCCAGTATGCAGACGAGATGAACCATCAGAATCGTTATCGTTGTTGTGGGGCAATCCGACTTATCATTTAAACACATTCAGGAATGATATATTTCTCTCGGACCATAGGCGATAGTGAACATGTTCATGCACTCTTAGACAAGCGTTTCATGATTCTTCGTTAAGCAGACTTATCATTTCAAAGACAAGATAGGTGAGTTCATTCATTAACATGCAAAGCAGGTTCTATCATTCTCTTATGAAAATATTGCTAGCAAAAACTCAGATTATTATTAAGGCGTGCAAGAATTAGAGAACAAAGTTTTGCCCACTCACCTGATACATAATGCCGACACGGAGCGGGGCATTACATACTTACCAACCAACAAAAAGTTTTATCCTCGAAACTTCAAGGATAAACTTCTCGATATTCTGAGCAGCAATAGTGTCATTCCTCGCCATACTCGATCGAAACAGTCAAGCAATTCAAGTCCAGTAAATATTTTGTACTTTGAGAATATCTATGGACTTATTGTATGGAACGCTCTATTGTAATACCATTCTCGATAATATCTCAGAGTCATAGCAATAGATTGGGCCAGAAAATCGAATCCGCTCTGATACCATTATGTCACGCCTCGGCCACGCGAAGGGGCAGGCCCGCCCGGACCACCGCCTATCCCCCGCTGGGACCAGACGCGAACCACCGTGCCTCTGCACACCGGACGCGCATCACCGCACCTTGGCGCCTGTCCCATGGGTGCGAGAAAGGGAATAGCCCGTTCGATACCGGAACGTGATGTCGTACGAGCCTGGGGTTGCGCCCACACAAGGCTTTATCGTTTAAGTTGTGTTTGGCTATCATCGCATCAATCGAGTAAGCAACGAAAAGGGACATTGTTGCAATGCAATGCATTTAGCCAACTGAGTTTTTGGGACAATCGAGGGACTGGGTTCTCTTAGCAAAGGCATCATTCCATACATTATGCCCCCTTATACGATAGCATTCTCGGGGCAATCGAAACACAGGATTCTGGGTCTTAGGGATTGAGGCACGCCTATCGCACCCTCGGACGATCCAGTACCTACAAGCAAGTAAACTATTGGTGGGTTAGCACTTTTATAAGTACTGATGAGATAAAACAACTGAACAGAAACAAGCATTCACTAAAACCAATACTAAGTAATCATGTTATAAAATATTACATTACTAGTGATCTTTCTAGTTTTACCTATGTTCATTTTATGCAGTTCATAGCAGAGTCATATTACATTATTTAGAAATATCTTTAAAAATAGAGTTTCATATGCAATAAGCAAGACAAGCCGTTCGTTCTGTTTCCGGGTGTGCGCAGCGTGTCTCATGAGACTCGAGGGACAAATGCATATCTAGACACACATACACATCTTAGGGGCAGTCCATCTATCCAAGCCAACACAATGAGCTAGCTATATGCAGGGCGGTCCCCGAGTATCTCAGGATCGACAGCTGTTGGATCAGCATACCAATGACTCTATATCTGATGCTAATGGCAGCTGTGACCCATGGTGGCTAATGACGCATGCAGTTCAGCTCTCCACCAATAGCCATTGTCCGACCGATACGAATGCATGGAACACTATCAAATAAACTCTAGTATGTAGACGAGATAAACCATCATAATAGTTATCGTTGTTACGGGGCAAACTGACTTATCATTTGAACACATTTAGGAACGATATGGTTCTCTCAGAGCATAGGCGATAGTGAACATGTTCATACTCTTAGACAAGCATTTCAGGATTCTTTGTTAAGCAGACTTATCGTTTCAAAGACAAGCTAGGTGAGTTCGTTCATTAACATGCAAGGCAGGTTCTATCATTCTCTTATGAAAACATTACAAGCAAAAACTCAGATTATTATTAAGGTGTGCAAGAATCAGAGAACGAAGTTTTGCCCACTCACCTGATACATATTGTCGACGCAGAGCAGGGTGTTACACAAGCTTCGGCCCCGAGGGCTGCCCGGACCACCGCCGCTCCTACCGCTGGGACCATCGGACGCGAACCACCATGCCTCGGTGCACCGGACGCAAATTACCGTACCTCGGAGCTCTCCCAACGGGGTAGGAAATGGCCTGTTCGATACCGGAACGTAATGTCGTACGAGCCTGGGGTTGCGCCCGTACAAGGCTTTATCGTTTAAGTTATGTTTGGCTATCATCGTATCAATCGAGTAAGCATGGAGGGATATTATTGCAATGCAATGCATTTATCCAACTGAGTATTCGAGGAAAATCGAGGGACTCGGGTTTCCTTTAGCAAGGCATCATTCCATATATTATGCCCCTTTATATGATAGTAACTCGGGGCAATCGAAACCAGGATTCTGGGTCTTGGGGACTGAGGCACGCCTATCACTCCCTCGAACGATCCAGTACCTATAAGCAAGTTAACTGTTGATAGGTCAACACTTTTATAAGTACTGGCGAGATAAAATAACTGAACAGAAGCAATCATTCACTAAAACCAACACTAAGTAATCATGTTATAAAATATCACATTACTAGTGATCTTTCTAGTTTTACCTATATTCATTTCATGCAGTTTGATAGCAGAGTCATATTACTTTGTTTATGAAAACATCTTTGGAAACAGAGTTTCATATTGAATAAGCAAGCAAGCCATTCATTTCGTTTCAGGGTGTGCACAGCGTGTCTCGTGAGACTCTAGGGACAAATATACAGCAAGACACACATGCACATCTTAGAGGCGGTCCTCTATCCAATCCAATACAATAAACTAGCTATATGCAGGGCGGTCCCCGAGTATCTCAGGATCGACAGCGGTTGATCCAGCTAACCAATGACTCTTTATCTGATGCTATTGGCAGCTGTGACCCATGGTGGACTGTGACACATGCAGTTCAGCTCTCCACCAATAGCTATTGTTCGACCGATGCGAATGCATGGAAACACTTTCAAATAAACTTTAGGATGCAGACGAGACGAACCATCAGACTATATTCTTGTTGCAGGGGCAAGCCGCCTTATCTTTGAACACATTCAGGCACACGATATGATTCTCTCAGAGCATAGACGATAGTGAATATGTTCATGCAAACACATACTCTTAGACAAGCGTTTTAGGGTCTTTTAGTTAAGCAGACTTGTTCGTTTCAAAGACAAACTAGGTGAGTTCGTTCATTAACATGCAAGGCAGGTTCTATCATTCTCTTATGAAAATATTGCAAGCAAAAACTCAGATTATTATTAAGGCGTGCAAGAATCAGAGAACGAAGTTCTGTCCACTCACCTTGATACATAATGCCGACGCGGAGCGGGGCATTACATAGGCTAGCCTAAACTCTTGTACTCTGTGGAAATACTATCTCGATATCCATGTCTCGTAAGTCTTCTAGAATGTGCTTCTAAGTAGTCAACATAAATTATCCACCTCTTCTGCTAAGTGCATCAGCTACTACATTAGCCTTGTCTGGATGGTACTAAAGTTCCATGTCATAGTCCTTCAATAATTTTAGCCATCTTCTCTTCCTTATATTCAGGTCCTTCTGCGTGAACACATACTTTAAACTCTTATGATCTATAAATATTTTTACTCGATCGCCATATAAGTAGTGCCTCCATAGCTTAAGTGCAAATACTACTGCTGCTAGCTCCAAATTATAAGTTAGATAGTTCTTCTCTTGATCTCTGAGCCGTCGAGAAAAATACGCTATCACTCTCCCTTGCTGCATCAAAATACATCCAAGTCATTTTCCAAATGCATCATAATACACTATGAATCCTACGGAGCTTGCTGGAAGAGTAAGGATTGGTGCAGAGATTAACTTCTTCTTTAACTCTTTAAAGTCTATCTGAAATTCTGCTAACCACACAAATTTAACTTTCTTGCATGTCAACAGAGTCAAAGGTGCCAAGATCTTAGCAAAATTTGACACAAATCTCCTGTAGTATCCTGTCAAGCCCAAAAAACTATGCATTTCTGCTACTGTCTTTCGAACTGCCAATTCCCTACTGCATCTACCTTCTTGTGATCAACTTACACTCCTACTCCAAAAATAATGTGCCCAAGAAAGGATATGTGATCCAGCCAAAACTCACACTCACTAAGCTTCGCATATAACTGGTGCTCCCTCAAAGTTTGCAGCACTATCCTGAGATATTCTTCATGCTCCTCCTCATTACGAGAATACACCAGGATGTCATCGATGAATACTACCATAAATTGGTCTAAGTATAGCATGAAGGTACGGTTCATCAAATCCAAAAATACCGCTGGAGCATTAGTCAGTCTGAATGGCATAACTAAGAATTCGTAATGCCTATATCGTGACCTAAGTATTGTCTTCAGTATATCCTGCTTCCGGACTCGTTCTTGATGATATCTTGATCATAAATCTTTTTTGAAGAATACTCTTGCTCCACTTAATTGGTCAAATAAATCATCAATACTTGATATTGGGTACTTCTTCTTCACGGTTACTCCATTCAATCTCATGTAATCCATACACATCAGCGTCAATCCATTATTCTTCTTCACTAATACCGCTGGTGCTCTCCACGGTGATCTACTGGTCGAAATAAACTTCTTCGCCTTCAGTTCTTTTGCGTGTCGATATAAATAATCAAGCTCTGATGGTGACATAGGATACACCATCTGGGATACTGGTTCTGCTCCTGTCATCAACTCTATACAGAACTCTACTTCTCTGACAGGGGTAATCCAGAAAGCTCTTCCGGTAAGACGTTCACGAACTCTTCAACTATCTTGGGTAGCGGGTCTTCTTCTTTTGCTACTGTTATGATACCTCCCTTATGCTAGCCTCTTGCTATTCTGCTATGGACAAACTCTTAAAGATCAAGAATTTTAAACAATACTCTACCCTCAAAATAGTCTATCGTTGCATGACTGTCTCTCAATCAATCCATGCCTAAGATAACGTTAAAGTTATCCATAGCGAACTCGATCAACTTTGTAGGTAATAAATGCCCACATACTACGACTGGACATGCTAGGAATACCCTACTAACTTCTATGATGTAACGATCCGCTCCGCTCAACCCGGAGGGCAGATTCAAATGGCACAAGTATAGCTATTCAACCGCCTTGCTCAGCGAGATGGCTCATTCGATGCAAAGGCATTTATGCTGGGATCTTCAATGGAGTCAGACTTAGGCTATCAGAGGCGCGCCCGGAGTCTCGCTCGATCGATGCAATACAACGCTAAGGTGGGTGGCCCCGATTAACCTGTCTCTACTTAGCTGCACACTAAGAAAATGATTTTCACATGCTAGTTTATGGGCGATAACCTTTGCATGCTAATAAAAAAGATGAACGCACATAGCTAAGGGGATAACCCCGCCTTATCATCGTATAGAACATGGATATTTCACTTGCTATTTGTGTAGTCGGGATTGTTGGGTTGGAATATAGTAATTTCTTCATATATGCTGTAAAGTAGTATGAGTTCATACTGAGACGTTGTACCGCACGGAACATGACATGAGATAGAGTAAAAACTATGTTGCATGCATAGACGAGGAAGGCTATCAAGTAGTCATTCCGAGTCAGGAGATAGGAAGGAAAGGAAGGTACTCGGGATATGCTGATCACTGAGGCAGTCTCTAATCAGGGAGCTGCGTAAAGAAGAAAAGATCCGAGTGTAGTCCTCGGCAAGGATTGATCCGAGAGTTATCCTCGGCTAGGATTAGAAGTGGGGGAGTAGTCGCATGGTCACGGACAACTGGTTGCGCACCAGGTAGAGAGAGTCCTCGACACGATTGCTGAGGCATCCGAATCGTGTTGGCCCGGGAGGACAGTGCCAGTGTAGTCCTGGCAGTACGCTAGCTGATGACTAGTGGGCGAGAGCGAGACATCCAGCAAGGCTTGCTATCGACCTGGATGGGCGTCAACTCGTTAGACGGTTGGGAGGCCCAGCAAGGCTAGCAACCGAGCTGGGAAGACGGCCGTCCATCGCAGATATTGTCCAATATGGCTAGCAGAGCCAGTGACCTTCATATAGATAAGTCATGTTTGCATAGCGGCTATCCGCATTGAGAAAAGGTGAAACAGGAAGTAGTGCGTTTGCATGACATCTTGCATAATTAGAATGGATGCATGGTATCACACAGAGTTCTAGTAAAATGGGTCTTGTGAGGCAGAGTCACGGTATAACACTTGGGTTTTATAGCTGTTCTTGTTATTCTGTAAATTATTGTTTATATTGCTGCATATGACAGGGAAGGCCGAATGGTAAGAATGGTAAGGCAAACTCAATTATTCATTATTATAACACTCTTGAGCTGACACGAAGATTACTTTCTTTATATTGCCATGTAACTGATCCTAAGGCAAAAGAATAGAAAGACAACAAAACCAGTCGGTGCACATAACTAATGAACGTGCTTGTTTTGTGGCATGGGCGAGAGGCCTCCCCACCAGTGCATTCAATGTACTGATATCCAACCAGTCTGCATGCAGGGTGTAGGGGAAACTCGTACGGATTTAGAGATCGCTTAACGCAATGAGGCGCCGGACCGCACTTGGCGTCTTGGAGCGTGGTGCACGGACCTGGAGCTCGCATATATGGGACATAATATATGAGAACATCATCATCCAGATCGTCTGTATCGGTTCTAAGCCTAAGGGCATACTCATTGTAAGAGAGAGAGAGAGAGAGAGAGAGAGAGCATGAGCGATTTATAATCTTGGCCTAGCGCCGCTTGTAATCTTTACTTCATATCAATAAAGAGCTCAATTTGGATTCAATATTTGTGTTCATTTTATGTTTCCGCTTTGTCGACTCTGTGAACTAGTTATCAACGGCCGTTTTGGTATTTGCCTTGCGCGGGTGCAACCCCAGGCTCGCGCGGCATCCCGTCCCGATGGAAACGTACGTCCCGCGGGAGCGTTGGCGCGATGATTTGCGCCTAGCGGGGACGGCCGATTCCGGCGGGAGATCGGGGCATGACATATTGGTATCAGAGCACGGCCTTACGTCCTTAGAATTCATTTCGATTCTCTCAGTTTTGAACTTGTGTATTGAAGAAGTGGTAGATGCTCTCTCTCGATGCTTCGATGGATGTTCCATACAATAAGTCTAAATAATTTCGAAAAGTGCGTGTGAATTATACGATTGCTTGAAAAGGATTATGATGCGAGGGCTTTTCTCCCAACCTGTGTAAGGCATTGTGAGAGTAGACTCGGGTTATAATCGGCAAGTTATATGTCTATATAAAAATGCCAAGCGAGTAGAGTGCGAGATGGTATATCGTTAAGACAGTGGTCTATGCACTTGGCCTTTTGGCCAAGTTGTATTGAGTAAAATGCACCAAGACCCTTGGTGCTAGTGAGTTGCAGCGAGATTGGGTATTGTTCGGATAAGAATAAAATTTGACTTAGGAGGGAAATCGATAAAGACATTATCGGAGCGCCGCTAACGCGAGTAATGAGAATCGTGTATGGAATTTTCAGATATAGTTGGACGGTTGTTCATAGCGATAAGTTGTAATTTTAAGCATAATCTGTATGGAGGACTATGAATAGAGGTGTATACGAGTCTAAGATCGCTAAGGCGATAAACAAGGATCGTGTTGGATTTCTAAGGAACAAATTGGGAATACGAGTGAAGGATGCGAGCGCGATTCAAGAGTTATTAGGATGACTCGATTCCTGAGTGGTGTATACGATAAGTCCCTGGTTCGAGTATACGAATTATGGATATAATGAGTTATATAGATTTATGGAGTATAACTCGAACCCTGAGTGGTGTATTGGTTGGCTTAGTAGTGTTCGAACAAATCAGATATTTTGGAGTATTAAGCGAGTCTAGCGGCAAGCGACGAGATTGGGAAAAGCCTTAGTATAAATAAACAATACCTAGCAAGTAAGCGAACTTAGAGGAGCATGCAATATTTGGTGCGAACGAGTTACAATAAGTTGAATAAGGGATAAGGCATGCATCGAATATGATTTCAGGGCAATTGGAATTGATATCATGTCGGAAAAACTGAAAGGATTGTACGAGCGATTTTGAGTTGAAACAAGCGAATTAAAAACTTGAGTTGAGATCGAATAATTTAAAATGCGATCGGAGTAAGTGCAATTGGAAATAATGGAGCGAACAAATGATAGCGTGTATGGAAAATTTGGATTGAGTAGGATATCACTCGATAGAGTTCAGTTTGAGTACAAATACGATGATTTCAAGTTTTGGTAGATTTAGACCATAGCAATGGTTGAAAGATAAATATGGATTGATGCAAGTTGATAAAATGGCGAGTCTGATGGATCGAGTTAAGCGGTAACAGATTTGGCTTGGAGTGTGGAAAAAATGATCTTGAAATCAAGTTCGGAAGGATAACATTCGAAATCTGTCCAAGCGAGAACGATGATCCTGTGGGAGCGCCGTCGTGGTGATTTCACGTACGGCGGGGATAATCGAACTCAAGGGAACATGTTCGGTGCTTATTCCAAACGCACTCGATGAATGGAACGTATCAAATGGGATAGACTTGGGTTTGGGATTTGAACTTAGTTGTTTGAGGAATGCTAAGAGTAGACTAAGAAATGTTCAAATGGTAATATTGAAGTTGGATGGTTTGGCTAGATGAACTTGGATGGCAGTAAGAACGGTGGTTAGAAGATCATGGCTTGGTGGATCAATGTATAACTTGGGATAAAACGAAAAGCGGGATGAGGTGTCTATTCGTTCGATGATAACCATAACGATTGACCTTCTTGTCTTGTGCGAGTACAACTTCTTGCTTGCACATGCGTCACGTCCGGATAAGGACGATCATTCTGCGGGAGCATTGGCGTGGTGATCTCACGTCCGACGGGGATGATTAAATTTGTGGGAGACCGGAACGTGACAATTAAAGGATCATTGACTTGTGGTTCGATACGATAAGACAAGTTTCAGGATATAATGAGTCTAAGGATTTTTGGTGAGGAGTTAGTCTAGAAACGTGAAGTAAGAGATGTTAGATGTTTTTATGAACGGATACGTAGATGGTGCTGGATGACTTAGAGTTCATGATATACATCGATGATTTACAATGGATTTGTGGCTTAACGATACACGCATAAAAAATGATTGGATTGGTGAATTCTATCAAACGTGATGATAGAGAGTGTGTGTGAATCGATGGGTTAGACCTACAACGTGGGCGTATTTTGGGTTCGGTTGAACGAACGTGTTGGTGTGATAGAATGATCTGTGCTCCATGTTTAGAAATCTGAGTAAAACGAGCTTGGGTAGAATACCCGTGTAAAAGAACAATGGTTTGACCTTAGGGTGTTTGGGGCGAGCGTTGTGCAACGCGGTTGCACGATGAGTCACAAACTTAAAATTTGTACCTATGACTTTGTGAGCTAACCTAGTGGCTAGGCAGACGACCATATATCTTGAGTTAAAATTGGAGTGGCTGACTTCAGAGTATTGTTCGGGAAGAATGATAGAACTGGGGCAACGAGACTTAGAGTTAGGATTTGGAATTGAGAGTGTATACTAGCAACGTTCGCATTGAAACAAACGCAATGCGAGATAGGACTCGGGTAATAATTGATTTGGTCGGATCGGTTATGCGACGGTGAGGAATAAGACGGTAATAGAGAATTGATGGGCGGAACTCTCACGATTTGAATTGGTGATATTGAAGATAAGTTGGCGTGATGAGTTGGATCGTTGCTTGGAAGATGTGCGATGCGTAGCTAGTAATACAAACTGGAATTGGGGTGAGATTGGAGTAGACGATAACTAAATCGAACCTGAGTTCGGTTGTTTGTATAGCAGAACGATCGGCGATTCGAAAGATTTCCACGAGTAGCTTGTCAGACTTAGCTGTCACTAAGCTTGGTTGAAATACACATATTTGGGGGACGCCTTGAATATGGATACGATCCAGACTTAGCGATATGCATAACTCGGATGCAGCTGCAAAAGGAAATGTTCGAACTCGTATGGATAAGTATGGCAACTGAAATAGGTTAGCCTCAACCTAAACTATCATAAAGGAAAGATTGTATCGTTTTCCGTGCTACCGGGATAGTTCTGCGCTAAGGCGCAGTAAGAGACTGAGTTTAGGAATGCAATAGTTGAACGAATGAATCATTCGGATAAAATGATTAAGCACTCGTGCGAACGGAATGAGTAAAACGAATAGGAAGTTAAGTTCGATTGAACCAAAGACTTGAAGGATAAGAGCATACCCCGAGGTGGGCAATTTAGCTCTGTGCTAAGGCGCAATATAGACTGAGTCAGAAAACTTAGGTGATTGGGTGCGAATTACTCAGCGAGATTGGACGGTGACTCAGAGAGATTTGATGCAACCGAGATTAGAAAATTAGACGAGATTCAAGCTTTTGGGTTAGGCGTAAAGATGGGTTTCGATAGGCGACATCAAGTAAACTGTCATATGTGTTCGGATGCATTTGGTTCCTATGTTAGATAATATAACAAGTTGGACAAGTACTGTAACGACCCGCTCCGCTCAACCCGGAGGGCCAATTCAAACGGCACAAGTGTAGCTATTCAACCCGCCTTGCTCAGCGAGATGGCTCGTTCGATGCAAAGGCTTTCATGCTGGGATCTTCAATGGAGTCAGACTTAGGCTATCAGAGGCGCGTCCGGAGTCTCGCTCGACCGATGCGATACATCGCTAAGGTGGGTGGCCCCGGTGAACCTGTCTCTACTTAGCTGCATACTAAGAAAAATGAATGTTACATGCTAGTTTATGGGCGATAACCTTTGCATGCTAATAAAAGAGATGAACGCACATAGCTAAGGGGATAACCCCGCCTTATCATCGTATAGAACATGGAGATTTTACTTGCTATTTGCATAGTCGAGATTGCTGGGTTGGAATGTAGTAATTTCTTTATATATGCTGTAAAGTAGTGTGAGTTATACTGAGGCGTTGCACCGTACGGAACATGACACGGGACGGAGTAAAATCATGTTGCATGCATAGACGAGGAAGGCTATCAAGTAGTCGTTCCAAGTCAGGAGATGGAAGGAAATGAATGTACTCGGGATATGCAGATCGCTGAGGCAGTCTCTAATCAGAGAGCTGCGTAAAGAAGAAAAGATCCGAGTGTAGTCCTCGGCAAGGATTGATCCGAGTGTAATCCTCGGCAAAGATTGATCCGAGTGTTGTCCTCGGCTAGGATTGGAAGTTGGGGGAGTAGTTGCATGGTCACAGACAACTGGTTGCGCACCAGGTAGAAAGAGTCCTAGACACGATTGCTGAGGCATCCGAATCGTGTCGGCCCGGGAGGACGGAGTGCCAGTGTAGTCCTGGCGATACGCTAGCTGATGACTAGCGGGCGAGAGCGAGGCATCCAGCAAGGCTTGCTACCGACCTGGATGGGCGTTGACTCGTTAGACGGCTAGGAGGCCCAGCAAGGCTAGCAACCGAGCTGGGGAGGCAGCCGTCCATCACAGATATTGTCCAATATGGCTAACAGAGTCAGTGACCTTCATATAGATAAGTCATGTCTGCATAGCGGCTATCCGCACTGAAAAAAGAAGAAACGGGGAGGAGTGTGTTTGCACGACATTATGCATAATTAGAATGGATGCATGGTATCACACATAGTTCTAGTAAAATGGGTCTTATGAGGCAGAGGCACGACATAACACTTGGGTTTTATAGTTGCTTCTTGTTATTTCGTAGATAATTGTTTATATTGCTGCATATGACAGGGAAGGCCGAATGGTAAGAAATGGTAAGGTGAACTCAATTGTTCATGAATATGACACTCTTGAGCTGACACGGAGATTACTTTCTTTATATTGCCATGTAACTGATCCTAAGGCAAAAGAATAGAAAGACAACGGAACTAGTCGGTGCACATAACTAATGAACGTGCTTGTTTTGTGGCGTGGGTGAGAGGCCTCCCCACCAGTGCATTCAATGTACTGATATCCAACCAGTCTACATGCAGGGTACAGGGGGAACTCGTACGGATTCGGAGATCGCTTAACGCAATGGGGCGCCGGACCGTACTTGGCGTCTTGGAGCGTGGCGCACGGACCTGGAGCTCGCATATATGAGACATAATGTATGGGAACATCATCATCCAGATCGTTTGTATTGGTTCCAAGCCTAAGGGCATATTCAATGTAAGAGAGAGAGAGAGAGAGCATGAGCGATTTGTAATCTCGGCTTAGCGCCGCTTGTAATCTTTACTTCATATCAATAAAGAGCTAAATTTGGATTCAATACTTGTGTTCATTTTATGTTTCCGCTATGACGACTCTGTGAACTAGTTATCAACGGCCGTTTCGGTATTTGCCTTGCGCGGGCGCAACCCTAGGCTCGCGCGGCATCGCGTTCCGATGGAAACATACGTCCCGCGGGAGCGCTGGCGCGATGATTCGTGCCTCGCGGGGATGGCCGATTCCGGCGGGAGATCGGGGCGTGACATATTGGTATCAGAGCACGGCTTTACGTCCTTGGAATTCGTTTCGATTCTCTCAGTTTTGAACTTGTGTATTGAAGAAGTGGTAGATGCTCTCTCTCGATGCTTCGATGGATGTCCCATACAATAAGTCTAAATATTTTCGAAAAGCACGTGTAAATTATACGGTTGCTTGAACGGGATTATGATGCGAGGGCTTTTGTCCCAACCTGTGAAAGACGTTGTGAGAGTAGGCTCGTGTTAATCGGCAAGTTATATGTCGATATGAAAACACCAAGCGAGTAGAGTGCGAGACGGTATATCGTTCAGACAGTGGTCTTTGCACATGGCCTTTTGGCCAAGCTGTGTTGAGTATCGTGCACCAAGGCCCTTGATGCTAGTGAGTTGCAGCGAGTTTGGGTGTTGTTCGGATAAGAATAAAGTTTGACTCAGGAGGGAAATCGATAGAGACTTTATCGGAGTGCCGCTAAGGCGAATAATTGGAATCAGGTATGGAATTTTCAGAAATAGTTTGGACGGTTATTTATAGCGATAAGTTATGATTTGAAGCATAGTCTGTATAGAGGACAATGAATAGAGGTGTGTACGAGTCTAAGATCGCTAAGGCGATAATTAGGGACTGTGTTGGAGTTCTAAGGAACGAATTGGGAATACGAGTGAAGGATGTGAACGTGAATCAGGAGTTATTAGAATAACTCGATTCCTGAGTGGTGTATACGATAGTCCCCTATTCGATTATGCGAATGGTGGATATAATGAGTTGTAAAGATTCAGGGAGTATAACTCGAACCCTGAGTGGTGTATTGGTCGGCTTAGAAATGCTAGAACAAAGTCGTAGATTCGGAGTTAAGCGAGTCTAGCGGCGAACGACGAGATTGGGTAAAGCCTTAGTATAAATAAACAATGCCTAGCAAGTAAGCGAACTCAGAGAAAGCATGCAATATTTGGTTCGAACGAGTTACAATGAGTTGAATAAGAGATAAGGCATACAACGAATAGGAATTCAGGACAATTGAAATTGATATCGTGGTCGGGAAAACTAAGAGGATTGTACGAGCGATTTGAGTTAAAACAAGTGAATTAGAAACTTGAGTTGAGATTGAATAATCTGAGATGCGATCGGAGTAAGTGCAATTGGAAATAATGCAGCGAACGAATGAAAGCGTGCATGGAAAATTTGGATTTGAGTAGGATATCGCTCGATAGAATTCGGTTTGAGTATGAATGCGATAATTTCAAATTTTGGGAGATTTAGACCATAACAATGGTTGAAAAAATAGTATGGATTGATACAAGTTAGTAAAAATTATGATTTTGATGGATTGAGTTATGCGGTAACAGATTTGGCTTGGAGTTTGGAAGAACGATCTTGAAATCAAGTTCGGAGAGATAAACATCCGAAATCTGTCCCAGTGAGAACGATTATTCTGCGGGAGTGCCGACGTGGTGATTTCACGTTCGGCAGGGATAATCGAACTCAAAGGAACATGTTCGGTGATTATTCCAAACGAACACGATGAATGGATACGTGTCAAATGGGATAGACTTTGAGTTTGGGATTTAAACTTAGTTGTTTGAGGAATGCTAAGAGTAGACAAAGAAATGTTCAAAATGGTAATATTGAAGTTGGATATTTTGGCTTAGCGAATTTTGATTGCAGTAAGAACGGTAGTTGGAAGAACATGACTTGAGGGATCAATGTACAACTTGGGATAAAACGAAAATTGATGATGAAGTGTCTGTTCGTTCGAGGATAACCATAACGATTGACCTTCTTGTCTTGTGCGAGTATAACTTCTTATTCGCACATGCGTCACGTCCGGATTAGGACGATCATTCCGCGGGAGTGTTGGCGTGGTGATATCACGTCCGACGAGGATGATTGAACTAGCGGAAGACCGGAATGTGACAATTGAGGGATCATTCTGACTTGTGGTTTAATACGATAAGACAAGTTTCAGGATAAAATGAGTCTAAGGATTTTCTTGAGGAGTTAGTCTAGAAACGTGAAGTAAGAGATGTTAGATGTTTTCATGAACGGATACGTAGATTGTGCTGGACGACTTAGAGTTCATGATATACATCAATAATTTATAATGGAATTGTGGCTTAGTGATGCAGGTGTAGAAAAGGATGGATTAGTGAATTCTATCAACGTGATGGAAGAGATAGTGTGTGCGAATCGATGGGTTCGCCCTGAAACATGGGCGTATCATAGGTTCGGTTGAACGAGCGTGTTGGTGTGATAGGATGAACTGTGCTCGATGTTTAGAAATCTGAGTGAAACGAGCTTGGGTAGAATACCCGTGTAAAGGAACAATGGTTTGACCTTAGGGTGTTTGGGGCGAGCGTTGTGCAACGCGGTTGTGCGATGAGTCACAAACTTGAGTTGTAACTATGACTGTGTGAGCTGACCTAGTGGCTAGGCAGACGACCTTGTGCCTTGAGTTAAACTGGAGTGGCTGACTTCAGAGTATCGTTCGGGAAGAACGATAGAACTGGGGCAACGAGACTTAGAGTTAGAATTTGGAATTTGGAATATACACTAGCAACGTTCGCGTCGAAACAAACGCAATACGAGATAGGACTCGGGTAATAAATTGATTTGGTTGGACAGGTTACGCGACGGTAAAGGATAAGACGATAGCTGGATCGAACAAGAGTTCGGTCATTCAAATAGCAGGACGATCCGCGTTTCGAAAGATTTTTACGAGTAGCTTGTCAGACTTAACTGTCACTGAGCTTGGTTGAAATACACATATTTGGGGGACGCCTTAAATATGGGTACGATCCAGACTTAGCGATATGCATAACTCGGATGCAGCTGCAAAGGAAAATGTTCGGATTCGTACGGATGAGTATGGCAACTGAAATAGGTTAGCCTCAACCTAAATTATCATAGAGGAAAGATTGTATCGTTCCCCGTGCTACCGAGATAGTTCTGCGCTAAGACGCAGCAAGAAACTGAGTTTGGGAATGCAATAAGTTGTACGAAGGGATCATTCGGATAAAATGATTAAGCACTCGGGCGAACGGAACGAGTAAAAATGGATAGGAAGTTAAGTTCGATTGAGCCAAAGGTGCGAAGGACTTGAGCGTACCCCAGGTGGGCAATTTAGCTCTGCGCTAAGGCGCAATATAGACTGAGTCAGAAAATGTAGGTGATTGGGTGCGATTTACTTAAAGAGATTGGACGGTGACTCAAAGAGAGTGATGCAAACGAGATTGAAAAATTAGCCCAAATTCAAACCTTTGGTTTAGGCGTAACGATGGGTTTCGATAGGCGACGACAAGTAAACTGTCGAATGTGTTCGGATGCATTTGGTTCCTATGAGAGGTAATATAACAAGTTGGACGAGTCCACCCAATTGTGAGTTGTAAGTGCCCATTAAGTTATAGAATACCATGTGCTTGGGTATTATAGCCCTACGCGTGCACGACATCACGCCCCTGGGACGATTATCGATTAGCCGAAATCGGGGCATGACATATTGGTAGGTGCAGTAGATTTTGAGTCGGGAGTGCAACGAGTGAGTTGAGTATAACTCGATAGCATTGAACGATAGAGTCGTTCGATGAGAATTGGCTAACGTTGGCGTAACGCATGGTGAAAAAGTAAATGATTGTGGTATTAAGACAGTCCTTGGAAGTTAGGCAAGGTGTATAGAGTTGGGTTTAGAAGATGTGCGATAGTACGAGTTGCGCTCGGGAAGTCTCGAGGACGAGACTTGTTCTGAGTGGTGTATGATGTAACGACCCGCTCCGCTCAACCCGGAGGGCCAATTCAAACGGCACAAGTGTAGCTATTCAACCCGCCTTGCTCAGCGAGATAGCTCGTTCGATGCAAAGGCTTTCATGCTGGGATCTTCAGTGGAGTCAGACTTAGGCTATCAGAGGCGCGTCCGGAGTCTCGCTCGACCGATGCGATACATCGCTAAGGTGGGTGGCCCCGGTGAACCTGTCTCTACTTAGCTGCACACTAAGAAAAATGAATGTTACATGCTAGTTTATGGGCGATAACCTTTGCATGCTAATAAAAGAGATGAACGCACATAGCTAAGGGGATAACCCCGCCTTATCATCGTATAGAACATGGAGATTTTACTTGCTATTTGCATAGTCGAGATTGCTGGGTTGGAATGTAGTAATTTCTTCATATATGCTGTAAAGTAGTGTGAGTTATACTGAGGTGTTGCACCGCACGGAACATGACACGGGACGGAGTAAAATTATGTTGCATGCATAGACGAGGAAGGCTATCAAGTAGTCGTTCCAAGTCAGGAGATGGAAGGAAATGATTGTACTCGGGATATGCAGATCGCCGAGGCAGTCTCTAATCAGAGAGCTGTGTAAAGAAGAAAAGATCCGAGTGTAGTCCTCGGCAAGGATTGATCCGAGTGTAATCCTCGGCAAAGATTGATCCGAGTGTTGTCCTCGGCTAGGATTGGAAGTTGGGGGAGTAGTTGCATGGTCACGGACAACTGGTTGCGCACCAGGTAGAGAGAGTCCTCGACATGATTGCTGAGGCATCCGAATCGTGTCAGCCCGGGAGGACGGAGTGCCAGTGTAGTCCTGGCGATACGCTAGCTGATGACTAGCGGGCGAGAGCGAGGCATCCAGCAAGGCTTGCTACCGACCTGGATGGGCGTCGACTCGTTAGACGGCTAGGAGGCCCAGCAAGGCTAGCAACCGAGCTGGGGAGGCAGCCGTCCATCGCAGATATTGTCCAATATGGCTAACAGAGCCAGTGACCTTCATATAGATAAGTCATGTCTGCATAGCGGCTATCCGCACTGAAAAAAGGAGAAACGGGGAGGAGTGTGTTTGCACGACATAATGCATAATTAGAATGGATGCATGGTATCACACATAGTTCTAGTAAAATGGGTCTTATGAGGCAGAGGCACGACATAACACTTGGGTTTTATAGTTGCTTCTTGTTATTTCGTAGATAATTGTTTATATTGCTGCATATGACAGGGAAGGCCGAATGGTAAGAAATGGTAAGGTGAACTCAATTGTTCATGAATATGACACTCTTGAGCTGACACGGAGATTACTTTCTTTATATTGCCATGTAACTGATCCTAAGGCAAAAGAATAGAAAGACAACGGAACTAGTCGGTGCACATAACTAATGAACGTGCTTGTTTTGTGGTGTGGGCGAGAGGCCTCCCCACCAGTGCATTCAATGTACTGATACCCAACCAGTCTGCATGCAGGGTGCAGGGGGAACTCGTACGGATTCGGAGATCGCTTAACGCAATGGGGCGCCGGACCGCACTTGGCGTCTTGGAGCGTGGCGCACGGACCTGGAGCTCGCATATATGAGACATAATGTATGGGAACATCATCATCCAGATCGTTTGTATTGGTTCCAAGCCTAAGGGCATATTCAATGTAAGAAAGAGAGAGAGAGAGCATGAGCGATTTGTAATCTCGGCTTAGCGCCGCTTATAATCTTTACTTCATATCAATAAAGAGCTAAATTTGGATTCAATACTTGTGTTCATTTTATGTTTCCGCTATGACGACTCTGTGAACTAGTTATCAACGGCCGTTTCGGTATTTGCCTTGCGCGGGCGCAACCCTAGGCTCGCGCGGCATCGCGTTCCGATGGAAACGTACGTCCCGCGGGAGCGCTGGCGCGGTGATTCGTGCCTAGCGGGGACTGCCGATTCCGGCGGGAGATCGGGGCGTGACAAGTACACCCATTATGTGTTGTAAGTGCCCATTGAGTTATAGAATACTACGTGTTTGAGTAATACAGCCCTGCGCCAGGTGCAGTAGATTTTGAATCGGGAGTGCAACGAGTGAGTTGAGTATAACTCGATAGCATTGAACGATAGATTTGTTCGATAAGAATTGGCCAACGTTAGCGTAACGCATGGTAAGAAAATAAATAATTATGATATTAAGACAGTCTTTGGAAGTTAGGCAAGGTGTATAGAGTTTGGTTTAGAAGATGTACGATAGTACGAGTTGCGCTCAGGAAGTCTCGAGGACGAGACTTGTTCTGAGTGGTGTATATTGTAACGACCCGCTCCGCTCAACCCAGAGGGCCGATTCAAACGGCACAAGTGTAGCTATTCAACCGCCTTGCTCAGCGAGATGGCTCGTTCGATGCAAAGGCATTTATGCTGGTATCTTTAATAGAGTCAGACTTAGGCTATCAGAGGCGCGTCCGGAGTCTCGCTCGATCGATACGATACATCGCTAAGGTGGGTGGCCCCGGTGAACCTGTCTCTACTTAGCTGCACACTAAGAAAATAATTGTCACATGCTAGTTTATGGGCGATAACCTTTGCATGCTAATAAAAGAGATGAACGCACATAGCTAAGGGGATAACCCCGCCTTATCATCGTATAGAACATGGAGATTTCACTTGCTATTTGCGTAGTCGGGATTTTTGGGTTGGAATGTAGTAATTTCTTCATATATGATGTAAAGTAATATGAGTTCATACTGAGGTGTTGTACCGTACGGAAGATGACACGAGATAGAGTAAAAACCATGTTGCATGCATAGACGAGGAAGGCTATCAAGTAGTCGTTCCGAGTCAGGAGATAGGAAGGAAAGGAAGGTACTCAGGATATGCTGATCACTAAGGCAGTCTCTAATCAGGGAGCTGCGTAAAGAAGAAAAGATCCGAGTGTAGTCCTCGGCAAGGATTGATCCGAGAGTTGTCCTCGGCTACGATTGGAAGTGGGGGAGTAGTTGCATGGTCACGAACAACTGGTTACGCACCAGGTAGAGAGAGTCCTCGACACGATTGCTGAGGCATCCGAATCGTGTCGGCCCGGAAGGACAGTGCCAGTGTAGTCCTGGCAGTACGCTAGCTGATGACTAGCGGGCGAGAGCGAGACATCCAGCAAGGCTTGCTATCGACCTGGATGGGCGTCGACTCGTTAGACGGTTGGAAGACCCAGCAAGACTAGCAACCGAGCTGGGAAGACGGCCGTACATCGCAGATATTGTCCAATATGGCTAGCAGAGCCAATGACCTTCATATAGATAAATCATGTTTGCATAGCGGCTATCCGCATTGAGAAAAGGTAAAACGGGAAGGAGTGCGTTTGCACGGCATCTTGCATAATTAGAATGGATGCATGGTATCACACATAGTTCTAGTAAAATAGGTCTTGTGAGGCAGAGGCACGGTATAACACTTGGGTTTTATAGCTGTTCTTGTTATTCTGTAAATCATTGTTTATATTGCTGCATATGATAGGGAAGGCCGAATGGTAAGAATGGTAAGGCAAACTCAATTGTTCATTATTATAACACTCTTGAGCTGACACGAAGATTACTTTCTTTATATTGCCATGTAACTGATCCTAAGGCAAAAGAATAGAAAGACAACGAAACCCGTCGGTGCACATAACTAATGAACGTGCTTATTTTGTGGCGTGGGTGAGAGGCCTCCCCACTAGTGCATTCAATGTACTGATACCCAACCAGTCTGCATGCAGGGTGCAGGGGAAACTCGTACTGATTCGAAGATCGCTTAACGCAATGAGGCGCCGGACCGCACTTGGCGTCTTGGAGCGTGGCACACGGACCTGGAGCTCGCATATATGGGACATAATGTATGAGAACATCATCATCCAGATCGTCTGTATCTATTCTAAGCCTAAGGGCATACTCATTGTAAGAGAGAGAGAGAGAGCATGAGCGATTTGTAATCTCGGCCTAGCGCCGCTTGTAATCTTTACTTCATATCAATAAAGAGCTCGATTTGGATTCAATACTTGTGTTCATTTTATGTTTCCGCTTTGTCGACTATGTGAACTAGTTATCAATGACCGTTTTGGTATTTGCCTTGCTCGGGCGCAACCTCAGGCTCGTACGGCATCGCGTCCTGATGGAAACGTACGTCCTACGGGAGCGCTGGCGCGGTGATTCGCGCCTAGCGGGGACGGCCGATTCCGGCGGAAGATCGGGGCGTGACATACGATTCTATTGCCAGTGAGTATATTTAGTCTCTCTAGCAATGCCTCAAACTTTAATCCAATACGTGTCATATATTGTGCAGATATAAATGAGTGTGAAGCTCCAGAATCAATTAAAGCTATGGCAGGAAAGGTTGTAATAGAAATGTTACCTGCCACTATGTCGCTTGACGCTATCATTTCCTCCAAAGACAAGGTGAGCATCTGCCCTTGGCCTTGTCAAGCTTCTTGCTGCTGTCTTCCTTGTTGTTGGGGTTGCGGCCCTTGTTGATCCTGCATGGTGTTGTTGTTGTATATAAAGCTGGGCCTGCGTCGGCAACAGACGCTGAGCTAAAGGCCGTACTGTTGCTGCTGGTCCTCCTTGTTGCACTGCCCTTGGAGCTGGCAATGCAGAAAACTGTTGTACTGGTCCATCTGACCTCTGTATCAATAGACACATGACAATCTTGTGATCAGGGCTCCTATATCTCAAATATAGTCTGTTAGCTTTCCGATAAATATTCTGGGTATGACCTCCCTTGCCATAGTAGGTATAACCTATCGGGGCTCCCCGTCGTTGGTGTTGCTGCTTCTGTTGTTGCTGTCTCGACTGCTGTTGTCGAGTTGGTGCCATCACTGTAGAGGTAACTGGCCTCCTTTGTGTTACGTCATGGATGCGAATGCCAGAAGATGGTACTGACATTCACGGTACTAGTTCTTCCTTATTGCTCTGTTCATGAGGCATCTTCCGATCCACCCTTCTCGATGCCATCCTCTAAGAAGTAAGATAAACCCTCTTGGCTGGTATCAATGCCGCCTTGAATATCTGATAGTCATGCACCTCTACCATGTGTAAGATCTCTAAGTAAATCCCTTGCTGGAACCTTATTGCGCTCTCCAACTCTGTTGCCACCATGGTTGGAGCAAATCTGCTTAGTCGGCAAAACTCTGTTGCATAGCCGTCTACTGTCCTTCCAGCTTACTTGAGATTAATGAACCTTTGCTATAACTCACAGTAAGCCACAATCCTAAAGTACTTTTCCCTTAACCGGGTCCAAAAATTATTACATGAAATAGGACGCCTCCTACCTACATCCTGGCCCACCAATCTCTTGCAAGGTCCTAGAGCTGTAAGCGAACCATGTCAACATGTTCCTCGGTCGAAACTTTAACTACTTCCAGAATAATCTTAATATCCTGGAGCCAATCTTTTGCCGTGATTGCATCCTTCGTGCCATTAAAATATCTGGGGTTCAGTCTGAAAAATCTAACATATGCCCCAAAATCTGTTCTTTTGCCTCGTTCTAGGGTCGTCTGCAACCCTTGGTTTAACAAGACATTATGTTCCTGCTGCTGAAGCTGTTATTGTTGATGTTGTTATTGTTATTATTGTTGTTGCACCACCATCTGTCACGACCCACACCCGATGTAGGGATACAAGTCGAAAATAACGCCCAGCCTACGCCGCAGAATCGGTGGTAGAACGCTGTCTTGGTCTACTATACTATCTAAAATCTCATAATAATATAAAGTCTACCAACAATAGCTCACACAAAACTCAATCACAATCTAAAGCACGAGAAGATATGAAGGAATTCTAACTATACATAAAATATAATAATCAACAATAAAATAATATCCATTCACAACTATAAGCCGGAAACAAATCCGGTACCAAAATGCTAAAGAAACTAACTATGAAAACTAGTGATCCGGATAAACCTTCCGACAATCACTCCAGAAGTAGTGGATCCAAGTCTGCACAATCTATAAGTCGAAGTCCATAGTATGTTGGACACCAATCTCTCAGATCCTCTGAAAAATGTTTTTCAGTCAGGAATAGAGCGAAGTACATCTCTAACAACAATTCTAAATCAATAATATAAACTAAATAACAGTAAATAGATATGAATATACAAGATGCCATATACATGTACAAGAGATACGTAATAAAAAAAATACTAGAAATAAATACAAGAATAAACAATATGGCAAATGAACAAGAATATACTAATAACTAAGTGAGTAAGTACCAGCTTTAACATGTGATCGGCTTGGGAACTTGATACAAGATTTATGGCCTGGCTAATCATACGTGCGGTGTATGATTAATACTATTCAATGCAAGACTTGATACAAGGAGGGTATGATCACATATCTATACTACAAACTTTCCAACCCCGACTGGTATAATACATCCAACCATGGTATGCTATGGCACGGGATTCTCCAAGAAGATAGCGACTCTTCCCGAGAATCAGTATTTGTACATGTACAAGATAATCAATGAAATAAGGCCTGCACAAGATATACCATATACCAAGGAATAACATCGTATGACGAGATCTGGATATACCAATCTGGGTAACCATCGTGTCAAGAGAACATAGATATCTATACTAAATACAATGAACATAGAGGATATCATAAATGAGAAACTATCAGAGAATGTACTCGCCTGCGGGAGCAATGAATCAAACTGTCCGAACTGGTGTCATACAGACCTATATATGGAATATTATATTAATACAAGATTCAGAAAAGAAAATAAGTTAAACTAGTCAACTTCTAGGTCAACAAGTCAATTCTAAGTCAAAAGTCAAACTCGATAAACTCTAAGTCAACTATGGTCAACTATAGTCAAACAATGGTTTACTACCTATTTCTAGGTTGCATAGGTCTAACTCAAAGATATTGGGCTCACATATTATGAACATAGGCCATACAAGCTATATCTTAGGATACTAAGATACCGTATCTCAGGATACGCAAACAAGGGATAAATATAACACATATATACATATCAAACAATATTATATAAAATCTTAATTACAAATGCTAAATGGATATCTTAGTTTCGAACTAACTTGGTAACGCAATACTAAATCACTATCTTGATACCCAAACCCAATACCTTGGGTATCCTTAATACCTTGGCATTTACCTTCGTATCTCAATGTATTGTCACTATATATATTAACTATCCAACTATAACTATAAACTACCATGTATTTAGTATTTATATAATACTATATACCTTATTTTAGTCACCTTAATACCAGCCCATAATTAGTTTATAACTATCCTATTACTATGCCAATACATACTACTCATACCTTGGTATCTCTTGATACTTACCTTGGTATCTCAAGATAATTTCCAAAATCTTCATATATATACTAACTATTCATCAATAACTATATGTATATATATCAATCCAACATAACTTCTAGTATGTACTAAATAGAATAAATACTAACTACCAACTACACACTAAATACTAATACATACATACATACATACATACCAACAAATATATAATATATATAACTAAAGATACTCATAACAATAGATAACTAAAATATACTAACTATTTCAATAATATTATATGCTACAACTAAATATATTATACATATAGTATAATAAAACACAATTAGAAAATTAGGAACAAATATACGTATATATTAATTACCATATATATATATATACATATATATATCTATATATATATATATAAATATCTAAAAACTGCTAAACTGTCGCTAAAAACTATTTCTGCTGTCACTGAAAGCTGCTATTACTGCTAATACATTATTGTTTTAGTGACAGATTCCTGCTGCGGTCGCTAAAGCCGTCGCTAAAGCTCTGATACGCTGCTGATACTGCTATTGTTTCAGCGACAGTTTTTTGCAACTGTCGTTACTGCTGTCGCTATTTTTTCTGTCGCTGTTGCTGCTATTTGCTGCTGCTGTGACGGTTTCTGCTGATGTCGCCTTTGCTGCTGTCGCTGAAGCTCCTTTTTATATATATATATAAGTTAATATATATATATAATATATAAGATCTAAATATAAATAGATACTAATATGTATATATAACTATAATATATATATATATATATATATATCTATAACTATATAAAATACATACATACTCCTCCATATACATACATATAAGTACATAATAACTACATATGACTTAACATACATATATATATATATATATATATAGTATCATATGTATACAACACATATATGTATGCGTACATATAATCATACAATAATATATATACATATATCATATAAGTATATATATATATATATATATATATATATATATATATATATATATATATATATATATATATATATATATATATATATAACACAACTAATAATGTATATACATACTACAATATTAAATAGATCTTACATTTGTAGAATAAATAGCTACATAAATATATATACACACATAGGTAAAATAGATTTATGACACATAAATAAAAAATATATACATCACATTATATACATATACATATGTATATATATATATAATTATACATTACTATATTCAAAAGTAAAAGAGAATTAGATCTAAAATTAAATTGCACAAACACATGGATCGTATCACCCCGTATCCCACTAGATCTAGGATACGCTTGCGACACGAGTCCACTACACATCCAAACATACCCTGAAGGACACGAATAAGTCACATATATTATTTATGACCAATACGAAGAGTCAAACATAAATCTATGTGTCTGTGTCAAAATATGACATGCACAAAGTCCTGTGTTGGAGGAAAACCCCCAAATTAATACGTATCACCAAATTGTTAGGATATGAACTACACGTACCCAATTGTGGACACGAAACTAGCACCAAACACACAAGCACATGCCAAATTGATCTATAGGACCAATTGACACACACAACAAATGTTAATCTCGGAATTCCCCCAAAATTGACACAAAAAGTACCATAACTTTCTCAATAGGCCTCCTATGAACACAAAACCAAATCTTATGGGTAGCCTATGCATATGGGTTAATTTTTTATGGTTAATTCTCAGATTTAGAACTTAAATTAAGGGGAAAAACTAAATTGTACCTATTGGAAGATGGATTCCTAATAAAACATCCAAAATTGGTAAAATTGGCTTTCAACTTATAGATCATTTCTCCTTTTTGTAGATCCATGCTTCCTTCTTGTAGATCTATGCTTTATTCTTGTAGATCCATGCTCTAATAGCCTCCAATGTTAATTTGGGAAATAATTGGATAGAAATTTGGTAGGGATTTGGTTGAGGAAATTTTCTAGATCTAGATTTGGAATAAAAAATAAAGAGAGAAATTTTTCACCCCCTTTATATAGGCCTTACTTGCCCCCTCCCTCAAGCTACTATGTAAAGTCTAAAATATCCCTTGGGGCCTCTTATGAAGAAATAAATTAAGGACGAAAGCTTTTAGTCTAATGGTTTAATTAATTTTAATCATCCTCCTCATCAATGGGCTTTCTAGTTGGGCTCAATTCTAACAATTAATACATGTTGGTCCATAAGTCTAAACTAAACTAGTTAGGTCCACTAACACAAGTCCAAAAATAAATCTAACATGCTAACAATAAATAAATAATATAATAAATAAAAATTTAACATGCACAATATTTAATTAATTACTAAATGACTAAAATACCCTTTCCTAGAAAATGTGGTAGTGACAAGTCTACCCCCCTTAGAAGAATTTCGTCCTTGAAATTAAAACTCTCACCCCTCTCTCTTGGGCCAGTCATATCCTATTCATACAAATTTTATTATGGTCAAACCCCATCATTCACAGTCTAAAATAGTATATATCCTATAACATACAATCATATCATTCTACTGAAAAAGAAATCATACTTAGATATAGTCTCTAACTATCATGAAATTCAGTCTTTGTCCTGCTGAGGTGTCTTCCTCTACTGTTACGGGATAATCTGCTATGCCACCTGTGGCCTATTCCATCACACTAAGCATTCCCTAATCATCAACCTAGTCAAGACATTCTTAATACCGAGGGTTACTAAATACTAGTGATATACTCTAATTCTAGGTCATGGACTTGCTTAGCTCACTGGCACTTGCTATTTAGGATATTATTCAAGATACTGCTAAGATACTACCTCCTTATTCTGTTTCAATCACCAAATTTTTTTAATCATTCTCTTGCAAGGAACACTTGTATACCTTTTCAATCATGTATTTTATTAGCACACCCTCGTCCAACTTATCACTCTATATATGATGTCTTACTTAAATCTTGTTACTATCTACACAAGGCATCAGCTCTTATATGCATTTTGATGATATCTGTATACCAAGTTACTCATGTCTCTCCTCTATTATGCTTGTGCCTAAACTTTCATAATACGTGAGATACTCCGGCTCTTGTTACTAGGGTATATCTTTTTATCTGATACTTGGTACAACTCATCGTCTAATATTTGTTAATCATCCTAAGGTTCTCATCTATACATAATAAATACACTATCTTCTAGTCATTACAACACCATGACATCTCACTGGAATCCTTATACCCCTCGGACTATTCTCTGATACATACGACCTCTATAATCAAATTAACAAGGTACTATACTTACTTCTATATATATATTGTCTCTCTCCTCTACTGCTTGGATCACTTGCACTATTACTTCCAAATAATTTTCTATCCATATTAACTGATACACCAATCCAATATCATCATACAAGGTACTTATTGTTACTAGCACATTACTCAACTAATCCCTGATATAGAAATACTAGCACTCTTGATATAGTAACACTAGCTTCCTAACTATACAATATATGTCCTTAATATTCTAGGTCACTAGCTTCATTATTAGATCACCTCATAATACTCACTTGTAAAACCCCTAATCCTAAAAACCGTATTTACCTTTTAATTACTTAATAATTAAATTATAGTAATTATGAGCTAATTAGAGAAAATAAAATTTATTTAATTTTTATTTTTAGGTGTTTGTGCATTTAGGGAGCAATTATAATTTTTTGCTAATTTATTCCATGTAGGAGACCTATTGGACAGTTAGTAGATTAATTGTATGCTCTAAAATAAATTTCTAAATATTTTTTTCTCTACATATATATATATATATATATATATATATATATATATATATATATATAATGCTTAGTAATTAAAATAGAAATAGAAAATAAAAGAATAGAATAAAAGAAATAGAATTAAAAAAAGAAAGAAAAAGAAATAAAAGGAAATAAGAATTCTTATTGGATCCTTAAACCCAAACCATACCCTATTTCCTACCAACCCACCCGCTAACTAAACCTACCCAAATATAATGTAGCAGCAACAAAGGCTATCCCTCCCCTGCGCGCTGAGAAGACCCCCCCCGCTCGTTATATATATATATATATATATATATATATATATATATATATATATATATATATATATATATATATATATATATATATATATATAATAATGGAGCCACAAAACCCTAACCCTAATCCTCTATCTCCCCACGCCGACCGCCGGAGCCCCCCCGCGCCGTGACGGAGCCCCTGTGCCGCCGCTGGAAGCCGCCACCGCCGGCCATCTCCGCGCGACCGCGTACTCCGCCGCGACAAAGAATAAACTACAACTTACCTGTGTTCACACTCCGTTTCGTGCGCCATCGCTCGACCAAACTTGACCCCATCTTTACCAGTATATTCATGACTTAACCCCCTTCAATATCTGTGCATTAGATGACTTCGAACAGCGCATAAACCTAGGCGAAAATAGCGACCAAGTTAGCGAAAAATGACAACTTTTGGGTATCGCAGAAAACTACGGTAACTACCTATGTTCACGGATTCGTATCTCCCACCACAAAGATCCGAATTCAATTTTTCTTTTTGGTAAGCGAAGACCACTTGACCTAGTTTATTTTTTGTCAAATATATTAATTTATTAATTGATGCGTGTAGAATTAAATTAGTTGGAAAACTCCCAAACCCTAATTTTTCCCAAATTCCAGAAATTGTGAAATGGAGCACGCCCCGCCAAACGGGACCGCCTCGTCTTGTACCAAGTATACCAAAAGGTGCGCACAGTATATCCGGACGTGTGGCCTTTCGTAGAAACTGATTTGGACGCGTGTGCGCGTCAGAATCAGCCCGTAACCACATAAATTCCATAATATCATAACTTTTGCAAAAGTCCTGCGCATTTAGTGTACGCTCGTCAGAATACGATGAAACTTGTGCCACTGGACTCGTGGTATCGCGCTGGTCCTGTGACCTAATTTTTATGCAATTCTGAGACAATTGACCAAGTCGCCAATTGGCGGGCCCCACGGTTGACTTTTTGGGCAAAATTGTGTTTGGCTCACCGGAATCCACAACTGGACATATCATTGAGTTCGTACTGACTTTTAGAATTAGTTTGACCTATAATTTGTCCCATTTAGAGATCTTTACCCTTGACACACTTTTTGGTGCAAGGTGCATGTGGAGCCCGCTTTGACCCAAAATTATCGTTTTGCCCCTGTGTCGGACGAAAGGCTGGTATTTTCTAGCTATCTCGCTTATTCTGGGAACGTTGGTGATGTTTATTTCAGCATCCGGAGACGTTCATTCTGAGGTCGTAGCTTCTGATCCTGTGTGCTTGACTTTTGGACGTTACACTTTGCAGCTTTCTTACCAGGCAAGATACCTTGTCAAATTGCTTACAGTACTTTGCATGCTTATTATATTTCTATATATTCATTGCATTTATGTATATTCATTGCATGTGTAGTTTCTTTCAGTCATTATTATATATTAGATATGTTGACACACACTTGACACCTAGTACCATGAGAGGACAATCATTAGGCGTATGGGCTTTTAACCACTCTGGTAAACCGTAGTATATAGCTCGTACTACGGGCGTGTGTCGCGCTGGTCTCTACCCCCGAGGTATGTCAATTTGTGTAGAGTCGTACTGGTCGCTACCCCTGAGGTATATCGATTTCTGATATCCACTGGCGTGTGTGTTGTCACGACCCGATTCCGTAGAATCGTTGGGGCGTCCCTCGAATCGTGATACCGTACGGGCCTGGGATTGCGCCCGCACAAGGCTAAAGTATTTTGCATAACGAGCACATATTCAATGTACGCAGATAAATTGAACACAAGTTGAAACATGGAAAAGTTCTCTTTATTGATAATGAACATCTATTACAAACTCCTGAACGAGTCAACTAATTTGCCGCACGGGCTTACAAAAGTGTTGACACAAAATGAGATAGCAGTCATGTACATTACATCCCTTTATAACTTCAAAATGATAAAGACCTCCGGGCTGGAGGACAGCTTTGCCACGGAGCTGCATTGTGTATGAAGAGTGCAAGCTCCTTCTTCAAGTACTTCAAAATGCGGCACGGTCAGGATGCGCCAACAGATGGACTGGATCGGGAAGACGACTTCGGCTCCTCGCTCGGTTCGCCTTAGTACGGAGAACCTGTTTCAACGAGGGTCAGCATGTCGAAACATATTGGTGAAGGTGAGCTAACCGAACTATACCAATCAACACGTTGTTTTAATGAAGCATGCATATTTTTGTGGGTTTCTATCTTGCCTTAGTTCATTTACAAGTAAGCAGCATATTTATTTTACTGAAATGAACGTGCCACCGTTCGGTGGATTTTACCTGCCCGTCTGAACTACATGCACAATACTTACCATGCCTACCCTGCCACTAAGACACAAGTTAGTTTACAACAGGTTTAAATATACACGTTGGGATCACTGGCTAGAAACCATAATGGACCATTTAGTCTTGAACGAGGATGACATGCAGCTAAGATTCGTGAGTGCTACAGTCCACCCTGTCCAGATGCGTGAGACTATCGTGAGTTCCGTCCAGATCGGATCGGTGCCAGTGCCCCAGCAACCGTTCACAGGAACCGTTGGCCTTGTGCACAAGTTGTCCGTGATCAATCGTTCATGATATGTTAACGTTGATGCAGTGAGGCAATATGAACATGAGACAAGCAACATTGCATGATTCATTTTGCATAGTCTTCCTGACAGTTTATTTCATAGCAAGTGTATTCCATACTTAGCATAATTTATGGAAGAAAATATATTCTAACTAAAATTGAAGCATATATAGAACATTCCCAAACGAACAAGCATACAAATAAGCAACCGTTCCCAAGTTGAATGACAAGCATAATATTATCCAAGTCTATTATCTTTTTAGCTTGGTTTCTTTTATTATTACTTGGTATCATTTGATCGGGGCACAAGAATGCAAGTATTTTAGCTGTGAAGCTTGGAAGCAGGGCTAGCTAATCGGGATGGTAGCCACTCACTTGGTTGGAAGGAAAGGAGAAGGAAAGAGGCGCTTCACGACTCCGCTCGCAAGTCGCCTACTGCTCGTTCACCTGTATTGCACGAACAGCTTGATCAATACTCTTTTCACTCTTTCTAATTTCGGAATTGAAGTGTAATTCAATGAACAAAAATAATGAAATCCATCGAAATCGTTCAAGGAAAACAAGCAAATCCCAAAACCAACTCAAAGCACGAAAGCAACAAGCGACATCAAAAACTGAGGCAATAAAAGATAGCAGCGAAGAGGTCCCTCCTGACTCTGCCGCTAAGCCGATCCTTGGGGCGCGGTCTACTAAATATGGGAATCGATTTCGAAGAAACAAATCCATAACTAGGACAAGTTCTTGTTTTAATCTATCCCGATCGAACGATACCGTTATGTTTCTTAGCCGCGCTCTCCGCACCGGGAGAACGGGGCGCTACATCCTACCAAACCAATTGGAAGTTTTATCCCGAAACTTAAGAATAGTGCTTACCATTAGGGAACGTGATGTTGAGCAGAATAATTGGGACAGTCTCAAATCCTATGGTTTGAGTCACCACAAATGAGATATTGCCCGAGTTTCTTGCGGCACTTATCAACTGTGTGCCCTGGTTTCTTGCAGTAAGAACATGGTTGCCCTGGGTTTTCTCTCTGGGGACCACCATGGTTAGGATGCTTTGCTGCATTATTTTCTCTCTTGTTGCCTTGGCGTTTGTGATTGTAGGTATGCACAGCGAAGGTGGAAACGTGAGGATACTGCGGTTCTAGAGATAGGGCATGATTCATGACTTCACGTATTGTCCCATACTGATTATTGACCACGTGCGCATGGATGTCAGGGCGCAGACCACCTTTAAACCTTCTAGCTCGACTCGCTGTATCAGGTAAATAGGCCCTAGCGAATTTGGAGAGTCGGTTGAATTCGGCGGAATACTCTTTAACTGTCATCCTGCCTTGTCTCAGTTGCACGAAATCATTCTCTATCTGTCGTTGTACTGGAGGGGGTGTAAAATCCTCTTCAAATGCGGCACAAAAGGTCGTCCACGAGATCGCCTCCTCTCTGTGATCAAATTAGAGAGATCGTCGATGCACGTTCCACCAATCGTGGGCGTTGAGGCAGAACTAAAGTTGCGCGCAGGCGACGCGCTTCTCTTCGGGGACCTCTAGCAGAACGAAGTGATCTTCAAGTTCAGCTAGCCAATCTAGAGCTACCACTGGTTCCTCAATCCCATTGAATGGGGTGTTGCAAACTTTCTTGAAGTGGCCAAAGTCGAAGGCAGTCACGTCCCTCGGCCTTGGAATTTGTGGCGTCTCTACTTCAAGCACGGGCTGTTCCACCGGAGTCATTGCAGTTGCGGTGGAATGGTTGGCAGCCAAAGTCTGAACAATTTGTTACAGGGTATCTACCTGCTTCTGCTGGACTGAGAATTGGGTCTCTAGATTGCTCTCGAGCTTGGCTTGGCGAGCATCGTCTCGTTGTCGTTGTGCTTCTAACATTTGCATCATCCGCTCAAGCGGATCGACTTGAGATATGCCCCGCTGGCTCCGAGAGCTTTCTGAAGTACCCGAACTACTTTCTTGTGTTTCGTTCGGTGCTTGCGCTGCAGATTGCGCTGGAGCCAGTCCTTCAAAAGAAGGTAAATTATATTAGAATCATAATGTATTATGGACTTATTGCATGAACGTATCTCATTTTGGCCTAGCGAGTTCAAGAGTTCGTACATGAATTTGATCATTAAAGGAACTTTTCCAGTACGAAAGTCTAAGGAACTTGAATCTGTGCTCTGATACCATTATGTCATGACCCGATTTCGTAGAATCGTTGGGGCGTCCCCCGAATCGTGATGCCGTGCGGACCTGGGATTGCGCCCGCACAAGGCTAAAGTATTTTGCATAACGAGCACATATTCAGAGTACGCAGATAAATTGAACACAAGTTGAAACATGGAAAAGTTCTCTTTATTGATAATGAACATCTATTACAAACTCCTGAACGAGTCAACTAATTTGTCGCACGGGCTTACAAAAGTGTTGACACAAAATGAGATACCAGTCCTGTATATTACATCCCTTTATAACTTCAAAATAATAAAGACCTCCGGGCTGGAGGACAGCTTTACCACGGAGCTGCATTATGTATGAAGAGTGCAAGCTCCTTCTTCAAGTACTTCAAAATGCGGCACGGTCAGGATGCGCCAACAGCTGGACTGGATCGGGAAGACGACTTCGGCTCCTCGCTCGGTTCACCTTAGTGCGGAGAACCTGTTTCAACGAGGGTCAGCATATCGAAACATATTGGTGAAGGCGAGCTAACCGAACTATACCAATCAACAAGTTGTTTTAATGAAGCATGCATATTTTTGTGGATTTCTATCTTACCTTAGTTCATTTACAAGTAAGCAGCATATTAATTTTTCTGAAATGAACGTGCCACCGTTCGGTGGATTTTACCTTCCCGTCTGAACTACCTGTACAATACTTACCATGCCTTCCCTGCCACTAAGTCACAAGTTAGTTTGCAACAGGTTTAAATATACACGTTGGGATCACTGGCTAGAAGTGTCACGACCCGCACCCGGAATTTGGGCATGAGTCGTGGGTACGTCCAGCCTACGCCGCAGCATCGGCGGTAGAACGCTGTCTAGGTCACAAACATAGTATATCCTGTCAATAGTCTCAACTCCGTACGGAGGACAATGATAAATAAACCACAGTTCTATAATATACTCAATCACAAGCTATAAGAATAATGGCACGATGAGAAATAGAAAAGAGTTCTAAATAAACCAACCACAATAATCCAACTCAAATCCTGGTCTAGATGACCTCACAAAGTCACAAAATAAATAAATACATCTCAGTCTCAGTCTAAAACAATAATGCAGAAAAAGTAGTCTAAGAGCAGCCAGGTACGTTCTCCTCTAGGCTAGGCAACTCCTCTGGGGTTTCTGGAGTGAAATCACCCTCTAATCCTGGGCCATAATGAGTGGGGCAAAGATCCTCCAGGTCCTCTGAAAAATGTTATCCAGTCAGGATTGGAGCAAAGCACAAGCACTAACAGCAGTTTCATTAAATTGACAAAGTCTATAAACAGTGTAAGAGATACAAGATGGAAATAAATGCTGAAAATAAGAAGTACATGAGAAAATGAAATAGACAATAGAGCATCTAGCAATGAACAATAAACAGTGAATGCTAGAACAAGTAAATCTGGATAAAGATAAAACATCTAGCTAAGTGTTTGAAATATTAGTTTATCATGTGATCGGCTTGGGACTAGATCAGGCTGGTTATATATGATTAGCTATGATTCTTGAAGGTCAGGCTAACCATATGGTTAGCTATGATGCATGATAATGGTCAGGCTAATCATATATAACAGCTATGAAGCATGATGATGGTCAGGCCGCACCCAACGTGAGAAGTGGGGTGAGCTATGATGCATGTAAAGGATTTGGATATGATCACATAATCTACTAATAATTCCCCATCCCCCAGCTAGCACGATGGATTCCAATCACGACTCCTCATGATGGGGATCTAGGGTGCTAACCCGTGTATCCATAGTGTCGGAATCAAGTATGTAATACAATATAATTTATAGAAGTAATCAACAATGAAAACTGTCAGAGAATGTACTCGCCTGTGGTCCTGAGCAAGGTGTGAGGATCAATGTCCAAGGAGAGATCAAAATGACCTATTTATGGAATATAATGTCAGAAACTGAATTAAAGAAATAACAGGTTTAAATAATTAAATATGAGGCCTCTAGGTCTTACTAAAATCTACTGGTCACTACTAGCCCATATATATTATAATAGTCCATATTGGGCAAAACCTAACTAGACTAGTCATTTCTAGGTCTTTGGTAAGTTATCTATGCCATACTTAACCATACTAGTCATATTAACTATAATTGTCACTGATACTAAGGTAATTAGTACATACGAGTTAGTAGGAATCTTATACTAGCTATTTATATCATACATGTATATTATTTCATATCCCTAGGCTAGTTCTCAAAACTTTGGCAATTAATTACATTATCCCTACCCTTGTATCTTACTGACTTTCTGAAACCCACTGACACCTATTACCAAACATTAAAATATCAAGGTGGCCAAAATGACCAAGATAACTGATAAGTCATAGGTTTCAAGATACCCATTCAGGTATCTACATACTGGCACATACACATTTTCACACACTCTAATTAGTTTGTACAGCTGCACATCTAGCTAACACCCTACTCTCTATACCCAGAGATCCCTCTCTTACTGATACACACTCAGTACACACACAGAGAATACACTCTAGACACTCACACACAATTAAACACTGAAACACTTACCCCAACTCTCCACTGATACACTCTCACACTCAGACAGTCAGATACAGCCCAGATATTCTCCCAAAGCTCCTTCCTACCTGACCTCAGTACACCCAAGTACCCCTCTTTGAACTACACTGCTCTTCAGTGTAGTTCCTGCACCTTACTGTTGATACCCTTCACTCCAGAATCTGATACCCACCTTAGGTACTGCACAGTGTAAGACTACACACTGCTATACACACACACAGGCCTCTTCATCTCTGAAATACTGATACACTGTCATGCCTCACATAGGGACCTCACTGCACTCACACACTGCACCTAACTAGTATACCTACACAGTCACTGCACACTGTGCTCCCCTCATCCAACCTGACACTAAGTATCAGATAAAGTCTGATACTTACACAGATACTTAACACAGTCTCATAACACTGCTACTCCAGAAACTCTAATTTACACAAATAGTATCTACACACTGACAGGAACATAGTTTACACAGGTAATGCACAGTTATACATGTAGTATCTGCACAGTTACACAATTTCATAGGCCTACAGTTCTCACACAGGTAATTCACTTCTCTCTCTCAGAGTTACACACAGGTACACACTCTTAGTCCTCACACAGCCACATGTAAACCTACACACAGTGCTGAAACTCTACACTGACTGATACTCCACACACAGTGACACACAGAATACATAAATCCCATACACAGCCACTGAAACATATAGAATGCAGTCTGAAAACAACCAACCTAATCTGATACACATCTACACATTAATTCACCTAGGTTATACACTGATAACCCAACACATCATAAGTCCATCATGTGTAATATGCATATAATATATGACATCAATTAAACCCCCAACTCCTTAACTGATACCTGGCTGCACATAATGAGATTTCGGCTCACAGTTCACAAAACTGCACAGACCTGGCCCAACCCCCTTCCTGCTCTCACAAATGAACACACAGAAACATACATGAATCCCGACTGCACAGTACCAACACAGTCAGTCACGACTGCACAAAGAATCCCAAAATCACACAATATATTCAATACCTATGCAATTACATGTGTGTATAAATATATTTATAGATTAAAACTTGCAATATCAGAAAGAATTAGATAGGTAATTCCTAAGGGCATTTCTACAAACACCTAGGGGGCTGAAATCGGATCCACACAAGTATCCATGAATCCTAAACTCGAAAACCTAAAATCGAGGTCAACCCTACACTACATAATTACACATAACACAGATAATTCCCCCCTCTCCCCAAATCAAAACCCTAACTTCGAATCTACTCTCATACGTGAGGTAAAAATCAGCCTACACTCAATACCTAGGGTTAGGGTTCCTGATAATTGGGGAAAACCCCATGTTGGTCACCAAAACCTAATCCAAAACCCTAAAAACCGAACTACACAGCAAGGGTGGGTTCCTAATGGCCATGAACAACAGAAAACAGAATTAAAGGAATAGAAATAGGGTTTTTTTTTACCTGCAGGGATGGTTTCTTCAATGAGGTTCTTCTTCTCCAAGGCTTCCTGACCCACGTTCCTTGCTTTCCTTGCTTGGAGAAGGAAGGTGGAAACCCTAGGTTTAGGATTTCGAAATCTGGAAGTGGGGAGATGGTTTCTCTTGATGGAGGCTAGGGTTTCTCTTCTACATGAAGAATGAGAGGGTTCCTTTTATATATTAAGGCCCAGTTAGGGTTTCTAATGCATAGCCTAGGTTTAACCCCTAGGTTTAGGTCAATAGGAACTTAACTAACTAAGGTTTAGTCAGTCCAAGATTTGAGGTTCAACCTACCATTTGAATTCTAGGGTTTTTCTAGAATTAGGTTTACACTTAGGGTTTAGTCATTAGGGTTTGACCTAATGGGTTCTAGGGCTTGACCTAAAACAAATATCACTCACAATATATATTTAGTTTATATAACTCAGCAGATTAATTAAATAAATAATTATTCAAAATGGCTAAATTACACAAATGCCCTTATATGGAAAAGTGGTAGTGACAAGTCTACCCTCATAAAAGAAATTTCGTCCTCAAAATTGGACTGAACTACAACAAGAATGAAATCAGAAAAGAATATACCTCAAGTCTAGAAGAGATACGGGTATTGCTCGCGCATTTCGTCCTCTCTCTCCCAGGTCGACTCCCCTGGAGAGTGATGTCTCCATGCAACACGAACCAAAGGGATGGTTTGGTTCCGCAACACCTTCTCTCTGCGGTCCAAGATCTCTACGGGCTGCCCGGGGTAGCTGAGCGTCGGACCAACCTCAATCTCCGAGTGGTCAAGTACGTGACTAGGGTCTGCCACGTACCGTCTCAGCTGCGACACGTGGAACACATCATGCACTCCCTCCAATGTAGGCGGCAAGTCTAGTCTATACGCCACTGCACCTATCTTCGCAAGAATACTGAAGGGTCCGATGTAGCGTGGGCTAAGCTTCCCGCCTCGACCAAAACGAATCGTGCCACGCGTCAGAGAAATCCGTAGGAATACTAGATCGCCAATCTAAAACAAAAATAGCCTCAACACGCAGTCTAAACAAACAAACGCAAACCAGAAAATTACAATCTATACCTGAAACTCAAGGGGTCTACGGTGGCTGTCGGCCCAATGCCGCTGTCTGTCCTGCGCCACTCGCAGTCTGTCTCTGATGAGTTTCACCTTCTCTGCTGCATCCACGACCATTTCTGGTCCTAGCAAGGCTCTCTCTCCAACGTCGTCCCAAGATAACGGTGTACGACACCTCCGTCCATAAAGAGCCTCAAATGGTGACATCTCGATGCTGGCCTGGTAGCTGTTGTTGTAAGCGAATTCTACCAGGTGCAGATGATCCTCCCAAGAACCTCCGAGATCTAGAACGCAAGTGCGTAGCATATCCTCGAGAGTCTGAATAGTCCGTTCAGACTGCCCGTCTGTCTGGGGGTGATATGCGGTACTGAACTTGAGCTGAGTGCCCAAGCTAGCCTGCAGGCTCCTCCAGAAGTGGGAAGTGAAACGACTATCCCGATCCGAGACGATGCTTACTGGAACTCCATGAAGTCTAACAATCTGTCGCACGTACATCTCTGCTAGCCTCTCTGTCGACGTGCCCACCTTGAAAGGTAAGAAATGGGCTGATTTGGTCAACCTGTCCACGATGACCCAAATCGCGTCTTTCCCTCCTGGAGAACGTGGAAGCCCTGAAACGAAATCCATGGTCACGTGCTCCCATTTCCATTCTGGAATCGGTAAAGGTTGAAGCAAACCTCCTGGCCTCTGCCGGTCTGCCTTTACCTGCTGGCACACTAGACACCGAGATACGAAGTGTGCTACCTCGCGCTTCATTCCATACCACCATACGTGCTCCCTCAAGTCTCGATACATCTTGTTGGCACCGGGATGCATCGAGTACTGAGAGTGGTGTGCCTCCTGCAAAACCTCCTCGCGCAGCTCCCCGCTCGGCACATACATCCTCGTGTCGTGCCGTAGGGAACAATCCTCTGCGATAGTAAAGTCGTCCGACAATCCTGTCTGAACCTGTGCCCTGATACTCCTCAGAGTCTCATCATCGTACTGCGCAGCTCTGATCCTGTCCATCAGTTCGGACTGTATCTGCAATCCCCATATCTGAATCTCAGCACCGGGAACTAACACTTCAATCTCCAAGCTCTCCAAATCAGCCAACAAATGCCTATCTGTCGTCAAGTACATAGCCGTCGGATACCTGCTCAAGGCATCGGCGACTACGTTAGCCTTCCCTGGATGGTACTGCAATAAGATGTCGAAGTCCTTCATCAACTCCAACCACCTCCTCTGCCTCATGTTCAGCTCCTTCTGTGTGAACACGTACTTCAAGCTCTTGTGGTCGGTGAAGATCTCCACACGCTCTCCGTACAGGTAATGTTTCCACAGCTTTAGAGCGAAAATAACTGCTACCAACTCTAAATCGTGGGTGGGGTAGTTCTTTTCATGAGGGCGTAACTGCCTGGAAGCATAGGCAATTACCTTTCCGTGCTGCTGAAGAACGCATCCCAGACCCTTCCCTGAAGCATCACTGTAGATGGTAAAACCACCTGTCCCTGCTGGCAACGTCAAAACTGGAGCTGTTGTCAACCTCTTCTTTAGTTCATCAAATGCAGCCTGGCACTCCTCCGTCCAGACAAAATCCACATCTTTCCTAGTCAGCCTGGTCATCGGCGCTGCAATCTTGGAGAAGTCTTGTACAAACCTCCTGTAGTATCCTGCTAGCCCGAGAAAACTCCTGATCTCAGCTACCGAACTGGGGGTAGCCCACGACTCCACTGCCTCGATGTTCTTTGGGTTTACCGAGATTCCGTCACCCGATACCACATGCCCAAGAAATTCGACCTTGTCAAGGAAGAATTCACACTTAGAGAGTTTCTCGTACAGCTTCTCCCTCCTGAGAGTCTCTAAGACCAACCTCAGGTGCTCTTCGTGCTCCTCCGGGGTCTTGGAATACACAAGAATATCGTCAATGAATACCACCACGAACTTGTCAAGGTACTGGTGGAACACCTTGTTCATCAGGTTCATGAATACTGCCGGTGCATTGGTTAAACCAAATGGCATCACCATGAACTCAAACTGGCCGTATCTGGTCCGAAAAGCTGTCTTCGACGTGTCTTCTTTCTTCACCTTCACCTGGTGATAGCCTGACCTCAAATCAATCTTCGAAAATACCCTCGCCCCGCTCAACTGGTCGAAAAGATCATTTATCCTCGGCAGCGGGTACTTGTTCTTGATAGTGATATTGTTCAAAGCTCTATAATCAATGCACATGCGCACCGTGCCGTCCTTCTTCGGTACGAACAATACCGGAGCTCCCCATGGTGATGAACTGGATTTGATGAAGCCTTTGTCCTGCAACTCCTCAACTTGCTTCTTCAGTTCTGCCAGCTCGCTGTTGTTGACTCTATAGACATATTGTGAAATGGGCTCCGCTCCTGGAACCAAGTCTATAGAGAATTCAACATCTCTGTCTGGCGGCAAACCTGGCAACTCTTCTGGAAATACATCCAGGAACTCCGCTATCAGAGGATGTGGCAACTCCTCTTCTTCTGCCCTGGCTCCACAAAATGTGCTCCTGCTCTGTTCCGTTGCTCCTCTGACGACCTCAAACTCCGGCTCTCCTAATGGTCTAAACAATACTCTGCCTCTATGACAATCTATAGTAGCATGATGTCTACTCAACCAGTCCATTCCGAGCACAATATCGTACCCCGGAAGTGGCATGACGAGTAAGCTCACGCTCAAGTCTCGGCCTCCTACTGACACCCTCCGGTCCTTGCAGTGATCACGGACTAGGATAATACCTCCACCAGTCGTGATCTTGTAAGTCCTAGCTAATGGTTCTGTGTCTAAATGATGTCGAAGTGCATATGATACAGACACAAAACTATAGGAAGCGCCAGAATCGAACAAGGTAAATGCAGGAATACAATCAAGAAGAACCAAACCTGTGATCAAGTCTCCTGCTGGCTCGATCTCCTCGACTGCCATGGCGTTTGCTCGCCCCTGGGGTGCACCTCTCTGCTGCTGATGCTGGGCGAACTTCTGATGTTGCGGTGGAAGTGGTCCCCTCTGTTGTTGGCCTCCTGGTGCGGTAGGCACCCTGTCTGATCCTCTCTGGGCGGCTGCTCCACCCTGACCTGGACGAAAGGTAGGACAATCCTTCAGCTGGTGTGTCGTCGATCCACAGGATAGACATGAGCCCAATCTCTTCCTGCAGATATCTCTAGTATGTCCCATCTTCCCGCAGTACGCACACTGGATGGCGGGCTGGTTCTGTCTCTGTTGCTGCTGCTGGGCCTGCCCTCGGGCTGGTGCCTGATGCTGCTGCTGAAAGGGTCTCTGCTGTTGCTGCTGAAAGTGTGGACGCTTGCCCGGTCCCGTACTACTGTTTGCTTCTCCGGAACCATCGCGTCCCCTCTTAGGCCTGAGGTCCAAGTCGTCCTCGGCTACTTGGGCATCCATCAATATGCCCTCGTAGGTAGCTGTGCGACGTCCCGACGTACGAGACTTGATCTCCCTTGTCAGCCCCTTTCTGAATTTCCGGGCCCTGTCCCCCGGATCTCTAATCATCGATGGCGCGAAGCGGCTCAGGCGGGAAAACTCTGCGGCATACTCATCGACGGACGAGCTCCCCTGGGCTAAGTCATGGAACTGACTCTCCAAAGCTCCCAGGGCAACGTCAGGAAAGAACTTCTCCTTGAAGAGCTCCTTGAAAGCTTCCCAAGTGAGTCCCCTGCGCAAAAGTCTCGGCTCCGTGCGAAACCAGGTCAGGGCAATGTCGAACATCTGGCTGCCAGCGGCCTCGATCTGGAGTGCCTCTGGAAGCTGTGCCAACCGCAAGTTCCTCTCGATATCCTCTAGCCAGTCATCGGCATAGAGTATCCCTTCTGTCCCCTTGAACTCCCGAGACATCATCCTCTTGAAGTCCACAATGGTGCCCGGCCTCTGTTGTTGCTGACCAGGTTGTTGCTGCTGCTGAGTGACTCTCTCCACAGCCTGGAGAGCCACTTGGTGAGCATTCTCCATGTTCACCCTCATCATCTCTGTCTGGGCCTGATGTGCCTCAGCCTGCACTCTCTGGGCCTCTGCCGACGTCCTCTGGGCATCGACCATGCCCTGAATCAAAGCGAACATCTGTGCTCCATCGACGGGCACACCTCCTGGATGCTGAACTGGTGGTGGTGGTGCCGTCGTAGCTGTGGGGACCCTCTGAACTGGTGGTGGAGGACCCCCGAATGCTGCAGACACTCCCACATGTACTGGAGATGTAGGAGGTGCTGCTGATGTCTGTCCGGCAGCGCGAGAGGTGGCAGACCTCTCTGAATCTGCTGCTCCGAGTCTCTGGGACCTTCTTGGCGGCATCCTGAAGACAGATCGAAAGATTCAATTAAAGCAATAGATACGATATCATCAAGGAAGGACAGTAAAAATTTCTAAAGGAATTAATCATTAAGAGTAGTATTATAAGGATCAGAAATTTCCTAATTGTGATTGAGCATATCCTCGGCCTAATTCCTATTTCCTAAAACAGGTTCGTAGTAATACTCTAAGCGAGCACCTCTACGATATCACTCTAATCTGAATCTAAGACTAGACTACAGACCTGCATGGGCCACTACTAAAAACGTGTCACGACCCACACCCGGAATTTGGGCATGAGTCGTGGGTACGTCCAGCCTACGCCGCAGCATCGGCGGTAGAACGCTGTCTAGGTCACAAACATAGTATATCCTGTCAATAGTCTCAACTCCGTACGGAGGACAATGATAAATAAACCACAGTTCTATAATATACTCAATTACAAGCTATAAGAATAATGGCACGATGAGAAATAAAAAAGAGTTCTAAATAAACCAACCACAATAATCCAACTCAAATCCTGGTCTAGATGACCTCACAAAGTCACAAAATAAATAAATACATCTCAGTCTCAGTCTAAAACAATAATGCAGAAAAAGTAGTCTAAGAGCAGCCAGGTACGTTCTCCTCTAGGCTAGGCAACTCCTCTGGGGTTTCTGGAGTAAAATCACCCTCTAATCCTGGGCCGTAATGAGTGGGGCAAAGATCCTCCAGGTCCTCTGAAAAATGTTATCCAGTCAGGATTGGAGCAAAGCACAATCACTAACAGCAGTTTCATTAAATTGACAAAGTCTATAAACAGTGTAAGAGATACAAGATGGAAATAAATGCTGAAAATGAGAAGTACATGAGAAAATGAAATAGACAATAGAGCATCTAGCAATGAACAATAAACAGTGAATGCTAGAACAAGTAAATCTGGATAAAGATAAAACATCTAGCTAAGTGTTTGAAATATTAGTTTATCATGTGATCGGCTTGGGACTAGATCAGGCTGGTTATATATGATTAGCTATGATTCTTGAAGGTCAGGCTAACCATATGGTTAGCTATGATGCATGATAATGGTCAGGCTAATCATATATAACAGCTATGAAGCATGATGATGGTCAGGCCGCACCCAACGTGAGAAGTGGGGTGAGCTATGATGCATATAAAGGATTTGGATATGATCACATAATCTACTAATAATTCCCCATCCCCCAGCTAGCACGATGGATTCCAATCACGACTCCTCATGATGGGGATCTAGGGTGCTAACCCGTGTATCCATAGTGTCGGAATCAAGTATGTAATACACTACAATTTATAGAAGTAATCAACAATGAAAACTGTCAGAGAATGTACTCGCCTGTGGTCCTGAGCAAGGTGTGAGGATCAATGTCCAAGGAGAGATCAAAATGACCTATTTATGGAATATAATGTCAGAAACTGAATTAAAGAAATAACAGGTTTAAATAATAAAATATGAGGCCTCTAGGTCTTACTAAAATCTACTGGTCACTACTAGCCCATATATATTATAATAGTCCATATTGGGCAAAAACTAACTAGACTAGTCATTTCTAGGTCTTTGGTAAGTTATCTATGCCATACTTAACCATACTAGTCATATTAACTATAATTGTCACTGATACTAAGGTAATTAGTACATACGAGTTAGTAGGAATCTTATACTAGCTATTTATATCATACATGTATATTATTTCATATCCCTAGGCTAGTTCTCAAAACTTTGGCAATTAATTACATTATCCCTACCCTTGTATCTTACTGACTTTCTGAAACCCACTGACACCTATTACCAGACATTAAAATATCAAGGTGGCCAAAATGACCAAGATAACTGATAAGTCATAGGTTTCAAGATACCCATTCAGGTATCTACATACTGGCACATACACATTTTTACACACTCTAATTAGTTTGTACAGCTGCACATCTAGCTAACACCCTACTCTCTATACCCAGAGATCCCTCTTTTACTGATACACACTCAGTACACACACAGAGAATACACTCTAGACACTCACACACAATTAAACACTGAAACACTTACCCCAACTCCCCACTGATACACTCTCACACTCAGACAGTCAGATACAGCCCAGATATTCTCCCAAAGCTCCTTCCTACCTGACCTCAGTACACCCAAGTACCCCTCTTTGAACTACACTGCTCTTCAGTGTAGTTCCTGCACCTTACTGTTGATACCCTTCACTCCAGAATCTGATACCCACCTTAGGTACTGCACAGTGTAAGACTACACACTGCTATACACACACACACAGGCCTCTTCATCTCTGAAATACTGATACACTGTCATGCCTCACATAGGGACCTCACTGCACTCACACACTGCACCTAACTAGTACACCTACACAGTCACTGCACACTGTGCTCCCCTCATCCAACCTGACACTAAGTATCAGATAAAGTCTGATACTTACACAGATACTTAACATAGTCTCATAACACTGCTACTCCAGAAACTCTAATTTACACAAATAGTATCTACACACTGACAGGAACATAGTTTACACAGGTAATGCACAGTTACACATGTAGTATCTGCACAGTTACACAATTTCATAGGCCTACACTTCTCACACAGGTAATTCACTTCTCTCTCTCAGAGTTACACACAAGTACACACTCTTAGTCCTCACACAGCCATATGTAAACCTACACACAGTGCTGAAACTCTACACTGACTGATACTCCACACACAGTGACACACAGAATACATAAATCCCATACACAGCCACTGAAGCATATAGAATGCAGTCTGAAAACAACCAACCTAATCTGATACACATCTACACATTGATTCACCTAGGTTATACACTGATAACCCAACACATCATAACTCCATCATGTGTAATATGCATATAATATATGACATCAATTAAACCCCCAACTCCTTAACTGATACCTGGCTGCACATAATGAGATTTCGGCTCACAGTTCACAAAACTGCACAGACCTGGCCCAACCCCCTTCCTGCTCTCACAAATGAACACACAGAAACATACATGAATCCCGACTGCACAGTACCAACACAGTCAGTCACGACTGCACAAAGAATCCCTAAATCACACAATATATTCAATACCTATGCAATTACATGTGTGTATAAATATATTTATAGATTAAAACTTGCAATATCAGAAAGAATTAGATAGGTAATTCCTAAGGGCATTTCTACAAACACCTAGGGGGCTGAAATCGGATCCACACAAGTATCCATGAATCCTAAACTCGAAAACCTAAAATCGAGGTCAACCCTACACTACATAATTACACATAACACAGATAATTCCCCCCTCTCCCCAAATCGAAACCCTAACTTCGAATCTACTCTCATACGTGAGGTGAAAATCAGCCTACACTCAATACCTAGGGTTAGGGTTCCTGATAATTGGGGAAAACCCCATGTTGGTCACCAAAACCTAATCCAAAACCCTAAAAACCGAACTACACAGCAATGGTGGGTTCCTAATGGCCATGAACAACAGAAAACAGAATTAAAGGAATAAAAATAGGGTTTTTTTTTACCTGCAGGGATGGTTTCTTCAATGAGGTTCTTCTTCTCCAAGGCTTCCTGACCCACGTTCCTTACTTTCCTTGCTTGGAGAAGGAAGGTGGAAACCCTAGGTTTAGGATTTCGAAATCTGGAAGTGGGGAGATGGTTTCTCTTGATGGAGGCTAGGGTTTCTCTTCTACATGAAGAATGAGAGGGTTTCTTTTATATATTAAGGCCCAGTTAGGGTTTCTAATGCATAGCCTAGGTTTAACCCCTAGGTTTAGGTCAATAGGAACTTAACTAACTAAGGTTTAGTCAGTCCAAGGTTTGAGGTTCAACCTACCATTTGAATCTAGGTTTTTTCTAGAATTAGGTCTACACTTAGGGTTTAGTCATTAGGGTTTGACCTAATGGGTTCTAGGGCTTGACCTAAAACAAATATCACTCACAATATATATTTAGTTTATATAACTCAGCAGATTAATTAAATAAATAATTATTCAAAATGGCTAAATTACACAAATGCCCTTATATGGAAAAGTGGTAGTGATAAGTCTACCCTCATAAAAGAAATTTCGTCCTCAAAATTGGACTGAACTACAACAAGAATGAAATCAGAAAAGAATATACCTCAAGTCTAGAAGAGATACGGGTATTGCTCGCGCATTTCGTCCTCTCTCTCCCAGGTCGACTCCCCTGGAGAGTGATGTCTCCATGCAACACGAACCAAAGGGATGGTTTGGTTCCGCAACACCTTCTCTCTGCGGTCCAAGATCTCTACGGGCTGCCCGGGGTAGCTGAGCGTCGGACCAACCTCAATCTCCGAGTGGTCAAGTACGTGACTAGGGTCTGCCATGTACCATCTCAGCTGCGACACGTGGAACACATCATGAACTCCCTCCAATGTAGGCGGCAAGTCTAGTCTATACGCCACTGCACCTATCTTCGCAAGAATACTGAAGGGTCCGATGTAGCGTGGGCTAAGCTTCCCGCCTCGACCAAAACGAATCGTGCCACGCGTCAGAGAAATCCGTAGGAATACTAGATCGCCAATCTAAAACAAAAATAGCCTCAACACGCAGTCTAAACAAACAAACGCAAACCAGAAAATTACAATCTATACCTGAAACTCAAGGGGTCTACGGTGGCTGTCGGCCCAATGCCGCTGTCTGTCCTGCGCCACTCGCAGTCTGTCTCTGATGAGTTTTACCTTCTCTGCTGCATCCACGACCATTTCTGGTCCTAGCAAGGCTCTCTCTCCAACGTCGTCCCAAGATAACGGTGTATGACACCTCCGTCCATAAAGAGCCTCAAATGGTGACATCTCGATGCTGGCCTGGTAGCTGTTGTTGTAAGCGAATTCTACCAGGTGCAGATGATCCTCCCAAGAACCTCCGAGATCTAGAACGCAAGTGCGTAGCATATCCTCGAGAGTCTGAATAGTCCGTTCAGACTGCCCGTCTGTCTGGGGGTGATATGCAGTACTGAACTTGAGCTGAGTGCCCAAGCTAGCCTGCAGGCTCCTCCAGAAGTGGGAAGTGAAACGACTATCCCGATCCGAGACGATGCATACTGGAACTCCATGAAGTCTAACAATCTGTCGCACGTACATCTCTGCTAGCCTCTCTGTCGACGTGCCCACCTTGAAAGGTAAGAAATGGGCTGATTTGGTCAACCTGTCCACGATGACCCAAATCGCGTCTTTCCCTCCTAGAGAACGTGGAAGCCCTGAAACGAAATCCATGGTCACGTGCTCCCATTTCTATTCTGGAATCGGTAAAGGTTGAAGCAAACCTCCTGGCCTCTGCCGGTCTGCCTTTACCTGCTGGCACACTAGACACCGAGATACGAAGTGTGCTACCTCGCGCTTTATTCCATACCACCATACGTGCTCCCTCAAGTCTCGATACATCTTGTTGGCACCGGGATGCATCGAGTACTGAGAGCGGTGTGCCTCCTGCAAAACCTCCTCGCGCAGCTCCCCGCTCGGCACACACATCCTCGTGCCGTGCCGTAGGAAGCCATCCTCTGCGATAGTAAAGTCGTCCGACAATCCTGTCTGAACCTGTGCCCTGATACTCCTCAGAGTCTCATCATCGTACTGCGCAGCTCTGATCCTGTCCATCAGTTCGGACTGTATCTGCAATCCCCATATCTGAATCTCAGCACCGGGAACTAACACTTCAATCTCCAAGCTCTCCAAATCAGCCAACAAATGCCTATCTGTCGTCAAGTACATAGCCGTCGGATACCTGCTCAAGGCATCGGCGACTACGTTAGCCTTCCCTGGATGGTACTGCAATGAGATGTCGAAGTCCTTCATCAACTCCAACCACCTCCTCTGCCTCATGTTCAGCTCCTTCTGTGTGAATACGTACTTCAAGCTCTTGTGGTCGGTGAAGATCTCCACACGCTCTCCGTACAGGTAATGTTTCCACAGCTTTAGAGCGAAAATAACTGCTGCCAACTCTAAATCGTGGGTGGGGTAGTTCTTTTCATGAGGGCATAACTGCCTGAAAGCATAGGCAATTACCTTCCCGTGCTGCTGAAGAACGCATCCCAGACCCTTCCCTGAAGCATCACTGTAGATGGTAAAACCACCTGTCCCTGCTGGCAACGTCAAAACTAGAGCTGTTGTCAACCTCTTCTTTAGTTCATCAAATGCAGCCTGGCACTCCTCCGTCCAGACAAAATCCACATCTTTCCTAGTCAGCCTGGTCATCGGCGCTGCAATCTTGGAGAAGTCTTGTACAAACCTCCTGTAGTATCCTGCTAGCCCGAGAAAACTCCTGATCTCAGCTACCAAACTGGGGGTAGCCCACGACTCCACTGTCTCGATCTTCTTTGGGTTTACCGAGATTCCGTCACCCGATACCACATGCCCAAGAAATTCGACCTTGTCAAGGAAGAATTCACACTTAGAGAGTTTCTCGTACAGCTTCTCCCTCCTGAGAGTCTCTAAGACCAACCTCAGGTGCTCTTCGTGCTCCTCTGGGGTCTTGGAATACACAAGAATATCGTCAATGAATACCACCACGAACTTGTCAAGGTACTGGTGGAATACCTTGTTCATCAGGTTCATGAATACTGCCGGTGCATTGGTTAAACCAAATGGCATCACCATGAACTCAAACTGGCCGTATCTGGTCCGAAAAGCTGTCTTCGACGTGTCTTCTTTCTTCACCTTCACCTGGTGATAGCCTGACCTCAAATCAATCTTCGAAAACACCCTCGCCCCGCTCAACTGGTCGAAAAGATCATCTATCCTCGGCAGCGGGTACTTGTTCTTGATAGTGATATTGTTCAAAGCTCTATAATCAATGCACATGCGCACCGTGCCGTCCTTCTTCGGTACGAACAATACCGGAGCTCCCCATGGTGATGAACTGGATTTGATGAAGCCTTTGTCCTGCAACTCCTCAACTTGCTTCTTCAGTTCTGCCAGCTCGCTGTTGTTGACTCTATAGACATGTTGTGAAATGGGCTCCGCTCCTGGAACCAAGTCTATAGAGAATTCAACATCTCTGTCTGGCGGCAAACCTGGCAACTCTTCTGGAAATACATCCAGGAACTCCGCTATCAGAGGATGTGGCAACTCCTCTTCTTCTGCCCTGGCTCCACAAAATGTGCTCCTGCTCTGTTCCGTTGCTCCTCTGACGACCTCAAACTCCGGCTCTCCTGGTGGTCTAAACAATACTCTGCCTCTATGACAATCTATAGTAGCATGATGTCTACTCAACCAGTCCATTCCGAGCACAATATCGTACCCCGGAAGTGGCATGACGAGTAAGCTCACGCTCAAGTCTCGGCCTCCTACTGACACCCTCCGGTCCTTGCAGTGATCACGGACTAGGATAATACCTCCACCAGTCGTGATCTTGCAAGTCCTAGCTAATGGTTCTGTGTCTAAATGATGTCGAAGTGCATATGATACAGACACAAAACTATAGGAAGCGCCAGAATCGAACAAGGTAAATGCAGGAATACAATCGAGAAGAACCGAACCTGTGATCAAGTCTCCTGCTGGCTCGATCTCCTCGACTGCCATGGCGTATGCTCGCCCCTGGGGTGCACCTCTCTGCTGCTGATGCTGGGCGAACTTCTGATGTTGCGGTGGAAGTGGTCCCCTCTGTTGTTGGCCTCCTGGTGCGGTAGGCACCCTGTCTGATCCTCTCTGGGCGGCTGCTCCACCCTGACCTGGACGAAAGGTAGGACAATCCTTCAGCTGGTGTGTCGTCGATCCTCAGGATAGACATGAGCCCAATCTCTTCCTGCAGATATCTCTAGTATGTCCCATCTTCCTGCAGTACGCACACTGGATGGCGGGCTGGTTCTGTCTCTGTTGCTGCTGCTGGGCCTGCCCTCGGGCTGGTGCCTGATGCTGCTGCTGAAAGGGTCTCTGCTATTGCTGCTGAAAGTGTGGACGCTTGCCCGGTCCCGTACTACTGTTTGCTTCTCCGGAACCATTGCGTCCCCTCTTAGGCCTGAGGCCCAAGTCGTCCTCGGCTACTTGGGCATCCATCAATATGCCCTCGTAGGTAGCTGTGCGACGTCCCGACGTGCGAGACTTGATCTCCCTTGTCAGGCCCTTTCTGAATTTTCGGGCCCTGTCCCCCGGATCTCAAATCATCGATGGCGCGAAGCGGCTCAGGCGGGAAAACTCCGTGGCATACTCATCGACGGACGAGCTCCCCTGGGCTAAGTCATGGAACTGACTCTCCAAAGCTCCCAGGGCAACGTCAGGAAAGAACTTCTCCTTGAAGAGCTCCTTGAAAGCTTCCCAAGTGAGTCCCCTGCGCAAAAGTCTCGGCTCCGTGCGAAACCAGGTCAGGGCAATGTCGAACATCTGGCTGCCAGCGGCCTCGATCTGGAGCGCCTCTGGAAGCTGTGCCAACAGCAAGTTCCTCTCGATATCCTCTAGCCAGTCATCGGCGTAGAGTATCCCTTCTGTCCCCTTGAACTCCCGAGGCATCATCCTCTTGAAGTCCACAATGGTGCCCGGCCTCTGTTGTTGCTGACCAGGTTGTTGCTGCTGCTGAGTGACTCTCTCCACAGCCTGGAGAGCCACTTGGTGAGCATTCTCCATGTTCACCCTCATCATCTCTGTCTGGGCCTGATGTGCCTCAGCCTGCACTCTCTGGGCCTCTGTCGACGTCCTCTGGGCATCGACCATGCCCTGAATCAAAGCGAACATCTGTGCTCCATCGACGGGCACACCTCCTGGATGCTGAACTGGTGGTGGTGGTGCCGTCGTAGCTGTAGGGACCCTCTGAACTGGTGGTGGAGGACCCCCGAATGCTGCAGACACTCCCACATGTACTGAAGATGTAGGAGGTGCTGCTGATGTCTGTCCGACAGCGCGAGAGGTGGCAGACCTCTCTGAATCTGCTGCTCCGAGTCTCTGGGACCTTCTTGGCGGCATCCTGAAGACAGATCGAAAGATTCAATTAAAGCAATAGATACGATATCATCAAGGAAGGACAGTAAAAATTTCTAAAGGAATTAATCATTAAGAGTAGTATTATAAGGATCAGAAATTTCCTAATTGTGATTGAGCATATCCTCGGCCTAATTCCTATTTCCTAAAACAGGTTCGTAGTAATACTCTAAGCGAGCACCTCTACGATATCACTCTAATCTGAATCTAAGACTAGACTACAGACCTGCATGGGCCACCACTAAAAACGTGTCACGACCCACACCCGGAATTTGGGCATGAGTCGTGGGTACGTCCAGCCTACGCCTCAGCATCGGCGGTAGAACGCTGTCTAGGTCACAAACATAGTATATCCTGTCAATAGTCTCAACTCCGTACGGAGGACAATGATAAATAAACCACAGTTCTATAATATACTCAATTACAAGCTATAAGAATAATGGCACGATGAGAAATAGAAAAGAGTTCTAAATAAACCAACCACAATAATCCAACTCAAATCCTGGTCTAGATGACCTCACAAAGTCACAAAATAAATAAATACATCTCAGTCTCAGTCTAAAACAATAATGCAGAAAAAGTAGTCTAAGAGCAGCCAGGTACGTTCTCCTCTAGGCTAGGCAACTCCTCTGGGGTTTCTGGAGTGAAATCACCCTCTAATCCTGGGCCGTAATGAGTGGGGCAAAGATCCTCCAGGTCCTCTGAAAAATGTTATCCAGTCAGGATTGGAGCAAAGCACAAGCACTAACAGCAGTTTCATTAAATTGACAAAGTCTATAAACAGTGTAAGAGATACAAGATGGAAATAAATGCTGAAAATGAGAAGTACATGAGAAAATGAAATAGACAATAGAGCATCTAGCAATGAACAATAAACAGTGAATGCTAGAACAAGTAAATCTGGATAAAGATAAAACATCTAGCTAAGTGTTTGAAATATTAGTTTATCATGTGATCGGCTTGGTACTAGATCAGGCTGGTTATATATGATTAGCTATGATTCTTGAAGGTCAGGCTAACCATATGGTTAGCTATGATGCATGATAATGGTCAGGCTAATCATATATAACAGCTATGAAGCATGATGATGGTCAGGCCGCACCCAACGTGAGAAGTGGGGTGAGCTATGATGCATGTAAAGGATTTGGATATGATCACATAATCTACTAATAATTCCCCATCCCCCAGCTAGCACGATGGATTCCAATCACGACTCCTCATGATGGGGATCTAGGGTGCTAACCCGTGTATCCATAGTGTCGGAATCACGTATGTAATACACTATAATTTATAGAAGTAATCAACAATGAAAACTGTCAGAGAATGTACTCGCCTGTGGTCCTGAGCAAGGTGTGAGGATCAATGTCCAAGGAGAGATCAAAATGACCTATTTATGGAATATAATGTCAGAAACTGAATTAAAGAAATAACAGGTTTAAATAATTAAATATGAGGCCTCTAGGTCTTACTAAAATCTACTGGTCACTACTAGCCCATATATATTATAATAGTCCATATTGGGCAAAACCTAACTAGACTAGTCATTTCTAGGTCTTTGGTAAGTTATCTATGCCATACTTAACCATACTAGTCATATTAACTATAATTGTCACTGATACTAAGGTAATTAGTACATACGAGTTAGTAGGAATCTTATACTAGCTATTTATATCATACATGTATATTATTTCATATCCCTAGGCTAGTTCTCAAAACTTTGGCAATTAATTACATTATCCCTACCCTTGTATCTTACTGACTTTCTGAAACCCACTGACACCTATTACCAGACATTAAAATATCAAGGTGGCCAAAATGACCAAGATAACTGATAAGTCATAGGTTTCAAGATACCCATTCAGGTATCTACATACTGGCACATACACATTTTCACACACTCTAATTAGTTTGTACAGCTGCACATCTAGCTAACACCCTACTCTCTATACCCAGAGATCCCTCTCTTACTGATACACACTCAGTACACACACAGAGAATACACTCTAGACACTCACACACAATTAAACACTGAAACACTTACCCCAACTCCCCACTGATACACTCTCACACTCAGACAGTCAGATACAGCCCAGATATTCTCCCAAAGCTCCTTCCTACCTGACCTCAGTACACCCAAGTACCCCTCTTTGAACTACACTGCTCTTCAGTGTAGTTCCTGCACCTTACTGTTGATACCCTTCACTCCAGAATCTGATACCCACCTTAGGTACTGCACAGTGTAAGACTACACACTGCTATACACACACACACAGGCCTCTTCATCTCTGAAATACTGATACACTGTCATGCCTCACATAGGGACCTCACTGCACTCACACACTGCACCTAACTAGTACACCTACACAGTCACTGTACACTGTGCTCCCCTCATCCAACCTGACACTAAGTATCAGCTAAAGTCTGATACTTACACAGATACTTAACACAGTCTCATAACACTGCTACTCCAGAAACTCTAATTTACACAAATAGTATCTACACACTGACAGGAACATAGTTTACACAGGTAATGCACAGTTACACATGTAGTATCTGCACAGTTACACAATTTCATAGGCCTACACTTCTCACACAAGTAATTCACTTCTCTCTCTCAGAGTTACACACAGGTACACACTCTTAGTCCTCACATAGCTACATGTAAACCTACACACAGTGCTGAAACTCTATACTGACTGATACTCCACACACAGTGACACACAGAATACATAAATCCCATACACAGCCACTGAAACATATAGAATGCAGTCTGAAAACAACCAACCTAATCTGATACACATCTACACATTGATTCACCTAGGTTATACACTGATAACCCAACACATCATAACTCCATCATGTGTAATATGCATATAATATATGACATCAATTAAATCCCCAACTCCTTAACTGATACCTGGCTGCACATAATGAGATTTCGGCTCACAGTTCACAAAACTGCACAGACCTGGCCCAACCCCCTTCCTGCTCTCACAAATGAACACCCAGAAACATACATGAATCCCGACTGCACAGTACCAACACAGTCAGTCATGATTGCACAAAGAATCCCTAAATCACACAATATATTCAATACCTATGCAATTACATGTGTGTATAAATATATTTATAGATTAAAACTTGCAATATCAGAAAGAATTAGATAGGTAATTCCTAAGGGCATTTCTACAAACACCTAGGGGGCTGAAATCGGATCCACACAAGTATCCATGAATCCTAAACTCGAAAACCTAAAATCGAGGTCAACCCTACACTACATAATTACACATAACACAGATAATTCCCCCCTCTCCCAAAATCGAAACCCTAACTTCGAATCTACTCTCATACGTGAGGTGAAAATCAGCCTACACTCAATACCTAGGGTTAGGGTTCCTGATAATTGGGGAAAACCCCATATTGGTCACCAAAACCTAATCCAAAACCCTAAAAACCGAACTACACAGCAAGGGTGGGTTCCTAATGGCCATGAACAACAGAAAACAGAATTAAAGGAATAGAAATAGGGTTTTTTTTTACCTGCAGGGATGGTTTCTTCAATGAGGTTCTTCTTCTCCAAGGCTTCCTGACCCACGTTCCTTGCTTTCCTTGCTTGGAGAAGGAAAGTGGAAACCCTAGGTTTAGGATTTCGAAATCTGGAAGTGGGGAGATGGTTTCTCTTGATGGAGGCTAGGGTTTCTCTTCTACATGAAGAATGAGAGGGTTCCTTTTATATATTAAGGCCCAGTTAGGGTTTCTAATGCATAGCCTAGGTTTAACCCCTAGGTTTAGGTCAATAGGAACTTAACTAACTAAGGTTTAGTCAGTCCAAGGTTTGAGGTTCAACCTACCATTTGAATTCTAGGGTTTTTCTAGAATTAGGTTTACACTTAGGGTTTAGTCATTAGGGTTTGACCTAATGGGTTCTAGGGCTTGACCTAAAACAAATATCACTCACAATATATATTTAGTTTATATAACTCAGCAGATTAATTAAATAAATAATTATTCAAAATGGCTAAATTACACAAATGCCCTTATATGGAAAAGTGGTAGTGACAAGTCTACCCTCCTAAAAGAAATTTCGTCCTCGAAATTGGACTGAACTACAACAAGAATGAAATCAGAAAAGAATATACCTCAAGTCTAGAAGAGATACGGGTATTGCTCGCGCATTTCGTCCTCTCTCTCCCAGGTCGACTCCCCTGGAGAGTGATGTCTCCATGCAACACGAACCAAAGGGATGGTTTGGTTCCGCAACACCTTCTCTCTGCGGTCCAAGATCTCTACGGGCTGCTCGGGGTAGCTGAGCGTCGGACCAACCTCAATCTCCGAGTAGTCAAGTACGTGACTAGGGTCTGCCATGTACCGTCTCAGCTGTGACACGTGGAACACATCATGCACTCCCTCCAATGCAGGCGGCAAGTCTAGTCTATACGCCACTGCACCTATCTTCGCAAGAATACTGAAGGGTCCGATGTAGCGTGGGCTAAGCTTCCCGCCTCGACCAAAACGAATCGTGCCACGCGTCGGAGAAATCCGTAGGAATACTAGATCGCCAACCTAAAACAAAAACAGCCTCAACACGCAGTCTAAACAAACAAACGCAAACCAGAAAATTACAATCTATACCTGAAACTCAAGGGGTCTACGGTGGCTGTCGGCCCAATGCCGCTGTCTGTCCTGCGCCACTCGCAGTCTGTCTCTGATGAGTTTCACCTTCTCTGCTGCATCCACGACCATTTCTGGTCCTAGCAAGGCTCTCTCTCCAACGTCGTCCCAAGATAACGGTGTACGACACCTCCGTCCATAAAGAGCCTCAAATGGTGACATCTCGATGCTGGCCTGGTAGCTGTTGTTGTAAGCAAATTCTACCAGGTGCAGATGATCCTCCCAAGAACCTCCGAGATCTAGAACGCAAGTGCGTAGCATATCCTCGAGAGTCTGAATAGTCCGTTCAGACTGCCCGTCTGTCTGGGGGTGATATGCAGTACTGAACTTGAGCTGAGTGCCCAAGCTAGCCTGCAGGCTCCTCCAGAAGTGGGAAGTGAAACGACTATCCCGATCCGAGATGATGCTTACTGGAACTCCATGAAGTCTAACAATCTGTCGCACGTACATCTCTGCTAGCCTCTCTGTCGACGTGTCCACCTTGAAAGGTAAGAAATGGGCTGATTTGGTCAACCTGTCCACGATGACCCAAATCGCGTCTTTTCCTCCTGGAGAACGTGGAAGCCCTGAAATGAAATCCATGGTCACGTGCTCCCATTTTCATTCTGGAATCGGTAAAGATTGAAGCAAACCTCCTGGCCTCTGCCGGTCTGCCTTTACCTGCTGGCACACTAGACACCGAGATACGAAGCGTGCTACCTCGCGCTTCATTCCATACCACCATACGTGCTCCCTCAAGTCTCGATACATCTTGTTGGCACCGGGATGCATCGAGTACTGAGAGCGGTGTGCCTCCTGCAAAACCTCCTCGCGCAGCTCCCCGCTCGGTACATACATCCTCGTGCCGTGCCGTAGGGAACCATCCTCTGCGATAGTAAAGTCGTCCGACAATCCTGTCTGAACCTGTGCCCTGATACTCCTCAGAGTCTCATCATCGTACTGCGCAGCTCTGATCCTGTCCATCAGTTTGGACTGTATCTGCAATCCCCACATCTGAATCTCAGTACCGGGAACTAACACTTCAATCTCCAAGCTCTCCAAATCAGCCAACAAATGTCTATCTGTCGTCAAGTACATAGCCGTCGGATACCTGCTCAAGGCATCGGCGACTACGTTAGCCTTCCCTGGATGGTACTGCAATAAGATGTCGAAGTCCTTCATCAACTCCAACCACCTCCTCTGCTTCATATTCAGCTCCTTCTGTGTGAACACGTACTTCAAGCTCTTGTGGTCGGTAAAGATCTCCATACGCTCTCCGTACAGGTAATGTTTCTACAGCTTTAGAGCGAAAATAACTGCTGCCAACTCTAAATCGTGGGTGGGGTAGTTCTTTTCATGAGGGCATAACTGCCTGGAAGCATAGGCAATTACCTTCCCGTGCTGCTGAAGAACGCATCCCAGACCCTTCCCTGAAGCATCACTGTAGATGGTAAAACCACCTGTCCCTGCTGGCAACGTCAAAACTGGAGCTGTTGTCAACCTCTTCTTTAGTTCATCAAATGCAGCCTGGCACTCCTCCGTCCAGACAAAATCTACATCTTTCCTAGTCAGCCTGGTCATCGATGCTGCAATCTTGGAGAAGTCTTGTACAAACCTCCTGTAGTATCCTGCTAGCCCGAGAAAACTCCTGATCTCAGCTACCGAACTGGGGGTAGCCCACAACTCCACTGCCTCGATCTTCTTTGGGTTTACCGAGATTCCGTCACCCGATACCACATGCCCAAGAAATTCGACCTTGTCAAGGAAGAATTCACACTTAGAGAGTTTCCCGTACAGCTTCTTCCTCCTGAGAGTCTCTAAGACCAACCTCAGGTGCTCTTCGTGCTCCTCCGGGGTCTTGGAATACACAAGAATATCGTCAATGAATACCACCACGAACTTGTCAAGGTACTGGTGGAACACCTTGTTCATCAGGTTCATGAATACTGCCGGTGCATTGGTTAAACCAAATGGCATCACCATGAACTCAAACTGGCCGTATCTGGTCCAAAAAGCTGTCTTCGGCGTGTCTTCTTTCTTCACCTTCACCTGGTGATAGCCTGACCTCAAATCAATCTTCGAAAACACCCTCGCCCCGCTCAACTGGTCGAAAAGATCATCTATCCTCGGCAGCGGGTACTTGTTCTTGATAGTGATATTGTTCAAAGCTCTATAATCAATGCACATGCGCACCGTGCCATCCTTCTTCGGTACGAACAATACCGGAGCTCCCCATGGTGATGAACTAGATTTGATGAAGCCTTTGTCCTGCAACTCCTCAACTTGCTTCTTCAGTTCTGCCAGCTCGCTGTTGTTGACTCTATAGACATGTTGTGAAATGGGCTCCGCTCCTGGAACCAAGTCTATAGAGAATTCAACATCTCTGTCTGGCGGCAAACCTGGCAACTCTTCTGGAAATACATCCAGGAACTCCGCTATCAGAGGATGTGGCAACTCCTCTTCTTCTGCCCTGGCTCCACAAAATATGCTCCTGCTCTGTTCCGTTGCTCCTCTGACGACCTCAAACTCCGGCTCTCCTGGTGGTCTAAACAATACTCTGCCTCTATGACAATCTATAGTAGCATGATGTCTACTCAACCAGTCCATTCCGAGCACAATATCGTACCCCGGAAGTGGCATGACGAGTAAGCTCACGCTCAAGTCTCGGCCTCCTACTGACACCCTCCGGTCCTTGCAGTGATCACGAACTAGGATAATACCTCCACCAGTCGTGATCTTGCAAGTCCTAGCTAATGGTTCTGTGTCTAAATGATGTCGAAGTGCATATGATACAGACACAAAACTATGGGAAGCGCCAGAATCGAACAAGGTAAATGCAGGAATACAATCGAGAAGAATCGAACCTGTGATCAAGTCTCCTGCTGGCTCGATCTCCTCGACTGCCATGGCGTATGCTCGCCCCTGGGGTGCACCTCTCTGCTGCTGATGCTGGGTGAACTTCTGATGTTGCGGTGGAAGTGGTCCCCTCTGTTGTTGGCCTCCTGATGCGGTAGGCACCCTGTCTGATCCTCTCTGGGCGGCTGCTCCACCCTGACCTGGACGAAAGGTAGGACAATCCTTCAGCTGGTGTGTCGTCGATCCACAGGATAGACATGAGCCCAATCTCTTCCTGCAGATATCTTTAGTATGTCCCATCTTCCCGCAGTACGCACACTGGATGGCGGACTGGTTCTGTCTCTGTTGCTACTGCTGGGCCTGCCCTCGGGCTGGTGCCTGATGCTGCTGCTGAAAGGGTCTCTGCTGTTGCTGCTGAAAGTGTGGACGCTTGCCCGGTCCCGTACTACTGTTTGCTCCTCCGGAACCATCGCGTCCCCTCTTAGGCCTGAGGCCCAAGTCGTCCTCGGCTACTTGGGCATCCATCAATATGCCCTCGTAGGTAGCTGTGCGACGTCCCGACGTGCGAGACTTGATCTCCCTTGTCAGCCCCTTTCTGAATTTCCGGGCCCTGTCCCCCGGAACTCTAATCATCGATGGCGCGAAGCGGCTCAGGCAGGAAAACTCTGCGGCATACTCATCGACGGACGAGCTCCCCTGGGCTAAGTCATGGAACTGACTCTCCAAAGCTCCCAGGGCAACGTCAGGAAAGAACTTCTCCTTGAAGAGCTCCTTGAAAGCTTCCCAAGTGAGTCCCCTGCGCAAAAGTCTCGGCTCCGTGCGAAACCAGGTCAGGGCAATGTCGAACATCTGGCTGCCAGCGGCCTCGATCTGGAGCGCCTCTGGAAGCTGTGCCAACCGCAAGTTCCTCTCGATATCCTCTAGCCAGTCATCGGCGTAGAGTATCCCTTCTGTCCCCTTGAACTCCCGAGGCATCATCCTCTTGAAGTCCACAATGGTGCCCGGCCTCTGTTGTTGCTGACCAGGTTGTTGCTGCTGCTAAGTGACTCTCTCCACAGCCTAGAGAGCCACTTGGTGAGCATTCTCCATGTTCACCCTCATCATCTCTGTCTGGGCCTGATGTACCTCAGCCTGCACTCTCTGGGCCTCTGCCGACGTCCTCTGGGCATCGACCATGCCCTGAATCAAAGCGAACATCTGTGCTCCATTGACGGGCACACCTCCTGGATGCTGAACTGGTGGTGGTGGTGCCGTCGTAGCTGTGGAGACCCTCTGAACTGGTGGTGGAGGACCCCCGAATGCTGCAGACACTCCCACATGTACTGGAGATGTAGGAGGTGCTGCTGATGTCTGTCCGGCAGCGCGAGAGGTGGCAGACCTCTCTGAATCTGCTGCTCCGAGTCTCTGGGACCTTCTTGGCGGCATCCTGAAGACAGATCGAAAGATTCAATTAAAGCAATAGATACGATATCATCAAGGAAGGACAGTAAAAATTTCTAAAGGAATTAATCATTAAGAGTAGTATTATAAGGATCAGAAATTTTCTAATTGTGATTGAGCATATCCTCGGCCTAATTCCTATTTCCTAAAACAGGTTCGTAGTAATACTCTAAGCGAGCACCTCTACGATATCACTCTAATCTGAATCTAAGACTAGACTACAGACCTGCATGGGCCACCACTAAAAACGTGTCACGACCCGCACCCGAAATTTGGGCATGAGTCGTGGGTACGTCCAGCCTACGCCGCAGCATCGGTGGTAGAACGCTGTCTAGGTCACAAACATAGTATATCCTGTCAATAGTCTCAACTCCGTACGGAGGACAATGATAAATAAACCACAGTTCTATAATATACTCAATTACAAGCTATAAGAATAATGGCACGATGAGAAATAGAAAAGAGTTCTAAATAAACCAACCACAATAATCCAACTCAAATCCTGGTCTAGATGACCTCACAAAGTCACAAAATAAATAAATACATCTCAGTCTCAGTCTAAAACAATAATGCAGAAAAAGTAGTCTAAGAGCAGCCAGGTACGTTCTCCTCTAGGCTAGGCAACTCCTCTGGGGTTTCTGGAGTGAAATCACCCTCTAATCCTGGGCCGTAATGAGTGGGACAAAGATCCTCCAGGTCCTCTGAAAAATATTATCCAGTCAGGATTGGAGCAAAGCACAAGCACTAACAGCAGTTTCATTAAATTGACAAAGTCTATAAACAGTATAAGAGATACAAGATGGAAATAAATGCTGAAAATGAGAAGTACATGAGAAAATGAAATAGACAATAGAGCATCTAGCAATGAACAATAAACAGTGAATGCTAGAACAAGTAAATCTGGATAAAGATAAAACATCTAGCTAAGTGTTTGAAATATTAGTTTATCATGTGATCGGCTTGGGACTAGATCAGGCTGGTTATATATGATTAGCTATGATTCTTGAAGGTCAGGCTAACCATATGGTTAGCTATGATGCATGATAATGGTCAGGCTAATCATATATAACAGCTATGAAGCATGATGATGGTCAGGCCGCACCCAACGTGAGAAGTGGGGTGAGCTATGATGCATGTAAAGGATTTGGATATGATCACATAATCTACTAATAATTCCCCATCCCCCAGCTAGCACGATAGATTTCAATCACGACTCCTCATGATGGGGATCTAGGGTGCTAACCCGTGTATCCATAGTGTCGGAATCAAGTATGTAATACACTACAATTTATAGAAGTAATCAACAATGAAAACTGTCAGAGAATGTACTCGCCTGTGGTCCTGAGCAAGGTGTGAGGATCAATGTCCAAGGAGAGATCAAAATGACCTATTTATGGAATATAATGTCAGAAACTGAATTAAAGAAATAACAGGTTTAAATAATTAAATATGAGGCCTCTAGGTCTTACTAAAATCTACTGGTCACTACTAGCCCATATATATTATAATAGTCCATATTGGGCAAAACCTAACTAGACTAGTCATTTCTAGGTCTTTGGTAAGTTATCTATGCCATACTTAACCATACTAGTCATATTAACTATAATTGTCACTGATACTAAGGTAATTAGTACATACGAGTTAGTAGGAATCTTATACTAGCTATTTATATCATACATGTATATTATTTCATATCCCTAGGCTAGTTCTCAAAACTTTGGCAATTAATTACATTATCCCTACCCTTGTATCTTACTGACTTTCTGAAACCCACTGACACCTATTACCAGACATTAAAATATCAAGGTGGCCAAAATGACCAAGATAACTGATAAGTCATAGGTTTCAAGATACCCATTCAGGTATCTACATATTGGCACATACACATTTTCACACACTCTAATTAGTTTGTACAGCTGCACATCTAGCTAACACCCTACTCTCTATACCCAGAGATCCCTCTCTTACTGATACACACTCAGTACACACACAGAGAATACACTCTAGACACTCACACACAATTAAACACTGAAACACTTACCCCAACTCCCCACTGATACACTCTCACACTCAGACAGTCAGATACAGCCCAGATATTCTCCCAAAGCTCCTTCCTACCTGACCTCAGTACACCCAAGTACCCCTCTTTGAACTACACTGCTCTTCAGTGTAGTTCCTGCACCTTACTGTTGATACCCTTCACTCCAGAATCTGATACCCACCTTAGGTACTACACAGTGTAAGACTACACACTGCTATACACACACACACAGGCCTCTTCATCTCTGAAATATTGATACACTGTCATGCCTCACATAGGGACCTCACTGCACTCACACACTGCACCTAACTAGTACACCTACACAGTCACTGCACACTGTGCTCCCCTCATCCAACCTGACACTAAGTATCAGATAAAGTCTGATACTTACACAGATACTTAACACAGTCTCATAACACTGCTACTCCAGAAACTCTAATTTACACAAATAGTATCTACACACTGACAGGAACATAGTTTACACAGGTAATGCACAGTTACACATGTAGTATCTGCACAGTTACACAATTTCATAGGCCTACACTTCTCACACAGGTAATTCACTTCTCTCTCTCAGAGTTACACACAGGTACACACTCTTAGTCCTCACACAGCCACATGTAAACCTACACACAGTGCTGAAACTCTACACTGACTGATACTCCACACACAGTGACACACAGAATACATAAATCCCATACACAGCCACTGAAACATATAGAATGCAGTCTGAAAACAACCAACCTAATCTGATACACATCTACACATTGATTCACCTAGGTTATATACTGATAACCCAACACATCATAACTCCATCATGTGTAATATGCATATAATATATGACATCAATTAAACCCCCAACTCCTTAACTGATACCTGGCTGCACATAATGAGATTTCGGCTCACAGTTCACAAAACTGCACAGACCTGGCCCAATCCCCTTCCTGCTCTCACAAATGAACACACAGAAACATACATGAATCCCGACTGCACAGTACCAACACAGTTAGTCACGATTGCACAAAGAATCCCTAAATCACACAATATATTCAATACCTATGCAATTACATGTGTGTATAAATATATTTATAGATTAAAACTTGCAATATCAGAAAGAATTAGATAGGTAATTCCTAAGGGCATTTCTACAAACACCTAGGGGGCTGAAATCGGATCCACACAAGTATCCATGAATCCTAAACTCGAAAACCTAAAATCGAGGTCAACCCTACACTACATAATTACACATAACACAAATAATTCCTACCTCTCCCCAAATCGAAACCCTAACTTCGAATCTACTCTCATACGTGAGGTGAAAATCAGCCTACACTCAATACCTAGGGTTAGGGTTCCTGATAATTGGGGAAAACCCCATGTTGGTCACCAAAACCTAATCCAAAACCCTAAAAACCGAACTACACAGCAAGGGTGGGTTCCTAATGGCCATGAACAACAGAAAACAGAATTAAAGGAATAGAAATAGGGTTTTTTTTTTACCTGCAGGGATGGTTTCTTCAATGAGGTTCTTCTTCTCCAAGGCTTCCTGACCCACGTTCCTTGCTTTCCTTGCTTGGAGAAGGAAGGTGGAAACCCTAGGTTTAGGATTTCGAAATCTGGAAGTGGGGAGATGGTTTCTCTTGATGGAGGCTAGGGTTTCTCTTCTACATGAAGAATGAGAGGGTTCCTTTTATATATTAAGGCCCAGTTAGGGTTTCTAATGCATAGCCTAGGTTTAACCCCTAGGTTTAGGTCAATAGGAACTTAACTAACTAAGGTTTAGTCAGTCCAAGGTTTGAGGTTCAACCTACCATTTGAATTCTAGGGTTTTTCTAGAATTAGGTTTACACTTAGGGTTTAGTCATTAGGGTTTGACCTAATGGGTTCTAGGGCTTGACCTAAAACAAATATCACTCACAATATATATTTATTTTATATAACTCAGCAGATTAATTAAATAAATAATTATTCAAAATGGCTAAATTACACAAATGCCCTTATATGGAAAAGTGGTAGTGACAAGAAGCCATAATGGACCGTTTAGTCTTGAACAAGGATGACATGCAGCTAAGATTCGTGAGTGCTACAGTCCACCCTGTCCGGATACGTGAGACTATCGTGAGTTCCGTCCGGATCGGATCGGTGCCAGTGCCCCAGCAACCGTCCGCAGGAACCGTTGGCCTTGTGCACAAGTTGTCCGTGATCAATCGTTCATGATACGTTAACGTTGATGCAATGAGGCAATATGAACATGAGACAAGCAATATTGCATGATTCGTTTTGTATAGTCTTTCTGACAGTTTATTTCATAGCAAGTGTATTCCATACTTAGCACAATTTATGGAAGAAAATGCATTCTAACTAAAATTGAAGCATGTATAGAACATTCCCAAATGAACAAGCATACAAATAAGCAACCGTTCCTAAGTTGAATGACAAGCATAATATTATCCAAGTTTATTCTCTTTTTAGCTTGGTTTCTTTTATTATTACATCGTTTGATCGGGGCACAAGAATACAAGTATTTTAGCTGTGAAGCTTGGAAGCAGGGCTAGCTAATCGGGATGGTAGCCACTCACTTGGTTGAAAGGAAAGAAGAAGGAAAGAGGCGCTTCACGACTCCGCTCGTATGCCGCCTACTGCTCGTTCATCTGTATTACACGAAAAGCTTGATCAATACTCCTTTCACTCTTTCCAATCTCGGAATTGAAGTACAATTTAATAAACGAAAACAATGAAATCCATCGAAATCGTTCAAGGAAAACAAGCAAATCCCAAAACTAACTCAAAGTACGAAAGCAACAAGCGACATCGAAAACTGAGGTAATAAAAGATAGCATCGGAGAGGTCCCTCCTGACCCTGCCGCTAAGCCGATCCTTGGGACGCGGTCCACTGAATATGGGAATCAATTTCGAAGAAACAAATCCATAATGAGGACAAGTTCTTATTTCAATCTATCCCGATCGAACGATACCGTTGTGTTTCTTAGCCGCGCTCTCCACACCGGGAGAACGGGGCGCTACATGTGTGAGTTGTGAGGCTTAGATCGAGTAGCCTACCCTTGCCCATACGTCGAAAAGTTGTCCTCATTTGCATTCATATATATTGTCTTGTATATCGTACTTATATATTTTCAAACATTATGCATGTTTACTGTATTCAAATTGGCTTGCTTCTATGGATCTTGTTATGTCCCTCTGAGGACCTGGTCCCTTTCCAAGTGTAGATGTTCATGAGTATTCGCAGGAGCGCAGATCCGAACTGGTTGATTCTATTTGAGGAGGCCTGCCCTTCGAGCCTCGTGATTATTGGTGATGTACTTATGTTATGTTTGTACTTATATATTCGAGTTGGTTGTGGATTTGTTTCCATCCAACTATCATCTTTATATTCTTTGTATTAAGATCTAGTTTTATAGATATTGGCTATTTATTTATATATAATTTTTTTTGGATGAGATTTAGTTATACCCTGTGACTTGTGATAGTAATACCACATGTGAGCTTATATTCATATTACAGCGTATGTGTGTATTATGGTATCCATATATTGGAGTTGCCATATACATGCGGCTGGCATGCTTATGTGTCCTAGTCTTAAGTATTTTGGGACTGGGGCGTGACATATTTTTGTGGTGGCCCATGCAGGTCGATAGCATATTGTCTCAGTTACGTTACTGTACCGAACAAGCCTGCACCTAGGATTAGAGTATAGGATCTCATCCACAATTGACTATAATTCACATTCCTTTCCATCTATTCTATTTAAACTATTGCATCATGCTTGATTCATGTGCTTCCCTAATTCCTTGAGTATAGCCCCTCCTAGAATATAGGACTCCCTGTTGATAGATAATAAGTAGGGTAATCTTCCTATTAAGAATACAACTGGAGTATCAACACATCACTAAGATCCAAATGCCTAATGAACCCTAGCGCCCCTTATCTATAGATTGGTTTACCATTACCCCTTGATGTATTTATGAAGACTTGAGAGTAGTATAGACACTACAAGAGTTATTTAGAGATTTTACCATAATGTTTGACCCTAGTATTGAGGAACCAATAGAAATCCAAGGTTCAGTATTAGGACTAATCTAGCTTTTCGTGGTGAGATAGTACTAGAGAACTATAAATTTAGCTTTTGTCTTAATAGTAGCAGACAGTACCTTAGAAAGCCAAGAGCAATGCATAGAATATTTTTTTGATCATACCTCAAACACAGATATTAGCATAGCATCTTCCCTTAGAAAACCATGACATTATCTAGAGTCTTTCTATCTAGTTTTATGACTTGTTCCTCTGAACCCTTAGCGCTCGCTATTAGTGAGACGACTAAATTTCTTTCCTTCATCTTTTAATTCGTGCCACCTAAATCTCTATGATTATAGACCAAGTGATTTTATTCTATGTTAGGATATATAGCTTGCTAGGATTATAGTTATAAACTTGAATTTGAATTCCTGTGCTTAGTAGTTTGAACATGATGGTTTAAGTTATTCTTGTAGATTGTGACCTGATGATTATTCCTTAGTTTTCAATTGTGTAACTTGTACCATACCTCGATACGAGTTATATTCCCTTCTTCCCTTAAAGGCTAATAACTTTTTCATTCATACTATTGACACATGTCCTATGAGCACTATGACTAAGACTTAAGATAATCGCTACCTATATAATACAATAGGAGACCCTAATGAGTACCAAGATCTTTTTTGCATGTACCCCAATAAGAGTTTATACTTTACAAGGACCAGGTTATTCTGCAGAATCCCCTCAAGACAGCTACATCAGTAGTTTAATTCTTTTAAATTGGGTAGTATGCCTCATAACCTAGTAACACATAGTCCTTTTGACCCATTAATAAAAGGTAATGGAATGACACCAACTATAGACTTCCATAAGAAGATAATGTTTAATCAGACTGTAGAACTTAGAAGCCCATACCCCTATTTGGTCGACTATCGACTTAGACAAGGAGTTAGTATGACAACTGTAGAGATTGTAAGAGTCTTATCTTCTTTGTAAACTTGGATTATTTTGTAACTTCTCTCATCATAATCTAGCGTACTTATATTTTTTGTACTACCTTGACTTATGCTGCTATTATAGCCTAATTTTTGTAAGCTTATTCTTTTATCGAGCTTGCTCATGACATATGTATTATTGGGTGCACACAATAATACAATTGCCTAATCAGAATCGGTGTATTAAGGTCTAGCAAACCTTAGTGCGCTAGGTTTACTCTTCGCATGAATACTTTACGTGGATTAAGATATATTGTAGTAGACGAATATACTTGCCCCTAGAGATGTCTGACATATCGTATCAGTTACATAACTATACTGATACGAGCATGTAAATAGAAAATTACCAAAGTAGGATTTCAATCCACAACTGCCCTGACAACTCTCTTTTCGAATTCTTTAATCTCTTTGAACCTCGTACTTGTATTCTATCACCTTCACCTTAAATTCTTTATTATTGCTCTTCGTCTTCCCTTCTTTCAGAAAGATGAAACCTCGTGCTTGGTATAAGTAGACACACTGATAGAACTAGATATACCCCATAAGGCTAATCACATGACTTAGTGACTCTCTTTTATAATTAATTAAGGGCATATCATAGGTGATATATTTGGTGTTAAAACCTTGAGGATTGAATAACATGATTAAATAATTTGAGGAATAGTTTTTCTAGATGTATAGCTTTAGGTGATAGATGGATAAATTTTAAGTTGGATAGATTGTAAACCCCTCACCCAAAATTAGACCTACTTGGCTTAGATAGTGAGACTAAGGCTAGATTGAATCCAATTAGAAAGAGAACACGGTATTTTTATTTAATTTTGCAATAATTATATCACTTAGCGCACCTTACCGTTGCTTCGATAATTGGAGCACTACACTAGCGACTGTCTTCCTACAAATTCTACGTCCTTGTCCTAGACATGCCCGCCACCTATTTTGACCTTGGTGTAACTCATAATTATGCTCTCTTGTGCTACATTTTTAGTCGCACAATAAACGTCGCGGACGTTATTTCTTAATTCTAAAAATAAAATCGATCTTGTATCCTTGTGCATTCCAATCAAAATTGGAGACACAATCTTGACCCATTTTGTACCACCCAAATTTTGATAATATCCTATCCTGAGCCCTCTATGCCCATGACACTTGTGTCCCACCTAATTTTATCCCCATATACTTCTAATTAATTCAAGAACACCTTGCGCATTAATTTTGATTAATCCAAATTCCATTCTTGTGTAATTTTCCAATTGTTGGGTGTTTTTATGCAAAAGTACATTAAGGTGTCCACACCAATGGACATGACACATGAAAAAACCTATTTTTTGTTCATATGAATTTTTCCAATGATCTTTGGAATGTTCAACGCGTAATATCGCCCCCTCACTTAAACCTAGCCTTTTATTTTAAACAATGCAAATTATAGCCCTCCAAACATCCCCATGACAATTGGAAAACCATGGAGATTAGGATGGAGGAAGGTACAGAATAAGCAGCAAATCTCTATCTTATACCATCATTAACTTTCTATTGTGGCTTATTTTTAATTTCGAGGACGAAATTTTTATAAGTTGGATAGAATATAAAACCCCTAATCCTAAAAATCATATTTACCTTTTAATTAATTAATAAATAAATTATAGTAATTATGAGCTAATTAGAGAAAATAGAATTTATTTAATTTTTACTTTTAGGTGTTTGTGCATTTAGGGATTTTTGGAGCAATTATAAATTTTTGTTAATTTATTCCATGTAGGAGACCTATAGGACGGTAGATTAATTGTATGCTCTAAAATAAATTTCTAGAAATTTCTCTCTCTCTCTCTCTCTCTCTCTCTCTATATATATATATATATATATATATATATATATATATATATATATATATATATATATATATATATATATATATATATATATATTTAATGCTTAGTAATTAAAATAGAAATAGAAAATAAAAGAATATAATAAAAGAAATAGAATTAGAAAAAGAAATAAGAAAGAAAAAGAAATAAAAGGAAATAAGAATTCTTATTGGATCCTTAAACCCAAACCATACCATATTTTCTACCAACCCACCCGCTAACTAAACCTACCAAAATATAAAGCAGCAGCAGCAAAGGCTATCCCTCCCCTGCGCGCTGAGAAGACCCCGCCCCTGCTCGTTATATATATATATATATATATATATATATATATATATATATATATATATATATATATATATATATATAATGGAGCCACAAAACTCTAACCCTAATCCTCCATCTCCCACGCCGACCCGCTGACCGCCGGAGCCCCCCCGCGCCGTGCCGGAGCCCCTGCGCCGCCGCTGAAAGCCGCCACCGCCGGCCATCTCCGCACGACCGCGTACTCCGCCGCGACAGAGAATAAACTACAACTTACCTGTGTTCACGCTCCGTTTCCCGCACCATCGCTCGACCAAACTCGACCCCGTCTTCACTTGTATGTTCATGACTTAACTCTCTTTAATATTTTGCATTAGATGACCTCGAACAGCGCGTAAACCTAGGTGAAAATAACGACCAAGTTGGCGAAAAATGATAACTTTTGGGTATCGCAGAAAATTGCGGTAACTACCTATGTTCACGGATTCGTATCTCCCACCACAGAGATCCGAATTCGGTTTTTCTTTTTGGTATGCGAAGACCACTTGACCTAGTTTATTTTCTGTCAAATATGTTAATTTATTAATTATTGTGTGTAGAATTAAATTAGTTGGAAAACCCCGAAAACCTACTTTTTTCTTAATTCTAGAAATTGCTAAACGGAGCACGCTCCGCCAAACAGGAACGCTCCATCGTGTACCAAGTGTACCAAAAGGTGCGTACAGTATACCCGAATGTTTGGCCTTTCCAGAAACTGATTTGGACGCGTGTGCGCGTCGGAATCAGCCCGTATCCGCAGAAATCCTCCGTGTCGTAACTTTTGTAAAAGCCCTGCACATTTAGTGCACGCTCGTTAGAATACGACAAAACTTGTGCCACTGGAATCGTGGTATCGCGCTGGTCCTGTGACCCAATTTTTATGCAATTCTGAGACAGTTGACCAAGTCATCAATTGGCGGGCCCTACGGTTGACTTTTTGGGCAAAATTGTGTTCGGCTCACCGGAATCCACAGCTGGACATACCGTTGAGTTTGTACTGACTTTTAGAATTAGTTTGACCTATAATTTATCCCATTTAGAGACCTTTACCTCTGGCACGCTTTTCGGTGAAAGGTGGCCCACATGTGGAGCCCGCTTTGATCCAAAATTATCGTTTTGCCCCTGTGTCCAAATTGGACGAAAATATGGTGTTTTTTAGCTATCTCGCTTATTCTAGGAACGTTTGTGATGTTTATTTCAGCATCCGAAGACGTTCATTCTGAGGTCGTAACTTCTGATCCTGTGTGCTTGACTTTTGGACGTTACACTTTGCAGCTTTCTTATCAGGCAAGATACCTTGCCAAATTGCTTACAGTACTTTGCATGCTTATTATATTTCTATATATTCATTGCATTTCTGTATAATTATTGCATGTGTAGTTTCTTTCAGTCATTATTATATATTAGATATGTTGACACACACTTGACACCTAGTACCATGAGAGGACAATCATTAGGCGTATGGGCTTTTAACCACTCTGGTAAACCGTAGTATATAGCTCGTACTACGGGCGTGTGTCGCGCTAGTCGCTACCCCCGAGGTATGTCAATTTCTGTAGAGTCACGCTGGTCGCTACCCCCGAGGTATATCGATTTCTGATGTCCACTGGTGTGTGTGTGAGTTGTGAGGCTTAAATCGAGTAGCCTACTCTTGCCCATACGTCAAAAAGTTATCCTCATTTGCATTCATATAGATTGTCTTGTATAGCGTACTTATATATTTTCAAATATTATGCATGTTTACTGTATTCAAATTGGCTTGCTTTTATGTATCTTGTTACGTCCCTCTGAGGACCTGGTCCCTTTTCAGGTGTAGATGTTCATGAGTATTCGCAGGAGCACAGATTCGGACTGGTTGATTCTATTTGAGGAGGCCTGCCCTTCGAGCCTCGTAATTATTGGTGATGTACTTATGTTACTTATATATTCGAGTTGGTGGTGGATTTGTTTCCATCCAACTATCATCTTTAAATTCTTTGTATTGAGATCTAGTTTCATAGATATTGGCTATTTATTTATATATGATTTTCTGTGGATGAGATTTAGTTATACCCTGTGACTTGTGATAGTTATACCACATGTGAGCTTATATTCATATTATAGCGTACGCGTGTATTATGGTATCCATATATTGGAGTTGCCATATACATGCGGCTGGCATGCTTACGTGTCCTAGTCCTAAGTATTTTGGGACTGGGGCATGATTATATATCTCTATTTATGTATATATATCTTACCTCAAACCAATCATGATCACTTGTATCCAATGCACTAGTTATTAACTTCTATAATACAATTATTTCACTTCACTCTCAAAGGCCGACATATGATTATATATCTCTATTAATGTATATGTATCTCCCCTCAAACCTTACAGACAAATATGCAAATCAGTGATGAACTATATATCTTCTAAGACCAATCTTGATATTTCTCAACCCATGACATAATATTAACACTCATGCTTTCACTTTATGATACTCATGAACTTCCACACTGACACTTATCATCCAGTGTACATCCTGTACATAATTTCTTGACACTTCTCCCACCTATTGCTTCCAACACATCACTAGCCTCAATATTAGGTGAGATATCCATCACTAGTCATATACTGGTACACTCCTATCTACTCACATTAATGCTCTACTTTATCTTAACACAAGTCTTACTACTTTAGCACAATGTATTATTATTCTCTCATACTTTCCTATATACTTATGGGTACCATTCTACTATGGCATGCTCATTAATACCCTTTATGCATATATATTTCTCTACTCTTGACACACCCAAGTATCAACCACCAAATTGAATATCATGCTCTATTAATTTTTAACACAATTTTCTTTATACTTAATTGTTATATGGATCACCCAACTACATGAATTCATGACTATCCTAAACTGGTATACTGACTTTGATACTAACCCATGGAACCACTACTGATATTCTCTACTCTCTCTTCTACTAACTTATAATTACACCTATCATAGAACTACTGCTACAAAGTAATATGCTATGGGTTATCCTTAGATTTATGCCTATTAAACACATGCCTAACCAAGAACCACTTATAGACTCATAAGTCACACTCTCAACAATCAATACTGATACTCAAGACACAAACCTAATTGTAATTCACCAATTATCATACTAACAAGGAACCCTAATGAAGCTCTATAAGGAACTAGACTGAAGTACTGAAAGTATTTCTACTCCTAAGCTAAAGAATAATGGAACAAAGTCCTGAAATAACAGAAATGAATAAGTATTGAGATGATACTTTAAGAACAAATTTTAGATACGATCTGATAATCATACACGTCTGTCCGAAATCATGACACTCAGAATCCTTGCCACGCCAGTAAGCATAGCTGCGATAAACGATAATTCCATAACTAGGGTATGCAACTCTATAATCATGTCATCTAAGATCCTCACCACGCCAACCGGTATGGCTGCGAGAAACTCTAAATTTCATAACTAAGATATATACATCCGAAGTCAGGTCCCTACGTTTCCACTACGCCAGCTAATATGGCTGAGATAAACTCTAGGCTTCATAACAAAGGCAGACGTTTCACCTTTCTCACTGTCCTCATCAATAGATGTCATCAGATGATACCGTAACTTAGTCCGTAAAATTTCTCTCGATATAAAATAAAACTCAATAACGAACACCAAAAATTAAAATCAACTGATCACCAAGAATCAAATTCAACAATCGATCACCAAGAATCAAATTCAATAACAACAAGTGAGAGCGGACGGAAACAAGAAAAAAGATTTGAAATAGAAATTATAATAAGATTCTCAAGGGTCATCCCAGGAATCTCTCAAAAAATTTGTGATTGAGTATTCTCTCATCCTAATATCTTATATCCTATAGCCTATATCCTATCGCAGGCTCGCAGTAGTACAACTTAGTCATCGCACTACCACGATATCGCATAAATTAAGAAGCCTGACCTGCATGGGCCACCACTAAAAATGTGTCATGACCCGCACCTGATGTAGGGATGCAAGTCAAAAATAACGCCCAGCCTACGTCACAGAATCGGCGGTAGAACGCTGTCTTGGTCTACTATACTATCTAAAATCTCACAATAATATAAAGTCTGCCAACAATAGCTCACACAAAACTTAATCACAATCTAAAGTACGAGAAGATATGAAGAAAGTCTAACTATACATCAAAAATATAATAATCAATAATAAAACAATATCCAATCACAAACTATAAGCCGAAAATAAATCCGGTACCAAAATGCTAAAGAAACTAACTATGAAAACTAGTTATTCGGATAAACCTTCCGACAATCACTCCAGAACTAGTAGATCCAATTCTGCACCATCTATAAGTCGAAGTCCATAGTATGTCGGACACCAATCTCTCGGATCCTCTGAAAAATATTTTACAGTCAGGAATGGAGCGAAGTACATCTCTAACAGCAATTCTAAATCAATGATATGAACTATATAGCAGTAAATAGATGTGAATATACAAGATGCCATATACATATACAAGAGATACACAATAAAATAAATACTATAAATAAATACAAGAATGAACAATATGGCAAATGAACAAGAATATACTAATGACTAAGTGAGTGAGTACCAGCTTTAACATGTGATCGGCTTGGGAACTTGATACAAGATTTATGGCCTGGCTAATCATACGTGCGGTGTATGATTAACACTATTCAATGCAAGACTTGATAGAAGGAGGGTATGATCACATATCTATACTACATACTCCCCAACCCCGACTGGTATAATAGATCCAACCATGGTATGCTATGGCACAGGATTCTCCAAGAAGATAGCGACTCTTACCGAGAATCAGTGTCTGTACATGTACAAGATAATCAATGAAACAAGGCCTGCATAAGATACACCATATACCAAGGAATAACATCGCATGACGAGATCCGGATATACCAATCCGTGTAACCATCGTGTCAAGAAAACTTGGATATCTACACTAAATACAATGAACATAGAGGATATCATAAATGAGAAACTATCAGAGAATGTACTCGCCTGCAGTCCAGAGCAATGAATGTCAAACTGTCCGAACTGGTGTTACACAGACCTATATATGGAATATTGTATTAATACAAGGTTCTGGAAAGAAAATAAGTTAAACTAGTCAACTTCTAGGTCAACAAGTCAATTCTAAGTCAAAAGTCAAACTCGGTCAACTCTAAGTCAACTATAGTCAAACTATGGTCAACTACCTATTTCTAGGTTGCATAAGTCTAACTCAAAGATATTTGGCTCACATACTATGAACCTAGGCCATACAAGCTACATCTTAGGATACTAAGATACCGTATCTCAGGATACGCAAACAAGGGATAAATATAACACATATGTACATATCAAACAATATTATATAAAATCTTAATTACAAATGCTAAATGGATACCTTAGTTTTGAACCAACTTGGTATCGCAATACTAAATCTCTATCTTGATACCCAAACCCAATACCTTGGGTATCCTTAATACCTTGGCATTTACCTTCGTATCTCAATGTAATGTCACTATATATATTAACTATCCAACTATAATTATAAAGTACCATGTATTTAGTATTTATACAATACTATATACCTTATTTTAGTCACCTTAATACCAACCCATAATTAGTTTATAACTATCCTATTACTATGCCAACACATACTACTCATACCTTGGTATCTCTTGATACTTACCTTGGTATCTCAAGGTAATTTCCAAAATCTTCATATATATACTAACTATTCATCAATAACTATATGTATACATATATCAATGCAATATAACTTCTAGTATATACTAAATATAATAAATACTAACTACCAACTATATACTAAATACTAATATATATATACGTACATACATACATACCTACAAATATATAATATATATAACTAAAGATACTCATAACAATAGATAACTAAAATATACTAACTATTCCAATAATATTATATGCTACAACTAAATATATTATACATATACTATACTAAAACACAATTAGAAAATTAGGAATATATATACGTATATATTAATTACCATATATATACACATATATATATATATATATATAAAAATATCTAAAAACTGCCAATCTGTCGCTAAAAACTATTCCTGCTGTCACTGAAAGCTGTTGTTACTGCTGATACATTGTTGTTTTAGCGACAGATTCCTGCTGCTGTCGCTAAAGCCGTCGCTAAAGCTCTGATACGCTGCTGATACTGCTGCTGTTTCAGCGACAGTTTTCGGCAACTGTCGCTACTGCTGTCGCTGTTTCTCCTGCCGATGTTGCTGCTGTTTGCTGCTGCTGTGACGGTTTCTACTACTGTCTTCTTTGCTGCTGTCGCTGAAGCTCCTTCTTATATATATATATATATATATATATATATATATATATATATATATATATATATATATATATATATATATTTATATATATATATATATATATATTTATATATATATATATATATAAAGTTAATATATACATATTAGATACTAATATGTATATATAACTACAATATATATATATATATATATATATATATATATATATATATATATATATATATATATATATGACTATATAAAATACATACATACTCCTCCATATACATATATATAAGTACATATAACTACATATGACTTAACATACATACATATATATATAGTATCATATGTATACAACACATATATGTATGCGTACATATAATCATACAATAATATGTATACATATATCATATAAGTATATATATATATATATATATATATATATATATATATATATATATATATATATATATATATATATAACAACACACACACACACACACACACACACACACACACACACATATATATATATATATAACATAATAATAATGTATATACATACTACAATATTAAATAGATCTTACATTTGTAGAATAAATAGCTACATAAATATATATACACACATATGTAAAATAGATTTATGACACATAAATACAAAATATATACATCACATTATATATATATATACATATGTATATATATAATTACAAATTACTATATTCAAAAGTAAAAGAGAATTAGATCTAAAATTAAATTACACAAACACATGGATCGTATCACCACGTATCCCACTAGATCTAGGATACATTTGCGACACGAGTCCACCACACATCCAAACATACCCTGAAGGACACGAACAAGTCACATATATTATTTATGACCAATACGAAGAGTCAAACATAAATCTATGTGTCCGTGTCAAAATATGACATGCACAAAGTCCCGTGTCGGAGAAAAATCTCCAAATCAACACGTATCACCAAATTATTGGGAAACGACCTACAAGTACCCAATTATGGATACGACACTAGCTCCAAACACACAAGCATATGCCAAATTGATCTATAGGACCAATTGACACACACAACAAATGTTAATCTCGGAATTCCCCCAAAATTGACACAAAAAATACCATAACTTTCTCAATAGGCCTCCTATGAACACAAACCAAATTCTATGGATAGCCTATACATATGGGTTAATTTTTTATGGTTAATTCTCATATTTAGAACCTAAATTAAGGAGAAAAACTAAATTATACCTAGTGGGAGATGGATTCCCAATGAAACCTCCAAAATTGGTGAAATTAGCCTTCAACTTGTAGATCATTGCTCCTCTTTGTAGATCCATGCTTCCTCCTTGTAGATCTATGCTTCCTTCTTGTAGTTTCATGCTCTAATATCCTCTAATAGTGATTTCAAAAATAATTGGGTAGAAATTTGGTAGGGATTTGGTTGAGGAAGTTTTTTAGATCTAGATTTGGAATAAAAAATAAAGAGAGATAAAGTTTTCATCCCCTTTATATAGGCCTCACTTGCCTCCTCCCTCAAGCTACTATATAAAGTCTAAAATACCCCTTGGGGTATCTTATGAAGAAATTAATTAAGGAGGGAAACTTCTAGTCTAATGGTTTAATTAATTTTAATCATCCTCCTAATCAATGGACTTTCTAGTTGGGCTCAATTCTAACAATTAATACATGTTGGTCCATGAGTCTAAACTAAACTAGTTAGGTCCACTAACACAAGTTCAAAAATAAATCTAACATGCTAACAATAAATAAATAATACAATAAATAAAAATTTAACATGCACAATATTTAATTAATTTTTAAATGACTAAAATACCCTTTCCTAGAAAATATGGTAGTGACACCATTAGGTATTGTTGGGCAGCCAATAATCCACGGATAATCTCTAGCAAGGCTAGGGTATCCAGTATTGCTGGAACTGTCACTACCCGATTCTAGAAAATATGATTTTTTTTATTTGGTAAATTGTGTATTGTTTATTATTAATTATATTTATATTTAATTGATAGTTGTATTATTTTTATTTGATTATTTTAGGGTTTTGGCTAGTCTGGACCCATGTCAGACCCTAGTGGACCCATGTCCGACGCATCCCACACCCTTGTGAGACCTATTTTTGGGTTTGGAATATTTATTATATTTTATTTTAGTTAGTTGGAGAGATTAGGAGTTAGTTTGAGTGATTTTGGAACCCCAAACCCAAAACCCAAGTTAGGGAGGGCATTTTGGTCTTTTGGAGACTTTGTAAACCCTTTTTATGTGTGGCCGGCCCTATTCTAACCTTATTCCCGACCAAACCAGCACCCCCCTATTTTCTTCTTCACTTCTTCTTCTTCTTCTTCTCCATTATCCATTTCTTCTTCTTTCCTTCTCCCAAGTTCAAGTAAGTACTCCATTTCTCTTCTTTCTTCTTCTATTCTTCATGGATGTGAATCCTAACCCTATATTTTCCCCAACCTAGGTGTTTAGAGCCTAGACTTAGAGTGGAGGCTATAATTGGATGCTTGGAGCTTGAGGGTGGTGATTTCAAGTGAATTGGAGATTTTGGCCTTGGGATTCCAACTCCCAAGAGGTAAAACCTAATTTTTCTCTTACTAATTACTCTTATGTAGTGTAATTAGTGGGTTAGAATCTTCCTAGACCCTAAGGCTACCCGTGGGAGGAAGTTGGAACTAGTTTGGTTGTGTTTGGAGACTTTGACACTAGGTTTTGTGTCAATTTCGGGTAGAATCCAAGATTGGCCCAATTTTGGGTGATATTCTAGGTTAGACGGACCTAGGTAGGCGTTGTCGGGTGTCTTGAGGGTTAGTGTGTGTCTCCGTTCGGACACGTGAAGTCGTGTCGCGGAGAAACGGGCATTTTGGGCAAATTTTAGGTTTTCTTCGTCGCCGGTTCTAAGTGCGTGCGCATTTTTGCTACGGACCTAGAATCGATGAGTTAGTATTTTTTTCTAGGATCTAGACATCGTTTAGAACCCGTGGGTAAATTTTGGGCCGATTCTGAGTTGGTTTGGGGTGCGTTTCAGGAGGTTTTGCGAACCGCATACCGCGTGTTCGTCGAAATGACCGAACGGCCATTTCGACTTGGTTTCCTGGTTTTGGGCTTGTGAGCGTGTTGGGTTAGCATCGGGGAGTGTGTACTAGAGTTCTCGGGTTATATTATATATATATATATATGTGTTTGTGCGTGTAGGGGTCGTTGGGCGCGCGTTGGTGAGTGTTATGTGCGTTGTTGTGTGTTGTATATATATAAGTTTATATATATATATGTATGTGTGTATATGTTTATATGTATATATATTTATATATTTATGTGTGTGTGTTTGTATATCTATATATGTGTGTGTATTTATATATGTGCTTGTGTGTTTGTGTGTGTGTACTTATATACATAAGTGTATATGTGTGTGTAAGTATATATGTTAGTGTGTGTGTGTGTGTGTGTGTGTGTATATATATATATATATATATATATATATATATATATACATATAGTTGTGTATATATATATATGTGTATATATGTATGTTGATATATATGGATACATATGTGTGCGTGTTTGTGTGTGTATGTGTGCGTATGGCAGTGCAGCGAGCAGCGAGGGGGTAGCGCACAGCAGCTGCTGTAGAAGCATGAAAAACACGCTGGGAAGAGCTACGCAGCCTCTTGATACAGAACAGCGTAAGCAGAGGCCTTCAGAGCCATCAGACGTACAACAGAGTTTTCTCCGCTAAAATACAGCGTGAAGAATAAAGCTCAAAGGACCATCCGCATAAGTGCAGTACGTCCAGGCCGCTCCAGCATGAACAGAGTTCTTCATCGCCTCTATGGTGTAAAACTCATCCGCTCTCGAAGCAGCGTTATAGCGTACGAGGAACGCTTCGTCTTCTCCGAAATGAACCTGTCAAGTCACGCAGTGAATCTGACCTCTGACTCCTGACAAAAAGTGCTGCACGACCACCCAGACGACGGCTGGAAACAACGGCAGGCCCCTCGGGATGCGCACCACAGAATGATGGCGGATCTCTACATTTAATGCAGAGGATTTAGTTAAAAGATTACCGAACCGTCGCTTACTGGAGTCCCCTCCGCATAAACCGCTCTTCTGCGTACAAGGGAATATGCTGCCCTATTTTACACAGGCAAACATGAGCGGTTTTACGATCCGCAGTGGACAAACCGCCTGCCACGTCAAAAGCCGCACTTCGTACGGGATTCGAGGCACGTCTCCACGTCTAATTGCACAGAGCGGTGACAGTTTCTCTCAAGGCACGTCTCTGCGACAGGTGCACAGAAGGGGTGCAGACCTTCAAAACACGCCTCCGCATTTAATACATAAGATGATGGCAAATCTCTGCAAGAGATTTGATTATATCTTCAAAAGTCGTAATTCCGGCTAAAGGCGTCCACATCAGCACGGTACGCAGCGGCTTCTACGCCCATTCAGGATCTGTGCCCATCCGGCTTCAACGCCCTCTCGGCCTCTATGACCGCTCGGTTTCTACGCCCATCCGGCCTCTAGGACCACTTGGCTTCTACGCCCATCCGGCTTTAACGCCCTCTCGGCCTCTAGGACCACTCGGCTTCAACGCCCATCCGGCTTCAACGCCCTCTCAGTCTCTACGACTACCCGGCTTCTATGCCTGTTCGGCTTCTATGCCTGCTCGACTTCTATGCCATGGTGACGGACATTTGGCTTCTACGCCAACCCCTTTTACACAATGGATACCTACCTACGTGGCTTTTACGTCGTGATCTTAGTAGCAATTGTACGCGTTGTGTCCCCTTAGTTGGATCCACGTCACCCGCTCATTCAAAAGATTATCTATACGTAGGCATTGGTTACTTTAACCGTTGTGTAATAGGGTGCTGTACTTTCCACTCCTCGGTTGCTACACCAACGGAGTGGTCACTGTCACCAAAGACTCTATAAATAGAGGCCCCTATCAATGGGGAACAGGGGGGGAGATCGAACAAGGAGGAGATCAAGAGGGAGAGATAGAGAGAGAGAGAGAGAGCCCGGAGCTCAGGCGAAGAGCGGGGATCGACGACTTCGGCATCGTGCATCCACCCTCTCCTACAACCTTCGAAGCTGCTACCTGTCTTCCATGGCACTTCTTCAATATCGCGTGGTCCAAGGGCTAAAGTGATCGACCGCAGATCAGACACCTATAGCAATTTATACCCAAATTAAATAAATTGTACTCCCACATCCTCGTATAGGATTATATTGTACAAGTTTGTTTGTAAACCAAAGGGCGCGGGTTTCGCACAAACTCCGTCATTGAAATACACTTTCATTCTTTCGTTTAATACCACAAACAGCTGCCAGCGTGCACAGCAGCGTGCACGCAGCAGCAGCAGCGCACTAGCAGCGCAGCAGCAACAGCTTCTTGGCGTGGCGCGCACTGCGCAGCGAGGCTAGCAGGGAGCTAGTAGCAGGAGGTTTAGAGAGGGCTATATATATATATATTGATTGATAGATATGTATATATATATAGATAACTAGATAGATAGATAGATTGATAGATAACTAGATAGATAGATAGATAGATAGATAGATAGATAGATAGATAGATAGATAGATAGATAGATAGTTAGATATGTATATCTATGTGTATAGATATATATACATATAGCTAGATAGATAGTTTAGGTATATATATATATATATATATATATTCTAGCCTAGATTATCAACTAGGTATATATCTATATGCATAGATAATTAACTAGAGGGGTAGTTAGAGGGGTATTGGAGGATATCTCGATACCTTGAGATATCAAGGTATCTCAATACCTTGAGATACCCAAGGTATTGAGTTTCGAGCAGAATTTTTGAGCAATTGCCTAGGAATAGGTTTAATATTATTTTTATATGTATTGGTATATATAATTACGCGTGCTAGCATAGGTTTTAGTGGGTTTAGGCGGAGTGTGTAGCCTAGGTCGAGGTATCGGATACCGAGGGTATCTCGGTATCTCGAGGAGGCGAGTTTGTTGGTTTACTAGCTTAATGAGCTAGTTTTGACCTAGAATTTTAGGGGCACCCTAGTTTGACCTAGCTTTGACCATAATTGTCCTCGTTGACCGTAAAAGTCAATATTTGACCTTATTTTGACCTAAAGTTGACTTTTTGGACCCCAGGTTGACTTTTTGACCCTAATTTCACTGGTTTGACCCGTTCGACCTAGAATATCCCTAGAAGCCTATTTTTAATTATTTTATATCAGTTTAAATCTATAGAACCCTGTTTAATTCTTCTATTCGTAATAGGTTCTTTCGACGTCGGTCCGAATCTCGATCCTCATCAGTTGCTCAGGACGTCAGGCGATTACCTACCTCTGACAGTTTCCATTTCATGATAGCGTTTATATCACCTGTTCTAGAACTGTAATACTTGATTCTGACATATTGTTACACGAGCTGGTACTAGTGGATCCCGTCATGAGATGCTATCCCCCTTACCGTGTTCAGCGGGTACTCTATCACGTATATTTCATCATGTGCTTCGGGTATTGATTCTCATGTGCTATCATGTGCTTCTTGTGCTCTCGCCTTCATGTGCGCGAGCTATTTATCATGTACTTAGCGTGTTGTGGTTGGATCCAAGAGTATTAGTGGGGGAGGGGAGTAGGAGTTGGTTATGTGATCAAAGCCAAACAGTATTCATGTGTATGTCGGTTATGCAACTCACGCATAATGGAGTTATCTTAGTTTATTCATGTACAACCTAAGCCGATCACATAACGAACTTGTGCTCAAGGCACTTAGCTAGTATTCATATTTTCTCATATGCAGTTACTTCTCCACTACTTGTATTGTTCTTCAGTTTATATTACAGCTAATTTATCTGCTCCATCATGTATTTATTTACCTGTGCAAGTTGTATACTTTTCTATTGCTAGTCATATACACCTTACCATGTATTTGGAGTTTCTTTCATAGTTATGTACTTTGCTCCAGTCCTGACTGGGCATATTTTTTCCAGAGGATCCTGAGGATTATTGCCCGATATTCTACGGGCCGGGTGTCGAGGAGTGTTGTGACCCCGAGACTGAGGAGGAGCCCATCGAGGAGACACCGTTAGCGCCCTAGTTAGCTAGGTAGGTTTTTCTGGGTTATTCTTAGTTGATATTTTGGATGATTGTACTTATTATTTTGCTGCGGTGAGATGTTGTAGACTATAGACTTGGACTGTATATTTTGGATATTGTATTGCTCTCTTTGGTTCTTGTTTCTTGTTGTTGATATCTTATCGTGCTTTTATTCTTCTCCTAGATATTGTGATTGAGACATATATATACTGCGTGGTTGCCCTCCTTTTGGAGAGGTTATTGACAGGTTTTGTGAGATAGATTTTGTTGACCTAGAACGAATCTTTACAGCGTTCTACCGCCGATTCTGCGGCGTAGACTGGACGTACCCATATCTCATGCTCAATTTTTTGGGTGCGGGTCGTGACAGAAACTGTGGGAGGTACAGGAACACCTGGAGCCTGTTGTTATGTCCCATTTATCATGGGCTCAAGTCGGATCCTTGGCTGGGGTTCTACAGAATCTACTTCTACTGGCAATTCTGCCTCTCTTGCTACTGCAGCATAGAAGGAAAGAGAAGCCCTAAAGAAGAGCACAAGAAATATCAAGTAAAGGACGAGAAAAAATAAGGAAGCAACCAATCTAGAAGAATTCAAGCTGAGTATCGAAGAGGATGAATTCAGGATTTCAAGAAGGATCATGTTTGATTGAGACTCCTATGACCATGACACCCTACAAGTCTGAAGAACGGACCTGCATAGGCCACAACTAAAATCTTGTCATGTACCAGTACCAGAATACAAAGACGAACATGGCCAGCTACCCCCATACAAGGTGCTATACGTCGTACGGTAATCACAGTTATATAAGACAAGGGGTTCCATTACAATCAAGTCTCCTAGGGTTAAGAACTTCTATGTCTCAATCATTCAAACAAGAAACAGTAAGCATAGAGCATATATGATAAAGCAGTAAGGAATCCTAAATACTTTCTTAAAATATTCTAGAGACCAACTGTGCAAATTAAGAAGCTGAAAGTGTAACAAAGTACATGACAGTGATTAGCTACAGTCTAAGTTAATACAATCATGTCAGGAGACTAATGTCCAGACAAGCGGGCTAACAGGTGCCAGTGGCTAAATGCTCAAAAGTAGTAATTGTACAATGACGAACATGGAAAAAAAAATACACTCATTATCCTCTGCAACCAAGTTCCTGGTATGTTCCATAAGTTGGAGAAAAGTACGCTGGATCCTCGGGTGCTGGATCGAAACCTGGACATGCAAAACCAGTGGGGTTAGACCCCAAATAGTAAGTACCATAAAGGAAGCACAAAATGGAGAAACAAAAATCCAAGGAAAATATATTACATAATAATACATAGGTTAAGTGCAGTAACTTAGGTCTATAGCATATCCTAGCACAAAGGCCCAACCCTACAACCAAACAAGGATAAGGGTTGAACCATCAGACTATAATAGTCCATTTTCCTATGCTACTAACCGAATAATACAATCACAACCAAGTCATTTTTCTTAAATCAGCCAATCACTTATACGGCTTGCTAATTGTGGAGTCTGAGGTTATATAAAAAATAATGCATAATAGGTATCCTCAGATCATGCCAGTGCCGAACATGAGCTAACCAAACCAATAGATGAATATAATATGTATTCACGAGATGCACCAATTTTCTGTAGGGCTACTGCGCTAAAAATACGGTATTAGTGGTTCCAATATTCCTATAGTAAAATAGTGGCTCGGCATATTATAATATATCAGATATTGTACTCCACTAAGGCAGATAATATACAGTATTTGTGATGGCCAGCCCACAGTGCACTTAGAATGAATCTCTGTAGGAAGGTTCGTTGGCATGATCTCGGGATATCGTTCCCTCTAATGTTACTACCACTTTTAGTTACCTAATTACCCTATGTTGTGCTCGCAATATCAAGGTGTGGTCATATGAGAATTTCTCTTAAGATATCATACAAAGTACGGGCACGTTAGATACGAATCCATGGAAGTCAAATCTGAATTCACCCGAGCGTGTATGCAACATTCAGTCCATTAATATACTAGCCACGCTTTGGTAGTTGACTCGCTAATTATGTCCGTGCTGGGGAAATAATATATATTTATAATATCACGCGTTCAAGAATTTAGAGGCATTCTCGATGCGTAACCCAAATATAATTACTTAACACATGACACGATGTGTCACACCTCGGTTCACATTAAATTATGGACAATATCGTACAATAGTGGTATCTATACGGATACAGTATTCAAGTCAAATTACCAACTATATATTGGGTCACAAAATAATAAGAAAACATTCAATCAAATAATCAAGGCCGTATGGGTCTATAGGCCGCATATGAAGTAAAGTCCACATGAGAAGTCCTGGCCTCATGAGTAGTCAGGGTCGCATGAGAAGTTCTGGCCCCATATGAAGTCACGGTCGCATGAGAAGTCCTGGCCGTATATGAAGTTAGGACCCCATACTCAGGGTTAAAGTCTACTCCTTGGGACAAGTGTTGAAGTAACAGACAATGAATGAAGTGTCAGTGAAGTGACATAAAGTGATTGATGTGACAAGCCATAAAGTGTGTCAGAAAGAAAAGATAAAAATATTAGAAATATGTGCCACGGTTCGCAGTCATGTGTCCAAAGAAATATTGGACGCATACTGTCCAGGCCACATAAGTCACTTGGCCGCATATGTCACTCAGCCGTATTTTGCTCTTTGGAGTTAGCGAATTTCTCATTCGTTCAGCGAGTAAAAATACAAGGAGTTCAAGGATTACCTCCAGAACACTTGTGTGATGACAGTCATGCATCCAACAAGATGGACGCATGCTGGTCAGAATGCGACAAAAGCTCAGGCCGCATAGCCCTCTCAGGTCGCATAGCACTCTCAGCCGTATAACTCGCTGGCCGCATGAAAACTTCGTTTTCTCCGAACAGCAGGTTCGGCCATGACGAAAGCTCAAAAAATTAAAGTTTTGTTTTGTCTATAAAATCCTCATTTTAAGTCCAAATCGAGTGAATCAAAAGCCAAAATGCTTGAAATTGAAAGCTCTATGATGTAGCAAAAATTGGTTTTCAAAATTACATGTTTAATAGATCAAAACAAAAAAAAACTCATAAAACCCACAAAACTCTAAGTTAGAAATATTGATCTACTCAAAACCACCCATCAAAACAGAAAACTCCAAGTTCTAAAAGTACTTAGAAATACATAATGAACCAATATTATGGAGGGTTTCTCCATTTCTCATGCAAGGTGTACTTGCCTATGGAAAGGGAAGAGAAAATCACAAGAGAGAGAAAGAGAATAAAGTAATGAAGAGAGAGAGAGAGAAGAAAAATATTGGTTTATATATGGTAGGGTTGAGGGTTGAACCAAGGGTTCTCGTGACTTGAACCAACCCACAAAATGAACCATGAACAAAGTTAAACCAAAGAATGGGTCTAGTCTCCATGTACATGCAACCATGCTAAAATAAAATACGTTCCAAATACGTATATCGGGAACGGGGAGTGACATATAGAATATAAAACCATGTCCAATTTTTGATTTTTTAAATAATTTTTAATTATTAAATTAGGCTCTAAAATAAGTAATTATAAATATCTAATGGAATAAATAATTTTTTAAGGATTTGGATTATATATACATTTAATATTGGATATATTGGATGTACAGATATAAATAAGATTTGATATAAATTATATATACAATCTAAGGTAATTCTAAATAAAATTAGAAATTATTTTCTAGATAAATTTAAACTATAATTTAAATTAATCCTAATTCTAAGTCTACTAGAAAAGCAAGCTCATCCATATCATATCCTAACAAATTGACTCATATCTATTTAAATTAAATTATATCTATTAAAGTAAATAAATCTAAAATAAATATACATATAATCCCCTTTTTCTATCATTCAAAATCTCTTTATTTTTCGTTCAAAATAGTTCTAAATTTTGCTACAAAAATATTCCCATTTTTTAGCATCTATATCGAGTTGGAAGGACCATATCTCCAAGATCTTCATCTCCAGTTTTTTTTAGAAGCATATCGAGGTAAGCTTTCATAATATATATTTAATAGCTTTAATTAGAAATCCATAATTTTGTAGAATTATTTTAGTATCAGTTGTCTGAAATACGATAATGTCTCATTGTTTACGAGATTCTAGGAGATCATGAATTCGTTTTTGCAATCTGGTTAATGTTTCAAAAAGCTAAAACCAAGATCTACATTATATATTTAATAGATTTAATATTCTGTTTAATTTATAGAATTTCTAGGTGATAGTAAACTACCATATTATAATCTAAAAATTATAATTATAACATTTTGTAACATATTCAAGATTTGTGTAAACTATCAATTCTGGCATTCTTATGACGCTAAAATATATGTATTCATGTAGTGGTGCCCCGTTCCCCCTATTCGAGGAGCACGGCTAAGAAATACAAAGACGGTATCGTTCGATCGGGATAGATTGAAACAAGAACCCATCCTCATTATGGATTTGCTTCTTCGAAATCGATTCCAATATTCAGTGGACCGTGCTACCAGGATCGACTTAGCGACAGAGTCAGGAGGGACCTCTCCGCTGCAAGTTTTCTTGCCTAGTTTTCGTTGTCGCTTTCGTGCTTGAGTTGGTTTTCGGATTTGCTAGCAATTTATTGAACGATTTTGATGGATTTCATTATTTTTGTTCATTGAACTGTACTTCAATTTCCGAGATTGTAAAGAGTGGAAGAGGTATTGATCAGCTGTTCGTGGCAAATGGAGATGAATGAGCAGTAGGCGACGCGAGAGGGGAGTCCTGAAGCACCTCATTCATTTCCTTCCAACCTACTTGTGAGTGGCTTATATTCGATTCAGTTGACCCATCTTCCAAGTCTTCATATCTAAAATCTTGTATTCTTACTTGTTCCAATCAAACGATACCAAGTAATAACTAAAAGATGTCAAAATAAAAAGGAATAGACTTGGATTAATATTGCTTGCCAATAAACTTGTGAACGATTACCTTATTGCATGCTAGTTCATTTAGAATGTTCTTCGTATGCTTCAATTTTAGTTGGAATGTATATTTCTTCTATAAATTGTGCTATACATATAGAACACACTTTGATATGCGATACATTGATAAGTAAGACTATGCAAAATCGTTTATGTTATGGTACTTGTATTGTGCTCGTATGACCGTAAATTTGCATGAATTGATTGAAAAACTTGATGGACGCCATTTGATCATAGACAAATTGTGCACAAGGCATCTTGTTTTTGTGGACGGTCACCGGGGCAATGGGACCGATCCGATCCGGGCATAAAATTTAGTGTAGTCGTTTGTCCTGGACAGAGTGCTATTTAGCGGGGGTCGCCACCTGTGTTGCATATCATTCTCGTCTTGAGACTATAACCCATCCCTTGTGGGATTATGCTAGTGATCCCTTCGAATATCTAAACCTGTGAAAGCTAACTTGTGTCTTTGTGGCAGGAAAGGACATGGTAAGTATTGTGCAGGTAGTTCAGGCGGGCAGATAAAAGCTACCGAATAGTGGCAAGTTTATTTTAGTAAATTCTATATATATTGTTTGCTTGTAAAATAAACTAAGGCAAGATAGAAAGACCATAAATAATATGCATGCTTTATCTAAACAACGTGTTGATTGGTATAGTTGGATTAGCTCGCATTCACCAGTATATTTTGATGTACTGACCCTCATTAAAACAGGTTCCCTGCACCAAGAAGATCCTGCGAGGAGATGAAGTTACTACCCAATCCAGTCCAGCTGTCGGCACGTCTTGATCGTGCCATCTTTTGAAGCATTTTGAAGCCAGGAGCTAGCAAACTAAACTCAATGCAGCTCAAAGAAAAAGCCATCATTCCGCAAGGAGGTCTCTTATTTTGAAGTTTAGTAAAGGGATGTAATGTACAAGACAACTATCTTATTTTGTGTCAATATTTTGTAAGCTCGTGTGACAACCTTATGACCCGTTCAAGAGTTTGTAACTATATATTCATAATCAATAAAGAGAACTTTTCCATGTTTTAACTTGTGTTTTAATTTATCTGCGTACTCTGAATATGTGTCGCTATGCGAAAAATAACTTAGCCTTGTGCCGTGTACAACCTAGGCTCGCACGGCGTCATGCCCAGGGGACGATTATCGATTCAACGGAACTGAGACGTGACATATTGGTATCAGAGCACAGCTTGAAATTCCTTTGACCCTCGTATTAGAAAAGTTCCTTTAACGATCAAATCCTTGTACGAACTCTTGAACTCGTTAGGCCAAAATGAGATACGTTCATACAATGAGTTCATAATACATTATGATCGTAATATAATTTACCTTCTTTTGAAGGAATGGCACAAGAGCAATCATCAGCACTAGCACCGGGGGAGATACAAGCCCAAGAAAGCAGTTCTGACACTTTATCACGCCCCAGTCCCAAAATATCAATGGACTAGACACGTGGCAATGGCCAGCAGCACACACCGATGGACAAACCCAATTTAATGGATCTATCGGGCATACTTAAGCTGTATTACAACAATAATCAGGGTCTACTAATATATCAAAACTAATCTCATCCACAGAAGAATATATCAAATCAACAAAAGGAAATAAAATATCAACATTAAGCCATAAGTAATTAAATAGGGAAATAACCCGATAATCAAGTCTGATACAATTTGTTCATTAAACAAGAAAGTAAATAACATCACTGACTGAGTATGGAAGAGACATATACTCAGAAATATATGACAATCACCTAGTCCTTGGTTCCTGGTTCTGCTCCAGTACCTGCTCCTGATCCTGCTCCTGCTAAAGCTCCTGTTCTGTAAACCTCAGAGTGGATCTCCTCTGCTAATCCTGGGGACATAATCCGGATCCAGGTCCTCAGGGGACATAGCAAGGTACAAAATAACTCATGCCAAAAATAAATAAAGTAGTGCAGCAATAAATGAAGCAATAGGGTAAACTATATAACCAGGCTAAGTGAAAATGCAAGATGAGAGCAGTACTAGAACTCAGGCTGAAACACTACAAGCTCTGTGTCGGGGAGCCGGTAGCAGTAATAACACGTAGTGGGCCAAGCTCGGGTTTAGAGTCTTGAGCACCACAATAATAGAGGTTTTATATATATATGATCAGCCTGTAGCCTGTGTGTCTCTTCCCACCCAATGTAATCACATGTCTCATGTCCATGACATGCAAGATCAAAACTAATACAGCAAGTCATAATAAGATCTAAGCATATAATATCTATGTCAATCCTGCATCCTATACAGAATCATCATGAATATCTCAGGAAGATTCTGTCAAATGAATAGTGTCCGGTGTCCTGGGTATAACGTACTTGATAAAGCAAGTACTAGAATACAAAGGGTTTCGGTATCCATTTCTATTTGACTTTACACAACCCGCGTACGATGTTGGCACCCGACTATTAATCGAACGCTAAGTAAGTCATACGGTCCTAGGTTTTAAGCATGTTGAACAATATATATATCAAGAAAATAAGTAGCAAAACTGCAAGATTTTGGCAAGGTACACTTGCGTGGGGTTCCGGCTCCAATTGTAGCTCTGACTTCAGTAGAAATTGTAGGGAGTACTCCGGTTACTGAAATAAATATCACCATCAGATCCAAAAAATATTAATCAGCTAGAAATGCCTGTCCTTGAGTCCAATTTGGACATAGGGGCAAAAAATAACATTTCAGGGCAAATTAGGGTCCAAATGTGAGCCGCTTTGTACCGAAAAATATGTCAGGGTCAAACATCTCCAAATTCGTCCAACTTAGTGTCAACAGGTCAGGAACGATGATACGAACCCAACGGAACTTCCAGAATTGGATTTCGATGATCCGATCACAAAATTGCCCGTCAAGTGGAGCCTGTGGGGCCCACGACACACGATTTTGTCAACGTTCTCAGAATTGAACCAAACTTGGATCACAGGACCAGCGTATTGCTATGAGTCCGATGACATAAGTTTCATCTCGATCCGACTTGTGTACACTAAGTTACAGCGAGATTCAGAAAGTTCGGATACGGGGCGTTGTCGGCGAATACGCATTAATTCCGGTGTGCACGCACATCCGAATCAACTTCTACGAAATCTCGTACGTCGTATCAACGACGCACACGTATCGGTGAAGACCGCACGTGACCAAGTCGTCCCGTTTGGCAGGACGCACTCAGTTCTGGGGTGAAATAGGGCGTTGGTTTTCCTGTTTTTAGATCGCGGTTCCACAGGACGCGATGGTGAAATAGGGCGTATCCACAGGACGCGATGCACCGAGCGGGTTGCACGGGCACCGAGAGGGTCACGCAGGGTTCGCGTCACAACTGATGGAATAAAATACGGGGCAGCGAGGAGAGAGATATGGGTACCTGAACAGGCTCCGAAAAACCGAGAATTCTCCGTGTCCGAGTCGCGTCCGAGTCGTGTCCGCCCTAGGGTTTCGGTCTACTCATCGGAGACTTCGCCGGAGGGGTGCTGGGGCGTCGCTGGAGGGAGTTGGGCTACCGAAGCTCACTGGTGGAGGCGACGGCGGGGGAGACTTCTGCTGCTTCTGGAGGCAGAGGAGTCGGGTGACGGCGAGGCTAGCGGAGGCAGGGCCGGGTTCAGGTGGAGTAGGCGGCTGCGAGGGCGGTGGCTGGGCAAGGAGAGGGTGGCAGCGCTGGTGGAGGCAGTCTCGAGCGGAGGAGCCGGCCTGCGGGAGCTGGGCAGGGGAAAGCGGAGGCTAGGGATCCGGTGGAGACGTTGGGGAAGAAGGGAAGCGACCGAAGCGAGGGGGAGACGGCGGAGGAGTTCTAGTCACCACTGCTAGAGGAGAAGGCCACCGGAGGAGGCGGGACTGGGCGGCTCACCGGGCTTCGGCCGGAGGAGAGGACGACCGGGGAAGGGAGAGAGGAGGAGGCGGCTAGGGTTTCATCAGTTAGGGAGAGGAGAAGTTTCAGCGGGTTCGGGTTAGTGGTGACGGGTCGGGTCAGGCGGATCCGACCCGATCCACTAATCATGATTTCGGGTTCGGGTTAGAAACGGGTTTCGGGTAACGGGTTAGACCCGGATCCGACCCGCTAGGTTTAAGTTGGGTTTGGTTTGGTTCAACAGTGGGTTGGTTTATTTAAAATAAACCCGGTTTAATTAGGGTTTAAATCGGTTTAATTATAAAATAGTTTTTAGGGCTTTAAAAATACTTCCGGGGTCCAATAAATTCTCGAAAAATTATCCTATGTCTATATTTTCATTTTACATCATAAAATATTATTTTCATAATATTTTAATATTAATATATATTAATTAAAAATCCTTTAATTATTAAAACACGTTAGTTTAATTAAAGAAAAAATTCAGAAAAATTAGGAAAATTCTAAATTAAAAATTTTTGAAAATCAGGGGGTTTACACACTTCGAGAAGTTCTCAGAGCCAGCGAGCTATATCCCATATAGATCCCATTCAGCAGATAATGAGGATGTTAGAGGCTAATCAACAAAGGGAGGAGGCTCATTATGAACGGGCTGAGAAACGAGCGGAAGAGAGACAAAACCAGTTTCAAGACAATATAGAAGCCCGATTCTCAGTCCAACAAAAGCAGGTAGATATCCTACAATAGATTGTGCAGACTTTGGCCTCCAACCATTCTGCGGCAATGTTAATGACACCGGTGGAGCAACCCGCGCCTGAAGTTAAAATATCGCAAACTACAAAGAAGAAGAATGTGACTGCCTTCAACTTTGCCGACTTCAAAAAGGTCTGCAATACACCATTTAAAGGGACTGAGGATCCGATTATGGCTCTAGATTGGTCGACAAAACTGGAAGATCACTTTAAACTTTTGGAGGTACCCAAGCAGAAGCGTGTTGCATGTGCCCAATTACAGCTTTGCTTGAATGCACACGATTGGTAGGACGTGTATCGACGATCTCTTCCAGCTGAGGATGAAGGAGAAGTGATCGCATGGGCTATCTTCCATGACGCATTTGAAGATGAGTTCATACCCCCTCCCTTACGTCATCAGAAAGAGAACGAGTTCATGCAACTACGGCAAGGCAGTATGACAGTCAAACAGTATTCTGTCGAATTCAACCGGCTCGACAAATTTGCAAGCTCCTATTTGCCTGATGTGGCGAGTCATGCCAGAAGATTTGAAGGTGGTCTGCGTTATGCTATCCATGGTCACGTAGTTATTCATTAGTACCAGACGATGAGGGAAGTTCTCAACCATGTCCTTTCCTTTGAACCGCAGTATCCTCCTATTGCTTTCGGTACTGTACATACCTCCAATCACAAGCACCATGGCAATGGAAAAGGAAACAACACTGCAAAGCATCCAAACAATGGTGGTCACCAAAAGAAAAATATAGGGGCACGTTGTGAACACTATAACAAGCCGGGGCACACTATCGATGATTATTACTTGAAGAACGGGTTATGCTACAACTGTGGTAGAAAGGGCTACTTGATCAAAAATTGTCCGTTCCTTCCCCCTCAGCATCCAAATTAGGCTATTGTACCCCAGGCCAATCGAGCTGCGCCTCAGCCAGAGCTTCGCCAAGCTCAAGATCGGATCTATACTATGATACGAGAGAAAGCTCTGGCCTCAGACACCATTGTGTCAGGTATATTGCTTTTTAATAACATACCTGCACGTGTGCTATTTGATTCTGGTGTAATGCATAGTTTTATATCCACAAACTTTTCCATGGAAAACAATATAGAAATGACACCGTTGTATCTAGACCTTAGTGTTAGCACCCCATCAGGCACGAAAATACCTGTCTGTGCAGTATGCCAAGGTAGTTACGTCTGTATTGGAGGAAGGAAGCTTTCGCTTGATGTTTTAGTCTTAGATGTTCGAGATTATGATATCATTTTGGGGATGAATTGGCTCGGCACTTGCTCGACAACTATCTAATGTGAAGAGAAACGAGTCGTCTTTCGCCTACCTGGAGAAGCCAAATTCTGCTATACGAGTAGTCCAGCAACTGATGCGTCTAGGGCTTGCATGGTGATTTTGGCGATATCTGCTTGGCGGATGCTATACACTGGCTGCGAGGGATACCTAGCAGCGGTTCGGGACACACAGCTGGATTACGCAAACGTTGAGTCTTCTTTCATTGTGGTAGAGTTCCATGATATGTTTTTGAGTGAACTATCCGGCATGCCACCTGACCGAAAGATCGAGTTCACCATTGACATATTCCTGAATACTCAATCAATTTCTAAGCCTCTGTACAGAATGGCCCCTGCTGAACTGAAGGAGTTAAAGTGCCAACATCTAGACTTGCTGGATCATGGGTTCATCCATCTAAGCGTGTCTCCATGGGACGCGCATGTGCTCTTCGTAAAGAAGAAAGACGGAACGTTACGTCTCTGCATCGATTATCAGGAGCTGAACAAGATCACCATCAGAAATAAGTATCCTCTTCCCAGGATAGATGACCTCTTTAATCAACTGCAAGGGGCAACGGTGGTCTCGAAAATTGATCTTCATTCGGGCTACCACCAGCTGAAGATTAAGCCAGAAGACATGCCCAAGTCTGTATTCCGAACCCGCTATGGACACTACAAGTTTTTTGTCATGCCGTTTGGTCTGATAAATGCCCCTGCTGATTTTATGGATTTGATGAATCGAATGTTCCGACCATTCCTCGATAAATTCATGGTCATTTTTATAGACGACATCTTGGTGTACTCGAAGAATAGGGATGAACACGTAGGACACCTGTGGATTATAATACCCCGTTCCGCTCAAGCAGACTGCCGATTCAAACGGCAAAAGTGTAATGTCCCGACCCGCCTTGCTCAGGCGAGAAGATTTATTTGAGGCAAAGGATATCCAGACTTGTCCTTTCAAGAGTTCAGCTTAGGCTTTCAGAGGCTCGCTCGGAGTATCGCTCGACCGAGGCGAATCATCGCTAAGGTGTGTGGCTACGATGAACTTGTCTTTGCTTAGCTAGCATACTTAAATATGGAACGATACATGCTAGTCGCTAGGTGAATCACCCCCTGCCTGATAATAAGAATACAACGCACCTAGCTAAGGGAATAATCCCAACTTGTAATGCTTGTGTTAGAACATGAAAATGAAATATTGCTTATACTGAGACCCTCGCATGCTACCTTTGCCTTATACAACTAGACTCTGCTATGCCTCTAGTAGATTGATATATGTATACTCAGTAGTGTACTGTTCACTTGCCACACTACACAGCCCTAGATTATGTTGCTCGGTAAGCCCCTTTACGGTTGTACTCCTCGGCTTACCTTCGGGCCCGAGCCAATATGAATGCTTATGTTCTATATGAATGAAATGCTTGCCTGCTTATACGTTAACTTATATTTATTGCCTCATTTCAATGCTTGTCGCATAAACTATGCCAAGACTGTGGTATGCTATTCATGTCATGCATTCATCTAGTTCTCCTCGAAAGAATATCTAATAGTCGTTCCGTGCAAGTATAAACCTGCAAGTATTCGGGACTGTTAGGTCATCAAGGCAATCCCCGCCCAAGGGGAATGCATCAAGGCAAGTTGTTTACTGAACGAGAATCATGTCAAGAAATTCAGGAAATCACAGCTCGCAGAGCAATACTCGTTCAGAGCAGGAATCAAGATTCAAGTATCTCGTGCATCTCATGTACTCGTGTATCTCATAAAATTAGAAGACCAATAATTTCATATCGCGGACAACTTGAAAATAAGGTACAGTTCCACGGACAGTCACCGGGGCACTGGGGCCAATTCGGACCGGATAGAACTTCGTGTGTAGTCCTCGTATGCTGGGCGAGATGGTTTGTAGCGCCTTTTGTGCTTTTATTGCATTCCATCATGGACTAGGTCCTTTATGGCTATGCCAGCAACTCATGTTCATATAGTTAAGTTATCCTCGCTTAGCGGCTATCTGCGTGTGAGTCATTGCATCGCATCGAGAATAACTGAACACCTGAACGATCGTAACACACTTGTACATATGGAGTACTTGAATATCTTATGCTACATACCTGAGTAATCCTTAAGACTCGTGCATCCGAAATATAATCTTGCATAAAACACTTGTGTTGCACATGCTATTGCCCCTGAATATTTATATGCTCATGCTTGAATTAACTTGGTTTGCCTTGGACAGGGAAGGACAAATGGTAAGTTGGTAAGTCTCGTCGTATTTTCTTTTATGTCGTATGGCGCACTGCCATACGATTTAGGCTATTCAATCCTTGCCATAAAAGTGATCCTAAGACAACTAGAAAGACAACATAATAGTTGGTGCACGAAACCTATATTGCATGTTTGGATTTGTCGAGTGGGCGAGTAGCCTCCCTACCAGTACATTCATGTACTGACAATCCACCAGATTATTTACAGGGTGTGGGAGAACCTCTTTCGGTGTGGATGCCTCCCTCGTGTGTGCTAAGGCATGGAGTTCACTCTGAAGCCTTGGAGTACTGCGTCCGGAACTGAAGCACATATACAAGACATAATGTTGGAACATCGCCTGTACATAATTCCATAAATATAGCCACTTGGCACGCTTTTACTGTTTCAGAGAAAGAGGCTTGAGCAACTTGTAATCTCAGCTATGTGCCGCCTATAACACTTATTCAATATCAATAAAGAGTTTATTTTATTTTAACTTGTGTTATTCAATGCTTATGCTATTGATGACTCAGTGAACTTGTTAACAATCGCCTATATGTTTATAATTCTGCTGCACTCGGACAATCTGTGCGACTCTGTGGCTTAGACTTCTTACCGCCAGCCAATAAACAACGGACTTGCAGGGGCGCGGCTCACGCTCGTGCGATATCACGTCCAGATGGGCCAACGCAATCGTCTTGTGGGACCGCTGGCGCGGTGATTCATGCCTAGCGGGGATGGCAGATTAGCCTGCGGGAGATCGGGGCATGACAGTTGATATCATAGCTTGGCTATACGCCTTTGGACTTTATTTCGATTTTCTCAGTTTCGAAAGCTCGTTCATGGGTTATGAGCACACACACTCTCTCTCTCTCAATGTCCCAAATGGAATGTTCTAATAATAAGTTTAAATACTTTCAAAAAAAGTGCATTTGAATAATGTGTTTGCTTGTACAGGAATTGGAAATACGATTGGCCTTTGTGCCAACCTGTGCTAGATCCCTTGGGAATAGACCCGTGCTAGAATCGCAACTTATGTGCGAACCCGTACACCTATACATGTTTTCCCAACCGGTTAGTGCAAAATCGAATATTGTCCAAACGGTTAGCTTTGCACACAGCCTTTTGGCTAAGTTGTGTAGAGTATCATGTGCCAAGACCCTTGGGTGCAAGCTAAGTTGCAAACGAAAATGGGATATCGTTCAGGAATAATACAAGTCAGACTTAGAATGCAAACAGATAGATTATTCTCGGACTTATCGCTTAGGCGAATATAGACAATCGTGCTTGGATTTTGGAAAATAGCTCAAACGATATTTCATGTCGGAAGGCATAAGTCGATTGAAGATTTGATTGGATGACTCAATTCCGAGTGGTGTATGGATCATTTAAAAATGTCCTAACGAATTCATAAGGTCTCGTGCAATAGTTGGATTGAACGATTTTAAAATATCTTAAATAAATAATATAGCTTATATCGAATTAAGATTCACGAAAATAAAAATCGATATCTTGGTTAAGGAAAACTTATTGGAAACTTGGAGGATTGTACGAGCGATTTTGAATTAAAATGAACGGATTGAACTTGAATACAATATCACTCGAATATAAGTTAGCCCGAAAATAAAAATCTTGGTTCGATGAAAGAGATGAACGATAAGGGATTTGGATTAGAATTTGGAAGAATGATCTTAAAATCAAGTTCGAAATGATAACTCATAAAATTAGTCCCAAACGAGAACGGTTATCCTACGGGAGTGTCGGCGTGGTGATTTCACGTACGGCGGGGATGATCGAACTCACGGGAACATGTTCGATGATTATTCCAAACGAACTCGATGAATGGCACGTATCAAAAGATGGAATAGACTTGGGCTTGAATACTTGAAATATAGTTGCTTGAGGAATACTAGAAGTAGACTATGGAATTTTCGAATGGTAATAGTGAAGTTGGATGATTTTACTAGACGAATAATAATCACTGCATGAATGGACTTAACTCAATGGATATAACTTGGATGGAGTAAAGTAAAATTATAAGGTGTCTCGATCGTGCCGAAGTAAACCATAACATTCAAACTTTCTTGTCTTGTGTGAGTGTAACTATATGCTCGTACATGCGTCACGCCCGAGTAATAACGATTATCCAGCGGGAGCATTGACGTATGGATCTCACGTCTAACGAGGGTGATCAAACTTGTGGGAGACCGGAGCGTGACAACCAATAGATTATCTTGACTTTTAGTTCAACACGATAAGACAAATTTAGAAATGCAAGTGATCGAAAATATTTTGATGGATAAGTTAGCCTAAAATCTGAAATAAATCACGCTTGATGGTTTCGTGAACGGATACGTAAATCAGGTTGGACGACTTGAAATTATAAATAAAGGTTTAGAATTAAATCTTGGCTTGGTGGACTAGACTTGGAATGGATAAGGATTCTATCAAAATATATTTAGAAAGATAGACTATACAAATCACTAGGCTTGTCCTGCATCTTGAATATTATAGATTTTACTAAATGGACTCGAACCCCCGTACAAACAAGCTTGGGTAGATTACCCCGTACAAATGAACAATGGTTTGACCCTCGGAATTGGGACGATCATCGTGCGACAAATTTGCACAATGTATCGTATGCTTGAACCTGTACCTATGACCTTGTGAGCTAACCTAGCAATTAGGCAGATGACCCTGTGCCGAGTGAATGAACCTGTGTTACCGACTTTACCATATTGCTTGAAAAATATACAAAACTGGCAGCAAGACTTAGGGTTAGACTTAGGAACGATAACGTGTGCTAAGTTTGACCCGAACTAATAGACACTAGTCGATAAACTGGATAGATCGTGCTTAACGATAGTGCAAATACTTGAGATTGAGTTGGAATGGAAAATGATATAGGATTTGATTGACCCTATCGGAAGTATCCTCGTGATTCAGTAAGACGAGAACCCTTGAGATTTTCATAAGTAGGTTGTCCAATTTAACTATCTCGAAGTTTGGTTGAATGCATATGTTTGAGGGACGCCTACAATATATGCATGATCCAAGACTCAATGATATGTGAAACTCGAGTACTAAGACTTCGCTATCGCTAAGTTGGATGACATGCATGTATTTGAAGGACGCTTCAAATATGTGCACGATCCAGACTCGTAATATGCTAATCTCGATGCTAGTGCAAGTGAATATCCGCCTGAACAAGTATAACAACTTGTATAAGTTTGCATCTACCCTAAATCGTTAAATCAAGATCGATTGAAACGTACACCTCGTTAAGTAACATGTCCTGCGCTAAGGCCCAATTGAGACAAACTCAACATACACGCGATACGGCGTAAGGGTCGAGTAGAAGATTATGTTCAATTAGATTTAGTGGTATTGATTGCTATGCTTAGGATAGATTCGATAATGCGATAGTATGGCCTACGCTCAGTAAGTCTCGAGGACGAGACTTTTTCTGAGTGGTGTATGATGTAACACCCCGTTCCGCTCAAGCGGACTGCCGATTCAAACGACAAAAGTGCAACACTTTGCTTAGGCGAGAAGACTCATTTGAGGCGAAGGATATCCAGACTTATTCCTTTAGGAGTTCAGCTTAGGCTTTTAGAGGCTCACTTGGAGTATCGCTCGACCGAGGCGAATCATCGCTAAGGTGTGTGGCTATGATGAACTTGTCTTTACTTAGCCAGCACACTTAAAATATGGAATGATATATGCTAGTCGCTAAGTGAATCACCCCTGCATGCTAATAAGAATACAACGCACCTAACTAAGGGAATAATCCCAACTTGTAATGCTTGTGTTAGAACATGGAAATGAAATATTGCTTATACTGAGACCCTCGCATGCTACCTTTGCCTTGTGCAACTAGACTCTGCTATGCCTCGAGTAGATTGATATATGTATACTCAGTAGTGCACTGTAAACTTGCCACACTACATGGCCCTAGATTATTTTGCTCGGTAAGTCCTTTTACGGTTGCACTCCTCGGCTTACCTTTGGGCCCGAGCTTGTAACACCCCATTCCGCTCAAGAGGACTGTCGATTCAAACGACAAAAGTGCAATATCCTGACCCGCTTTGCTCAGACAAGAATACTCGTTTGAGGCAAAGGATATCCAGACTAGTCCCTTCAGGAGTTCGGCTTAGGATTTTAGAGGATCGCTCGGAGTATCTCTCAACCGAGATAAATCATCGCTAAGGTGGGTGGCTACGATAAACTTGTCTTTGCTTAGCCAGCACACTTAAAATATGGAATAATACATGCTAGTCGCTAGGTGAATCACCCCTTGTATACTAATAAGAATATAATGCACCTAGCTAAGGGAATAATCCCAACTTGTATTGCTCATGCTAGAACATAAAAATAAAATATTGCTTATAATCAGATCCTTGCATGCTACATTTGTCTTGTGCAACTAGACTCCACTATGCCTCGAGTAGAACGATATGAATATTACACTCTTCATTGTGCACTCCTTTACTGCTACACTGCACGACCCTAGATTATATCGCTCGAAAGTCTCTTTACGGTTTCACTCCTCGGCTTACCTTTGGGCCCGAGCCAACGTGAATGCTTAAGTTATCGTATGATTGCTATGCTTGCCCGCTTATATGTTAACTTATATTTATTGTTGCCTTATTTTAATGCTTGTCGCATAAACTATGCCTCAATTATGAAATACTTTATATGTTATGCATTCATCTAGATCTACTCGAAAGATTATCTAATAGTCGTTCCGTGCAAGTATGAACCTGAAAGTATCCGGGACCATTGGGTCACCAAGGCAGTCCCCAAACCAGGGGAATGCATCAAGGCAAGTGGATCATTGATTGAGGATTATGTCAAGTATGCATCGGAAATGATAATCATATCAAGTTTACCTCTGAACGAGAATCATGTCAAGCAAATCAAGAATCACAGCTCTGGAGCAACTTACTCATTTTAGAACAAGAATCAATGGATTATCATATCAAGTGTGAAAATAGAATTACCCAGGAATTTGCATGTCGTGGACAACTTGGAAACAAGGTCAATTGGTTCCTGTGGACGGTCGTTGGGGCACTGGCACCGATCCGATTCGGAGGGAACTCCATAATAGTCACATGTTTAATGAGACGAATGGCCTATAATGTCCATGATCATTGCATTACATGTTATTCCTCCTTGTACTATAACCGTCCTTTATGGCTATGCCAGCGACTCATGTTCATATAGATAAGTCATCCTCACTTAGCGGTAATTCGTGTGCGATCCATTGCATCGCATCCGAGACATCAGAGCCACCTGAACGGAATGAGTATAAATCATCTATATAAATGGAGCAGCCCGATCAATCCATAAAAATACTTAAACATCCATTACAACACTCTTGGATAACCTGTATACCCGTGCACCCGAAACATAGTCTCGTTCATAACACAGTGTTTGCATATGCTATTGCCCCTGAATGTTTATACCTGCTCGTGCTTGAATTAACTTAATTTGCCTTAGACAGGGAAGGACAAATGGTAAGTTGGTAAGTCTCGTCGTATTTCTTCTTATGTCGTACGACGCACTGCCACACGAGTTAGGCTATTCAATCTTTGCCACAAAACTGATTCTAAGGCAACTAGAAAGATAACATAATAGTTGGTGCACGAAACCTATATTACATGTTTGGATTTGTCGAGCGGGCGAGTAGCCTCTCCAGCAATGCATTCATGTACTGATAATCCACCAGATTGTTTGCAGGGTACGGGAGAACCTCGTTCGGTGTGGATGCCTCCTTCGTGCATGCTAAGGCATGGAGTTCACTCTGGAGCCTTGGAGCGTTGCGTCCGGAACTGAAGCACATATACAAGACATAATATTGGAATATCACCTGTACATCATTCCATAAATATAGCCACTTGGCACGCTTTTACTGTTTCTATGAGAGAGGCTTGAGCGACTTATAATCTCGGTTATACGTCGCCTGTAACACTTATTTATATTAATAAATAGTTTATTTTACTTCAACTTGTGTTATTCATTGCTTCCGCTATTGACGACGAAGCGAACTTGTTACCAATCGCCTATGCGTTTGTAATTCCGCTGCACTCGAATAATCTGTGCGACTCTGTGGCTTAGACCTCTTACCGCCAGCCAATGAACACGGCCTTGCACGGGCGCCGTTATGCTCGTGCGACATCATGCCCAGATGGGTCAAGCGATCATCCCGCGGGAGCGCTGGCGCGATGATTCTCGCTTAGCAGGGACGGCCGATTAGCCTGCGGTAGATCGGGGCATGAAAGATTGGTTTCAGAGCTTGGTTATACGCCCTTGGACTTTGTTTTGATTTTTTCAGTTTCGAAAGCTCATTCATGGGTTATGTGCACACTCTCTCTCAATATCCCAGACAAAATATTCCAACAATGAGTCTAAATACTTTCAAAATGTGCATTTGAATGATATGATTGCTTGTGCAAAATTATGATGCTTAGGCCTTTGTGCCCACCTGTGCTAGACCCTTTGGGAATAGACTCGTGCTGGAATCGCGGTATATGTGCAAACCCAAAATACTTATACATGTTTGTCCAACTGGTTAGTACATAATCAAATATTATCCAGAACGGTTAGCTTTGCACGCAGCCTTTTAGCTAAGTTGTGTAGAGTATCGCGCTCCAAGACCCTTTGGTGCGAGCTAAGTTGCAACGAGAATGAATATCGTTCAGGAATAAGGCAAGTCAGACATAGAATGCCAACTGATAGGAACATCCTCGAATTTATCGCTTAGGCAAATATAGAGAATCGTGCTTGGATTTTTATAATTTAATAGGATGACTCAATTTTGAGTGGTGTATGGATCATTTAGAAATGTCCTAACGGATTCATAAGGTCTCATGCGATAAATCGGATCGAACAATTTTATAATGTCTTGAATAAATGATAAGGCTTATATCGAATTAGGATTCAAGGAAATGGAAATTGATATCTCGTTAAGGAAACTTGTTGGAAACTTAGAGAATTGTGCAAAGCAATTTCGGATTGAAATAAACGGACTGAATTTGAATACATATCGCTTGAATTAAATTTAGCTCGGAAATAAAAATCTTGGTTCGATGAAAGAGATGAACGATAATGGATTTGGCTTGGAGTTTGAAAGAACGATCTTGAAATCAAATTCGAAACGATAACTCTCAAAATCAGTCCCCAATGAGAACGGTTATCCTGCGGAAGCGTCGGCGTAGTAATTTTACGTACGGCGAGGATGATCGAACTCATGGGAACATGTTTAGTGATTATTCCAAACGAACTCGATGAATAAAATGTATCAAAATGGATTAGACTTAGGCTAGAATATTGAAATTAGTCCCTTGAGGAATGATAGTAGACTATGGAATTACCGAACAGTAACAGTAAAGTTGGATGATATTGCTAGATGATTGAAAAATCACTGTATGAATGGACTTGACTCGATGGATATATATCTTGGATGAAGCAAAAAAAGAAAATGATAAGGTGTCTCGATCGTGCCAAAGTAAACCATAACGTTCAAATATTTTTTTCTTGTACGAGCGTGATTCTATGCTCGTACATATGTCACGCCCAGGTTAGGACGACTATCCAGCGGGAGCATTGACATGGTGATCTCATGTCCAACGAGGGTGATCGAACTTGCGGAAGACCGAGGCGTGACAACTTATGGATCGTCTTGACTTTTGGTTTGACATGATAAGACAAATTTGAAATACAAGTGATCAAAAATATTTTGAAGGGTAAGTTAGCCTAGAACCTGAAATAAATCACGCTTGATGGTTTCGTGAATGTATACATGAATCAGGTTGAATGAATTGAAGTTATAAATAAAGGTTTAGAACTGAATATTGGTTTGGTGGATTAGACTTGGAATGGATATGAATTCTATCAAAATATATTTGGAGAGATAGACTATGCAAATCACTAGGCCTGTCCTACAACTTGGATATTATGGATTTTGCTGAACGGACTCGAAACCCCGTGCAAACGAACGTGTAATTGAGAGTAGGAAATATGTGCTCGATGTTTAGAAATCTGAGTGAAACAAGCTTGGGTAGATTACCCCATACAAATGAACAATGGTTTGACCCTAGGAATTGGCGCGAGCATCGTCTGACAAATTTGTACGATGTATCGTATGCGTAAACTTATACCTATGACCTTGTGAGCTGACCTAGAAATTAGGCAAACGACCCTATGTTGAGTGAATGAACCTTTGTTACCGACTTTAGCATATTGCTTGAACAAGCTATAGAACTGGGGCAGCAAGACTTAGGGTTAGACTTGGAAACGATAACGTGTGCTAAGTTTGACCCGAACTAATGGACGCTAGTCGGTTAACCAAATAGATCATGCTTAATAATTGTGCAAATACTTGGTTGGAATAGAAATGATATGGAATTGGATTGACCCTTTTGGAAGAAATCAGAACCCTTGAGATTTTTGCAAGTAGCTTGTCCAAATTTACTATCTTTAAGTTTGGTTGATTGCATATGTTTGAGGGATGCCTTGAACGTTTGCATGACCCAAGACTCAATGATATGTGAAACTCGAGTGCTAAGACTTCGTTATCGCTAAGTTGGTTAACATGCATATGTTTGAAGGACGCTTTGAATATGTGCATGATCCAGACTCACGATATGCTAATCTTGATGCTAGTGCAAAGTGAATATCTGCACAAAAAAGTATAATGACTTGTATAAGTTTGCCTCAGTCTTAGATCGTTAATCAAGATCGATTGAACCGTACCCCGCGTTAAGCAACATGTCCTGCGCTAAGGCACAAATAAGACTGACTCAGCATACACCCGACACGGTATAAGGATCGAGTAGAAGATTGTGTTCAAGATGGATTTTAGTGGTACCAAATTGCTATGCTTGGGATAGATTCCATAATGCGATAGTACGACCTACGCTTAGTAAGTCTCGAGGACGAGACTTTTTTTGAGTAGTGTAAGATGTAACACCACGTTCCGCTCAAGCGGACTGCCAATTTAAATGGCAAACGTGCTCAGACGAGAATACTCATTTGAGGCAAAGGATATCCAGACTAGTCCCTTCAGGAGTTTGGCTTAGGCTTTCAGAGGCTCGCTCGGAGTATGACTTAACCGAGGTGAATCATCGCTAAGGTGGGTGGCTATGGTGAACTTGTCTTTGCTTAGCCAGCACACTTAAAATATAGAACAATACATGCTAGTCGCTAGGTGAATTACCCCTTACATGATAATAAGAATATAACGCACCTAGCTAAGGGAATAATCCCAACTTGTATTGCTCGTGCTAGAACATGGAAATGAAACATTGCTTATAATCATATCCTTGCAAGCTACCTTTGCCTTGTGCAACTAGACTCCGCTATGCCTCGAGTAGAACGATATGAATATTACACTCTTTATTATGCACTCCTTTACTGCTACACTGCACGACCCTAGATCATGTCGCTCAGAAAGTCCCTTTACGGTTTTACTCCTCGGCTTACCTTCGGGCCAGAGCCAACGTGATTGCTTAAGTTATCGTATGATTGCTATGCTTGCCTGCTTACATATTAACTTATATTTATTGTTGCCTTATTTCAATTCTTGTCGCATAAACTATGCCTCAATTATGTAACAATGTGCATGTCATGCATTCATCTAGCTCTACTCGGAAGACTATCTAATAGTCATTCTGTATAAGTATGAACCTAAAAGTATCCGGGACTGTTGGGTCACCAAGACAGTCCTCGAACCAGGGGAATTCATTAAGGCAAGTGGATTATTGATTGAGGATTATGTCAAGTATGCATCGGAAATGATAATCATATCAAGTTTACCTCTGAACAAGAATCATGTCAAGCAAATCAAGAATCACAGCTCGTGGAGCAACTTACTCATTTCAGAACAAGAATCAATGGATTATCATATCAAGTGTGAAAATGGAATGACCCAGGAATTTGCATATCGTGGACAACTTGGAAACAAGGTCAATTAGTTCCTGCAGACGATCGTTGGGGTACTGGCACCGATCCGATCTGGAGGAAACTCTATGATATTTGCATGTTTAATGGGACGAATGGCCTGCAATGTCCATGATCATTGCATTGCATGTCATTCCTCCTTGTACTATAACCGTCCTTTATGGCTATGCCAGCGACTCATGTTCATATAGATAAGTCATCCTCGCTTAGCGGCAATCCGCGTGCGAGTCATTGCATCACATTCGAGACATCAGAGCCACCTGAACAGAATGAGTATAAATCATCTATACAAATGGAGTAGTCCAATCAATCCATAGAAATACTTAAACATCTATTGCAACACTCTTGGATAACCTGTATACCCGTGCACCTGAAACATAGTATCGTTCATAATACAGTGTTTGCATATGTTATTGCCCCTGAATATTTATACCTGCTCGTGCTTGAATTAACTTGATTTGCCTTGGACAGGGAAGGACAAATGATAAGTTGATAAGTCTTGTCGTGTTTCCTCTTATGTCGTACGGTGCACTGCCACACGAGTTAGGCTATTCAATCTTTGCCATTAAACTGATTCTAAGGCAACTAAAAAGACAATATAATAGTTGGTGCACAGAACCTATATTACGTGTTTAGATTTGTCGAGCGGGCGAGTAGCCTTCCCACCAGTGTATTCATGTACTGATAATCCACCAGATTATTTACAGGGTGCGGGAGAACCTCGTTCGGTGCGGATGTCTCCTTCGTGCGTGCTAAGGCGTGGAGTTCTGTAAACCCCCTCGACCAAATTTAGGCCTACTTAGATTAGATAGAGAAACTAGGGTTAATTTAAAGACAATTAGAATTAGAACACAGTGTTTTATATTTATTGTGCTATAATTATATCACTTAGTACACCTTACCGTTGCTTCAAAATTGGAGCACTACACTAGCATTTACCTTTAAACAAATTTTATACACTTTTCCTAGACAAGCCAGTCTTCCATCCTAACATTTGTGTAACTTATAAATACTCTCTCTTGTGCTTCATTTTAGTCGCGAAATATTCGTTACAAATGTCCAGTTTTAAATTCCAATAAATCCAACCTTACATATTTGCTCGTTCTAATTGAAATTGGAGACACAACCTCAACCTGTTGCATACAACCCAAATATTGACAATATTCTATGTTGAGTCTTCTATATCCATGATACTTGTGTTCCATCCAATTTTAAGCCTATGTATTCTCAATTAATTAACAAGCATCACTTACACTAATTTTAATTAAATTAGTGTGAGGACCCAACCTCACCCAACCTAGCATATCTACACCCTACATTCCTCCATGAGAATATGTTGCCCACCCCAAGGGGCCCTAGTCAGCCCAATTCCCAAGAGCAGCCCTCTCTCTCTCTCTCCTATATAGATACAATTCTCTCTCTCCAAACCCAAAAACCAACCCTACACAAAATCCTAGCTGAAACCCTATTTTCATCCCCCTTCAAACCCGACCACCTCCTCCTTCACCTCTGCACAGCTACCGCCTCGGCCGACCACTCCTGACCTTCCTCCACCGCCTGTCCCCTCGACGTCAACCATAGCTCCCCGGCCGCCTGAACCCGACCGCCTCCTCCTTCCCCTCATCAATATCACCATCATCAACCCGCACCATCCCCCGACCACCTTTCTCCCCGGTTGTCTCCTTAGCCACCAGCACCTTAGCCACCCCCACCACCGATATCATCACCGTCATCCCCGTTACCATCTCTACCACCCCAGCACCACCATCAACGATCACCAACACCATCATCCCCATCCACATCCCGATTACCATCACCAACTCCATCATTACCTCCACCCGTATCCTCCATATCCCGACCACCGCCACCTTTACCACCTCACCGCGGCTACCCCCCAACGTCGGCAACCCGCCACCTCTGCACAGCCGCCCCTGCCGCTGCTAGCGATTGTCGTTGCTGCAAGCCGTTTCCGGATCTGCTGCTGTTTTACGCTACGACTGGCCGGAGCTCCGCCCTCCCTCACCGGAGATAGGTCGCCAATACCACAGTTCCCACCCCGAACACGAACATCGAACAGGTATATTCCCATTATTCATCTTATACGTATACGCCGACGTATTATTGTATAGACACGTATGAACCTTTATGGATAATTGTTAATTTATTAGAATATGTATTAATTTCAAGTAATTACTCAAATAAAAAATGACTTGTTAATATGAATATTATGATTGACCTAAAAGTCTAGACATTGACCTGGTGCACTCTAACATGAAAACTAGAGCGGGTATTTATGTACTATACGTAATCAGTTCATAAAGTATTTTGGTATTCGTTGCATTGATGTACACGGTAACTAAGGATATGACACGTGTACATTTTAGCTATATGCATATGTAACCCTGTTAATTGACCAGTTATGACCCTTGCGTCAGTTTTTAAGAGCAGCGTAGTATTTCTGTGCGTACTATTGTAGTGACTAATGATCGTATTATTATATTATATTATATTTATAGGGTCACTGGACCGTTCAGGCGAGACTTCAGGAGCAGGTTATTGGCACTCGTAGCTTGAGGACCCAGGCAAGTATACCTTTCCATATTTACTGTTTAATTTCAATTATGCAATGTTGTATGATATCAGGTTATATTATTTTATATAAATGTACGCGTCCTAGATTGACTCGGGTACAGTCGATGAGTACGTCGATGTGCAGTGTAATTGACTTAGTCACTAGCATACTCACCCACTATTGTAGGAATATTCTGATATATTCCTAGACCTGACACTATTACACGTATCACTATGACAAACTCATGTTGGGATACGGGTTTGCGTACCCGACTAGCTATCAATATGTCTAACGTGCATCACGGTTAGTGCGTAAGCAGAGTTATATAAATAGTCGAGACTTGGCATTTAGTTAAGGGGTGTGCCCGTCGTGTATTCAACTTGTATATCTACATTGGGCGGAGAGGACAACTGGTAGGCGTATGGGATACACACATTGGACTGCATAGTATCCAGAGGAGCCACGGATCCAATGACTTCCTTTATTCAGATTCTACGTTCGACGGAGCGATATGGATGTTATACTATTCAGATTCCACGTTCTACGGAGTGATATAGACGTTATACTATGTAGATTACACGTTCTTTGGAATGATGGACGTTACATATACAGATGCTATGCTCTTCGTAGTACGGACGTTATGCCTACACATACCCATACGTACCAAGGTTGTCCTTATATTGCATTCACTTAGATGGTTAGCACATCCCTTTATTTTGTTCAGTATTTATATATGGCATATATTTTTGTATCTTGTTAGGTCCCTCTGAGGACCTGGTTCTCTTCCAGATTTGGACGAGACATATTATCCTACTGTGTACGGACCTGGGCAAGAGACGAGGTACGCATCCGAGGAGGAGCTAGAGGTGCAACCATCAAAATTCCCTTGATCACTGGTAGGCCTTTCGCCTATGACTGGAGCATCCTTATCTAGTCAGCCGATGCCCTAGTCATTACTCTTTTATCTGCATTTTAGTACTCTTATTTTTGTCATTATTGTGGGTTTGTTCCCATCAGACATATTTTGGATTATACTATAACATTTCAGACTTGCGTTTATTTTCCAATATTTATTTTAGTACTTCTTGTTTATATTGTGGATGAGATTAGACATTACCTGTTGTATGTTAGTATCAGACTTGTTAGTATTTTAGGACAGCGTAGTATGTTTCGTCAGATCCATTAAATTGGAAAATCTCTCGGAGATGTATTAGCAAGCCATTGCCACGTGGCCTGGTCTCGTGTATTTTTGGGACTGGGGCATGACTAGTTAACTCTGGAGCCTTGAAGCATTGCGTCCGGAATTGAAGCACATATACAAGACATAATATTGGAACATCACCTGTATATCATTCCACAAATGTAGCCACTTGGCACGCTTTTACTGTTTTAGAGAGAGGGACTTGAGCGACTTATAATCTCGGCTATACGTCGCCTGTAATACTTGTTTATATCAATAAAGAGTTTATTTTACTTCAACTTGTGTTATTCATTGCTTCCGCTATTGATGACTTAGTAAACTTGTTACCAATTGTCTATGCGTTTATAATTCTGCTGTACTAGGATAATCTATGCGACTCTATGGCTTAGACCTCTTACCGCCAACCAATGAACCACGACTTTGCACGGGCGTCGTTATGCTCGCACGACATCACGCCCAAATAGGTCAAGCGATCGTCTCACGGGAGCGCTGGTGCGGTAATTCTTGCCTAGCGGGGATGGCCGATTAGCTTGCAGGAGATCGGGGTATGACAGAGCCAACATGAATGCTTATGTTCTATATAAATGAAATGCTTGCCTGCTTATACGTTAACTTCTATTTATTGCCTCATTTCAATACTTATCGCATAAACTATGCCAAGACCGTGGTATGCTATTCATGTCATGCATTCATCTAGTTCTCCTCGGAAGACTATCTAATAGTCGTTCCGTGCAAGTATAAACCTGCAAGTATCCGAGACTATTAGGTCACCAAGGCAATCCCCGCCCCAGGGGAATGCATCAAGGCAAGTTGTTAACTGAACGAGAATCATGTCAAGAAATTCAAGAAATCACGGCTCGCGGAGCAATACTCGTTCAGAGCAGGAATCAAGATTCAAGTATCTCGTGTATCTCATGAAATTGGAAGACCAATAATTGCATGTTGCGGACAACTTGGAAACAAGGTACAGTTCCACAGACGATCACCGGGGCACTAGGGCCGATCCGGTCCGGATAGAACTTTGTGTGTAGTCCTCGTGTGCTGGGCGAGATGGTTTGTAGTGCCTCTTATGCTTTTGTTGCATTCTATTCTCGTCATAGACTAGGTCCTTTATGGCTATGCCAGCGACTCACGTTCATATAGTTAAGTCATCCTCGCTTAGCGGCTATCCGCGTGTGAGTTATTACATCGCATCGAGAATAACTGAACACCTGAACGATCGTAACACACTTGTACATATGGAGCACTTGAACATCTTATGCTACATACCTGAGTAATCCTTAAGACTCGTGTATCCAAAACATAATCTCGCATGAAACACTTATGTTGCACATGTTATTGCTTAGTTTGCCTTGGACAGGGATGGACAAATGGTAAGTTGGTAAGTCTCGACGTGTTTCCTTTTATGTCGCATGACATACTGCCACACGAGTTAGGCTTTTCAATCCTTGCCATGAAACTGATCTTAAGGCAACTAGAAAGACAACATAATAGTTGGTGCACGAAACCTATATTACGTGTTTGGATTTGTCGAGCGGGCGAGTAGCCTCCCCACCAGTGCATTCATGTACTGATAATCCACCAGATTGTTTGTAGGGTACAGGAGAACCTCGTTCGGTGCATATGCCTCCCTCGTACGTTCTAAGGTGTGGTGTTCAGTCTGAAGCCTTGGAGCGCTACGTCCGGAACTGAAGCACATATACAGGACATAATGTTGGAACATCGCCTCTACATTATTCCACAAATATAGCTACTTGGCACGCTTTTACTATTTCATAGAGAGAGGCTTGAGTGACTTGTAATCTTGGCTATGCGCCGCCTGTAACACTTATTCAATATCAATAAAGAGTTTATTTTACTTCAACTTATGTTATTCAATGCTTCCGCTATTGACGACTCAGTGAACTTGATACCAATCGCCTATGCGTTTATAATTTTGCTGCACTCGGATAATTTGTGCGACTCTGTGGCTTAGACCTCTTACCGCCAGCCAATGAACCACGACCATACATGGGCGCAGCTCACGCTAGTGCGGTATCACGCCCAGATGGGCCGAAGCAATCATCCCGCGAGAGCGCTGGTGCAGTGATTCTCGCCTAGCGGGGATGGCCGAATAACCTACGGGAGATCGGGGCGTGACACGGATGGTGCTTCAAACCCTTCATGAAAACAAGTTGTATGCCAAGCTTAGTAAATACGAGTTCTGGTTGGACAGCATAGCCTTTCTTGGGCATATTATTTCTGTAACGGGCATCTCAGTTGACCCAAAGAAAATAGAAGCCATTGTGAACAGGAAACGGCCCGAGTTAGCTAGCGATATTCGAAGTTTCCTTGGTCTGGCTAGATACTACCGAAGATTTATCAAAGATTTTGCTAGAATCACCTCGCCTCTGACTCAGCTCACTCGGAAGAGAGTAACATTCGCATGGACGGACGACTGTGAAGCTTTATTTATGGAGTTAAAGCAGCGTCTCATCTCAGCACCAATTCTTACCCTTCCGGACGGACCCGATGATTTCAAGATATAGAGTGACGCCTCAGGCAAGGAAATGGGATATGTCCTTATGCAATGGGACAAGGTGATAGCCTTCACGTTGAGGCAGTTAAATCCTTACGAGAAGAATTATCCAACCCATGATTTGGAACCCGCCGCGGTGGTGTTCATACTGAAGTTATGGCGCCACTACCTTTATGGTATACCGTGTAAGATATATACGGATCATAAGAGCCTGAAATATCTTTACACACAAAAGGATTTAAATCTTCATCAACGACGTTGGCTTGAACTTCTTAGCAATTTTGACCTGATGATCAGATACACCCATGGCAAGGGCAATGTTGTAGCTGATGTACTGAGTCGAGTATTCATTGGAAGCCTGGCTATTGATAACAAACTGCATCAGGATATAGAAGCTCTGGGCATTACACTTATAATCAGATACAAAAGAGGGGCGCAAGTGGCTCAACTGCGCCTCGAACCTGACTTATTAGAAAAGGGACAAGTCCGCTCAGAAGGATGACCTGTTCCTGCAAAAGATGCAAGGTCTTATCTCAGCAGGAAAGGCAACCGACTTTGCGGTAGGCACGGACGGGATGATCCGAGTGAAGGGGAGATTGTGCGTTCCAAATGATGCATCCCTCAGAAAAGAGATACTCACGGAAGCCCATTATGTTAGTTATACTTCTCATTCGGGTAGCAAAAAGATGTATTGAGATCTCCATACAAAATTTTGGTGGCAGGTATGAAACAAGATGTGACAATATTCGTATCATAATGCATGGCTTGTCAGAGGGTAAAGGCCGAGCACCAGAAGCTGGGCGAAGAGATGCAGAACCTCACTATTCCGGAGTGGAAATGGAAACATATAACAATGGATTTCATTGTTGGTTTGCCAAAGACGCAATGGGGGAATGATGTCGTCTGGGTTATCGTCGATCGACTCACTAAGTTAGCTCACTTTCTGCCTATCAAAAGTACTTGGAGTGCCAACCACCTAGCTCAGATCTACCTCAACGAAATTGTTCGACTCCACAGCGTGCCCGTATCCATTGTCTCCGATAGACATGCTACGATTCTATGCCTTGGACTTGAAGACGAGTTGGGATATGCATCTACCGTTAGCCGAATTTGCATACAATAATAGCTTTCAATCCAGCATTCAAATGACGCCGTATAAGGCATTATATGGACGGAAGTGCAGATCCCTGATCTGTTGGGATAACGTTGGCAAACGGCAAATTCTTGGCCTGAAGCTCGTGGAGCAAACCGTCCAAAAGATTCGCTTGATACGGGAACGAATAAAGGTAGCTCAGAGTCACCAGAAAAGCTACTCAGACAGGCATCGATGTCCACTTGAGTTCCTTGAAGGCAATCGGGTATTTCTTAAAGTCTCGCCCATGTGAGGAGTCACCAGATTCGAAGCAAAAGGGAAGCTAAGCCCAAGATTTGTCGGTCCGTTAGAGATATTAAAGCGAGTCACCTCAGTTGTGTATCAGATTGCCCTACTACCGTCACTATCCAAAGTGCACAATGTCTTTCATGTTTCACAGCTTAGGAAGTACGTGTATGACCCGTGTCATGTGGTGGATCTTGATCTACTGGATCTTAAGGCAAACTTGACATATGTCGAACAACCTATGCAAATTTTGGATCGTAAGGATAAGCTTCAAAGTCGTTCGGTTCCTCTTGTGCGCGTGCTTTGGCAAAATCATTCGGTCTAAGAATCCACTTGGGAGCTTGAATCCGAGATGAGGGAAAGGTTCCCTTCATTGTTTCCTAGTGGTAAGTTTTATTCCTAAGTTTTATGGACGAAACTTCCAATTAGTTGGTTAGGATGTGGTGCTCCGTTTTCCCTATTCGGGGAGCGGCTAAGAAATACAAAGACGGTATCGTTCGATCGGGATAGATTGAAACAAGAATCCATCCTCGTTATGGATTTGCTTCTTTGGAATCAATTCCCATATTTTGTGGACCGTGCCCCCAGAATTGACTTAGCGGCAGAGTCAGGAGGGACCTCTCCGCTACAAGTATTTTTGCCTCAGTTTTTGCAATCGCTTTGTTGCTTTCGTGCTTTGAGTTAGTTTTCGGATTTGTTTGAGTTTTCTTGAACGGTTTCGATAGATTTTATTATTTTCGTTCATTGAACTGCACTTCAAATTCTGAGATTGGAAAGAGTGGAAGAGGTATTGATCAGCTATTCATAGCAAATGCAGGTGAATGAGCAGTAGACGACGCATGAGCAGAGTCCTGAAGCACCTTCTTTATTTCCTTTCAACCAACTTGTGAGTGGCTTATATTTGATTCAGTTGACCCTTCTTCCAAGTCTTCATATCTAAAATCTTGTATTCTTGCTTGCCCCGATCAAACGATACCAAGTAACAACTAAAAGATGTCAAGATAAAAAGGAATAGATTTGGATTAATATTGTTTGTCAATCAACTTGTGAACGGTTACCTTATTGCATGCTAGTTCATTTAGAATGTTCTTTGTATGCTTTAATTTTAGTTAGAATATATACTTCTTCTATAAATTATGCTATACATATAGAACACACTTTGTTATGCGATACATTGATCAGTAAGACTATGCAAAACCATTTATGTTATGGAACTTGTATCGTGCTCGTATGACCGTAAATTTGCATGAATTGATTGAAAAACTTGATGGATGCCGTTTGATCATGAACAACTTGTGCACAAGGCTTTTGGTTTTCGCGGATGGTCGCCAGGGCATTGGGATCGATCCGATCAGGGAAAAAATTTAGTATAGTCATTTGTCATGGACGGAGTGCTATGTAGCGGGGCTCGCCACCTGGTTGCATATCATTCTCGTCTCAAGACTATAACCCGTCCCTTATGGCATTATGCCAGTGATCCCTTCGAATATCTAAACCTGTGCAGGCTAACTTGTGTCTTCGTGGCAGGGAAGAACATGATAAGTATTGTGCAGGTGGTTCAGACGGGACATATAAAAGCTACCGAACGGTGGCAAGTTTATTTCAGTAAACTCTATATATACTGCTTGCTTGTAAAATAAACTAAGTCAAGATAGAAAGATCATAAATAATATGCATGCTTCATCTAAATAACGTATTGATGGGTATAGTTGGGTTAGCTCACATTCACCAGTACATTTCGATGTACTGACCCTCGTTGAAACAGGTTCCCCACACCAAGGAGATCCTACGAGGAGTTGAAGTCACTACCCAATCCAGTCCAGCTGTCGGTGCGTCCTGATCGTGCCATCTTTTGAAGCATTTTGAAGTCAGGAGCCAGCAAACTAAACTCAATGCAGCTCAGAGGAAAAGCCATCATCCCGCCTGGAGGTCTCTTATTTTGAAGTTTAGTAAAGGGATGTAATGTACAGGATAACTATCCATTTTGTGTCAATATTTTATAAGCCTGTGAGACAACCTTATGATTTGTTCAAGAGTTTGTAACTATATATTCATAATCAATAACGAGAACTTTTCCATATTTTAACTTGTGTTTCAATTTATTTGCATACTCTGAATATGTGCTCGTTATGCGAAAAATACCTTCGCCTTGTGCGGAGCGCAACCTAGGCCCGCATGGCGTCACGCCTAGGGGATGACTATCGATTCCACAGAATCAGGACATGACACATGTAAACTATCAATTCTGGTAGCAATAGTATTTGCGTTGAAGTTATGGCGGTATTACCTTTATGGCGTACCATGTCAAATCTTTACCGATCATAAAAGCCTAAAATATATTTACACCCAAAAGGATCTGAATTTGTGACAACGATGTTGGCTTGAACTCCTTAGCAACTTTGACTTATTGATCAGATATACACCGGATAAGAAAAATGTTGAAGCTGATGCATTGAGTCGAGTGTTTGCAGGAAGCTTAGCTATCGACGGCAGGCTGCAAAAGGATCTGGAGAGTTTGGGAATTATACTCTGAATCTGATATAAAGTGGCACAGTTAGCTCAATTGTGCCTCGAACTGGACCTATTAGAGAAAGTTAAGTCCACTCAGAAGGATAACCTATTCCTAAAGAAGATACGCGAGATTATCTCAGAAGAAAAGGCGACCGATTTTATGGTGAATGAGGATTGAATGATGCGGGTGAAGAAAAGATTATGTGTTCCTAACGATGCAAACCTCAGAAAAGAGATACTCACTGAAGCCTGTAGTGTCCCATTTCCAGAGGCATACTAACATAATACCTTCGGCTTGTGACTCAGTTTAAACTAAGTATCGGATAAACCTTACGACCCAATCGTTGCACGGACAAAGTGCAATGAACCTTTCCAACATATGGCTCGGCTTCTATTGAAATAAGTCCAATAGTTTTTGTTGGATGTTTTGTTACTTGGTTTTATATTGCCTTGCATTTTTGTGTTGCTTTCGATGAATAGTTTTCATAAGTTCGTTTTTCTCTCTTGCGCAATCATTTCGAATCATAAGAGAGAGATCGAAGGATGCTAACCAAATATTGTTGCAATTTTAGGACGCATAACCAAGGAGTGATCACTACGTAAGGCTTCCCCATTTCCTCGTTGATTCATTCAGTGAGTGGCTTTGGCCCTTCAATGAATCCTTTTGTCTGCACGTTTAATAAAAGAATCTCTAGTCCACTCTTCTACATGTCCCTAAGTTAATGTTTCCTAACTAATCAAGATAAGCAAAATGAAAGAAGTGCATGCTTGTAAATATAGAAATGTTGCTTATTTTAAGTTAATATTACTTGCCCCTTATTCATGTGCTATGCAATAAGAATGTGTATAGAAAATCTCTTATGATTTGCTAAGTATTCGATGCTACATGAAAAAAAAGGAACTAATAGTGCACCCTGAGGTACGGTCGCTTGTGATGTAGTAGGGTGTAGCTATTAGATAAGTAAAGAAAAGATGGAAATGTGTGCTTGTGTTCAGAATTGTGCTTGTAATATTTTATCTAATAGAATTTCATGTCTTGCATCGGCTTCGAACAACTTGTGCACAAGGTAATAGTCTCTCGAACAGTTCCTAGGGGACTGGAAATCGGCCGGTCTAGAAGAGATTGTTGATAACACCCTGAGGGACGGTCCCTTGAGGATGTAGTGGGGTGTTGTGTCCATTAGTGCAGAGCGGAACCATGCGTCACAGCTGCTCATATTAGGGTGAGGTATTGCGGGCGAGTAGTAGGGCATTCTTGTGCACTAGTGAAGCGCTGAACCTTGAGTCACCGCTGTTAATTCATGAGGAAGAACTCTCATGGTCCATTATTTTATTGTGTAGCATGCTAGGTGCAACCTTATTGCAAGTCTAACCGATAAATGGCAAGTCCCTTGACCCTTGAGATATTGATGCCATGTCTCTTGAGATTATATTATATGTATGGATAACTTGTATGTCCACTACAGGAATAACGACCGACCGTGGGTAAGATTTATCATTATGTGGCTTACTTTATTATTTATGTTCATTTGCATGCCTTACTAAAAAGAACCTAGATAACTAAAAATATTACTTAATGAACATGCTAGCTTCACAAGTTTACTTAGTATGGATTATTTGGTCAGTTTGGCTTTGGTCGCTCGCCAGTACATATAGGGTACTAACCCACGTTTGTGGGCATATTCAGGTTTTGAGTACATGACTATGGCAAGCCTCTTCAACCTGTAGGAGCGCATCTAATCCAGTAGAAATTGTCACGACCCACACCCGATGTAGGGGCATGAGTAGTGAACAACGCCCAGCCTACGCCATAACATCGGCGGTAGAACATTGTTTGGGTAATCTATCTATCTAGCAATCAAGATATAACAATGCCACCAATGTAATATGAATACAAATACTCAATCACAGATCTATAAGATGGAACAATTGCACGAATATGATAAAAGAATAGAAGAGTCACAAATACAGATCACAAGACAAATAATATCCAATGAGTCAAAGAAATACTAATAGATGAGTTGGAGACAAATCCAGTACAAAAGATTTAACTACAATGATACAAGTCCGGGGCCATCTATCTCAGTCAGGATGAGACCCTCCTGAGCCAAGGTCTCTGGCTCTAAGCCAACAATATCCTGAGGCCCGTAGTGAGTAGGGTACCACTCCTCAGTGTCATCTGGGAAAAATATATCCAGTCAGAAAAGGAGCAAAGTACAACTGTAATAGCAGTTCTAATAAATGATATAAACTATGTAACAGTAAATAAAGCGAATATACAAGATACAATATATAGGTACAAGAGATATGCAATAAAAAAATACTAAAAATAAATACAAGAATGAGCAATATAGAAATGAACAAAAAATACTACTACTAAGTGAGTGAGTACCAGCTTTAACATGTGATCAGCTTGGGAACTTGCACAAGGATAATGGCCTGTATAATCATACGTGCGGTGTATGATCAACACTCACAAGGAATAAGACATGCACATGGAGGGTATGATCACATATCTACACTAAATACTTCCCGCCCCCGATTGGTATAGTAGATCCAACCATGGTAAGTTATGACACAGGATTCCACAAGAAGGGTGCTACTCTTCTCATAAACCAATATCTTTATTTGTACAAGAAGAACTAAAAAATAAGGCTTGCACAAGATACACCATAAATACCAAGGAATAATATCTCATAACGAGATCCGGATATACCAATCAGTGTAACCATCGTGTCAAAAAATTAAGGATATCTACAATAAATACAAGAGACATAGAGGATATCATAAATGAGAAACTATCAAAGAATGTACTCACCTAAAATTCGGTAAACAGTATCAAAGATGCCCGGTACGGTGCCTCGAAGACCTAAATATGGAATATTACATCAATACAAGGTTTTGGAATAAAAATAAGTTAAACTAGTCAACTTCTAGGTCATAAAGCCATTTCTAAGTCAAAACAGTCAACTCTAGGTCAAACTAGTCAAACTTGGTCAAACTAACTATTTCTAGGTTGTATGAGTCCATCTCTAGGATATTGGATCCATCCACTATGTAACTAGGCCATGCTAGCTATACTAGGATACTAGAAAACCAACAAGATACCGTATCATAAGATACACAATCTATTAGATATAAAAATATCATAATATGTATATACAATAATATATAATACTCCTAACTAAACTAATGCTAAGTGGATACCTTGACTATGAACCAAAAGCGGTATCACACCACCTATACTCTATCTTGATGTGCACACTCAATACCTTGAGTAAAAGCCAATACCTTGACATTACCTTGGTATCACAAGATAATTCAATATCTAATTTATAATTACTACCCATACTCCTCACTATACAAATATGTATTTAAAACTTATAACAATAATATTCTAAACTATATACTAACATCTCCTTGATATTTAATACCTGTACCCGAGATATCTCACTCTCATTACCTTGGTGCACCCCAAGGTAATCTAGAAATAATGCTAACTAATATTAACTAGTACTTATGTATATATAAATCTCATATATAATTATATACAATAAATGAATAACTACGAGCTTATTAATATAAACTAATATATATATATATATATATATATATATATATATATACTAGCTTACAGCTTACTGGCTTTTAAAATAAGCTGCTGTTATCAAAATTGTTGCTGTCGCTGCTTATTGCCGCTATTGCCACTTATTGCCGCTGCTTCTGCTGCTTCCTGCTTCTTCTTCGGCTGTTTTTTTCTTCTGCTTCTGTTGCTGCTTCTGCTTTCTGCTTCTGCTTTCTGCTTCTACTGCTGCTTCTTGGCTTCTGCTTCCTGCTGCTTTTCAGCTGCTTTTGTTGTTGCTTCTCTCAGCTTTTCTTCCACTGCTTATTATTGCTTTTCTTTACAGTTTTTATTGTTTTCTTACTATTTTTCCATTATTTCTTCTCCCCTCAAGCTCACACACATAAATACACATCTCATATATTTTTATATACACATAATACACATATATGTATATATATCTACCATATACATATATATTGAACTATATATATAACACCGTAATACATATATATATATTACCATATTAGAGAAGCATATGAACTTATACTCTTCCATGATCACCAACATATCAACAAGAATTATAGATCAAACATATAAATATATATATACGTATATCTCAAATAATAATTATAATTACAATATTTATAATATCTTTAATTTAATTTAATTGCAAAAAACAAACATGTGTAGTGCATCGCACACGTATCACACTAGATCTATGATACGCTTGTGATACGGCTCCACCACACAACCAATTATATCCCAAAAGACACGAGCAAGTCTAAAATAATAATTATGAGCAATACGAAGAGCTAACTACTCATCTACGTGTCCGTGTCAAAATATGACATGCTCAAACTCCTGTGTCGGAGAAAAATTCCCAAATCAACCCGTATCTCCAAATTGTCGGGATACGACCTACACGTATCCAATTGTGGACACGACACTAGCCACACACAATCAAACACATGTTAATTTGGTCTAATTGACCTATTGACAAACATAAACTGTGTCATCCTTGAAATTCTTCCAAAATTGACACAAAATACCATATAACTTTCTCCATAGGCCTCATATGAACCTAATTTCAATTCCTATGGGTAGCCTTAGCATTTGGGGTAATTTCTAATAATTAAAATACTAATTTATAGTCTAATTAGAGGGGGGAAACTAAATTCTACCTATTGGGAAATGGATTCCCAATAAAACCTCCAAATTTAGTGAAAAGAGCTTCCAACTTGTAGATCCATGCTCCTCCTTGTAGATCCTTACTTCAATAGCCTTCAATGATGATTTAGAAAGGAATTGAGAAGAAATTTGGGTAAAATTTGATGTGGAAAAGAAAATTTGGAAGAGAAAATTATAGATCTAGATTTGAAACAAAAATAAAGAGAGAAATTTCCCCCCATTTTAAATATAGGTCGGCCCCTTTTTCCCCTCCCCAAGCTACTATATAAAGTCTAAAATACCCCTTGGGGCCTCTCATGAAAAATAATTAAGAAAGGAAGGTTATAGTCTAATTGGTTTAAATTAATTAATTATCCTTCAAACGATTGGGCTTATTATTGGGCTCAATTCTAACTAGAAATAAATGTTAGTTCATGGATCAAATCTAAACTAGTTAGGTCCACTAACACAAGTCCAAAATAATAAGCTAACATCTAATAATAAATAAATAATATAATAAATAAATAAATTTATAACATGCATAATATTTAATTAATTATGAAATAACCAAAATACTATTTTCTAGAAAATATGGTAGTAACAAGTCTACCCCCCTTAAAATAATGTTGTCCTTGAAATTCAAAGACAAAAATACCCCAAAAATAAAATAGAACAAAATCAAGAAAGAACATACCTCTAGGCACAAATAAATATGGGTAACGCTCTCGTATTTTATCCTTTCTCTCCCAGGTAGACTCCCCCCGAGAGTGATGCCTCTATGCGACACGTACCAAAGGAATAGTCTGGTTCCTCAGCACCTTCTTTCTATGATCTAGAATCTCAACTGGCTGCTCTGGATAGCTAAGATTATTGCCCACCTCTATTTTCGAGTGATCCAATGCGTGACTAAGATCCACCAGGTACCGTCTCAACTGCGACACGTGAAACACGTTGTGTACTCCCTCCAGTGCAGGTAGCAAGTCAAGTCTGTAAGCAACTACATTGACCCTCTCGAGAATATTAAAAGGTCCTATGAATCGCAGAATAAGCTTTCCGCCTCCACCGAAATGTATCGTGCCCTGTGTCGAAGAAATCCTCAAAAATACCAAACCACCAACCTCAAACTCCAAAGGTCTCCCATGACTATCAGCCCAATGCCGATGTATGTCGTGCGCCACTCTAAGTCTGTCTCTGATCATCTTAACCTTCTCCGCTGCATCCATAACCATCTCTGGCCCTAGCAAAACTCTGTCTCCAACATCGTCCCATGACAAGGGAGTGTGATACCTCCGACCGTACAGAGCCTCAAATGGTGACATCTCTATACTAGCCTGGTAGTTGTTGTTGTAAGCAAACTCTACCAAATGGAGATGGTCCCACCAAGATCCCCCAAAATCTAGTATACAGGTGCACAACATATCCTCGAGAGTCTGAATGGTCCTCTATGACTGCCCATCTGTCTGGAGATGATATGTAGTACTGAACTTGAGCTGGGTGCCCAAACTCGCCTGAAACTCCTCCAGAATGAGAAGTAAAATGACTATCCTGATACGAGACTATGCTGACGGGAACCCCATGTATCCTGACGATCTTCCTCACATACATCTCTGCCAGCTTCTCCGTAGACAAACCCACCTTGAAAGGCAAAAAGTGGGCCGACTTGGTCAAGCTGTCAATAATGACCCAAATCGCGTCTTTTTCTTCTGGAGATTATGGAAGTCAGGACACAAAATCTATAGTAATATGCTCCAACTTCCACTCTAGAATAGATAATGGCTGAAGTAAACTACCTGGCCTCTGCCTCTCGGCTTTCACCTGTTGGCACACGAAGCATCTGGATATAAACTATGCCACTTCCCTCTTCATGCCATATTACCACACACTCTCTCGTATATTCTGATACATCTTGTTTGAACCTAGATATATGGAATACTGAGAGAGATGTGCTTATACCTCCTCACGTAGCTCTCTACTAGGCACACATAATCTAATACCAAGCCGCAAAGAACCATCTTCAACAATTGTGAAATCATCCTCCAATCCTACTCTCACCTGAGCTCTGATGCTCCTAAGAGATACATCCTCATACTGGGCTGCCTTGATCCTGTCCATCAACTCTGAGTATATCCACAACCCCTATATTTGCATGGCAAAATCAGAAACTATCACTTCAATGCCCAAGCTCTCCAAGTCCTCCAACAAATAATCATCATGCGTTAACAACATACCTATCGGATACCTACTCAAGGCATCAGCAATTACATTGGCTTTCTCAGGATGATACTGCAAAGATATGTCAAAATGCTTTATCAGTTCCAGCCAACGATGCTGCCTCATGTTCAACTTCTTTTGAGCGAAAACGTACTTCAAGCTCTTATGGTCTGTGAAGATCTCCACACGCTCTCCGTACAAATAGTGTTTCAACAACTTTAGGGCAAAGATGACTACTGCCAACTCCAAATCATGGGTAGGATAGTTCTTCTCATTAGGACGCAGCTGTCTGGATGCATAGGTCATCACTTTCTTATTCTGCTGAAGAACACAACCCAGACCTTTTCCATGATGCATCACTATCAATAGTGAAACCTCAAGACCCTGATAGCAACGTAAAAATAGAAGCAGACATCAACCACTTCTTCAATTCCTTAAAAGCAACCTGGCACACCTCTGTCTAAACAAACTCTGCATCCTTCCTGGTGAGTCTAGTCATCGGCTCGGCAATCCTCAAAAAATCTTGCACAAACTTTCTATAGTAGCCTGCTAGACCCAAGAAACTTTTGATCTCTGCCACTGAACTCGGGGTCTTCCAAGATTCTACTGCTGTGATCTTCTTCAGATCCACTAAAATTTCATCACTAGTCACAACATGTCCTAAGAATTCCCCCTTGTCCAGGAAGAACTCACACTTGGACAGCTTCCCATACAGCTTCTCCTTCCTCAACACATCCAACACAATCCGCAAATGCTCCTCGTGCTCTTCCGGTGTCTCGAGTATATGAGTATGCCATCGAAGAACACCACCATGAACTTGTCAAGGTACTGGTGGAATACCTTGTTCACCAAATTTATAAATATAGTCGGAGCATTTGTCAACCCAAACGGCATCACCATAAACTCATACTAGCCATACCGAGTCCTAAAAGCAGTCTTCAGAATGTCCTTTGGCTTCACTTTTACCTGGTGGTAGCCTGATCTCAAATCTATGATGGAAAACACCTTGGCGCCATTCAACCGATCGAACAAGTCATCAATCCGTGGCAACGTGTATTTATTCTTGATAGTAAGATTATTCAATATCCTGTAATCGATACACATGCGCACCAATCCATCTTTCTTCAGTACAAACAATACTGAGGTCCCCCACGGTGAAGAACTGGATCTGATAAATTCCTTATCCTACAACTCATCAACTTGCTTCTTCAGCTCGACCAGCTCGTTGTTGTTTACTCTATAGACATGTTATGAAATTGGTTCTGCACCAAGCACCAACTCTATAGAGAATTCAATATCTCAATCTGGTAGTAATCCTGACAACTCTTCAGGAAACACATCCAAGAACTATGCTATCAAAGGATGCGGCAACTCCTTGTCTTCCACCATAGCTCCACAGATAATGCCTTTTTTCTGCTCTGTAGCTCCTCTAGAAAACTCAAACTCTGGCTCTCCTAGCGGGCTAAACAAAACTCTACCTCCTCTATAATCTATACTAGCATGGTGCCTACTCAACCAATCCATCCCGAGTATAATGTCGAAGCTCGAAAGTGGCATTACAAGTAGACACACACTTAGCTCCTGGCCTCCCAGGGTAACTCTCTGATCCTTACAAAGATCACTAACCAGGATAATTCCTCCCCCGGTCACGATCTTACAAGTCCTTAGCAAAGACTCAGCTACCAAATAATGCTTCAGAGCAAAAGAAACAGATACAAAACTTTGGAAAGCACCACTATCAAATAAAGCTAAAGCTGGAATAGAATCAAGAAGAACAGAACCTGCGATGACATCTCTGGTGGGCTCGACCTCCTCGACTGTCATAGAGAATGCTCGTCCCTGATGTGCACCTCCCTGATGCTGGCGCTGGGCATAATGTTGTTGCTGGGTTGAAAGTGGCGGTCCCCTCGGTTGTACTGTAGGTGGTCTCATTTGTTCCCTCTGAGCTAGAGCTGCTCCCTGAACTGTACAACGAGGATTAAAAGGATACTCCCTCAGCTGATGCTCCCCGGTACCATAATACAAGCAAACTCCCAACCTCTTCCTGCAAACTTCCCAGATGTGGCCAAACTTCTTACAAAAGTGGTAGAAAGCTTGTTGTGACTGTCTCTGCTGTTGCGGTGTTTGATGAAACGGTGCCCTAACTGGAGTATGGTGCTGCCGCTGCGACTTATAAAAAGGCTTGTACTGGAAATAAGGACACTTAGCAGTCACTATATTGTTATTATCTCCCAAAAATGAATTGCGATCTCTCTTGGGTTTCAAACCCAACTTTCGCTCAACCTTGCGTGCCTCCTCAAGTATCTCCGAATAGGTCTTATAGAAAGACGGAATAAGGATCTTCACATCCAAGTACAGATCCTCGCGGAAACAAAGAGCTCAAACCTCCGGCTCCCTTACCAAATATTCTGTAAATTGGCTCAGCCTACCAAACTCTGCGGCGTACTCCTCCACAGACATGTTCCTTGAGTAAGGCCCTTAAACTGCCTCCCAAAGTCTAACATGTCCGCCTGAGCAAAGAACTTTCGCTTGAAGATGTCCTTGAACACCACCCAAGACTGCCCTGCATCTGCAAGAAGTGGCTCATTCCTGAACCAAGTGCGGGTGATATCGAACAGCTGAAGTCCTACTGCCTCAACCTTCAGATCCTCAGCAAGACAGGACACCCTCATGAGACACTCAATATCCTCGAGCAAATCATCAGTGTAGATGATGCCCTCAGTTCCCTTAAAGACCCGAGGTTCCAGCTTCTTGAAGTACTAGATATTATCCGGCCAGAGCTGGGCAACTTGCGAAACAACCTGCTATTGGACCGAAACTCCTCTATCTACTACAGCAAGGGCAAGATGATGAGCACACTCAATGCCCTACCGCAAAATATCGGTCTGCCTCTGGTGTACCTCGGACTGGGCCCTCTATTCCTCCATCATCTCGTAAAATAATATAAACACCTGAGTCGCATCTATCGGTATAGAAGGTGGAGGTTGAAGTCCCTCAGATACAGCCGAAATAGTCCTCTGAGTTGGAGTTGGACCCCCGAACGCAGCTGATACGCTAATCACCGAAGAAGTGACTGGTGCAGGCCCTCGAAAAGTCGCAGATTTCTCAGAAACTGCTCATTTCTGCTGTGATCTAGTCTTACACGATATCCTAAGGCAAAGCAAAAGGAAAGAATTAATATGGCACATGATATAATGCATTCAAAGAAGGACAATTAAAGATTAAATATTAATATCAAGGAAGAACAGTTAAAATGAATCAAAAGAGTTTTTTCTAGATGTGATTAAGTATTCTCATCCTATAGCCTATATCTTATATTTTGGAACAGGCTCGTAATATTACTCAAATAAGAGAACCACTATAAATCACACTAATTGCATCCTCGAAGACCTGCATGGGTTACCACTAAAAATGTGTCATGACCCGCACCTGATGTAGGGGCACGAGTAGTAAACAACGTCCAACCTACGCCGCAGCATCGACGGTAGAACGTTATTTGGGTAATCTATCTATCTAGCAATCAAGATATAACAATCCCACCAATATAATATGAATACGAATACTCAATCACAGATCTATAAGATGGAACAATCGCATGAATATGACAAAAGAATAAAAGAGTAAAAAATACAGCTTACAAGACAAATAATATCCAATGAGTCAGAGAAATACTAATAGCTGAGCTGGAGACATATCCAGTATAAAAGATCTAACTACTATGATATAAGTCCTGGGTCATCTGTCTCATTCGGGATGAGATCCTCCTAAGCCAAGGTCTCTGGCTCTAAGCCAACAATATCTTGTGGCCCATAGTGAGTAGAGTACCATTCCTCAGTGTCATCTGGGAAAAATATATCCAGTCAGAAAATGAGCAAAGTACATCTTTAACAGCAGTTCTAATAAATGATATAGACTATGTAACAGTAAATAGAGCGAATATGCAAGATGCAATATACAGGTACAAGAGATATGCAATATAGGAATACTAAAAATAAATACAAGAATGAGCAATATAGAAATGAACAAAGAATACTACTACTAAGTAAGTGAGTACCAATTTTAACATGTGATCGGCTTGGGAACTTGCATAAGGATAATGGCCTAGTTAATCATACGTGCGGTGTATGATCAATACCCACAAGGAACAAGACATGCACAAGGAGGGTATGATCACATAACTACACTAAATACTTTTTTCCCCCGATTGGTATAGTATATCCAACCATGGTACGTTATGTCATAGGATTCCACATGAAGGGCGCTACTCTTCTCATGAACCAATATTTGTATTTGTACCAGAAGAACAAGGAAACAAGGCTTGCACAAGATACACCATAAATATCAAGGTATAATATCTCATGACGAGTTTCGGATATACCAATCCGTGTAACCATCGTGTCAAAAAATCAAGGATATCTACAATAAATACAAGAGATATAGAGGATATCATAAATGAGAAACTATCAGAGAATATACTCGCCTGAAATCCGGTGAACAGTATAAAAAATGTCCGATAGGGTGCCTCAAAGACCTAAATATGAAATATTACATCAATACAAGATTTTAGAATAAAAATAATTTAAACTAGTCAACTTCTACGTCATAAAGCCATTTCTAAGTCAAAACAGTCAAACTAGGTCAATTCTAGGTCAAACTAGTCAAACTTGGTTAAACTAGCTATTTCTATGTTGTATGAGGCCATCTCTAGGATATTGGGTCCATACAATATGTAACTAGGCCATACTAACTATACTAGGATACTAGAAAACCAACAAGATACCGTATCATAAGATACACAATTTATTAGATATGAAAATATCATAATATGTATATACAACAACAATATATAATACTCCTAACTAAATTAATGCTAAGTGGATACCATGGCTTTGAACCAAAAGTGGTATCACACTACCTACACTCCATCTTGATGTGCACACTCAATACCTTGAGTAAAATCCAATACCTTGATAATACCTTGGTATCACAAGGTAATTCAATATCTAATTTATAATTACTATCCATACTCCTCACTATACAAATATGTATTTAAAACTTATAACAATAATATTCTAAACTATACTAACATCTCCTTAATATCTAATATCCATACCCTAGATATCTCACTCTCATTACCTTGGTGCACCCCAAGGTAATATAGAAATAATGCTAACTATTATTAACTAGTACTTATGTATATATAAATCTCATATATAATTATATACTAACTTACACCTTACCGGCTTTTCAAATAAGCCGATGCTTATCAAAACTGCTGCTGCCGCTGCTTACTGCCGTTGCTTCTGCTTCTTTCTGCTTCTGCTTCTTTCTGCTTCTGCTTCTTCTGCTGCTTCTGCTTTCTGTGGCTGCTTCTTGGCCTCTACTTTCTCTACTTTTTAACTGCTTTTGCTCCTGCTTCTCTTAGCTTTTCTTCCACTACTTATCAGTGCTTTTCTTTACTGTTTTTATTATTTTCTCACTATTTTTCTATTGTTTCTTCTTCCCTCAAGCTCACACACATAAATACACATCTCATATATTTGTATATACACACAATACACACACACACACACACACACACACACACACACACACACACACACATATATATATATATATATATATATATATATATATATATATATCACCATATTAGAGAAGCACATGAACTTCTACTCTCCCATGATCACCAACACATCAACAAGAATTATAGATCAAACACATAAATATATATATACATATATCTCACATAATAATTACAATTATAATATTTATAATATCTATAATTAAATTAAATAATAAAGAACAAACACGTGAAGTGCATCGCACCCGTATCATACTAGATCTATGATATGCTTGCGATACGGCTCCACCACACAATCAATTATATCCCAACGGACACGAGCAAGTCTAAAATAATAATTATGAATAATACGAAGAGATAAGTACTCATCTACATGTCCGTGTCAAAATATGACATGCTCAAACCCCCGGGTCGGAGAAAACCTCCAAATCAACCCGTATCTCCAAATTATCGGGATACGACCGACACGTATCCAATTATGGACACGACACTAGTCACACACAATCAAGAATATGTCAATTTAGTCAAATTGACCTATTGACAAATATAAATTGTGTCAATCTCAGAATTCGCCCAAAATTGACACAAAATACCACATAACTTTCTCCATAGGCCTCATATAAACCTAATTCCAATTCTTATGGGTAACCTTAGCATATGGGGTGGTTCCTAATAATTAAAACATAGATTAGAGTCTAATTAGAGGAGAAAAACTAAATTATACCTATTGGGAGATGGATTCCCAATTAAACCTCCAATTTTAGTGAAAATAGCTTCCAACTTGTTGATCCTTGCACCTCCTTATAGATCTTTGCTTTCTCCTTGTAGATCCTTGCTTTAATATCCTTTAATGATGATTTAGGAAGGAATTGGAAAGAAATTTGGGTAGAATTTGACGTAGAAAAGAAAAAATTTAGAAGAGGAAATTCTAGATCTAGATTTGAAATAAAAATAAAGAGAGAGAAATTTTTACCCATTTTAAATATAGGCCAGCCCCTTTTCCCCCTCCCCAAGCTACTATATAAAGTCTAAAATACCCCTTGGGGCCTCTCATGAAAAAATAATTAAGAAAAGAAGGTTCTAGTCTAATTGGTTTAACTTAATTAATCATCCTTCTAATGATTGGGCTTATTATTGGGCTCAATTCTAACTAAAAATAAATGTTGGTCCATGGATCTAATCTAAACTAGTTAGGTCCACTAACACAAGTCCAAAATAATAAGCTAACATCTAATAATAAATAAATAATATAATAAATAAATTTATAACATGCGTAATATTTAATTAATTATGAAATAACCAATATATTATTTCCTAGAAAATATGGTAGTGACAGAAATCGTGCTTGTTGCAAGCAAAGTTTCTTCCTTCCAGTCTGCTAGTTTTCTTTCTTTTGCAAGTTTCTTTCAAGGTGTTTTTACTTATTATCCTAGTACAAGGATATGATATATTGGCATTGTGGCTAGTTTTGGGTTTCAAAAAGATGTAAGCTAACTATGGCATATTTTGTAATCAGCCAAGCAAATGCATTATAATCTATTTTAGTATTTCAATAAAGAAAGTATTTTGGATTCCTATCATATGTGTTCAATCTTTGTTTTTCTGCAAGGATTTATCTGTGATGCTTTATATCTTGTCTAATTTGTGTTTTGTTCAGGTAATATGCCTTGTGCAAGCGCAACTTAGGCTTGCACGACATCACGCGCAAGCGAGGACGATCGGTTTCGCAAGGACAAGCGAGGATGATCGGCCCTTGCGGGATTGGGGCATGACAACGCCAATTATATGAGTTATACTTCTCACCCTGGTAGCACAAAGATGTATCAAGACCTCCGCACAAGATTTTGGTGGCACGGCATGAAGAGGAACGTGGCAATGTTTATGTCACAATGCATGTCTTGTCAGCGAGTAAAGGCCGAGCACCAGAAGCCGGGCGGGAAGATGTAGAACCTTACTATAGCGGAGTAAAAATGGGAACACATAACCATAGATTTTATTGTTGGTTTGCCAAAGACGCAAAGAGAAAATAATGCCATTTGGGTTATCGTTAAATGACTCACCAAGTTATGTCACTTTCTTCCTATCAAAGTTACTTGGAGTGTCGACCGTTTGGCTCAGATCTACCTCAATGAGATTGTTCGACTCCATGGTGTGCCCATATCCATTATCTCTGACCGAGATGGACGATTCTTATCACGCTTCTGGGAGAGTCTTCAGTCAGCAATGGGGATAAAGTTGAAGTTCAGCTCTGTCTACCATCCTCAAACCAACGGCCAGACAGAGCGGGTAAACTAGATCCTCGAAGATATGCTACGGCTATGCACCTTGGACCTGAAGTCAAGTTGGGACATGCATCTACCATTAGACGAATTTACATACAATAATAGCTACCAATCAATCATTCAAATGACACCATATGAGACATTGTATGGACAAAAGTGTAGAACCACAATCTGTTGGGATGAGGTTGGCGAATGACAAATTCTTAGCATAAAACTAGTAGAATAAACCGTCCAGAAAATTTGTTTGATCCATGAGCAGCTGAAGGTAGCACAAAGCCGTCAGAAGAGTTACTCAGATGTGTAATATTGACCTATTGAGTTCTTAGAAGGCAATCATGTATTTCTCAAAGTCTTACCCATACGAGGAGTCACCAGATTTGGCGCAAAAGGAAAGCTAAGTCCGAGATTCATCAGCCCATTCAAGATACTCAAGCGAGTCGCCCCAATCGCATATCAGATTGCCCTATCAGTGTGATTATCAGAGGTGCACGATATCTTCCATGTTTCATAAATTAGGAAGTACTTGTACGATCCTAGTCATGTGGTAGATTTTTGTCAATTAGACTTGAAGGCAGACTTGTCATATGTCGAACAACCTGTACATATCTTGGATCAAAAGGAGAAGCTGCTTCGAAGTCGTTCGGTTCCTCTCATTCACGTACCTTGGAGAAATTATTCAGTCGAAGAGTCGACGTGGGAGCTTGAGTCTGAGATAAAGGAAAAGTTTCCTTTATTATTTCTTTGTGGTAGGTTCTATTCCTAAGTTTCGAGGACAATTTTTTATTAGTTTGTTAGGATGTAATGCCCCATTTCTCCTATTCGGTGAGCGCGACTAAGATATACTTTCGGTATCATTTGATCGAGATAGATTGAATCAAGATCCTTTCTTCGTTATGGATTGGATTCTTCAAAATTGATTCATATATTCAGTGGACAGTATCCTAAGGTTGGACTTAGCGGTAGAGTCAAGAGGGACCTCTCCGCTGCAAGTTTTTTGCCTAGTTTTCGCTGTCGTATTGTTGCTTTCGTACTTTTGATTTGGTTTTTGGTCTTGCATTTTTTTGAACAGTTTTGATGAATTTTATTGTATTCGTTCGTTGAACTGCACTTTCATTTTGAACTTGGAAAAGAGGATTAGAGGTATTGATCATCTGTTTGCGGCAATGCAGGTGATCGCGTAGACGTCGCTCATGCAGAGTCTTGAAGAACTTTATTTCATTTTCATGCACCAACTTGTGAGTGGCTACCATCCCGATTAGCTATCTCTTCTTCCAAGTCTTTATACCTATGATCTTGCTCTCTTGATTGTTTTGATCAAACGATACCATAATAACTAAAATATATTAAGATAAAAATGTAATATACTTGAAAAACTTATGCTTGTCAACCAAGTTGTGAACGATTTATACCGTTGTATGCTAGTTCGCTTAGAATATGCTTTTATCTTGTTTCAATACTAGCTAGAACATATTTTTCTCTTATTGCGCCATATGTAGAATACTTTACTATTCGATCAAATGAACAGGAAGACTATACAAATCAGATCATGCCATATAACTTGTCCCGTGCTTGTATTGCCTTGAATTGCTTCATTTGATAACTTAGTTTTAGACGTCGCTTGGTCACAGACAACTTATGCACATGGATTCATGGTTCCTGCCAACGGTCGTTGGAGCACTGCCACCGATCTGATCTAGACGAAACTTCGTGATCATCGTGTGTTCGGACGGGATGGCATAGAACACTTTGTGTTCCTTTCATTGCATCCTATTCTTGCCCAAGGCTAATTTGTGCACTATGACATTATGTCAATAAACCCCTCATATATTTAAACTGTGCAAGCTAACTATATCTTCGTGGCAGGGAAGGTCAAGGTAAATTTTGTGTAGGTAGTTCAGATGGGCAGGTAAAAGTCACCGAACAGTGGCATGTTTATTTCAGTCAATTTCCATATCTATTGCATACTTGTAACTTGAACTACGGACAGATAGAAAGAAAACATAATAACTTGCATAGTTTACATAAACAACGTGTTGATTGGTATAGTTGGGTTAGCTCACCTTCACCAAGGCATTTCGATGTACTGACCCTTGTTGCAACAGGTTCTTCGTGCCAAGGCGATCATATAAGGAGTTAAGATGAATTCCTTATCCAGTCCACCTACCGACGTATAATGTTCGTGCCCTTTTGAAGATTGTTCTACTTTCGGAGCTCGTGCATATACCTTATGCAGCTCTGAGGCAAGGTGATAGTGTCACCCGAAGGTATCTATTAAATTTTTTGAAGTTTTAGTAAAAAGATGTAATGTATCGGACATCTATCTTATTTTTGTGATCGCTTTTGTAAGCCCGTATGGTAACCTTTTGTACTTGTTCAAAAGTTTGTAAATGATGTTCATTATCAATAAAGAAAACTTTTTCTTGTTTCAATATTGTGTTCAATTATCTGCGTACTCTGAATATATGCTCGTTACATAAAATAACATGGCCTTGTGCGTTATGGAACTTTGGCATGAACGACATCATGTCCGGGGGACGATAATCGATTCCACAAAATTGGGGCATGACAAACCCTTTGCAGGGTGCTTATGTCTTGTGATGCGCATAACTGTTTGCCATGCATCCGAACAAGCCATGTGGCAGATCTTGCTTCGGGCCTAATCTTTCCATGATCCTAATTGTACATTCACCAAACCGTCATGTGCCTAGCACTGAACGCCTAACTTGCCATGTGTATTTTCATACGCATGACTTTCTATGCGCTGTCATGCCCCAATCTTCCGCAGGCAAATCGGTCATTTCTGCTAGGCGAGAATCACCGCGCCAGTGCTCCCGCGGAACGATCGCTTCGACCCATCCAGACGTGATACCGCACGAGCGTGAATCGCGCCCGTGCAAGGCCATGATTCATTGGCTGGCGGTAAGAGTTCTAAGCCACAGAGTCGCACAGATTATCCGAGTGCAGCTGAATCATAAACGCATAGCAATTTGGTAACAGGTTCACTGAGTCGACAATATAGCGGAAGCATTGAAACACAAGTTGAAGTAAAGCAGCTCTTTTTCTTGATATAAACAAGTGTTACAGGCGGCGTATAGCCGAGATTACAAGTCGCTCAAGCCTCTCTCTCTGAAACAGTAAAAGCGTGCCAAGTGGCTACAATTGTGGAATAATTTCACAGGCGATGTTCAGGCGATGTTCACAATATTATGTCTTGTATATGTGCTTCAGTTCCGGACACAGTGATGCTTCAGAGTGATTTCCATGCCTTAGCACGTACGATGGAGGCATCCGCACTGAACGAGGTTCTCCCGTACCCTGCATATAAACTGGTGGATTATCAGTACATTGAATGCACTGGCGGGGAAGCTACTCGCCCGTTCGACAAATCCAAACATGTAATATAAGTTCCGTGCACAACTATTAAGTTGTCTTTCTAGTTGCCTTAGGATCAGTTTCATGCAAACATTGAATAGCCTAACTCGTGTGGCAGTGCGCCGTGCAACATGAGAGAAAATACGACAAGACTTACCATTTGGCCTTCCATGTCCAAGGCAAACATTATTAATTCAATCACGGGCAAGTATAAATATTCAGGGCCAATCATAATAAAAACCAAGGCATAGCATATGCAACACGAGAGTCGTTTTATCAAGATCGTTCAGGTGTTCAGTTGTTCATTGACACGATACAATGACTCGCACGTGGATAGCCGCTAAGCGAGGATGACTTATCTATATGAACATGAGTCGCTGGCATAGCCATAAAGGACCTTTTATAGTCTTTGAACAAGGATGGTATGTAACGAAGCACGTGAGGTGCTATACGCCATCATGTCTGCACGTGAGACTATCGTGCAGTTCCATCCGAATTGGAACGGTCCCAGTGCCCCGGTGATCGCCCGTGGAATCGAATGACCTTGTTTCCAAGTTGTTCGTGACATGCAGGTCAGGGCCATTCCAAATCCATAACTTGATATGATAATCCATGATTCGTGATCTGAAACGAGCATTTGCTCCAATAGCTGAGATTCGTGGATTCGTTACATGACGTGATTCTCGTTCAGATATAAACTTGATAGGATTATCATTCAGTTACACGTGACATAATTCTCGTTCAATATTCGTTTGCCCTGATGCGTGCCCCTGGTTCGGGGATTGCCTTGGCGACCCAATGGTCCCGGATACTTGCAGGTTCAATTGCACAGAAGAGCTATTTGATAGTCTTCTGGCTGACTCAATGCATGTACCATACAATAACGTTAAACATTTACAAGCAAGTAAGCATTCGTTTCTAAGGAATATAAGCAGACACATTGCTTGGACCCAAAGGTAAGCTGAGAGATGAAACTGTAAGGGACTTAGCATGCGAGGGTCTGAATATAAGCAGTATTTCATTTCCATGTTCTAGCAAGCAATACAAGTTAGGATTATTCCCTTAGCTAGGTGCGTTGGATTTATTAGCATGTAGGGGGTGATTCACCTAGCAACTAGCATGAATATTCCATATTTTATGTGTGCTGGCTAAGCAAAGACAAGTTCACCGTAGCCACCCACCTTAGCGATAATTTGCCTCGGTAGAGCGATACGTCAAGCGAGCCTCTAAAAGCCTAAGCTGGATCCTGTAGGGACAAGTCTGGATATCTTTTGCTTCTCGTTTGAGGCAAAGCGGGTCGGGACAGTTGCACTTTTGCCGTTTGAGCCGACAGTCGGCTAGAGCGGAACGGGGTGTTACATCCTACCCAATTCAGAAAAAGTCTCGTCCTCAAGACTTACTGAAGACAAGGAGTACGTTTCAATCAATTTTGATTTAACGATACAAGGCTGAGGCAAACCTATACAAGTTGTTCTACTTGTTTCTTTTGGATATTCACTTGCACAAGCGTCGAGCTCAGCATATCGCTTAGTCTGGATCGTGCGCACTTTCGAAGTGCACTTCTAGCGTGAACACGTCAACCAGCTTAGTGATAGCGAAGTCTTAGTACTCGAGTTTCACCTTTTCTTAAGTCTTGGATGGTGCACTAGTTCAAGGCGTCCCTCGAATAGATGCATTCAACCAAACTTAGGGTTAGTGAAATCGGACAAGCTACTGCGATACTCTCAAGGGTTCGCACAGGTTGGCACAAAGGCCACTCGCAGCACAACAACATGTAAGCAATCAATATCATTCAAAATGTATTTTGAAAGTATTTAGACTTATTGTTGGAACATCACATCGAGGCATTGAGAGAGAGCGTGCACATAACCCACGAACAAGCTTTCGAAACAGAGATATTCGAATTGAAGTCCAAAGGCGTAGAAGCCAGGCTCTGATACCAACATGTCACGCCCCGATCTCCCGCAGGCAAATTGGCCGTTCCCGCTAGGCGAGAATCATCGCGCCAGCGCTCCCGTGGAATGATCGCTTTGACCCATCCGGGCATGATATCGCACGAGCGTGAACCGCGCCCGTGCAAGGCCGTGATTCATTGGCTGGCAGTAAGAGTTCTAAGCCACAGAGTTGCACAGATTGTTCGAGTGCAACAGAATCATAAACGCATAGCAATTTGGTAACAGGTTCACTGAGTCGACAATATAGCGGAAGCATTGAAACACAAGTTGAAGTAAAGCAGCTCTTTTTATTGATATAAATAAGTGTTATAGGCAACGTATAGCCGAGATTACAAGTCGCTCAAGTCTCTCTCTCCGAAACATTAAAAGCGTGCCAAGTGGCTACAATTGTGGAATGATTTCACAGGCGATGTTCAAAACATTATGTCTTGTATATGTGCTTCAGTTCCGAACACAGCGATACTTCGGAGTGATTTGCACACCTTAGCACGCACGATAGAGGCATTCGCACCGAACGAGGTTCTTTCGCACCCTGCATACAAACTGGTGGATTATCAGTACATTGAATGCACTGGTGGGGAAGCTACTCGCCCGCTCGACAAATCCAAACACGTAATATAAGTTCCGTGCACAACTATTAAGTTGTCTTTCTAGTTGCCTTAGGATCAGTTTTATGCAAACATTGAATAGCCTAACTCGTGTGGCAGTGCGCCGTGCAACAGGAGAGGAAACATGGCGAGACTTACCATTTGGCCTTCCCTGTCCAAGGCAAACATTGTTAATTCAATCACGGGCAAGTATAAATATTCAGGGACATTCATAATAAAAACCAAGGCATAGCATATGCAACACGAGAGTCATTTTATCAAGATCGTTCAGATGTTCAGTTGTTTATTGACACGATACAAGGACTCGTACGCAGATAGCTGCTAAGCGAGGATGACTTATCTATATGAACATGAGTCGCTGGCATAGCCATAAAGGACCGTTTATAGTCCTTGAACAAGGATGGTATGTAACGAAGCACGTGAGGTGCTACACGCCATCATGTCCGTACGTGAGAATATCGTGCAGTTCCATCCGGATCAGAACGGTCCCAGTGCCCCGATGACCGCCTGTGGAACCGAATGACCTTGTTTCCAAGTTGTCCGCGACATACAGGTCAGGGCCATTCTAAATCCATAACTTGATATGATAATCCATGATTCGTGATCTGAAATGAGCGTTTGCTCCAATAGCTGAGATTCGTGGATTCGTTACATGACGTGATTCTCGTTCAGATATAAACTTGATGGGATTATCATTAAGTTGCACGTGACATGATTCTCGTTCAATATTCGTTTGCCCTGATGCATGCCCCTGGTTCGGGGATTGCCTTGGCGACCCAATGGTCCCGGATACTTGCAGGTTCAATTGCACAGAAGAGCTATTTGATAGTCTCCTGGCTGACTCAATGCATGCACCATACAATAACGTTAAACATTTACAAGCAAGTAAGCATTCGTTTCTAAGGAACATAAGCAGACACGTTGCTCGGACCCGAAGGTAAGCCGAGAGATAAAACCGTAAGGGACTTAGCATGCGAGGGTCTGAATATAAGCAGTATTTCATTTCCATGTTCTAGCAAGCAATACAAGTTGGGATTATTCCCTTAGCTAGGTGCGTTTAATTTATTAGCATGCAGGGGGTAATTCACCTAGCAACTAGCATGAATATTCCACATTTTATGTGTGCTGGCTAAGCAAAGATAAGTTTACCGTAGCTACCCACCTTAGCGATGATTCGCCTCGATAGAGAGATACGTCAAGCGAGCCTCTGAAAGCCTAAGCTGGATCCTGTAGGGACAAGTCTGGATATCTTTTGCTTCTCGTTTGAGGTAAAGTGGGTCGGGACAGTTGCACTTTTTCCGTTTGAGCCGGCAGTCGGCTAGAGCGGAACGGGGTGTTACATGCGCCAGGCCGCTATGCTTCGGGCTCACCTCTACTGCGACGGCGTGTACATGCGCCATGCGACGAATCGACTTGTACATATACCATGTAGCAGTCTGCTATGAGCTTGTATCCATTAGGCAGCTTTTACATGCGTATGTTTCCCATTCGTGTATGTGTGCCCTAGCGACCATATGTGCCTATTTTGCTATCTTACTTGTTTCTTGGAGCTTCTCATTAGATTTCGTGATTCTTTATGTTGATCCTAAGTAATTGCTAGTGTGATGGACTAAGTGCTTGTATGTATTCAGCCCGATTATGCGCAAAACTCTACCATGCGCCAAGTGGCTATACTACCTATGTGTTATACCTGACCATGCGCCTCCTCCGACCATGTGTGGAAGTGGACCATGCGTGTATATAACCATATGCACATGACTTTGCTTGTTTTATTGTTTTGCTTAGCCTCATTTTTTTCTTGGATTATTTTAATCCTATGTATTGACTTGATGAGTTATGGGTGTCATGGAATTCAGTACCTTCTAAGTGGACTCGAACCAGTAGAGTAATTACTCTTGTTCCTCGGATAGAGTGAGGGGTGTAGTTCTACTCGAAAGACGGTTTGCAATTCCGGTCCTTATTTGGTTTAAAGATTGTTTATTTTCTCCAGAATGGTTCATGCATTTCCTTTACTCTCATTCGGAGAAATAACAATAATTCAAGTATTCCACTCAATTGACTCATGCCCTATGTGCTTGACTTAACCTACATGATTATAAAGAGAATAAGGAATTCTACTTGAGTGATTATGAGTACTAGCCCTAATCAATATAATTCAATATGATAAGAAGATTACATGTGACTGATTAATAGGCATGATATCCTGACTTGATTGCTTGTATCTGTGCCGATACTTCTACTTTTGCACCATGCGTGCTACATATTTTATCGCGTATCGTGCAACCTAATCATGCATGTACATACTATGCGTTCTCGATTTTCTTTGGCTCGAAATTGTAGTTAGTCAGTAATTATAGCATGAATGTTTGATTGATTATTGCATTATGCTTGGAGGAATCCAAATTTGGATCTCGTACAACAGTATGGATTCGAACCTAGCGTACATGTACTACGGTACAACATTTAGGAGGATGATAGTGTGACCACGACACGAGATCCTATACACCCGTAGGGTTAATTTGGTAACTAAAACTTGTAGTAGTATTGGGTGGGGACGGTATTCCGAGATCGTGCACGTGAGCTACCTCAGACAATCGCCATGACGTACAAGGCTGGCCTCCATGGATATTGTATCATGTCCGCACTAATGGACGACAATATCCGAATACTATATTGTACAAGTATTCTATATAATTTAGCATAGTGGCCTTGTGAGGGACCGGTGCATATACTATATGCTATGTGGCAATTTTATGGATCGGCTAGCCCGCTCGAACAGCGCACGATCTGAGCATACCTATATTTTGTATTTCTTTGGGATAACCCAAATACTACCTAGCAAGCCGTACAACTGATTGGCCATTATAACTTAACACTCTGTACATCTGTTGGTAATTAGGGACAGAGAATATTATGATGCGATAATTCAACACTTATCCTTGTTTGGTTGTAGGGTTGCACTATTGTGTCACAATAAACCATGGACTGAAGCTATATATTATAGTATATATCTACCTATATTCTAGCCTTAACTATGGCCAATGTGTTCTTGTTCCTGTTTGTGTTTTGTGCCATCTGATAGTAGGCTAAAGATGTGGACTATCATAGTATGGTGGTCCAACCCTTGTCCTTATTTGGTTGTGGGGTTGGATTATTGTGCTATGGTAAGCTATGAACTGAAGCTAATATACGAATACTGTGGCGTGTCCTTGATTAGTAAGTCGTACCCTATCTCAGTATAGTACGGCACCTCTTGTCTTTGTTTGGTTATATAGGTATCCTACTGCTTTGATGAAAAGTCATACGCTTACAGTTATGGCAAGGATCCTATTTTATATACTTTATTGGTTTTTACTTTATTGACTTGTGCACCTTTGAGGTACTTGCTATGAGGGCCTGACCCCGCTGGTTTTGTCTGGACAAGTTCAATAGAAGAGCCCGAGGATCATATCCTGTATCAGACTGATGGCGCACACCAGGAGGATGACCGTCGAGGAACTTGAGTGGGTTTTGTCCTCCCCGCTCTAAGTATTATTTTGTTACCTTTTTGGCGTTTAGCTAACAATACTTGTTAGCTGGTTATCTCGACATTAGTTCCTTTACATGATTGTATATTATTCAGACTGCAACTGACTTACAGTTATATACTCTTGACAATGCACTAGTTTATCATTTTGTACAACTAGTTTCATGATCATTTTGATAGAGCGTCGGGAATGTCTTACTGCTTTATCTTATATGTTCATTCTTATTATTCTTAGTTGATTGATTAAGACATAGATTTCTCTATGAAACTATAGGAGACTTGATTGTAGTATGCACCCACTTTTCTCTAGACAATCTTAGCACATTGCGGGTTACATCAATATTTCTGCAAGGTATGGTTGGCTGAGTTATACCCACCGTTCTATGTATTTCGGTACTGGAGCATGATAAGGTTTTAGTGGTAGCCCATACAGGTATGTCTGTACCTTTCAGACTTATGGGATATTATTGTTCTAGGAGTCTCAATCACACCAGTTGTCATGACCCGCACCCGGTGTAAGGGTACAAGTTGGGAACAACGTCCAGCCTACATCGTAGAATCGACGGTAGAATATTGTCTGGGTAATCTATCTAGCAATATAATGAGCCACCAACAATAACAATATCCTCAATCACAAATCTAAGATGGAATGAGCAAGAATATGATAAAGAATAGAATAGTCACATACAACTCATGAGTCTAAAATAATAACATTAATGAGTCTGAAAGAATACTACAAAAATAAGCTGGAGACAAATCCAGTACTAAAATACTAAGAAGCTACTAAACCCGGGTCATCTGTCTCAGTTAGGATAAGTCCTTCCTGAGCTAGGGTCTCTGACTCTAAACCCACAACATCCTGAGATCCATAATGTGTAGGGTACCAGTCCTCAGTGTCATCTGGGAAAATATATCCAGTCAGGAAAGGAGTAGATTACATCTCTAACAGCAGTTCTAATCAATGATAAAAACTATGTAACAGTAAATAGATGTGAATATACAAGATGCACAATAGATACAAGAGATATACAATATGGAAATACTGGAATAATACAATAATGAGCAATATGACAATGAACAAGAATACTAATGACTAAGTGTGTGAGTACTAGCTTTAACATGTAATCGGCTTGGGAACATGATACAAGATTTATGGCCTGGCTAATCATACGTGCAGTATATGATTAACACTATTCAAGAGCAAGACTTGATACAAGGAGGATATGATCATATATCTACACTCAAATACTCCCCACCCTCGACTGGTATAGTGGATCCAACCATGGTACGCTATGGCACGGGATTCCCTAAGAAGATAGCGACTCTTCTCGAGAATCAGTGTATGTACATGTACACGATAATCAATGAAACAAGGCTTGCACAAGATACACCATATACCAAGGAATAACATCTCATGACGAGATCCGGATATACCAATCCGTATAACCATCGTGTCAAGAAATATGGATATCTACACTAGATACAATGAACATAGAGGATATCATAAATGAGAAACTATCAAAGAATGTACTCGCCTGAAGTCCAAAGAATAGTCTCATAGATATCTGATATGGTGCCTCAAAGACCTAGATATGGAATATAATATCAACACAAGGTTTCGGAAAGAAAATAAGTTAAACTAGTCAACAAGTCATCTCTAAGTTAAAAGTCAAACTATGGTCAACTAAGGTCAAACTATGGTCAACTATGATCAAACTATGGTCAAATATGTCAAACTACCTATTTCTAGGTTGCAAGAGTCTGTCTCAAAGATATTGGCTTCAAACACTAGAGTCTAGGTGATAAAAGCTATATCTTAAGATACTATGATACTGTATCTCAGGATACGTAAAATAATAGGTAAAGCATCACATATATATGTCAAACAAATATTAATTATATAAAATCCTAATTACAAACATTAAATGGATATCTTGATTTCGAACCCACTTGGTATCACAACACTAAACTATAATCTAGATACACAAATCCAATACCTTGGGTATCCCCAAATACCTTAATACTTACCTTGGTATCTCAAGGTAATATCCAATACCTTGTTTATACTAACTACCCAATAATAAATATATGCTAACAACTAAATATTATAATTATAATATACTAAAACATAATTAGCAATTAAGAACATATTTACATATATATTAATACCATATATATACATATATATATATATATATATATATATATAATATAAGTAAATACACAAAATTAAATAAAAATTGTCACTAAAAGTCCTACCTACTATCGCTGAAACTACTGATACCGCTGTTACCCTGCTGCTTTTTGCGACAAACTCCTGTTACTGTCACCAAAACTGTAGTTGTTGCGTCGTTGTTGCTGATGTAGCCGTCGCTACTGCTGTTGTTGTTACTATTGTTGCTGTGGCTGTTGTCGCTATTTCCTCTGCTGCTACTGCTGTTGCTGTATGCTAATGCTGCTGCTGTTTGGTGACGCTAAAACCGTCACCAAAGCTCCCTGCTCTCCCTCTATTATATATATATATAACACAATATATATATATATATATATATATATATATATATATATATATATTGTGTTATATATATATATATATATATTGTGTTATATATATATATATATATATATATATATATATTGTGTTATATATATATATTGTGTTATATATATATATATATATATTGTGTTATATATATATATATATATATATATATATATATATATATATATATATATATATATATATATATATATATATATATATATATAACATATAATATATAATATATAATACCACATACTCTTCCACATACATATATATGTACATAATAACTACATATGACATAACATACATATATATAGTATCATATATATAACAACACATATACGTATACGTATATAACATTTAAGTATAAATATAACAACATATATATATATATATATATATATATATATATATATACAACAACATTAAATAGTTCTTACATATGTAGAATAATAGCCACATAAATATATACCCTATATATATATATTTATGTGGCTATTATTCTACATATGTAAGAACTATTTAATGTTGTTGTATATATATATATATATATATATATATATATATATATATATATATATATATATATATATATATATTATATATATATTTCCACATAACATAAACACTATATATATATATATATATACTATAATATATATATACAACAACATTAAATAGTTCTTACATATGTAGAATAATAGCCACATAAATATATACACACATAGATATAAGACACATTAATAAATATATAAACACAACAATATATATATATATATATATTAAATATATAAACACATTAATAGGTACATAGATCTAAGACACATTAATAAATAAATATATAAACACAACAATATATATATATATATATATATATATATATATATATATATATATATATATATATATATATATATATATACACACATCACAAAGACTAGGAACACAAGATAAATAGATCTAAAAATTAAATTACACAACACATGGAGTGTATCACACCCGTATCCCACTAGATCTAGGATACGCTTGCGACACGAGTCCACCACACATCCAAACGTACCCCGAAGGACACGAGCAAGTCTAATATATTATTTATGAACAATACGAAGAGTCAAACACAAATCTACGTGTCTGTGTCAAAATATGACATGCTCAAAGTCCCGTGTCGGAGGAAAAACCCCCAAATCAACACGTATCACCAAATTATTGGGATACGACCTACACGTACCCAATTATGGACACGACACTAGCCTCAAATACACAAGCACATGCCAAATTGATCTATAGGACCAATTAACACACACAACAAATGTTAATCTCGAAATTCTCCCAAAATTGACCCAAAAAGTACCATAACTTTCTCAATAGGCCTCATATAAACACAAAACAAAATCCTATGGGTAGCCTATGTATATGGGTTAATTTCTCATGGTTAAATCTCATATTTAGAACCTAATTTAAGGGAGAAAAAATAGAATTATACCTATTGGGAGATGGATTCCCAATGTAACATCCAAATGTGATAAAATTGGTATCCAACTTGTAGATTCTTGCTCCTCTTTATAGATCCTTGCTTCCTCCTTCTAGATTCTTGCTCCACTAGTCTCCAATGGTGATTTGAGAAGGAATTAGGATAAAATTTGGTAGGAAAATGATATGGGAATGAAGGAATTTTTTTGAGGAAAATTCTCTATCTAGTTTGCAAATGAAAAAAGGAGAGATAAATATTTTCCCCCCTCTTTAATAGGACAGCCCCTTACCCCTTCCTCAAGTCACTATGTAATGTCCATTATGTCATGACCCAATTCCCTAGAATCGTTAGGGCGTCCCCCGAATCGTGATGCCGTACGGGCCTGGGGTTGCGCCCGCACAAGGCTAAAGTATTTTTGCATAACGAGCACATATTCAGAGTACGCAGATAAATTGAACACAAGCTGAAACATGGAAAAGTTCTCTTTATTGATAATGAACATCTATTACAAACTCTTGAACGAGTCAGCTAATATGCCACACGGGCTTACAAAAGAGTTGACTCAAAATGAGATAGCAGTCATGTACATTACATCCCTTTATAACTTTAAAATGATAAAGACCTTCGGACAGGAGGACGGCTTTGCCATGGAGCTGCATTGTGTATGGAAAGTTGCAAGCTCCTTCTCTTTAAGTACTTCAAAATGCGGCGCGATCGAAATGCGCCTAACAGCTGGACTGGATCGGGAAGACGACTTCGGCTCCTCGCTCGGTTTACCTTAGTGCGGAGAACCTGTTTCAACGAGGGTCAGCATGTCGAAACATACTGGTGAAGGCGAGCTAACCGAACTATACCAATCAACACGTTGTTTTAATGAAGCATGCATATTTTGTAGGTTTCTATCTTGCCTTAGTTCATTTACAAGCAACAATATATATGCATGATACTGAAATGAACTTACCACCGTTCGGTGGATTTTACCTGTCCGTCTGAACCACCTGCACAATACTTACCGTGCCTTCCCTGCCACGAAGACACAAGTTAGTTTGCAACAGGTTTAAATATACACGATGATCACTGGCATGATTGCCATAGTGGACGTAGTCGAGGACAAGGATAGCATGCTACGAGAGTACACAATTGCGCTGCAAGCTATCCTGTCCAAAATACGACGACTACACACGAGTTTCGCCCGGATCGGATCGGTGCCAGTGCCCCAGCGACCGTCCGTAGAACCAATACCTTGTGCACAAGTTGTCCATGATTGAACACGATTAACAAGTTAATAATTCATGCAGTTGAGGCAACACGAGTATAAGAACACGAGTACACGACAAGTAGTATTGCATGATTCATTTTGCATAGCCTTCCTGAACAATTATGCACAATACAAGGTGTGTGTCATACTTTGCACAATTTATAGAATATTTGCAATAAGCTAGCATACGATAAGATAACAGTTCACAAGTTTGATTGCCAAGCAGTATTACCCAAGTCTATTCTCTTTTATCTTGGTATCTTTTATTATTACTTGGTATCATTTGATCGGGGCAACAAGAATGCAAGAGTTTTAGATGTGAAGACTTGGAAGCAGGGCTAGCTAATCGGGATGGTAGCCACTCACTTGGATTGTTGGAAGGGAGAAAGAAAGAGGCGCTTCATAACTCCGCTCGCAAGCCGCCTACTGCTTGTTCACCTGCATTACGAATAGCTCGATCAATACCTCTTCCACTTTCCAATCTCAGAATTGAAGTACAGTTCAATGAACGAAAATAATAAAAACCATTGAAACCGTTCAAGGAAAACAAGCAAATCCCAAAACCATCTCAAAGCACGAAAGCAACAAGCGACATCAAAATCTGAGGCAATAAAAGATAGCAGCGGAGAGGTCCCTCCTGACTCTGCCGCTAAGTCGATCCCGGGGGCACGGTCTACTGAATATGAGAATCGATTCCGAAGAAACAAATCCATAACGAGGACGAGTTCTTGTTTCAATCTATCCCGATCGAACGATACTGACTTGTGTTTCTTAGCCGCGCTCCCCGCACTGGGCAAACGGGGCGCTATATTCTACCCAACCAATTGGAAGTTTTGTCCACGAAACTTAGGAATAGAACCTACCGTTAGGGATTATTTTGTTGAGGGCGACGATCAGGAAGGTTCGGACAGGAATTAATGGCATGGCCTGATCGTCCACAAGCTAGGCATAACCCAAGTCTCAAGCGATAATCTTTCTTGTCGTGCCCAAGCTTTTTGCAGAATCGACATGTATTGCTCCAATACTTTACTTGCTGACCACCGTCGTTTCGTCGCTTTGCAGCGTTATTTCCTCTATCGTTGCTTTGGTATTTATGACTGTAGGTATGCACAGCGTCGGCAGGAACGTGAGGATAGTGTGGTTCAAGCGATAGGGCATAATTCATGACTTCACGCATTGTCCGATACTGATGAACGGCTACGTGCGAATGGATGGCAGGGCGTAGTCCACCTTCAAACCTTCTAGCTCGACTCGCTACATCAGGTAAATAGGCCCTAGCAAATTTGGAGAGTCGGTTGAATTCGGCGGTATACTGTTTCACTGTCATACTGCCTTACCTCAGTTGCACGAACTCGTTCTCCATCTGACGTTGTACTGGAGGGGGTATAAACTCCTCTTCGAACGTGGCACAAAAAGTCGTCCACGAGATCGTCTCCTCTCCGTGATCAAATTGGAGAGATCGTCGATGCACGTCCCACCAATCGTGCGTGTTGAGGCGGAGCTGTAGTTGCACGCAGGTGACGCGCTTCTCTTCGGTGACCTCTAGCAGAGTGAAGTGGTCTTCAAGTTCGGCCAACCAATCTAGAGCTACGACTGGGTCCTCAGTCCTGTTGAATGGGGTGTTGCAGACTTTTTTGAAGTGACCAAAGTCGAAGGCAGTCACGTCCCTCGGCCTTGGAATTTCTGGCATCTCTACTTCAAGCACGAGCTGTTCCACCGGAGTCGTTGGCGTTGCCGCAGAATGGTTAGAAGCCAAAGTCTAAACGATATGTTGCAGGGCATCCACCTGCTTCTGTTGGACTGAGAATCGAGCTTCTATATTGTTTTAAAACTTGAGCTGACTCTCCTTCGCCCGCTTCTCAGCCCGTTCGTAGCGAGCCTCGTCCCTGTAGAAGCATAAAAAATACGCTGGGAAACTCTACGCAGCATATTGATGCAGAGCAGCGTAAACAGAGGTCTTCAGAGCCATCAAGCGTGCAGACAGAGCTTTTTTCGCTAAATACAGCGTAAAGTATAAGCTCAAAAGACCATCCGTGTAAGTGCAGTACGTCCAGGCCACTTCAGCGTAGACAGGGTTCTTCATCGCCTCCATGGCGTAAAACTCATCCGCTTTCAAAGCAGCGTTAAAGCGTACGAGGAACGCTTCGTCTTTCCCGAAATGAACCTGTCAGACCCTGTAATGAATCTGACCTCTGACTCCTGACAAAAAGTGCTGTACGGCTACCCAGACGACGACTGGAAATAATGGCAGACTACTCGAGATGTGCCCCACAGTATGATGGCGGATCTCTGCATTTAATGCAGAGGATTTGATTAAATATCACCGAACTGTCGTTTACTTACATCCCCTCAGCGTAAACCACTCTGTCACATACAAGGAGATACGCTGCCTTGTTTTACACAGGCAGACATGAGCTGTTTATGCTCCACAGTAAACAAACTGCCTGCCACGTCAAAAGCTGTACTTCGTACGGGGCTCGAGGCACGTCTCTACGTCTAAATTGCACAGAACGGTGACAGTTTCTCTCGAGGCACGTCTCTACGTCTAATTGCACAGAACGGTGACAGTTTCTCTCACGTCTCAGCGACGGATGCACAGAAGGGTTGCAGACCTTCAAAACACGCCTCCGCATTTAATACACAAGATGGTGGCAAATCTCTGCATTTAATGCAAGAGATTTGATTATATCTTCAAAAGCCGTAATTTCGGCTAAGATATCCACATCAGCACTCTGGCACGGTACGCAGCGGCTTCTACGCCCTCTCAGCTTCTATGCTCATTCAGCTTCTACGCCTATTTTCGGCTTCTATGCCGGTTTGATAACTACTTGGCTTCTACGCCATGGTGACAGTCATTTGGCTTCTACGCCAACCTCTTCTACACGAGGGATACCTACCTAAGTGGCTTCTATGCCGTGATCTTCGCAGCAGATATACGCATTTTGTCCCCTTAGTTGGACACGCGTCACATGCTCACTCAAAAGGTCATCTATATTCAGGCATTGGTTATTTTAAACCGTCATGTAAAAGGGTGCTGTACTTTCCACTCCTCGGTTCCTACACTAACGGAGTGGTCACTGTCACCAAAACTCTATAAATAGAGACCCTATCAATGGGGAAAAAGGTCGAAAAATTGGTCAAGAAAACCAATACCAGATCAAACGGTCGAGAAATTGAAGATCACAAGGTCGAGCTTCCAAGAAAGATCGAACCATAGGTCAAAAGAGAGAGAGAGAGAGAGGGGGGGGAGTCCGGAGCTCAGGCAAAGAGTAGGGATCGACGACTTTGACATCGTGCATCCACCCTCTTCTGCAACCTTCGAAGCTACTACCTGTCTTCCACGGCACTTCTTCAACATCGTGTGGTCCAAGGGCTAAAGTGATCGACTGCAGATCAGATACCTATAGCAATATTTGTGGTATTAAACGAAAGAATGAGGATGTGTATAGTACGAGGTTTGAACAAAATTCGCCTTCTTTTGTTTATAAACAAACTTGTACAATTTAATCCTATACGAGGATGTGGGAGTACAATTTATTTAATCTGGATAAATATTGCTATAGGTGTCTGATCTGCAGTCGATCACTTTAGTCCTTGGACTACACGATGTTGAAAAAGTGCCGTGGACGACAGGTAGCAGCTTCGAAGGTTGCAGAAGAGGGTGGATGCACGATGCCAAAGTCGTCGATCCCTACTATTTGCCTGAGCTCCGGACTCCCTCTCTCTCTCTCTCTCTCTCTCTCTCTCTTTTGACCTCTGGTTCGATCTTTCTTGGAATCTCGACCTTGTGATCTTTAATTTCTCGACCGTTTGATCTAGTATTAGTTTTCTCGACCAATTTTTCGACCTTTTTCCCCATTGATAGGGGTCTCTATTTATAGAGTTTTGGTGACAGTGACCACTCCGTTGGTATAGGAACCGAGGAGTGGAAAGTACAGCACCCTTTTACACGACAGTTTAAAATAACCAATGCCTGCGTATAGATGACCTTTTGAGTGAGCATGTGACGCGTGTCCAACTAAGGGGACAAAACGCGTATATCTGCTGTGAAGATCACGGCGTAGAAGCCACGTAGGTAGGTATCCCTTGTATAGAAGAGGTTGGTGTAGAAGTTAAATGACTGTCACCATGGCGTAGAAGCCAAGTAGTTATCAAACCGGCATAGAAGCCAAAAATAGGTGTAGAAGCCGAGTGGTCGTAGAGGCCGGGTGGGCGTAGAAGCCGAATGAGCATAGAAGCTGAGAGGGCGTAGATGCCGAATGAGCACAGAAGCTGAGAGGGCGTAGAAGCCGAATGAGCACAGAAGCTGAGAGGGCGTAGAAGCCGCTGCGTACCGTGCCAGAGTGCTGATGTGGATATCTTAGCCGGAATTACGGCTTTTGAAGATATAATCAAATCCCTTGCATTAAATGCAGAGATTTGCCACCATCCTGTGCATTAAATGCGGAGGCGTGTTTTGAAGGTCTGCAACCCTTCTGTGCATCCGTCGCTGAGACGTGAGAGAAACTGTCACCGTTCTGTGCAATTAGACGTAGAGACGTGCCTCGAGAGAAACTGTCACTGTTCTGTGCAATTTAGACGTAGAGACGTGCCTCGAGCCCCGTACGAAGTACAACTTTTAACGTGGCAGGCGGTTTGTTTACTATGGAGCATAAACAGCTCATGTCTGCCTGTGTAAAATAAGGCAGCGTATCTCCTTGTATGTGATAGAGCAGTTTACGCTGAGAGGATGTCAGTAAATGACGGTTCGGTGATATTTAATCAAATCCTCTGCATTAAATGCAGAGATCCGCCATCATACTGTGGGGCGCGTCCCGAGTGGTCTGCCATTATTTCCAGCCGTCGTCTGGGTAGCCGTGTAGCACTTTTTGTCAGGAGTCAGAGGTCAGGTTCATTGCAGGGTCTGACAGGTTCATTTCGGGGAAGACGAAGCGTTCCTCGTACGCTTTAACACTGCTTTGAAAGGGGATGAGTTTTACGCCATGGAGGCGATGAAGAACCCTGTCTACGCTGAAGCGGCCTGGATGTACTGCACTTATGCGGATAGTCTTTTGAACTTATACTTTATGCTGTGTTTAGCGAAAAAAGCTCTATCTGCACGCTTGATGGCTCTGAAGACCTCTGTTTACGCTACTCTGCATCAATATGCTGCGTAGAGTTTCCCAGCATATTTTTCATGCTTCTACAAGACCCCCTTCAAAGCTTTTAAATTCCTCAGAATTTGAAACGCTTTGAATAAAGCATGAACGGCCCCTCGTAACTCGAAACGTTTCTGAATTGAGCATTTGAAACGGTCGATGCTGACTTTATGGCGAATTTATTGGGGACCGGTGTGATCTCTTTCGCCTATAAAAAGGCTGGGGGGTTAACCTGTTCTCCCCACATTCCCATCACCACGCAGAGATGATCGCCGGAGTTCGTCGGGTCGACCTGAGGAAGAAGGAGATCATGTTCTTCCAGCGTGTAAGGAGCCAAAAAAGACGGCGTCTTCGAGCAAGTGTCCACTGCAACGATGGATCATGAAAGGATATCTTAGCCTCCCTTGCTCGGGATAATCAGCAACTTTATATGGCTGTTCTTCGGGAGAGGGGAAGGGCCGTATTTGACCACACAGCTTGCAAGCTGTATATTTTCCCCTGAGACCTCCGCGGACAAGAGCAGACAAACTGTAACTGCTGTCCTCGATCGAGTTGGGTCTTAAGGAAAACATATCACGCCCCAGTCCCAAAGATACGTAGGACTAGGACACGTAAGCATGCCAGCCGCATGGATATGGCAACTCCAATATAGGGAAACCAAATCCATACGTACGCTGTAATATGAATATAAAATCCATAAGTGGTATAAAATGTAATACAAGTCACAGGGTAAAATCTAAATCTCATCCACCAAAATCATATAGAAATAAATAACCAGTATCTATGAAACTAGATCTCAATAAGAAGGATCTAAAGATAATAGTTGGATGGAAAGAAATTCACTACCAACTCGAATAGGAAAAGTAAATACAATATAAGTACAACTCACTCAAACAATATAAGTACCCGCTACCAATCACGGCTCGAAGGGAAGACATCCACGAAGCATCTATATCCTTCCCACTCTGCGCTCCTGCAAATACTCAAGAACAGGTACACCTGGCAGCGGACCAGGTCCTCAGAGGGACATAACAAGTATACTTAAACACATGCCAATAAAGTACTGAAATAAATATCTAAAGGGGTCACCTAACCGTCTAAAGTGAATGCAGTTAAGAATAACTTTCTAACAAGTGGGCTATCTGGCCATAAATGGGATTGGCATAGTTCTCTTGGAGATCCAGGGGCCTACAAAGGCACGGCGTCTTTCGAACACCGGAGGCCCGCCATGATAATATATAGGGGTCATCATGACCGCGTATCTCCGGCGGAGCGTACGGGTTACACAAGGAAAGTGCAAAGGAGCCCAAATGCCTTACTTGTTGTTCTCCCCACCCAATGCTCTAAGCATGTCACCTCCATGACACGATTTGGTCCATAGCCTATCCTTAGTACCCTAGCCCAATCCTGCAACCAAACAAGGACAAGGGTGGGACCACCGTACTACAATAGACTATGTCCATAGACCTCTAATAACTGCTAAGTCTTCTAGCATACGAAGTTTCTAACAGCAGTTATTCCTAACGTACGTCCCACACGTACCGATGATCAGTCAATACGTGCGTCCATGATCTATATGAGACTCACAACTCGTGTAAAAATATGTGTCACAGTCAAATGAAATCTAATGGTGCTACATGATAATGGGGTAGTCTCATGAACAAGGTCAATGCAATACATAAATAAAAACATAACGCGACAACATCGTCGCGCGCATTTTGTATAACAGTTAAAATATATGAACTAAGGACAGAAAATAAAGATACATGCAACATATGGAGTATAAATAACAGTACAATGGCAAGGTATACTTGCCTGGCAAGAAGCTGTAAAATGTCACGTCCAGATGTCCAATACACAGGACCAGAAGCTATGGCCTCAGAACAAATATCTTCGGATGCTGAAATAAATATCACCAACGTTTCCAAAATAAGCAAAATAGCTAGAAAGCACATCCCTTTCGTCCAATTTGGACACAGGGGCAAAACGGTAATTTCGTGTAAAAGTGGGGTCCACGTGTGGCCCACTTTGCACCAAAAAGTGTGCCAAGGGTAACAGTCTCTAAATGGGACAAACTATAGGTCAAACAAATCTAGATGTCAATACGAACCCAACGGTATGTCCAAATATGGATTTCGATGAGCCGAATACTATTTTGTCCAAAAAGTCAACTATGGGCCCGCCAATTGGTGATCTGGTCAACCGTCTCAGAAATGCGTGAAAATTGGGTCACAGGACTAGCGCATTACCACGAGTCCAGCGGTGCAAGTTTCGTCGCAATCTGACAAGCATGCACAAAATACGCGCGAGTTCCACAAAAGTTGCGACACGGAATGTGTCCGGGGATACGGCCTGATTCCGGCGCGCACACGCGTTCGAATCAGTCCCCACTAATTTTCACGTATCCGGTTATGCTACGTGCACCATTCGGTACACGTGGCACATGGCGGGGCGGTCCCGTTTGGCGGGGCGCGCTCCGTTTCCCAACTTTTAGAAAACCGGAAAAAGTGAGTGCGCGCAGTTTTGTGACGAATATAACTATGTCCACAGCAACTATTAGCATAGGATTATTTAACAGAAAATAAACTAGGTCAGGTATTCTACAGGTATCAAAAAGAATCACCGAATTCGGATTTCTGTGGTGGGAGATACGAACTCGGCAATACGGGTGGTTATTCTAGAATTCTGCGATTCCAGAATTCTGTCTGTCCGTCCACTTTGGACGCTATTTTTTACCTAGGGGCACACGTTTTCCGAGGTTGGCTATAAAACGAATATTGGAGAGGGTTAAGGGATGATCATACCTATGAAAATGGAACATCGTTTGGTCGAGCGAGTCGACGGAAAATTATGCCGGAGCGAAGGTGCCTCGAGTGGGAGACTGCAGTTCGCGAGGTCGGCGTCGACGGGATGGTTGGATGGCTTTGTGGGGCTTCTCTGGCTGCGGTGACGGCTCTAGATGGGAAGGGGAGGGTCTGGAGATTTAGGTTAGGGTTTTAAAGGATAACTATATATATATATATAAATAGGGAGAGAGGGAATAGGGTGGTCCGCATGAAAAATAAAAAGGAAGAGAATGTTCGGCTGCTGGTGCAAGTAGGGGCGGTCCATTAAGAGATAGCAAGTAAATTACAAAAGGGGGCGGGTCCTTAGCAATTGCTAAGTGGCTGTCTTGCTAGCAGTATACTAAGGGGCGGGTCCTGTTTGGCATTTGCAAGTTTGTTGAAGGATGGTAGCAAGTAGCTAAGGAATAGGATTAGTTACTTATTTGTTGTTATTATTATTATTATTATTATTATTATTATTATTATTATTACTATTATTATTATGCGGGTCTTAGGAAGCCAGCAAGTTGCTGGATGGATAGCATTGCTAAGGAAATGGTTACAGCAAGTATACTAAGTAGTAGTAAGTAGTTATTTATTATTATTATTATTATATTATTATTAATAGATTCTTATTTCATAATTCTTTTTCCTTTCTTTCTTTTTAAATATATATACACATATATATATATATATATATATATATATATATATATATATATATATATATATATATATATTCACACATAAAAAAATTTATATGTTAGGGTAATGCACATCGTTAGGCTAGCAACTGCTCAAGGGGTCTCCTACATGGAAATAATTCCGAAAAATTCCTGATGGTCCCATAAGTCATCTAAGTGCCCGAACACCTAACATAAAAATGATTAAAAATCTATTTCTCCTATTTAGACCTAATTACTACAATTTAGCTAATAATTAATAATTAAAGGGTATATACGATTTTCTAGAAAGGGGGTTTTACATTCTACCCAACTTGTAAAAATTTCGTCCTCGAAATTAAGATTAAGCCACGATAGAATGCCAAGAATGGTATAAGATTTGCATCGTTTAAAATGCAAGGCTAGGTTTAAGGGGTGGGCAATGTTGCACGTTGCACATCCCGAAAAATCATAGAAAAATCCATATGAGCGAAAAATAGGTTTCTTCATGTGTCATGTCCAATGGTGTGGACACATAAATGCTCTTTTGCATAAAAATGCTCGGCCATTGAAATGTTGCACAAAGATGGAGATGGAGGATGGTGGTCACGTCTAAGACATGGGTGTGGAAATTGTAGGAAGGCAGCGACTAGGAAAGTGCTCCAATTATCGAAGCAATGGTAAGGCGCGCCGAGGAATACCATGTTGTAAAACTAATTAGGATACCGTGTTCTATTTCTAGGTGGATTCGATCTAGCCTTAGTCTCACTATCTAGGCCGAGTATGTCTAATTCTTAGATGAGGGGGTTTCACAATCCAGCCAACTTAAGAAAATGTCGTCCTCAAAATTGAAATAAGGCAGAATCTGTTAATCCTTCATGTACAATAAGGCAAGTCAGTCGCAATCTTCTTGCGATAACTAAAATCCTAATCATATCCATTGCAATCACTTCTAGGTTAAGATGACCACTGCTCCAATCAAAATTCAACCTATGGTTATCTCTTCTCCCTTGGTTCGAATTTATCCATATTAAATCCACATAACATCTTCAAGATTTAAATAAGCATGTAAATTTTACCTCACGATCTCTCACTATCGTAATCTCCTCTAGAAGTAATTCGAGTCCAATTTTATTCCTATTTTCACTTATAAATTTTTGTATGCTTCAACCTTTTTAAATTCTATTCACATCCTCAATATTTCAAATAGGTAGTCCAACCATCAAATTTTAATTATTAATTTAAATCATCAAATTGAAAAAATAATTTAAATGCAGTCCACCAATGTTCAAGTCTGAAATTATATATTTATCCTTCAAATTCAAATTGATGATTTTACCTTCAATACTCAAAAAAAATTTAAATCATGTACTTTGAGGCATAAATATTGAGTCCTTGATATCAAGGATTTAAAATTTATCGATCCTCATCATCTTAGTCATTCTTCTAAATTCTCAAAATTAAAATGGCTAGAACCTCTCCCAATTTAATCTTACTCGATCACAATCTATAAGAAATTCCTCTCGAGTTGACAATGCACTACTACCCAACTTAAAATTTACCCCTCTATCACATAAGGCTATATACCTTAAGAAAATATTCCTTAATTTAATTACTTATGTCATTCAATCCTCGAACTTCAATGCCGACCATATCACATACGATATGTCCTTAATTACGAAGAATAATCCTCAAGTATGTAATCGGCCTATGGGGTATATCTAGTACTCTCTGTGTATCAATTCATACCAAGCACGAGGTTTCGTCCTTCCGAAATAAGGGAAGCCGGAGATCAATAATAAAGAGTTCAAGGGAGGTAATAGAATAGAAGTATCGGGATCAAGGCGTTTAAAGAATTCAAATGAGAATCGTCAAGCAGTTGTGGATTGAAATCCTATTCTGGTAATCCTTTGTTCGCATGCTCGTATTAGTACAGTTATGTAACCGACACGATATGTCAGACATGTCCAGGGCAAGTATATTCGTCTACTAATCACTACATATCTCAATCCACATAAAGTAGCGTTACGAAGGGCGAATCAAGCGCACTAAGGTTGGCCAGACCTTAACACACTGATTCTGAAATGTATTAGTGTGTCGACCCACTAATACATATGTCATGAACAAGCTTGATGAGGAATAAGATTGCAAAAACTAGGCTATAAAATAGCAGCATAAGTCAAGGTAGTACAGCAATATAAGTACGCTAGATGATGATGAAAGGAGGTACAAATTAATTCAGGTTTACAAAAAAATAAAACAGAATAAGCAATAATAACAAAGATTCTACAATCTCTACGGTTATCATACAACCTCCTTGTCTAAGTCGCTAGTCAACCAAATAGGGCATGGGCCTCTAAATTCCACCGTCTGAATAAACACTGTCGTCTAGTGCTAGCATAAAATTAATGTCATTTAGTTACACTACCTCGATGGGTCAAGTGGACTATGTGATACTAGGTTGTGAGGCATACTACCCAACTTATAATAATTAAACTAATACTGTGACAGTCTTAAGAGGGTCCTACAAAATAATCTTGCACATGTAAATAAAACAGAAACTCTTTATTAGGGTATATGAGAAAAAAATCTTGGTATTGATTAGGGTATCATTTTTATGTCGGTAATGGTCATCCTAAGTCTTAGTCATAGCACTTACAAGCAAGTGTCAATGGTAAGGATAGAAGAGTTACTGGCCGTTAAAGGGGAGGGGTCTAACGTGTATCGAGGTGAGGGTACAAATTACGTGGTCTACAACTAGGGTAATCATCACAATCTAATTGAATAATTTAACTATCAGGTTCTAACTACAAGGCACATAATTCAAAATTCAAAATTCAAGGTTACAACTATCACTTTAGCAAACCATATATCCTATCATAGAATACAATTGCTTGGTCTAAAATCAGAAGCGTCAGATTGGCATGAATTGAAAGATGGAGAAAAGAAGATCATAATTTAGTCGTCGCGCGAGTGGTGAGCGCTAGGGTTTCAGAGAAACAAGATGTGGAATTTAAAATAGGGCCTATAGATAGCATCATGGTTTCTAAAGGGAAGTGGTACGCTAGCTACTATGTTTGGGGTATGATTAGGGAAATATTCTATGCATTGCTCTTGGCTTTCTAGGGTACTTGTCTACTAATAATAAGATAATGACATAAGTTTTATAGTTCTCTAATACTATCCAGTTATGAAGGTTAGGTTCAGTCCTAATGTTCAATATTGGTTCTCCATTGGTTCCTTAATACTAGGGTCAAACATTATGGTAAAACTTCTAACTATCTCTAGTAGTGTCTATACTACTCAAGTCTTCTTAATACATCAAGGGGTAATGGTATACCAATCTAAAGATGAGGAGTTCTAGGGTTCACTAGATATTCTAAACTTAGTGGTGTGTCTATATTCTCGTTGTATTCTTAATAGGTGTGCTACCATAATTATCATCCTAATAACAGGGGTTCCTATATTCTAGCAGAAGGCTATACTTAAAGAACTATTAGGGAAGCACATGAATCAAGCATGATGCAATTGTTCAAATAGAACAGATAGGAGGAAGATGAATCATAGTCAATGTGGATGAGATCCTATACTCTAGTCCTAGGTGCAGGCTTGCTCGGCACAGTAACGTAACCGAGATAATATGCTCTGACCTGCATGGGCCACCACAAAAATATGTCACACCCCAGTCCCAAAGATACGTAGGACTAGGACACGTAAGCATGCCAGCCGCATGGATATGGCAACTCCAATATAGGGAAACCAAATCCATACGTACGCTGTAATATGAATATAAAATCCACAGGTGGTATAAAATATAATACAAGTCATAGGGTAAAATCTAAATCTCATCCACCAAAATCATATAAAAATAAATAACCAGTATCTATGAAACTAGATCTCAATAAGAAGGATCTAAAGATAATAGTTGGATGAAAACAAATCCACTACCAACTCGAATAGGAAAAGTAAATACAATATAAGTACAACTCACTCAAACAATATAAGTACCCGATACCTGTAATACCCCGTTCCGCTCAAGCGGACTGCCGATTCAAACGGCAAAGTGCAAACGTCCCGACCTGCCCTGCTCAGCGAGGTGACTCATTTGAGGCAAGGATATCCAGACTTGGTCCCTACAGGAGTTCGGCTTAGGCTTTCAGAGGCTCGCTCGCAGTATCACTCGACCGAGGCGGATCATCGCTAAGGTGGGTGGCTACGGTGAACTTGTCTTTGCTTAGCCAGCACACATAAAATACGGAATGATACATGCTAGTCGCTAGGTGAATCACCCCCTGCATGCTAATAAGAATACAACGCACCTAGCTAAGGGAATAATCCCAACTTGTATTGCTTATGCTAGAACATGGAAATGAAATATTGCTATAATAGTTAGACTCTCGCATGATACCTTTGCCTTGTGCAACCAGACCCGCTATGCCTCGAGTAGAACGACTTGTATGTATTCAGTAGTGCACTGTTCACTCCCTAACACTGCACAACCCTAGATAACATCGCTCGAAAAGGCCCCGTACAGTTTTACTCGGCTTACCTTCGGGCCCGAGCGAACTTGAATGCTTAAGTTATGCAAGTGCATGCCTGCCTGCTTTTATATATATTGCCTAGTTTCAATGCTTGCTGCATAACTATGCCAGACCGTGAAACACTTTGCTTGTCATGCATTCATTTAGGTTCTCCTCGGAAGACTACCCGATAGTCGTTCCGTGCATGAATAAACCTGAATGTATCCGGGACCGTTAGGTCGCTAAGGCAATTCCCGAACCAGGGAACTCGCACCAATCCTGTGATCCAAGAATCCCTACTCATTGAGCAATACTGTCCTGTACTGAATCAAATGGCTCGTGGAGCCGATACTCTACATTTAGAGTAATCCTGATCCTGCCTTAACAAGTTACAAATATATATATATATCCTGACTTGAACTTGTTCCATGTAGCTTGTTCTATGTATATATATCCTACCCTGAACTTGTTCCTGTACCTGACCTGACCTGACCCTGAAGATTATGTCACGCCCCGGCCCCGCCCGGGCCGCCGCTCCGCCCTGCCCCGCCCCGTGCGGCCGGGAATTTAACGAACCGGGCACGTATCACCGTGCCTCGGCGCGCCGGACGCGAATCACCGCGCCCATCCCGCGGGTACGAGGGAGGAAAGGAGCCAAGCGAATGGCCCGAGTCGAGCTTTCGGGGGACGTGATGCCGCACGGGCCTGGGGTTGCGCCCGTGCAAGGCCAATCGTTTAAGTTGATAGTTGGCTATCATCGCATCAATCGAGTAAGCAGCGGAAAGGGACTTGTTGTAATGTAATGCATTAGCCAACTGAGCGTTCGGGACAATCGAGGCAACTTGGGTTTCCCTTAGCAAAGGCACACGTTCGTTCCATACATTATGCCCCCTTATACGATAGCATTCTCGGGACAACAATCGAAACCAGGATTCCGGGTCTTCGGGACTGTGGCACGCCTATCGCTTCCTCGGACGATCCAGTACCTGCGAACAAGTAAACGGTTGGTGGGTCAGCACTTTTATACAAGTACTGGTGAGATAAATCAACTGAACAGAAATAAGCATTCACTCAAACAGGCACTAAGTAATCATGTTATAAAATATTACATTACTAGTGATTTTTCTAGTTTTACCTAGGTTCGTTTCATGCAGTTCTAGCAGAGTCGATTTACTTGTTTAGAAATATGTTTGGAAACAGAGTTTCATATTGAATATGCAAGCAAGCAAACCGTTTATGTTTCAGGGTGTGCGCAGTGTGTCTCGTGCGACTCGAGGGTCTGATGCAAGGCTAGACACACAATGCACATTCTTAGGGGCAGTCACTATCCAAGCCAACTCAATGACTTAGCTATATGAATGGCGGTCCCCGAGTATCTCAGGATCGGTAGCGGTTAGTCCAGCATACCAATGACTCTTTTATCTGATGCTAGAGGCAGCTGTGACTCATGGTTGCTTTGCACTATCATGGTAGCAGCCGGGACACATGCAGTTCAGCTCTCCACCAATAGCCATTGTCCGACCGCGTGCGAATGCATGGAACACTATCAAATAAACTCTTAGTATGCAGACGAGACGAACCATCATAACGCAAATCCTTGTTGCGGGGCAAATCTGACTTATCACTTGAACACATTCAGGCACAGTATGGTTCTCTCGAAGCATAGACGATAGTGAACATGTTCATGCACTCTAAGCAGGCGATACAGGATTCTCGTTTAGCAGACATTGATTCACAGACAAGCTAGGTGAGTTTGTTTATTAACATGCAAGGCAGGTTCTATCATTCTCTTAAGAAAACATTGCAAGCAAAAACTCAGGTTATTATTAAGGCGTGCAAGAATCAGAGAACGAAGTTCTGCCCACTCACCTTGATACATAACGCCGGCGCGGAGCGGGGCGTTACATACTTACCAACCAACAAAAAGTTTCGTCCTCGAAACTTCAAGGATAAACTTCTCGATATCCCGAGTAGCGATAGTGCCGTCCCTCGCCGTACTCAATCGAAACAATCAAGCAATTCAAGTTCAGGAAACATTTTGCACTTTGAGAATATCTATGGACTTATTGTATGGAACGCTCTTTGCAAAACCATATCGATAATATCTCAGAGTCATAGCAACGGTTTGGGCCAGAGAATCGATTCTGCTCTGATACCATTCTGTCACGCCCTGGCCACGCCCGGGCCGCCGCTCTGCCCTGCCCCGCCCCGTGCGGCCAGGAATTTAACGAACCGGGCACGTATCACCGTGCCTCGGCGCGCCGGACGCGAATTACCGCACCCGTCCCGCGGGTGCGAGGAAGGAAATGAGCCAAGCGAATTGCCCGAGTCGAGCTTTCGGGGGACGTGATGCCGCACGGGCCTGGGGTTGCGCCCGCGCAAGGCCAATCGTTTAAGTTGATAGTTGGCTATCATCGCATCAATCGAGTAAGCAGCGGAAAGGGACTTGTTGCAATGCAATGCATTAGCCAACTGAGCGTTCGGGACAATCGAGGCAACTTGGGTTTTCCTTAGCAAAGGCACACGTTCGTTCCATACATTATGCCCCCTTATACGATAGCATTCTCGGGGCAACAATCGAAACCAGGATTCCTGGTCTTCGGGACTGTAGCACGCCTATCGCTTCCTCGGACGATCCAGTACCTGCGAACAAGTAAACGGTTGGTGGGTCAGCACTTTTATACAAGTACTGGTGAGATAAATCAACTGAACAGAAACAAGCATTCACTCAAACAGGCACTAAGTAATCATGTTATAAAATATTACATTACTAGTGATCTTTCTAGTTTTACCTAGGTTCGTTTCATGCAGTTCTAGCAGAGTCGATTTACTTGTTTAGAAATATGTTTGGAAACAGAGTTTCATATTGAATATGCAAGCAAGCAAACCGTTTATGTTTCAGGGTGTGCGCAGTGTGTCTCGTGCGACTCGAGGGTCTGATGCAAGGCTAGACACACAATGCACATTCTTAGGGGCAGTCACTATCCAAGCCAACTCAATGACTTAGCTATATGAATGGCGGTCTCCGAGTATCTCAGGATCGGTAGCGGTTAGTCCAGCATACCAATGACTCTTTTATCTGATGCTAGAGGCAGCTGTGACTCATGGTTGCTTTGCACTATCATGGTAGCAGCCGGGACACATGCAGTTCAGCTCTCCACCAATAGCCATTGTCCGACCGCGTGCGAATGCATGGAACACTATCAAATAAACTCTTAGTATGCAGACGAGACGAACCATCATAACGCAAATCCTTGTTGCGGGGCAAATCCGACTTATCACTTGAACACATTCAGGCACAGTATGGTTCTCTCGAAGCATAGACGATAGTGAACATGTTCATGCACTCTAAGCAGGCGATACAGGATTCTCGTTTAGCAGACATTGATTCACAGACAAGCTAGGTGAGTTTGTTCATTAACATGCAAGGCAGGTTCTATCATTCTCTTAAGAAAACATTGCAAGCAAAAACTCAGGTTATTATTAAGGCGTGCAAGAATCAGAGAACGAAGTTCTGCCCACTCACCTTGATACATAACGCCAGCGTGGAGCGGGGCGTTACATACTTACCAACCAACAAAAAGTTTCGTCCTCGAAACTTCAAGGATAAACTTCTCGATATCCCGAGTAGCGATAGTGCCGTCCCTCGCCGTACTCAATCGAAACAATCAAGCAATTCAAGTTCAGGAAATATTTTGCACTTTGAGAATATCTATGGACTTATTGTATGGAACGCTCTTTGCAAAACCATATCGATAATATCTCAGAGTCATAGCAACGGTTTGGGCCAGAGAATCGATTCTGCTCTGATACCATTCTGTCACGCCCCGGCCCCGCCCGGGCCGCCGCTCCGCCCTGCCCCGCCCCGTGCGGCCGGGAATTTAACGAACCGGGCACGTATCACCGTGTCTCGGCGCGCCGGACGCGAATCACCGCACCCGTCCCGTGGGTGCGAGGAAGGAAAGGAGCCAAGCGAATGGCCCAAGTCGAGCTTTCGGGGGACGTGATGCCGCACGGGCCTGGGGTTGCGCCCGTGCAAGGCCAATCGTTTAAGTTGATAGTTGGCTATCATCACATCAATCGAGTAAGCAGCGGAAAGGGACTTGTTGCAATGCAATGCATTAGCCAACTGAGCGTTCGGGACAATCGAGGCAACTTGGGTTTCCCTTAGCAAAGGCACACGTTCGTTCCATACATTATGCCCCCTTATACGATAGCATTCTCGGGGCAACAATCGAAACCAGGATTCTGGGTCTTCGGGACTGTGGCACGCCTATCGCTTCCTCGGACGATCCAGTACCTGCGAACAAGTAAACTGTTGGTGGGTCAGCACTTTTATACAAGTACTGGTGAGATAAATCAACTGAACAGAAACAAGCATTCACTCAAACAGGCACTAAGTAATCATGTTATAAAATATTACATTACTAGTGATCTTTCTAGTTTTACCTAGGTTCGTTTCATGCAGTTCTAGCAGAGTCGATTTACTTGTTTAGAAACATGTTTGGAAACGGAGTTTCATATTGAATATGCAAGCAAGCAAACCGTTTATGTTTCAGGGTATGCGCAGTGTGTCTCGTGCGACTCGAGGGTCTGATGCAAGGCTAGACACACAATGCACATTCTTAGGGGCAGTCACTATCCAAGCCAACTCAATGACTTAGCTATATGAATGGCGGTCTCCGAGTATCTCAGGATCGGTAGCGGTTAGTCCAGCATACCAATGACTCTTTTATCTGATGCTAGAGGCAGCTGTGACTCATGGTTGCTTTGCACTATCATGGTAGCAGCCGGGACACATGCAGTTCAGCTTTCCACCAATAGCCATTGTCCGACCGCGTGCGAATGCATGGAACACTATCAAATAAACTCTTAGTATGCAGACGAGATGAACCATCATAACGCAAATCCTTGTTGCGAGGCAAATCTGACTTATCACTTGAACACATTCAGGCACAGTATGGTTCTCTCGAAGCATAGACGATAGTGAACATGTTCATGCACTCTAAGCAGGCGATACAGGATTCTCGTTTAGCAGACATTGATTCACAGACAAGCTAGGTGAGTTTGTTCATTAACATGCAAGGCAGGTTCTATCATTCTCTTAAGAAAATATTGCAAGCAAAAACTCAGGTTATTATTAAGACGTGCAAGAATCAGAGAACGAAGTTCTGCCCACTCACCTTGATACATAACGCCGGCGCGGAGTGGGGCGTTACAGATTAGAGACTTGCATGGTCACAGGACAACTTGGAAACAAGGTTTTAGTTTCGCAGACGGTCGCTGGGGCACTGGCACCGATCTGATCCGGACGGAACTCCTGATAGTCGCCTGCTATAGGACGGAATGCCCTGGGACGTCCTGCTCTATGCGTCGCACGACATTCCGTACTGAGACTAGACCGTCCATTATGGCGCCGTGCCAGTGACCTCATGTTCATATAGATAAGTCATCCTCGCTTAGCGGCTATCCGCGTGCGAGTCACTGCATCGCATCGAGAATAACTAAATACCTGAATGATCTTGTTATAACAATACTTGTGCATAAAGAGCACTTGATCATCGTATGCAACACTCCTGATATATCCTGTAACCCGTACATCCAGAATGGGATCTCGCACTAAAATGCTTGTGTTTGCATATGCTTGCCCTGAATGCTTAAACATGTTTCTGCTTGATTTAACATGGTTTGCCTTGGACAGGGAAGGACAAATGGTAAGTTGGTAAGTCTCGCCGTGTTTCCTTTCATGTCGCACGGCGCACTGCCACACGGATTAGGCTATTCAAATCTTGCATGAAACTGATCCTAAGGCAACTAGAAAGACAACTTAATAGTTGGTGCACGGAACCTTTATTACGTGTTTGGATTTGTCGAGCGGGCGAGTAGCCTCCCCACCAGTGCATTCATGTACTGATAACCCACCAGATTGCTTGTAGGGTGAGGGAGAACCTCGTTCGGTGCGGATGCCTCCTTCGTGCGTGCTAAGGCGTGGAGTTCAACTCAGAAGCCTTAGAACGCTACGTCCGAAACTGAAGCACATATACAAGACATAATGTTGGAACATCGCCTCACCAGAACATCGCCTCGCCTGAAAATCGCCCGAACATTTTCTGTGTATCATCCATAAATGTAGCCACTTTGCACGCTTTTATGTTTCAGAGAGAGAGAGCTCGAGCGACTTGTAATCTCGGCTATACGCCGCCTGTAACACTTGTTTCAATATGAATAAAAGAGCTTGCTTTACTCCAACTTGTGTTCTCATGCTTCGCTATATTGTCAACTCAGTGAACCTGTTACCGATCGCCTATGCGTTCATGATTCCGCTGCACTCGGACAATCTGTGCGACTCTGTGGCTTAGAACTCTTACCGCCAGCCAACGAACCACGGTCTTGCACGGGCGTGGCTAACGCTCGTGCGGCATCACGCCCGGATGGGTCAGAGCGATCGTTCCGCGGGAGCGCTAGCGCGGTCATTCTCGCTAGCGGGAATGGCCGATTCGCTTGCGGGAGATCGGGGCGTGACAGAATGGTATCAGAGCCTGGCTTCTACGCCTTTGAACTTCATTTCGTATATCTCTGTTTCGAAAGCTCGTTCGTGGGTTATGTGCACACACTCTCTCAATGCCTCGATGGGATGTTCCAAACAATAAGTCTAAATACTTTCAAAGAGTTGCATTTGAATAGTAAGATTGCCTGTATAAAATTATGTTGCAAGGGCCTTTGTGCCAACCTGTACTAGTCCTTATGGGATTAGATTCGTGCTAGACTCATGCATTATGTGCAACCTGAAATGCCTATACATGTTTACCCAACTGGTTAGTGCGAAAACAAATAATGCCCGAACGGTTAGCTATGCACTCAGCCTTTCGGCTAAGTTGTGTAGAATATCGCGCACCAAGACCCTTTGGTGCAAGCCAGTTATAAACGAGATTTGGATATCATTCAGGAATGATACAAGTCAGGCATAGAGCTGCAAATCGATAGACTTCGTCGGATTTATCGCTTAGGCGAATCATGCTTGATTTTTGGGAAATAGCTCGAACGAAATTCTTGTTGGAAGATAAAATCAAATATAGTTGCTTGGATGACTATCAATCCAGAATATATATAATAAGATTAGATTTTATCAGGCGAACCTGAGTATCGTGCTAGAAATTGTGGAACGAGTTGGTGAGTAAGCTAACGATAATGCGAGCACCGATTAAGAACTCGATGGAATAACTCAATTCCGAGTGGTGGATAGATCATTTAGAAACGTCCAAACGGACTCGTCCCCCGTGCAAACGAACGTGTTCATGAGAGTAGGTAAATCTATGCTCGATGTTTAGAAATCTGAGTAAAACGAGCTTGGGTAGAATACCCCTGTAAATGAACAATGGTTTGACCCTAGGAATTGGGGCGAGCATCGTGTTACAAATTGTACGATGAATCGCGATACGTTTGAACCTGTACCTATGACCTTGTGAGCTGACCTAGTGATAGGCAGACGACCCTGTGCCGAGTGAATGAACCTGTGCTACCGACTTTACCATATTCTTGTATAAAGCATCATGACTGGGGAAGCAAGACTTAGGGTTAGACTTGGGAACGATAACGTATGCTAAGTTGACCCGAATGGATGGACGCTAGTCGGTATCAGATTGATCGTGTTTAACGGTAGTGCAAATGCTTGGTTGAAATAGAAATGATATGGAAATCAGATTTGATTGACCCCGTTGGAAGTATCCTGGTGATTACATGGAATTGGATTGAACCCTTGAAATTTTCGCAAGTAGCTTGTCCGATTTTACTATCCCTAAGTTTGGTTGACTGCATGTGTTTGAGGGATGCTTCGAATATGTGCACGATCCAAGACTTAAGAAATGTGAAACTCGAGTGCTAAGACTTCGCTATCGCTAAGTTGGTTGACATGCATGTGTTTGAGGGACGCTTCGAATATGTGCACGATCCAGACATGCGATATGCTGATCTCAAAAGCTAGTGCAAGTGAATATCCTCCTGAACAAGTACAACGACTTGTATAGGTTTGCCTCAGCCTTAGATCGCTATCTAAGATCGATTGAAACGTCCCTCGTGTCATGAAACTTGTCCCGCGCCAAGGCGCAAATGAGACTGACTCAGTATACACGTAACACGACGTAAGCATCGAGTAGGGGATTGTGTTCCAATGGATCTAGTAGTACCGATAGCTACGCTTGGGCTAGATTCAAAAATCCGATAGTATGGCTTGCCCTCAGGAAGTCTCGAGGACGAAACTTTTTCTGAGTGGTGGATAATGTAATACCCCGTTCCGCTCAAGCGGACTGCCGATTCAAACGGCAAAGTGCAAACGTCCCGACCTGCCCTGCTCAGCGAGGTGACTCGTTTGAGGCAAGGATATCCAGACTTGGTCCCTACAGGAGTTCGGCTTAGGCTTTCAGAGGCTCGCTCGCAGTATCACTCGACCGAGGCGGATCATCGCTAAGGTGGGTGGCTACGGTGAACTTGTCTTTGCTTAGCCAGCACACATAAAATACGGAATGATACATGCTAGTCGCTAGGTGAATCACCCCCTGCATGCTAATAAGAATACAATGCACCTAGCTAAGGGAATAATCCCAACTTGTATTGCTTATGCTAGAACATGGAAATGAAATATTGCTATAATAGTTAGACTCTCGCATGATACCTTTGCCTTGTGCAACCAGACCCGCTATGCCTCGAGTAGAACGACTTGTATGTATTCAGTAGTGCACTGTTCACTCCCTAACACTGCACAACCTTAGATAACATCGCTCGGAAAGGCCCCGTACAGTTTTACTCGGCTTACCTTCGGGCCCGAGCGAACTTGAATGCTTAAGTTATGCAAGTGCATGCCTGCCTGCTTTTATATATATTGCCTAGTTTCAATGCTTGCTGCATAACTATGCCAGACCGTGAAACACTTTGCTTGTCATGCATTCATTTAGGTTCTCCTCGGAAGACTACCCGATAGTCGTTCCGTGCATGAATAAACCTGAATGTATCCGGGACCGTTTGGTCGCTAAGGCAATTCCTGAACCAGGGAACTCGCACCAATCCTGTGATCCAAGAATCCCTGCTCATTGAGCAATACTGTCCTGTACTGAATCAAATGGCTCGTGGAGCCGATACTCTACATTTAGAGTAATCCTGATCCTGCCTTAACAAGTTACAAATATATATATATCCTGACTTGAACTTGTTCCATGTAGCTTGTTCTATGTATATATATCCTGCCCTGAACTTGTTCCTGTACCTGACCTGACCTGACCCTGAAGATTAGAGACTTGCATGGTCACAGGACAACTTGGAAACAAGGTTTTAGTTTCGCAGACGGTCGCTGGGGCACTGGTACCGATCTGATCCGGACGGAACTCCTGATAGTCGCCTGCTATAGGACGGAATGCCCTGGGATATCCTGCTCTATGCGTCGTACGACATTCCGTACTGAGACTAGACCGTCCATTATGGCACCGTGCCAGTGACCTCATGTTCATATAGATAAGTCATCCTCGCTTAGCGGCTATCCGCGTGCGAGTCACTGCATCGCATCGAGAATAACTAAATACCTGAACGATCTTGTTATAACAATACTTGTGCATAAAGAGCACTTGATCATCGTATGCAACACTCCTGATATATCCTGTAACCCGTACATCCAGAATGGGATCTCGCACTAAAACGCTTGTGTTTGTATATGCTTGCCCTGAATGCTTAAACATATTTCTGCTTGATTTAACATGGTTTGCCTTGGACAGGGAAGGACAAATGGTAAGTTGGTAAGTCTCGCCGTGTTTCCTTTCATGTCGCACGGCGCACTGCCACACGGATTAGGCTATTCAAATCTTGCATGAAACTGATCCTAAGGCAACTAGAAAGACAACTTAATAGTTGGTGCACGGAACCTTTATTACGTATTTGGATTTGTCGAGCGGGCGAATAGCCTCCCCACCAGTGCATTCATGTACTGATAACCCACCAGATTGCTTGCGGGGTGAGGGAGAACCTCGTTCGGTGCGGATGCCTCCTTCGTGCGTGCTAAGGCGTGGAGTTCAACTCAGAAGCCTTGGAACGCTACGTCCGGAACTGAAGCACATATACAAGACATAATGTTGGAACATCGCCTCGCCAGAACATCGCCTCGCCTGAACATCGCCCGAACATTTCCTGTGTATCATCCATAAATGTAGCCACTTGGCACGCTTTAATGTTTCAGAGAGAGAGCTCGAGCGACTTGTAATCTCGGCTATACGCCGCCTGTAACACTTGTTTCAATATGAATAAAAGAGCTTGCTTTACTCCAACATGTGTTCTCATGCTTCGCTATATTGTCAACTCAGTGAACCTGTTACCGATCGCCTATGCGTTCATGATTCTGCTGCACTCGGACAATCTGTGCGACTCTGTGGCTTAGAACTCTTACCGCCAGCCAACGAACCACGGCCTTGCACGGGCGTGGCTAACGCTCGTGCGGCATCACGCCCGGATGGGTCAGAGCGATCGTTCCGCGGGAGCGCTGGCGCGGTCATTCTCGCTAGCGGGAACGGCCGATTCGCCTGCGGGAGATCGGGGCGTGACACTACCAATCACGGCTCGAAGGGAAGACATCCACGAAGCATCTATATCCTTCCCACTCTGCGCTCCTGCAAATACTCAAGAACAGGTACACCTGACAGCGGACCAGGTCCTCAGAGGGACATAACAAGTATACTTAAACACATGCCAATAAAGTACTGAAATAAATATCTAAAGGGGTCACCTAACCGTCTAAAGTGAATGCAGTTAAGAACAACTTTCTAACAAGTGGACTATCTGGCCATAAATGGGATTGACATAGTTCTCTTGGAGATCCAGGGGCCTACAAAGGCACGGCGTCTTTCGAACACCGGAGGCCCGCCATGATAATATATAGGGGTCATCATGACCGCGTATCTCCGGCGGAGCATACGGGTTACACAAGGAAAGTGCAAAGGAGCCCAAATACCTTACTTGTTGTTCTCCCCACCCAATGCTCTAAGCATGTCACCTCCATGACACGATTTGGTCCATAGCCTATCCTTAGTACCCTAGCCCAATCCTGCAACCAAACAAGGACAAGGATGGGACCACCGTACTACAATAGACTATGTCCATAGACATCTAATAACTGCTAAGTCTTCTAGCATGCGAAGTTTCTAACAGCAGTTATTCCTAACGCACGTCCCACACGTACCGATGATCAGTCAATACGTGCGTCCATGATCTATATGAGACTCATAACTCGTGTAAAAATATGTGTCACAGTCAAATAAAATCTAATGGTGCTACATGATAATGGGGTAGTCTCATGAACAAGGTCAATGCAATACATAAATAAAAACATAACGCGACAACACCGTCACGCGCATTTTGTATAACAATTAAAATATATAAACTAAGGACAGAAAATAAAGATGCATGCAACATATGGAGTATAAATAACAGTACAATGGCAAGGTATACTTGCCTGGCAAGAAGCTGCAAAATGTCACGTCCAGATGTCCAATACACAGGACCAGAAGCTATGGCCTCAGAACAAATATCTCCGGATGCTGAAATAAATATTACCAACGTTTCCAAAATAAGCAAAATAGCTAGAAAGCACATCCCTTTCGTCCAATTTGGATACAGGGGCAAAACGGTAATTTCGTGTAAAAGTGGGGTCCACGTGTGGCCCACTTTGTACCGAAAAGCGTGCCAAGGGTAACCGTCTCTAAATGGGACAAACTATAGGTCAAACAAATCTAGATGTCAATACGAACCCAACGGTATGTCCAAATGTGGATTCCGATGAGCCGAACACTATTTTGTCCAAAAAGTCAACTGTGGGCCCGCCAATTGGCGATCTGGTCAACCATCTCAGAAAGGCGTGAAAATTGGGTCACAGGACCAGCGCATTACCACGAGTCCAGCGGCACAAGTTTCGTCGCAATCTGACAAGCGTGCACAAAATACGCACGAGTTCCACAAAAGTTGCGACACGGAATGTGTCCGCGGATACGGCCTGATTCCGGCGCGCACACGCGTCCGAATCAGTCTCCACGAATTTTCACGTGTCCGGTTATGCTACGTGCACCATTCGGTACACGTGGCACATGGCGGGGCGGTCCCATTTGGTGGGGCGCGCTCCGTTTTCCAACTTTTGGAAAACCGGAAAAAGTGGGTGCGCGCAGTTTTATGACGAATATAACTATGTCCACAGCAACTATTAGCATAGGGTTATTTAACAGAAAATAAACTAGGTCAGGTATTCTACAGGTATCAAAAAGAATCACCCAATTCGGATCTCTGTGGTGGAAAATACGAACTCGGCAATACGGGTGGTCATTCTAGAATTCTGCGATTCCAGAATTCTGTCTGTCCGTCCACTTTGGACGCTATTTTTCACCTAGGGGCACACATTTTCCGATATTGGCTATAAAACAAATATTGGAGAGGGTTAAGGGATGATCATACCTATGAAAACGGAACAGCGTTTGGTCGAACGAGTCGACGAAAAATTACGCCGGAGCAAAGGTGCCTCGAGTGGGAGACTGCAGTTCGCGAGGTCGGCGTCGACGGGATGGTTGGATGGCTTTGTGGGGCTTCTCTGGCTGCGGTGACGGCTCTAGATGGGAAGGGGAGGGTCTGGAGATTTAGGTTAGGGTTTTGAAGGATAACTATATATATAAATAGGGAGAGAGGGAATAGGGTGGTCCGCATGAAAAATAAAAGGGGAGAGAATGTTCGGCTGCTGGTGCAAGTAGTGGCTGTCCATTAAGAGCTAGCAAGTAAATTACAAAAGGGGGAGGGTCCTTAGCAATTGCTAAGTGGCTGCCTTGCAAGCAGTATACTAAGGGGCGGGTCCTGTTTGGCATTTGCAAGTTTGTTGAAGGATGGTAGCAAGTAGCTAAGGAATAGGATTAGTTACTTATTTGTTGTTGTTATTATTATTATTATTATTATTATTATTATTATTATTATTATTATTATTATTATTATTATGCGGGTCTTAGGAAGCCAACAAGTTGCTGGATGGATAGCATTGCTAAGGAAATGGTTACAGCAAGTATACTAAGTAGTAGTAAGTAGTTATTTATTATTATTATTATTATTATATTATTATTAATAGATTCTTATTTCATAATTCTTTTTCCTTTCTTTCTTTTTAAATATATATACACATATATATATTTATATATATATATATATATATATATATATATATATATATTCACACATAAGAAAATTTATATGTTAGGGTAATGCACATCGTTAGGCTAGCAACTGCTCAAGGGGTCTCCTACATGGAAATAATTCCGAAAAATTCCTGATGGTCCCATAAGTCATCTAAGTGCCAGAACACCTAACATAAAAATTATTAAAAATCTATTTCTCCTATTTAGACCTAATTACTACAATTTAGCTAATAATTAATAATTAAAGGGTATATACGATTTTCTAGAAAGGGGGTTTTATAAGCCTCAACTGGATCGGTCATGGCGTATGGAGCATGGGATCTGCATCATTTATGCAGGCCCAGTTCTGTATCCTCCCACCATCGATCTTCTTGTTGGAAGAAGAGGAAGACCATCAATGCGAGAACCTGTCAGAACAGATTCCGAGGGAGGCCTTCAGACGACGGTGGGGAAATCCTTTTGTCGACGGAGTCTCCCTCAGATGTAATCACGAGCACGAAGAAAAACCCTTGTAGATTGGATTTCCCTCATATGTAATTATGACTTTAATCTTTTAATAAAATCGTCTTGCTTCTTCATATGATAGTCTTGCCATACGTTGCTGTGAAGTCTGAATATGTGTAGCTTCGACACGTCTGATTCTTTACGCCGACTCTGATAGAAAGAGTATTTAGGCCCTGTCCTTTTGCGCATAGCGAATAGTCCATAGAATGTTGTTGAGCATCTTGAATATTTTAGAACTGTCCTTTTGCTATGACTGAGGGACCGCGTAGAGCTCTGAACTGTTGTTTTTACTTCTGATGAACAGATTTTTTGTTCAGACTTTGTCTTCAAGAATGATCTCTCGAAACTCCCTTGGAACAGGGTCAAGGATTTGGCTGTCAAACTAAGCTGCCACATTGATAGACGAGATATTCAGACTGGAGTCTGGATGAACCTCCAATTTTGACCCGAGGAGAGTAATTTCTCAATGCTTGAACTCTATATGCTTCGGGTACTTGGGATATCTTGGGGTCAAGAACGAGTATCTTCTGCGTGAACTCTTTGTAATTGATCGCTTTGGGGATCGTTCAGATGTACGCGTAATCTGGCCGGCGTATCTTTCAGATGTGCGGGAAGTCGTGGAGCATAAAATCATTAGTCTGTAGCCTCTGAGTATAAACTAAACACCATCGAGCGTGAAATCATAGACTTATGGTTCCTGAGCATGAAGTCGTAGCTTTGTAGCCTCTCGAGCATAAAAGCTACTGAGCACAAAGGCATCCGGGCGTAAAACCATAGACTTATAGCTGTCGAACGTAAAGCCGTAGATTCGTAGCTATCGAGCGTAGACAGCTCCTTTAGCGTAGAACTGTAGATCTGTAGCTTCTGAAAAGAAAATTTCTTCGAGCGTGAAGTTTGCGGATCTGTTGCCTCTGAGCGTAAACTGAGCGCCACCGAGCGTGAGATCATCGATTTGGTATCTGCTGAGCGTAAAGTCGTAGGTTTGTTGCCTCTCGAGCATAAAAGCTACCGAGCACAAAGGCATCCGGGCGTAAAACCATAGACTTATAGCTTACGAGCGTAAAATCGTAGATCTGTTGCTGTCGAGCGTAGAAAGCTCCTTTAGCGTAGGAACCGCTGAACTGCTTTGCGCGAAAAACTTTTCGAATTCGCTGACTGTCCGCCTTCTCTGAATAATAGGCTGACGTAGGACCCAATCATAACCAAATATTTAATTAGGAGATTTGGTTAGGGTTTTGAGGAGTCCGTCCGAGGATTCGAGGAGTCGACCCGAACTCTATATATATCCCAAGCTTTTGAGAGAAAAACTTTTCATCCATCTTCTGCGAAAGAGAGCCTTCGACTGTTCGAGTTTCTTCCCTCGTTCTTTCTCCGAACACTCCGAGTCTTCAGAAATGGCGCCGAAACAAATCCCCTCCACCAAGGAAAAGGGTATAGGTTCTTCTTCTCGTTCTTCTGCCCCAGCGCGAGAGTCTTCGGTCGGGCAAGGCGAACTTTCTTCTGAGCGAAGTATTCCGCCGACGAGCAGCGCACCCGGCCTTAGAGGTAGAGCCTTTGGGATGACAAAGAATGACGAAAAATCCTTCGCACACGTTGAACGTGACCGCGCTAGGTCATCTCCTGTGCTGATAGCCTCTTTGAGGAAGATGACGCCCAGGGATGTTTTCATCTTTTACGCCCACATTTCTAATGTGCCAGCGTAAAACTTCATGTTTTCGTGGTTTTGAGCGTAAAAGCTCTGACTGCCGAAAGCTTGGTGTATACTATAAAATTTTAGTTTTACGTTTGTGGAGGGGACCTCCTGCGTAATAACTAGAATTTTTGGCAGTCTGGTATAAAGCACGGACCGTATACCGCCAATTACGCTTTTGGATGTGACTTTTGACGTAAAGTGACCAAATTTTGTACAGTCTTGGCGTAAAGCACAGACTGTCGTTTCTTGGTCTTTATGTTGCAAGATTTGTATGGACGTGTTTCCCTTGCACTTTTGCAGTTAACTTGTATGAGTCTCCACTGGCCGAGGTGATGGATTCCGCTGTCGGGATGCTGCACTCAAACTATCTTGAGGATCTGTCCCACGTGACATTTCCTATCTCCGGACCCCAATATCCTGAAGGAAGGGGGATCTTGATATCGGCTCAGGGTGAGCGAACGTTGCTGAGCATGATTAACGGGGAGCCCCTGACGTACATAGACAGGGAACAGTACATCAAGCCGTCTTTTCTTTTTGGGGACATGATTGACAAACAGTCCCAGACGAAGCCCAAGAGAGAACCCTGGGTTTCCCCCGCCGAGAGTATAATTTTGTATCTGCCAACGATGCCGAAAGATTACCCCATCTTGGCTTTCTCCCATGCGACACATTCCAGGAGAATGTCGTGGACGCTGACTCCCGATCTTCATGGCAAGCCGGGGAAGATCTTTCATCTGAAAGGAGCTGACCAGGGGTCGTTTGTCAGCCGCCCTTCCGGCGTTGTGACGCTGTTCAGGGGACTGTGTCCGGGCAGCGTCCGAGTGAAGACAGTTCTGTGATCTAGCCTGTCCAGTTGCTGACTTTCTGTAATGACTTCATGGGGCGAGGGGGGGTATACCCCAAGGAAAATCCTCGGTGCAATGGGTAGATCACCCCAACAAACCTCCGATGGGCTTGCCTAGTTGACTGGGCCTTGACTCATTTTTGGAGCGAGCTAGAGGTCATCGGACTGTATGCTGTAGTGAGTACAACGAGTGTGGGGTTGCCTCCCAACCCTAACCTGTTTCTGGCACTGATGGAGCGATATATTTCGCTCACCGGGACCTTTGCCACTCCACTGGGGGAGTTGGGGTTGGCCCTCCATGAGATGGCAGTGATCTCGAGACTGCCGATGGGGGATACCCCATATGAAGAGTATGTTCCCACCAACCGGGAGTTGGAGGACTCGGACCCTCGGGTTGTGGAGGTGTATCAGGAGCTGATGTGCCACTACTTCGTGTACACCACTTTTTATGAAGAGCCTTCTGATTTGGCTCACACCACTAAGTGAATGTCCTACCTCTTCTTTCACCGGGCCAGGGCTGCCAAGTCGAAGAAAGTCTCGGGGAGCAAGAATGAGCCCGTGAATTGTTTGGGCGTGCTCAGCGCCCAGGTCGTCGAGGATATTATGGAGGATGCTAAAGCTCCCGATCAGATTCTCAATGACGGGGTAGGAAAGTACCCTGAAGGCACTAAGGCCTACAGTTACTTGAGGCGCTGCCGCCGGCCTCTGTCTAAGGAAGCCAGGCTGGCTGGCTTTCTCTCCATATGGCTGCGTCGAGTAGTGGTGCCCGGTATTGCATCCGTGGACCGCATTCACCGGAATATCCTGTGGCCTGCCGTGCGCCTGGTGTTCGGGGCAAGACTGGGCTTGCTTCCTGCCATGGTGTACCGTATACAGGCTGGCTTGAGAGCCATGACTGATGGACTGCTCGTCGATGAAGCTCGACGTGATAGTTTTCCCTGGGTAGAGTTACCATACCTGTATTTGATGGGATGGTTAATTCTCCACAACCCCCGGGTGATGTCTCCCGGCCCTGGAAGTAGTTCGGGGGGTAGTTTCTTGCTAAACTACAAGGACTCTCCCTGGAACGTGAACACAGTCTTAGACTGTCGGCTGGCGCTGAGCCTCGGTCATTGCTGGAAGCTCCTCTGCACTGTCCCCTCTGTACATCGTAATCAGTCGGGTATTAGGCTTGAGGATTCAGGCGGAGAGAAGACCAATCTTTCTCCGGAAGCTTTTAATTGGTTGGTCTGCATCAGACCCTCCCATTTGCTGTACAAAAGCGAAGATCATTGCTTCTTCGAGCCCTACTTGCCCAGTCGGTTCGCCAGGCAGTTTGGGTACGATCAGCTGCACGTGGGCAATGCCGTCACCATTTTCAGGTCCAGGGGTGGACTCATTGATAGAGCCAGAGGATGGCGATATTTTATCATGGGTTGCACGGGAGCAATCTTTATCGCGCCGGTCGTCACACTCTCCACGGAGCTGCGCATCCTCCATTCGTATGCTCAATTCTACGTGGCGATCAACACCTTCCATCGTGATTTTGACATGCGTGGAAGCTTTAGGGTGCCTTCTCCCAAGTCTGGAGGAAGAGTCGAAGTCCCCTCGGTTTCGTCTGACGAGGGTGAGGGGTCTGTCACTCCGGATAAGCCTCTGGTGTCTGTGCCGAGGTATGAAGTGCCTCCGCCTGCAGGGGCTTTGGCAGTCTCTGGGAAGCGAAGGGCTCCTGCTTCGAAGCAGACTTCCCCTCGCAAGAGAAAGAAGAAGACGGTTGCTCGTTCTCTCCGGATTCCTGGTATTGTGGCTCCTAGAGAGGAACCTGTTGGCTCCCCTATTGGGGATGTCTCTTTGATTGGAGGTTCCTCGCCTTTCGGAGAGGGGCCCTTAGTTTCGGCTGGTGATGCCGGAGAACTCCTGCTTGAGGCTGCCGTTGCTGCCACCGCCTCCGGTAGTGGAACGAAGTCATCCGCGTGGCCGAGGCAAATGAGAGAATCTTTCCCTGGACCAGCAACGGATGAAACTCCTGCCGTGTCCGCGAGTATGCCTAGCGAGATTTCGGCTGACGAGCCTCGACTACGTCTTGGTGAAGGCTCGGTAGAGCACCAGGTGGTGTCGGTGGGCCCACCCCCTTCTCCAGGTATGACAGTTCGTATTGCATCATTAAGGCATGATTTAGCTACGTGGGCTGCAGACGCGACATATATACCGTTGGCTACGGGTAAATGTCATCTTTATGTCTCTTCTTAGAAAGATTACCATCATACTGATATCAACTTTCTTGTCCTCTTTTCAGGGGACGGCGCCCACGGAGAGCATAGTGTTGAAGCGCCTTCTGGCTCTGCTTCGGCTCCTGGCGATGATACGGAGGCGCCCGACTTCGAGGAGGAAATATCTTCGGGGGCCAGCTCGCCCGAAGTGGTTTCGTCCCCTCGAGAGGAGGACGGACCCGTTGTCATGACCTTGCCTCTCGCGAGTACGCCTATGACTTCGACCGTTGTTGTCACACCTCCTTCGGTCGTACCACCTGTCGAGGCGGCGGCTGTGGCCACCTTATCTGCAATCATTCCTGGAGGGGGACTTGCCAATATCGTGGCCACTCCTGGCGTCCAATCGGATCTAGTTGCGCTGACCGAGCAGTACACCAGCCTCTTTTACACCAGTTTAAAAATGCTGATATCAATGGTGTTGGCGAAGAATCTAGACTTTGAGCGTCTGAAGAAGGCTTCTCAGTTTCCGATCGGGGCGGTCAGGGAGTTCGGCAATTCTGGGGTAGCGGACGCCCTGGAGGCGATGGTTAATGGTTTGGAGCAACCCATTAACGAATACTTGCAGCTGGCTCGGGGCAGCCTTGAAGCTGAGGTCCAGGCCAGATATGACCTCATGACTGCGCGGCTTACTAAATAGCTGGCAAGCCTAGATGACTCCATCAAAACACATAAGCTGGAGATGGATGAAAGAAAAGCTGTCGTGGAGGAGGCTCTTGCCCTTCAGACGAAGTGCCAATCCGAGCATGAAGGGAACGTCGTGAGGGCTCGCAAGTTGAAGGAAAAACTCGCTCTGGCAAAGGAGTGGGCTTCTCAGTCGTTGGCGGGTCTAGATGTAGCGACTGGTCAACTGAGCGCAGCACGACGGGATCTGGAGCGCGCAGAAGCTGCCCGTGCTGGCTCTCTTCTGGCAAGGGCCGAGCTGTCCTTTATGAACAATCTCGAGGCACGGCTGGAGCGGGCCCGCGCTGATGCCTTGGTTTCCAGGGATGAGAGGGTAGCTGCACTGGTGCAGCTGATTCGCGATCTGACCGCTCCCCCGCAATGATGTACCCTTTCTTCTTTTTTGCTTCCCAAATGTAATTCTGCTCTCTTTTCTCTTTGGGAGTAAATAAAAGCGACTCTTTTCTGACTTTGTGGACCCATCATTTCGGAATGTAAATGACAGGTTTGGGCGAGAGTGATATCAGAGGTAGTATGGACATGATAAACTCTCGATAAACTTTTAGCGGGACATATCTACTCAGAGGTCATACGGACATGATAGAATATAACCCAACTAATTGCGTTTTGGAAGTAGTTTTGTCAGAATTGAGATTCTCGCTATATTCCACTTGAGTAGAGGAGATTAAGCATAGTACCTTTTCAGGAATTTACCGTTGATAGGAGCCATTAACAGGTCTCCATTAGGCTGGGCTAACCTGTAAGCGCCGTTTGAGAACATTGTCTCGATCACATAAGGGCCTTCCCACTTGGGCTGGAATTTGCCTTTACTCTTGTGAGTAAGGATCATCGGCCTTCTTACGGCTAAAACTAGCTCGCCGATTTTGAATACTCTTTCCTTAACTTTATGATTGAAAGCTTTGGAAATGCGTGCTTGGTAGAGCGCGATGTGCTGTTGAGCTTGGAGGCATTTCTCGTCTAATCCTTCTAGCTCTTGAAGCTTTAACAGGTTATTCTTTTCTTAAGTCAGCTCATTAGTCACGGCTATCCTGAGTGACGGAATCTGAATTTCAATGGGGAGAACCGCTTTACTCCCGTAGACCAGTGAAAATGAGGTACAGTCTGTCGGTGTTCGTACCGTTGTGCGGTATGCCCAGAGGCATTCGCCCAGCTTCTTATTCCAATCTCTCTTGTTTGAAGAGACGAACTTCTTCAAGAGTTTGATAATGGTTTTGTTGAAGGCTTACGCCAAGCCATTAGCAGCTGGATAATATACCGTAGAGGCAATATTATGTATCCGATTTTTGTCGCAAAATCGATGAAACGCTTGGCTGATAAACTGAGGCCCATTGTCATGGATTATCCTTCGGGGAATCCCAAAGCGATAAATGATGTGATGCTTGATGAAGCTAATCATATTAGATGCCTTTACCTCAGCAAGGGGGATCGCCTCTGCCCATTTGGAGAAGTAATCCGTGATGGCCAGTATGAACCGGTGACCTCTGGAAGAAGACGGGTGAATAGGACTAATGATATCCATACCCCATGCTTCGAAAGGCCATGATGCAACCGTAGGATGTAGATATTCAGACGGTTGATGTATGAAGTCTGCATGAACCTGACAGGCTCTGCATTATCTTGCATAGTTGATCGCGTTTGTGATCATAGTGGGCCAGTAATAGCCCATTCTCCTGATACGATCATGTAGCTTAGGACCGGGTTGATGCGCTCTGCACACACTGGCGTGAGCTTCCCGGATAATCTGCTGTGCTTTGTCGTCAGAGAGACATCTCAATAGCAGTCCGTCGTAGGTCCGACGATATAGGCATTGTGAAGATGCATTGAAGTAGAAGCGTAATGATCGTCTTTTGACGGGTACTGCTTCTTTGGGGTCCTCCGGCAAGATTCTGTATGCGACAAAATCTATGAAGAGACTTCTCCAGTCTCTTCTAGGGGGATCTGTGTTCACAGCGTAGCTGTGTTCTATGTGAAAGTTGTTTTTCACACAGAATAAATCTCTGTTAAGAAGGATTACCGAATTCTGCCTTCTTATAGGAGTGGCTAAATCCGCAGCTAGACTGGCTAGGGCATCAGCTTCAAGATTCTGAGATCGAGGTACATGCTCTAGGAAGAACCCTTTGAATGTCATGGCTATCTTGACTGTTGCTAGGTGATAGGGGATGAGGTCTGGATTCCGGACTTCATATATTCCTCTGACTTGATTGACGATAAGCAGAGAATCACCGAAAGCTTCCAGGGACTCGACTCCCAGCTCTTTGGCGACTTGGAGCCCGATTAGCAGAGCGTTGTACTCTGCCACATTGTTGGAGCATGGATCGCTAAGAGAATATGCTTGGTAGATGACGAGTTTATCAGGAGTGACCAGGACGATTCCTACCCCTGAAACCACGTTTCCCTTGGGACTAGTCCTGGAGGCACCGTCGAAGAACAGTTGCCATGCGTCACTTTCCATTGCAGAATTATATTCTGCAACTTCGTCAGGGATGTCCTCGTATAATTTAGAGGTCTTCGGGATCGGATGAGCAGCTAAGAAGTCGGCCAGCGTTTGGCCTTTGATGAACTTCTGCGGGACGTATACCATGTCATATGGTGTCAACAGCATCGCCCAAGTCGCGAGTCGGGAATTAAGAGCACTTGGCTTGCTCATCAGTACTCGAAGAGGGTTGATCCTGGAGATGATATGAATAGTCTGGCCGGTGACATAGTGCCGCATCTTCTGGATAGCGAACATCAGAGCCAAGCATTCTTTCTCCACTGGGTTGTACCGGTGTTCGGCTCCGACCATCATCCTGCTGAGGTAGTAGATAGCCTGTTCATGCCCCATATCGTTCTTCTGTGCGAGAAGAGCTCCTAGCGAATGATCCATCGCTCGGACGTACAGCAAGAATGGTCTTCCCATGACGGGAGGTACCAGAACTGGCGGACTGGTGAGGTAGCATTTGATATCTCCGAACGCTTGCTGACAGGTTTCGTCCCATACGAAGGATACACCTTTCTTCATGAGATACGAAAAGGGCTGACATCTTCCCGAGAGGTTGGATATGAATCTCCGGATATAAGCCAGACGGCCTTAAAATCCCCGAAGTTTTCTCAGATTGCGGGGCGGTCGCATTTCTACGATAGCCTGGACTTTGTCAGGGTCCACTTGGATGCCTTTGGCGGTGATGACAAATCCCAGGAATTTGCCACTGGATACACCCAGAAAGGACTTCGTAGGGTTCATCTTGAGTTGATGTTGGCGCATTAACTCGAATACCGTCCTCAAGTCTTGAATGTGATCATCTTTGATGCGGCTCTTGATGGCTATGTCGGCCACGTAACATTCTACTGTTTTGCATAAATGCTCATGGAATATGTTACTCATAGCTCGTTGGTATGTAGCCCCGGCGTTCTTCAATCCGAAGGGCATGACCGTATAGCAATATACCCCCAATGGTATCCGAAAGATGGTTGATAGCCGAAAGTTTTGTTCAGAGGTAATATGAACATGACAAAGTTTTGATCGTGACTCCTTTGGAGACGGAGGTACACGTCTGCTCAGAGGTAATATGGACCTGACAGTTTTTGTGGACTTAACACTACTGGCGTACTTATGACTAAGTACGGGTGTTAAGCGTAGATGGCAACCTATATCAGAAGATAGTCGATAGCCAAAAGTTTTATTCAGAGGTAATATGAACATGACAAACTTTTGATCGTGACTCCTTTGGAGATGGAGGTACACGTCTGCTCAGAGGTAATATGGACATGGCAGTTTTTGTGGACTTAACACTACTGGCGTACTTATGACTAAGTACGGGTGTTAAGCGTAGATGGCAACCTATATCAGAAGATAGTCGATAGCCGAAAGTTTTATTCAGAGGTAATATGAACATGACAAACTTTTGATCGTGACTCCTTTGGAGATGGAGGTACACGTCTGCTCAGAGGTAATATGGACATGGCAGCAGTTTTTTTTTTTGGGAAAATTTTTATTATAAACCTTTTAGGGACTCATCACCTGGTATTTTTCTGTAGTGATCGTTCCCTTGTTTATAAATGCAAAGTGATGACTTTGGCATCGATCAATTCCTGAATTCTCCTTTTCAGTATGTAGCACGCTTTTGTAGGATGATGAATATACCGATGAAAGAGACAATAATCTGGGTCATCAACTTTGCCAGCTTTCTCAGGATATATGATGTTGGGAAGATGAAGTTTGTGTCCTTCCATTAATATATTGAAGATTTCAATGATATCGTCTTCATTGAAGGAGAAAGTCCCTTTTGGTCTTCGGGCTCCTGATGCCTGAGCTTTACGGTCTTCTGGAAAGATCGTCGTGGTTGCATCATCTTCGGATCTTGAGGTAATTCTACCCCCAGCTTTGGATGCTGCCCTATTTCGTCGAGGTAGGCTACACCCGGACATGCCGTGGCATCTGTCCACAGAAGCTGATTTAGCAGGACCTGCCTCTGGTTGCACAGGTTTAGACTTTGAAGATTTGGGTTTCGTAAGAGATGCAGTATATCCCAACCCGAAACGAGCTTGTTGACGGTAAGAATTACCATGCAACGGTGTTCGTCTGCCTTTTCCGTAGTTGAGGCCTTGTTTCAGCTTCAAATCATAACCCATACTTTGCATAATTTTTAACGCTTGCGGGCTATATCTGTGGATTTGTATTCTGTCCATTTCAGACTCGCAAAATTCTTCTTGTATAATCGGACTGCTCTGCATGCGATCGAAGACTATTGGATGCTGGTCGTCGCGAGTTGGAGGAACAATAAAGGCATCATTTTTATATGGTCCATATATCATGATGACATTTGATGTATCTTCCCACAAGATCTCCCCGTGTTTGACCGTTAGGGTAACTGAAGCCTGTTTATGACCCTTGTCTTCAAGTTTCTGGATCAGAAATTCACACAAGTCAGGAGGATTTACAGAAGAAGAAGATAGCTTGTTCCTTCTGTTTCCACCAGTGGGCATGCGGAGATGGGGCACCATGGTTTTCCCTGTGCCACCTGTGTACAACAGGTTGGCCATCTGGGTAGCGAATAATCTCCGGGGAGGGTATCTTTCCGCAACCTGAGCTTGCTTTACATCGTGGGACTTCGCCTGGCATAATTTGGAGATTTGCTCAGACTGGCGTAAAGTTGAAGAGGTTCTCAGTCGGCCATCGGCTTCCCGCATAATCCGGAGAGTAGGCAGATTGCTCCCTCGCTGGCGTAAAGGCCGAAAAGTTGAGTACTCTACCGCTTGCTTTCCCTTGCGGAGATCACAGTGCTTATCTGGTTCCTCATAGAGGTCAGATATTGTCTTGCGTATGGAGCATAATTTGTACTTCCGATTGGGCGCTGAGGCATCATCAGAAGTTTTGTCTGTACCGCGCGTAGCGGGAGACTAGCTTCTACGCGTAGAGCACAGTGGATACTTCTGGATTAGCGCTGAGGCTTTGCCTAAAGTTTTGTCTGTACTGCGCGTAGCGGAAGACTGGTTTCTACGCGTAGAGCGTAGTGGATACTTCTGGGTTAGCGCTGAGGCTTTGCCCGAAGTTTCGTCTGTACCGCGCATAGCGGGAGACTGAATTTTACGTGCGGGGCACGGAGGGAGCAATGCTACAACCTCATTGGTCGGAGAGATCGGAGAGATCGGAGAGTCCACAGGAATGGTAGAGGATGTCTTGGGCATCCAGACCTTGCGCAGCTTCCTGTTGTCTTGGACGGAGAGAGGGTGAGAGCTACCTCCGGTTCGAAGCATGTCTTCGTAGGCAGACTGGTCGAATTGGATGACCAGTATCTTCTTCACGGTTCCTACAGATACCTCATCGTGTTGAGCAATTACTTCCTCATCAGAAGAGAAAGATGTCCCCAGCAGAGTCGACATCTTGTTTGTGGTATTAAACGAAAGAATAAGGATGTGTATAGTACGAGGTTTGAACAAAACCCGCCCTCTTTTGTTTACAAACAAACTTGTACAATTTAATCCTATACGAGGATATGGGAGTACAATTTATTTAATCTGGGTAAATATTGCTATAGGTGTCTGATCTGCAGTCGATCACTTTAGCCCTTGGACCACACGATATTAAAGAAGTGTCGTGGAAGACAGGTAGCAGCTTCGAAGGTTGCAGAAGAGGGTGGATGCACGATGCCAAAGTCGTCGATCCCTACTCTTTTCCTGAGCTTCGGATTCTCTCTCTCTCTCTCTCTCTCTCTTTTGACCTCTGGTTCAATCTTTCTTGGAAGCTCGACCTTGTGATCTTTAATTTCTTGACCGTTTGATCTGGTATTGGTTTTCTTGACCAATTTTCTGACCTTTTTCCCCATTGATAGGGGTCTCTATTTATAGAGTTTTAGTGACAGTGACCACTCCGTTGGTGTAGGAACCGAGGAGTGGAAAGTACAGCACCCTTTTATACGACGGTTTAAAATAACCAATGCCTGCGTATAGATGACCTTTTGAGTGAGCATGTGACGCGTGTCCAACTAAGGGGACAAAATGCGTATATCTGCTGTGAAGATCACGGCGTAGAAGCCACGTAGGTAGGTATCCCTTGTGTAGAAGAGGTTGGCGTAGAAGCCAAATGACTGTCACCATGGCGTAGAAGCCAAGTAGTTATCAAACCGGCATAGAAGCCGAAAATAGGCGTAGAAGCCGAGTAGTCGTAGAGGCTGGGTGGGCGTAGAAGCCGAATGAGAATAGAAGTTAAGAGGGCGTAGAAGCCGAATGAGCACAGAAGCTGAGAGGGCGTAGAAACCGAATGAGCACAGAAGCTGAAAGGGCGTAGAAGTCGCTGCGTACCGTGCCAGAGTGCTGATGTGGACATCTTAGCCGGAATTACGGCTTTTGAAGATATAATTAAATCCCTTGCATTAAATGCAGAGATTTGCCACCATCCTGTGCATTAAATGCGGAGGCGTGTTTTAAAGGTCTGCAACCCTTCTGTGCATCCGTCACTGAGACGTGAGAGAAACTGTCACCGTTCTGTGCAATTAGACGTAGAGACGTGCCTCGAGAGAAACTGTCACCGTTCTGTGCAATTTAGACGTAGATACGTGCCTCGAGCCCCGTACGAAGTACAGCTTTTGACGTGGCAGGCGGTTTGTTTACTGTGGAGCGTAAATAGCTCATGTCTGCCTGTGTAAAACAAGGTAGCATATCTCCTTGTATGTGACAGAGCGGTTTACGCTGAGGGGATGTCAGTAAACGACGGTTCGATGATATTTAATCAAATCCTCTGCATTAAATGCAGAGATTCGCCATCATACTATGGGGCACGTCCCGAGTGGTCTGCCATTGTTTCCAGCCGTCGTCTGGGTAGCCGTGCAGCACTTTTTGTCAGGAGTCAGAGGTCAGGTTCATTGTAGGGTCTGACAGGTTCATTTCGGGGAAGACGAAGCGTTCCTCGTACGCTTTAACGCTGCTTTGAAAGCGGATGAGTTTTATGCCATGGAGGCGATAAAGAACCCTGTCTACGCTGAAGCGGCCTGGACGTACTGCACTTACACGGATGGTCTTTTGAGCTTATACTTTACACTGTGTTTAGCAGAAAAAGCTCTGTCTGCACGCTTGATGGCTCTGAAGACCTCTGTTTACGCTGCTCTGCATCAATATGCTGCGTAGAGTTTCCCAGCGTATTTTTCATGCTTCTACAGTCCTTTTGTTGGTTTGCCTCCAATATCCGTAATATTTGTTGGATGGGATCGATGCTTGGCACGGCTCGCTGGCTCCTTGAACTTCCTGAAGTGCCCGAACAACTTTCTTGGACTTGCGTTTCGTTCGGTGTTAGCGCTGCAGATTGCGCTGGAGCCATTCCTTCAAAAGAAGGTAAATTACATTAGGATCATAATGTATTATGGACTTATTGCATGAACGTATCTCCTTTTGGCCTTAGCGAGTTCAAGAGTTCGCACAAGAATTTGATCGTTAAAGGAACTTTTCCAGTGCGAGAGTCTAAGGAACTTGAATCTATGCTCTGATACCATTATTTCATGACCCAATTCCGTAGAATCGTTGGGGCGTCCCCCGAATCGTGATGCAGTGCGGGCCTGGGATTGCGCCCACACAAGGCTAAATTATTTTTGCATAACGAGCACAAATTCAGAGTACGCAGATAAATTGAACACAAGTTGAAACATGGAAAAGTTCTCTTTATTGATAATGAACATCTATTACAAACTCTTGAACGAGTCAGCTAATATGCCGCACGGGCTTACAAAAGAGTTGACTCAAAATGAGATAGCAGTCATGTACATTACATCCCTTTATAACTTTAAAATGATAAAGACCTCCGGGCTGGAGGACGACTTTGCCACGGAGCTGCATTGTGTATGGAAAGTTGCAAGCTCCTTCTCTTCAAGTACTTCAAAATGCGACGCGATCGGAATGTGCCTAACAGCTGGACTGGATCGGAAAGACGACTTCGGCTCCTCGCTCGGTTCGCCTTAGTGCGGAGAACCTGTTTCAACGAGGGTCAGCATATCGAAACATACTGGTGAAGGCGAGCTAACCAAACTATACCAATCAACACGTTGTTTTAATGAAGCATGCATATTTTGTGGGTTTCTATCTTGCTTTAGTTTATTTACAAGCAACAGTATATATGCATGATACTGTAATAAACTTGCCACCGTTCGGTGGATTTTACCTGTCCATCTGAACCACCTGCACAATACTTACCATGCCTTCCCTGCCACGAAGACACAAGTTAGTTTGCAATAGGTTTAAATATACACGATGATCACTGGCATGATTGCTATAGTGGACGTAGCCGATGTCACGACCCGCACCCGGAAGTTCGGGCACGAGTACGTGGGTACGTCCAGCCTACGCCGCAGAGTCGACGGTAGTACGCTGTCTAGGTTAATCCAAAGTTACTAACTAGCTCATTCACAACAACATAGGCAAGATAATAATGAGAAATAAAACTTAAGATTGCAACTGAAAGTAAATGTGACAACAGATTCAAATGTTTAAGTACAGAAATTCAATATTGAAATCGGGGACAAACCCGATAAATAAGATAAGAAATAGAAATGAAAGATAGCTACTACTAGCTACTCAGCAGCAGGGGTCTCCTGGGTGAGTTCTGGCTCCTCATAGGTATCATCTGTACCCTCATAAGGACCATAATAGGTAGGGGCAAGATCCTCATCATCGCCTAAATCAACAGATCCAGTCAGGAAAGGAGCAAAGTACACAGTGCACAACAATGTTAAACTAAATATTTATGAAAATTAAACATTGAATATCATGTTAAGGAAACTGCATAAGGGAATGTTAATATCTCAGAGTCAAAACTATAAACAGGAATATGAGAAAACAGGAGTAAATGAGCAGGAAATAAAACTACACAGTCAGCAAGAATATAACATGACCTGAAGTTATCTGTATGAAACTTGTGTTTGTTTTTAGAATACTTAGTTGGCATGTAGGGGTTTATAAGGCTAATTCGGCCGTCATGAACGGCTATTAGTCACAAATAATCGGGATCCGCCTGATGGACAGTCGTGGACCAACAGCTATTATTCACGGCAAGGGGAAGGGTAACTACATGCCTTTCAGTATTCTTCCACCCGACATGAAAAACAAGACATGAATTTCAATATTCAAGACATGAAATATAGTATTCCAACACTACGTGTAATCAGCAAGAGTACTAGTAGAGCAGGGAATTTAATTATCACAATATAAAGATTAACTTGAAGTGCAGGTACTTGCCTGTTGTTTGGATCTGATTAATTTAGTTCTTGGGAGAAATTTCCACAGATGAGTCCAAAAGCTGAAATAGACATTACCATCACTCTTAGAAGATGTTAAATAGCTAGAAACGCCTGTCCTTGGGTCCAAATTGGAGACAAGGGCAAAAATGGCAGTTTCGGGTCAAAACGGGGTCCGCCGTTGGGCCCGCTTTGCACCGAAAAATGTGTCCGGGTCAAAAGTCTCTAAATTCACCAAACTTAGTGTCAACAGGTCAGGAACGCTGATACGAACCCAATGGAACTTCCATATTTGGATTTCGATGAGCCGAACACAAAATCGCCCGTCGAGCGGGGCCTGTGGGGCCCACGACACGCGATTTCGTCAACGTTCTCAGAATCGAACCAAACTTGACCCACAGGACCAGCGTATCGCTACGAGTCCGATGGCGCAAGTTTTGTCTCGATCTGACTAGTGTGCATGAAGTTAGGGTGAATTGCCGAAAAGGCGGATACGGGGCGATGTCCGCGGATACTCGTTGATTCCGGTGTGCACGCACACCCGAATCAGCTTCCACGAAGACTCACACGTCCGTATCGACGCTGCGCACGTATCTGTGAAGACCGTGCGCGACCAAGTCATCCCGTTTGGCGGGGCGTACTCAGTTCCGGGGTAAAACAGGGTCTGGTTTTTCCTGTTTTTGGATCGCGGTGTGCGATCACCACAGGACGCGGCGCCCCGAACAGTTTGTCCGGACACCGAGAGGGTCATACAGGCTTCACAACGCAATTTGCGGAATTGAAAACGGAGCTACGAGGCGAAATTACACATACCTGAAGGGGACCCGAAAATAGGGTCGAAATCGTGTCCGTGTCGTGTCCGACACGACACGACGAATCGGGCTTTAGGGTTAGGGTTTCGGCGGATTACGGCCGTGGACGGCGGAGGACGGCCGGAGAGGCGCCGGAGGGGGCCGGGGAAGGTTCGCCGAGGGGCGGCGCGGCGTCCACGGGGGCGGCGGTGGCGCTAGGCGGCCGGCAGCGGCGGCTGCGGCTGCTGCTGCTGTTGCTGGGTTGCTGTCGGCGTCGGGGACGGCGGAGCGGGGCGCCGGAGGGGAGGCGACGGTGGGGCGAGGTCGGCGAGGGAGCAGCGGCCGGTCGGCGGAGCTCTGGGAGGCGGCGACGGCGTCTAGGGTTACGGCGAGGGAGAGAACTGAGGCGGAGGAGGAGAACGGAGGCGGGGGGGTTTTATAAGGCGGTGGCGGTTGGGGAAGGCCGAGCATGGCGGGGGCGAGGGCGACGTGGGCGCGGGGAGCGCGACGGGCGGGGCGCGGGACGCGCGGCGCTGCACGCGGTGGTCGGCGTGGGACGCGGGACGTGGGGGGGGGGCGAGCGCGCGGGCGGGTCGGGCTGCGGCGGGTCAGGTTCGGCTGAACCCGACCCGACCCGAAAGGGGGCTGGGCTGGGCTAGGCTAGCGGGCCGGGCCGCGGCCCAATGGGCCTGGGCGGCCCGCAGAAAAAAATAAAATAAAATAAAATAATAAATAAATAAATAAATAGATAATTAATTTAAATAATTAATAAATTAGTTTTCAGGCATTTAAAAATATGTCTGAGGCCCAGAAAAATCCAGAAAAATTACCCTAAGTCCAATTTTTCATTTTACACCCAAAAATATTATTTTTATGATATTTTAATATTATTTATTGCTAATTAAAAATCATTTATTAATTGAAAAGATTGATTTTAATTACAGAAAATTCCCAGAAAATTTCAGAAAATTGGGAAAAATCCAAGATTTAATAATTTGAAAATTTAGGGGGTTTACAACCTAACCAACTTACAAAAATTTCGTCCTCGAAATTTAAGAATAACAAGGCACGAAAAGAAGGGCCGAGAAATAAAATACACCTCAGGGTTCGAAAAGATAGGGGTATCGCTCTCTAATCTCGTCTTCTCGCTCCTAGGTGGATTCGCTGGGAGAATGGTGCTTCCAAGCTACGCGAACCAGGGAGATAACCTGGTTCCGTAGGACTTTCTCCGAGCGATCTAGTATCTCCACGGGTTGCTCCTGGTAAGTCAGACTTGGACCTACTTCGAGCTCTGAGTGATCCAAAATGTGGCTGGGGTCTGACACATACTTCCTCAGCTGCGACACGTGGAAGACGTTATGGACTCCTTCCAGGGAGGGTGGCAATGCCAGACGGTATGCCACTTCTCCGATTTTCTCCTGAATGCCAAAAGGTCCAATGAATCTTGGGCTGAGTTTTCCACTCCTTCCGAACCTAATGGTGCCACGTGTCGGGGAAATCTTTAAGAATACCAGCTCTCCAACCTTAAAATAGAGTCAAAATGAAGCCTTAGTTCCATAATCAAAATGTTTAAATTGGCTTGAATTTCATAAATTTAATTACCTCAAATTCCAAGGGCCTTCGGTGGCTATTTGCCCAATGTCGTTGTCTGTCTTGAGCCACTCGAAGTCTATCCCTTATTTGCTTTACCTTCTCAGCTGAATCGATCACCATCTCTGGTCCCAGCAGGGCTCTTTCTCCAACGTCGTCCCATGATAGCGGGGTACGACATCTTCGTCCATACAGAGCTTCAAATGGAGTCATCTCGATGCTGGCTTGATAACTGTTATTATAAGAGAACTCCACCAGATGTAGGTAGTCTTCCCAGGATCCTCCAAAATCCAGAACACATGTACGGAGCATATCTTCAAGGGTCTGGATTGTACGTTCCGATTGCCCATCGGTTTGGGGATGATAAGCTGTGCTGAATTTGAGTTGAGTCTCCAAGCTGGCTTGCAAGCTCTTCCAGAAGTGAGAGGTGAACCTTGAATCTCGGTCGGAGACAATACTTACTGGGACTCCATGCAGTCTGACAATGTGTCTGATATATAAATCTGCCAGCTTCTCTGTAGATAGCCCTACTTTGAAAGGTAGAAAATGTGCAGACTTGGTCAGTCTATCTACTATCACCCAGATTGCATCCTTACCACTAGGTGTCCTTGGAAGTCCGGAAACAAAATCCATTGTGATATGTTCCCATTTCCATTCCGGAATGGGTAGTGGTTGAAGCAATCCTCCAGGTCTTTGTCTCTCTGCTTTGACTTGCTGGCACACTAAACAACGGGATACGAACCTGGCTACTTCTCTTTTCATGCCATGCCACCAAACATGCGTTCTCAGGTCCTTGTACATCTTGTTGGCTCCTGGGTGTATAGAGTATTGCGATCTGTGCGCCTCTTGCATGATTTCTTCTCTTATGTCTCCTTGAGGTACACATAATCTATCGCCATGCCTCAGTGATCCATCTTCATGAATTCTGAATTCTTCTACTAGTCCCGCTTGCACTTGACCTCGAAGGCTTCGCAGGCCTTCGTCCTGAAACTGCGTCTCCTTGATCTTGTCCATTAAGGTAGACTGAATCTGCAAGTTCATCATTTGGCCTTCTTTTCCTGGGATAATTACTTCGATACCTAAACTTTCCAAGTCCTCCAGCAGGTGTCTGTCCATAGTCAAGTACATCGCCATAGGATACCTGCTTAGAGCATCAGCAACTACATTTGCCTTCCCAGGGTGATATTGAAGAGTGATATCAAAGTCTTTCATTAGTTCCAGCCACCTTCTTTGCCTCATGTTTAGCTCTTTCTGAGTGAAAATATATTTTAGACTTTTATGGTTCGTAAATATTTCCACCCTTTCTCCATAAAGATAATGCTTCCAAAGTTTAAGAGCAAAAATGATAGCTGCCAATTCTATATCATGAGTTGGATAGTTCTTTTCATGTGGTCGAAGCTGTCTAGAGGCATATGCTATTACTTTCTTATTCTGCTCCAATACACAACCTAGACCTTTTCCAGAAGCATCACTATAAATAGCGAAACCTCCGGTTCTAGAAGGTAAGGTCAGAATAGAGGCAGAAGTCAGCCTTTTCTTCAATTCCTCAAAAGCATGCTGACATTCATCAGTCCAGGTGAACTCTTCATCTTTCCTTGTTAACTTTGTCATGGGTTCAGCAATCCTAGCAAAGTCCTTCACAAACTTCCGATAGTAGCCAGCTAGTCCCAGGAAGCTTCTAATCTCTGCTACAGAGTCTGGAGTGGGCCAGGATTCTACTGCCGCTATTTTCTTAGGATCTACTGCTATTCCATCTCCAGTCACAACATGTCCCAAGAATTCTACTTTGTCTAGCAAGAAAGCACATTTAGACAATTTTCCATAAAGCTTTTCCTTCCTCAAAGTCTCCAATGCTAGCCTCAAATGTTCTTCATGTTCTTCGGGGGTCTTGGAGTAGATCAAAATATCGTCAATAAAGACCACTACAAATTTGTCTAGGTATGGCTGGAAAACTCTGTTCATTAAGTTCATAAAAATTGCTGGAGCATTCGTCAACCCGAACGGCATCACTAAGAATTCGTAATGTCCGTTCCGGGTATTGAAAGCAGTTTTAGGGATGTCTTCCTTTCTCACCCTTACTTGGTGGTAACCAGACCTCAAATCAATCTTTGAAAACACCCGAGCTCCACTCAACTGATCAAATAAGTCATCTATCCTGGGCAGGGGATACTTATTCTTAATTGTTAAGGCATTTAAGGCCCTATAGTCAATACACATTCGGGATGTTTCGTCCTTCTTGGGCACAAATAACACTGGAGCTCCCCAAGGTGAGACACTAGACCTAATGAAACCTTTGTCTTCTAGCTCTTTGATTTGTTCATTTAGTTCTATTATCTCATTCTTGTTGATTCTGTAGGGGTTCTGAGATACTGGTGCTGCTCCTGGCACTAAGTCAATGGAGAATTCAACTTCTCGGTCTGGGGGTAATCCTGGGAGATCCTCAGGGAAGACATCAAGGTATTCAGAGATGATAGGTGGCAATTCTTCTGTTACTAGGGCCCCACAAATTATGTTATTACCCATTTCTCTAGAACCTCTAGCAAATTCAAATTCTGGCTTGTCAGGGGGCCTGAAGATTACACTACCTCTGTGACAGTCTATGGTGGCATGATGTTGACTTAACCAATCCATACCCAGTATAATGTCAAAACTGGGCACTGGCATTACAAGTAGTCTAGCATACAGTACTCTTCCACATAATGTAATAGGACAATTGTTACAGGCATCACTAACCGGGATGATTCCTCCACCGGTAATGATCTTATAACAATTCCTAAGGGGTTTAGTGATTAAGTTATGCTTCATAAGAAAATCTACTGACATGAATGAATGAGAAGCTCCAGAGTCAAATAAAGTAATAGCTGGTATTGAATTTATAAGCACGGAACCTGTGATCACGTCTGCTGTGGCCTCAGCTTCTTCCAGAGTCATTGCATAAGCACGGCCTTGCTGCGGTGCACCCCTCTGTTGCTGCTGGTGCTGAGCAAAGCGTTGTTGTTGTGTTGGAAGCGGGGGTCCCCTTTGTTGTACTGCTGGGGCCCTGGTCTGGGCTGGAGCCTTTGGTGCAGCTGGGCGTCCTTGAGCAGCAGGACAGTCCCTCAATTGATGTGCTGGTGAGCCACAATAGAGACAGGCACCTAGCCTCTTTCTACAGTCTTGCCAAGTGTGGCCTGGTTTTTGGCAATAGTTGCAAGGGGGAGCTCGCTGGTTCTGTCCCTGAGCCTGGTGTTGGGGTGCTGGAGCTCGAGGGAGAGGACGCTGAGTTTGCTGCGGGGCCCTCTGTTGTTGTGGTTGCTGTTGTTGAAAAGGGCGTTTGTTGGGTCCCGCATTTCCGGTATCTCTTTCTCGCTTCAGTTTGTGCCCCATATCTCTCTCTACGCCTTGTGCCACGCTCAGGATTTCCTCATAGGTGCGAGCTCGGCTGGTGGTGACAGCAAGGCGGATATCCGGAGATAGCCCCTTCTTGAATCTACGGGCTCTGTCCTCCGGGGTACGAACAATGTACTCCGCAAAGTGGCTTAACCTGCTAAATTCAGCAGTATATTCATCAACAGTCATGTTACCTTGTTCCAGTCTCTCGAATTGGCTTTCGAGAGCTTCCCGAGCCACTTTGGGGTAGAATTTCTCCTTGAATAGCCTCTTAAAGTCTTCCCAGGTGATGTCGGGAGCAGATAGTTGGGGTTCGTCTCTGAACCAGGTTCGAGCAATGTCGAACAGTTGCAGGCTTGCGGACTCCACTTTGAGGTCATCAGGGACCCGGGCAGTCTTCAGGAGTCTCTCGACATTCTCTATCCACTCATCGGCATAGAGAATGCCCTCAGATTCATAGAATTCCAGGGGTCTCAGATTCTTGAAGTCTTTGGCACTCCCTGGCCTCTTGAGTGACGACTCCTGGGGCTTAAGAGCTTCTGAGAGGCTGGTCCGCAGAAGTGTCGTCTGTTCTTTCTGGGATTCCACCAATCCCTGGAATACTCCTAGCAGTTGTGCCCCATCTAGGGTAACTGCCGGGACAGATGGAGGCGGCGGGAGTGCAAGAGTCTCGGGCACATTCTGCTCAGCTGGTTCTGATGTGCCTCCTACTGTGTTCCTGGTCTGGACCATTCTGAAAGATTAAGGGATAGGAAGATCAGAATAGAATACTTGGAAATCAAAGGCGATAGAAAAAAAAATTGAGCAGCAATGATATCAAGAATTGAAATAAGGACGCTATACTGTGAATGAGCTTTTCCTAGAATCCTCAATTTTATTCCATACCCTGTCCTAGGGTATTACCCTATTTTAGGATAGGACCTGCATGGGCCACCATAAAAACGTGTCACAACCCGCACCCGGAAGTTCGGGCACGAGTACGTGGGTACGTCCAGCCTACGCCGCAGAGTCGGCGGTAGTACGCTGTCTAAGTTAATCCAAAGTTACTAACTAGCTCATTCACAACAACATAGGCAAGATAATAATGAGAAATGAAACTTAAGATTGCAACTGAAAGTAAATATGACAACAGATTCAAATGTTTAAGTACAGAAATTCAATATTGAAATCGGGGACAAACCCGATAAATAAGATAAGAAATAGAAATGAAAGATAGCTACTACTAGCTACTCAGCAGCAGGGGTCTCCTGGGTGGGTTCTGGCTCCTCATAGGTATCATCTGTACCCTCATAAGGACCATAATAGGTAGGGGCAAGATCCTCATCATCGCCTAAATCAACAGATCCAGTCAGGAAAGGAGCAAAGTACACAGTGCACAACAATGTTAAACTAAATATTTATGAAAATTAAACATTGAATATCATGTTAAGGAAACTGCATAAGGGAATATTAATATCTCAGAGTCAAAACTATAAACAGGAATATGAGAAAACAGGAGTAAATGAGCAGGAAATGAAACTACACAGTCAGCAAGAATATAACATGACCTGAAGTTATCTGTATGAAACTTGTGTTTGTTTTTAGAATACTTAGTTGGCATGTAGGGGTTTATAAGGCTAATCCGGCCGTCATGAACGGCTATTAGTCACGAATAATCGGGATCCGGCTGATGGACAATCGTGGACCAACAGCTATTATTCACGGCAAGGGGAAGGGTAACTACATGCCTTTCAGTATTCTCCCACCCGACATAAAAAACAAGACATGAATTCCAATATTCAAGACATAAAATATAGTATTCCAATACTACGTGTAATCAGCAAGAGTACTAGTAGAGCAGGAAATTTAATTATCACAATATAAAGATTAACTTGAAGTGCAGGTACTTGCCTGTTGTTTGGATCTGATTAATTTAGTTCTTGGGAGAAATTTCCACAGATGAGTCCAAAAGCTGAAATAGACATTACCATCACTCTCAGAAGATGTCAAATAGCTAGAAACACCTGTCCTTGGGTCCAAATTGGAGACAAGGGCAAAAACGGCAGTTTCGGGTCAAAACGGGGTCCGCCGTTGGGCCCGCTTTGCACCGAAAAATGTGTCCGGGTCAAAAGTCTCCAAATTCACCAAACTTAGTGTCAACAGGTCAGGAACGCTGATACGAACCCAACGGAACTTCCAGATTTGGATTCCGATGAGCCGAACACAAAATCGCCCGTCGAGCGGGGCTTGTGGGGCCCACGACACGCGATTTCGTCAACGTTCTCAGAATCGAACCAAACTTGACCCACAGGACCAGCGTATCGCTACGAGTCCGATGGCGCAAGTTTTGTCTCGATCTGACGAGTGTGCATAAAGTTAAGATGAATTGCCGAAAAGGCGGATATGGGGCGATGTCCGCGGATACGCGTTGATTCCGGTGTGCACGCACACCCGAATCAGCTTCCACGAAGACTCACACGTCCGTATCGACGCTGCGCACGTATCTGTGAAGACCGTGCGCGACCAAGTCATCCCGTTTGGCGGGGCGTACTCAGTTCCGGGGTGAAACAGGGTCTGGTTTTTTCTGTTTTTGGATCGCGGTGTGCGATCACCACAGGACGCGGCGCCCCGAACAGTTTGTCCGGACACCGAGAGGGTCATACAGGCTTCACAACGCAATTTGCAAAATTGAAAACGGAGCTACGAGGCGAAAGTTACACATACCTGAAGGGGACCCGAAAACAGGGTCGAAATCGTGTCCGTGTCGTGTCCGACACGACACGACGAATCGGGCTTTAGGGTTAGGGTTTCGGCGGATTACGGCCGTGGACGGCGGAGGACGGCCGGAGAGGCGCCGGAGGGGGCCGGGGAAGGTTTGCCGAGGGGCGGCGCGGCGTCCACGGGGGCGGCGGTGGCGCTAGGCGGGCGGCAGCGGCGGCTGCGGCTGCTGCTGCTGTTGCTGGGTTGCTGTCGGCGTCGGGGACGGCGGAGCGGGGCGCCGGAGGGGAGGCGACGGTGGGGCGAGGTCGGCGAGGGAGCAGCGGCCGGTCGGCGGAGCTCTGGGAGGCGGCGGCGGCGTCTAGGGTTACGGCGAGGGAGAGAACTGAGGCGGAGGAGGAGAACGGAGGCGGGGGGGTTTTATAAGGCGGTGGCGGTTGGGGAAGGCCGAGCACGGCGGGGGCGAGGGCGACGTGGGCGCGGGGAGCGCGGCGGGCGGGGCGCGGGATGCGCGGCGCTGCGCGCAGCGGTCGGCGTGGGACGCGGGACGTGGGGGGGGGGGCGAGCGCGCGGGCGGGTCGGGCTGCGGCGGGTCGGGTTCGGCTGAACCCGACCCGACCCGAAAGGGGACTGGGCTGGGCTAGGCTAGCGGGCCGGGCCGGGCCGCGGCCCAATGGGCCTAGGCGGCCCGCAGAAAAAAATAAAATAAAATAAAATAAAATAAAATAATAAATAAATAAATAAATAGATAATTAATTTAAATAATTAATAAATTAGTTTTCAGGCATTTAAAAATATGTCTGAGGCCCAGAAAAATCCAAAAAAATTACCCTAAGTCCAATTTTTCATTTTACACCCAAAAATATTATTTTTATGATATTTTAATATTATTTATTGCTAATTAAAAATCATTTATTAATTGAAAAGCTTGATTTTAATTACAGAAAATTCCCAGAAAATTCCAGAAAATTGGGAAAAATCCAAGATTTAATAATTTGAAAATTTAGGGGGTTTACAGCCGAGGACAAGGATAGCATGCTACGAGAGTACACGATTGTGCTACAAGCTATCCTGTCCCGAACACGACGACTACACACGAGTTCCGCCCGGATCGGATCGGTGCCAGTGCCCCAGCGACCGTCCGCAGAACTAATACCTTGTGCACAAGTTGTCCATGATCGAACACGATTAACAAGTTAACAATTCATGCAGTTGAGGCAACACGAGTACAAGAATATGAATACACGACAAGTAGTATTGCATGATTCATTTTGCATAGCCTCCCTGAATAATTATGCACAATACAAGGTGTGTGTCATACTTAGCATAATTCATAGAACATTTGCAACAAGCTAGCATACGATAAGATAACAGTTCACAAGTTTGATTGCCAAGAAGTATTACCCAAGTCTATTCTCTTTTATCTTGGTATCTTTTATTATTACTTGGTATCGTTTGATCGGGACAACAAGAATACAAGAGTTTTAGATGTGAAGACTTGGAACAGGGCTAGCTAATCGGGATGGTAGCCACTCACTTAGATTGTTGGAAGGAAGAAGGAAAGAGGCACTTCACGACTCCGCTCGCAAGCCGCCTACTGCTCGTTCACCTGTATTACGAACAGCTCGATCAATACCTCTTCCACTTTCCAATCTCGGAATTGAAGTGCAGTTCAATGAACGAAAATAATGAAAACCATCGAAACCGTTCAAAAAAAACAAGCAAATCCCAAAACCAACTCAAAGCACGAAAGCAACAAGCGACATCAAAATCCGAGGTAATAAAAGATAGCAGCGGAGAGGTCCCTCCTGACTCTGCCGCTAAGTCGATCCCGGGGGCACGGTCCACTGAATATGGAAATCGATTCCGAAGAAACAAATCCATAACGAGGACGAGTTCTTGTTTTAATCTATCCCGATCGAACGATACCGACTTGTGTTTCTTAGCCGCGCTCCCCGTACCGGGGAAACGGGGCGCTACATATTATACCACTTGGGGCCTCTCATTAAAAAATAATTGAGGAGAAAAGCTTCTAGTCTAATGGTTTAATTAAATTAATCATCCTCCTAATCAATGGGCTCAATTCTAACAATTAATACATGTTGGTCCATGAGTCTAAACTAAACTAGTTAGGTCCACTAACACAAGTCCAAAATAAATAACTAACATCTAACAACAATTAAATAATACAACAATAATTATTTATCAAACACAATATTTAATTAATTATAAAATTACTAAAATACCCTTTCCTAGAAAATGTGGTAGTGACGAGTATATCCTCCTTAAAATAATTTCGTCCTCGAAATTCAAAGACGAAAACTACCCCCAGAAAACAACAGAACATAGCAAATGAACAGAACTAAAGAACATAACTAATTATGAAAGAACGTACCTCAAGACACAAACAAATATGGATAACGCTCTCGTATTTCATCATCTCTCTCCCAGGTAGACTCCCCCGGAGAGTGATGCCTCCATGCGACGCGTATCAAAGGAATAGTCTGATTCCTCGGCACCTTCTCTCTCTGATCCAGAATCTCAACTGGCTGCTCTGGATAGCTAAAAGTAGGGACCACCTCTATCTCCGAGTGATCCAATATATGACTAGGATCTGCCACGTACCGTCTCAACTGTGACACATAAAATACGTTGTGCACTCCTCCAATGTAGGTGGCAAGTCAAGTCTATAAACAACTGCACCGACCCTTTCTAGAATAGTGAAAGGTCCGATGAATCGCAGACTAAGCTTTCCGTCTCCACCGAAGCGAATAGTGCCTCGAATCGGAGAAATCCTTAGAAATACCAAACCACCCACCTAGAACAAAACACAATCTTAAGAACTTATCTATAACAAACAACCAATAACAAGCACAAAATAAAAATCTAAAACTATACCTCAAACTCCAAAGGTCTTCGGTGGCTATCGACCCAATGTCGTTGTCTGTCCTGCGCCACACGAAGTCTGTCTCTGATCAACTGAACCTTCTTCGCTGCATCTACAACCATCTCTGGCCCAATCAAAACTCTCTCTCCAATATCGTCCCATGACAAGGGAGTACGGCATCTCCGACCGTACAGAGCTTCAAAAGGTGACATCTCTATACTAGCCTGGTAATTATTATTGTAAGCAAACTCTACCAAATGAAGATAGTCCTCCCAAAAACCCCTGAAATCTAGTACACAAGTGCGCAACATATCCTCGAGAGTCTGAATAGTCCTCTCTGACTTCCCATCTGTCTGGGGATGATATTCAGTACTGAACTTGAGCTGAGTGCCCAAACTCTCCTACAAACTCTTCCAGAAATGAGAAGTAAAACAACTATCCCGATCCGAGACTATGCTAACGGGAACTCCATGTATCCTGACGATCTGCCTCACATACATCTCTGCCAGCATCTCCGTAGACAAACCCACCTTGAAAGGCAAAAAGTGGCCGACTTGGTCAACCTATCAACGTTGACCCAAATTGCGTCTTTCCTTCTTGGAGATCGTGGAAGTCCGGACAAAAAATCTATAGTAATGTGTTCCCACTTCCACTCTGGAATGGGTAATGGATGAAGTAAACCTCCTGTTCTCTGCCTCTCGACTTTCACCTGCTGGCACACTAAGCATCTGGATACAAACTGTACCACTTCCTTCTTCATGCCATACAACCATACACTCTTTCGCATATCCCGATACATCTTGTTGGCACCTGGATGCATAAAATACTGAGAGCGACGTGCTTCCTGCAATACCTTCTCACGCAGCTCTCCATTAGGCACACACAATCTAACTCCATGTAGCAAAGATCCATCCTCAGCAATGGTGAAATTATCCTCCAATCCTACTCTCACCTGAGCTCTGATGCTCCTCAGAGATACATCCTCATACTGTACTGCCATAATTTTGTCCATCAAATATGAATGTATCTGCAATCCCCACATCTGCATAGCACAACCAAGAACTACCACCTCAATGCCCAAGCTCTCCAAGTCCTCCAACAAATATCATCCTACGTTAACAACATAGCTGCCAGATACCTGCTCAAGGCATCGGCAACTATATTAGCTTTTCTAGGATGATACTACAAAGATATATCAAAATCTTTCATTAGTTTCAACCACCGACGCTGCCTCATGTTTAACTCCTTCTGCGTGAAAATGTACTTCAAGCTATTGTGGTCTGTGAAGATCTCCATACGCTCTCCGTACAAATAATGTTTCCATAACTTCAGGGTGAAGATGACTGCTGCCAACTCCAAATCATGGGTAGGATAGTTCTTTTCATGAGGACGCAATTTCCTGGATGCATAGGCAATCACTTTCCCATTCTGCTAAAGAACACAACCCAAACCTTTCTCCGATGCATCACTATAAATAGTGAAATCTCCAGACCCTGATGGCAACGTCAAAATAGAAGCAAACGTCAACCTCTTCTTCAATTCCTCAAAAGCAACCTGGCAATCCTCCGTCCAAACAAACTCTACATCCTTCCTGGTGAGTCTGGTCATCGGCTCGACAATCCTCAAAAAATCTTGCACAAACTTTCTGTAGTAGCCTGCCAATCCCAAGAAACTCCTGATCTCTGCTACCGAACTCGGGGTCTTCCAAGACTCCACTGCTGCGATCTTTTTCGGATCTACTGAAATACCATCACCAATCACAACATGCCCCAAAAACTCCACCTTGTCCAGGAAGAACTCACACTTGGACAGCTTCCCATATAGCTTCTCTTTCCTTAGCACATCCAACACAATCCTCAAATGCTTCTCGTGCTCCTCCGGTGTCTTCGAGTGTATGAGTATGTCATCGATGAACACCACCACAAACTTGTCAAGGTACTGATGGAACACCTTGTTCATCAAGTTCATAAATACCGCTGGTGCATTAGTCAAACCAAACGGCATCACCATAAACTCGTACTGACCATACCGAGTTCTAAAAGCAATCTACGGTATGTCCTTCGGCTTCACTTTCACCTGGTGGTAGCCTGATCTCAAGTATATCTTAGAAAATATCTTGGCACCACTCAACTGATCGAATAGATCATGAATCCGTGGCAAAGGGTACTTATTCTTGATAGTGAGATTATTCAATGCTATGTAATCAATGTACATGCGCACTGATCCATTATTCTTCGGTACAAACAATACCGGAGCTTCCCACGGTGAAGAACTCGATCTGATAAACTCCTTATCCTGTAATTCGTCTACCGGTTTCTTCAACTCGACCAGCTCGCTGTTGTTTACTCTATAGACATGTTATGAAATTGGTTCTGCACTTGGCACCAAGTCTATAGAGAATTCAACATCTCGATCTGGCGACAATCCTGGCAATTCCTCAGGAAACACATCCAAGAATAGTGCTATCAACGGATGTGGCAACTCCTTGTCTTCCACCATAGCTCCACAAATAATGCCTTCTCCCTGTTTTGAAGCTCCTCTAGCAAACTCAAACTCTGGCTCTCCTGACAGACCAAACAAAACTCTACCTCCTCTACAATCTATACTAGCACGGTGCCTACTCAACCAATCCATCCCGAGTACAATATCGTAGCTCGAAAGTGGCATTACAAGTAAACACGCACTCAACTCCCAGCCTCCTAGAGTAACTTTCTGATCCTTGCAAATATCATTAACCAGGATAATGCCTCCCCCGGTCATGATCTTGCAAGTCCTAAGCAAAGGCTCAGCTACCAAACCATGCTTCAGAGCAAAAAAACAGATACAAAACTATGGAAAGCACCACTATCAAACAATGCTAAAGCTGGAATAGAATCAATATGGCACATGATGTAAGACACTCAAGAAAGGACAGTTAAAAGATCAAGTATCAATATCAAGGAAGAATAGTTGAATGAATCAAAAAAAAATTCCAAGATGTGATTGAGTATTCTCGCCCTATAGCCTATATCCTAAAACAGGCTCGTAATAACACTCAATTCAGAGCACCACTACGAATTGCACTAATTGCTACCTCTAAGAGACCTGTATGGCCACCACTAAAAAGATCTCACGACCCGCACCCGGTGTAAGGGTACAAGTCAGGAACAACGCCCAACCAACGCCATAGAATTGGCGGTAGAACGCTGTCTGGGTAATCTATCTAGCAATATAATGAGCCACCAACAATAATAATATACTCAATCACAGATCAAAGATGGAACGAGCACAAATATGATAAAGAATAGAATAGTCACATACAACTTATGAGCCTAAAATAATAACATCAATGAGTCTGAAAGAATACTATAAAAATAAGCTGGAGACAAATCCAGTACAATAATACTAAGAAGCTACAAAACCCGGGTCATCTGTCTCAGTTGGGATAAGTCCCTCCTGAGCCAGGGTCTCTGACTCTAAACACACAATATTCTGAGGTCCATAATGTGTAGGGTACCAGTCCTCAGTATTATCTGGGAAAAATATATCCAGTCAGGAAAGGAGCAGAGTACATCTCTAACAGCAGTTCTAATCAATGATAAAAACTATGTAACAATAAATAGATATGAATATACAAGATGCACAATAGACACAATAGATATACAATAAGGAAATACTGAATAATATGATAATGAGCAATATGACAATGAACAAGAATACTAATGACTAAGTGTGTGAGTACTAGCTTTAACATATGATCGACTTGGGAACATGATACAAGATTTATGGCCTGGCTAATCATATGTGCGGTGTATGATTAATACTATTTAAGAGCAAGACTTGATACAAGGAGGGTATGATCACATATCTACACTAAAATACTCTCCACCCTCGACTGGTATAGTGGATCCAACCATGGTACGCTATGGCAAGGGATTCCCCAAGAACATAGCGACTCTTCCCAAGAATCAGTATCTGTACATATACAAGATAATCAATAAAATAAGGCTTGCATAAGATATACCATATACCAAGGAATAACATCTCATGACGAGATCCGGATATACCAATCCATGTAACCATCGTGTCAAAAAATATGGATATCTATACTAGATACAATGAACATAGAGGATATCATAAATGAGAAACTATCAGAGAATGTACTCGCCTGAAGTCTAAAGAATAGTCTCACAGATGTCTGATACGGTACCTCGAAGACCTAAATATGGAATATAACATCAATACAAGATTTCAGAAAGAAAATAAGTTAAACTAGTCAACTTCTAGGTCAACAAGCAATCTCTAAGTCAAAAGTTAAACTATGGTCAACTATGGTCAAACTATGGTCAACTATGGTCAAATATGTCAAACTACCTATTTTTAGGTTGCAAGAGTCTATCTCGAAGATATTGGTTTTAAACACTAGAGTCTAGGTCATAAAAGCTATATCTTAGGATACTATGATACCGTATCTCAGGATACGTTAAACAATAGGTAAAGTATCACATATATATGTCAAACAAATATTAATTATATAAAATTCTAATTACAAATATTAAATGGATACCTTTGTTTCGAACCAACTTGGTATCACAACACTAAACTATAATCTAGATACCCAAACCTAATACCTTGGGTATCCCCAAATACCTTAGTACTTACCTTGGTATCTCAAGGTAATATCTAATACCTTGTTTATACTAACTACCCAATAATAAATATATGCTAACAACTAAATATTATAATTATAGTATACCAAAACACAATTAGCAATTAGAAAAATATTTACATATATATTAATACAATATATATACATATATATCTAATATAATTAAATACACAAAATCTAATAAAAATCGCAAAACTGTCATTAAAAGTCCTACCTACTGTCGCAGAAACAACTGATACCGCTGATACCCTATTGCTTTTCGCGACAAACACTTGCTGCTGTCACCAAAATTGTAGCTGCTGTGTCGCTGTTGCTATTGTAGCCGTCGCTACTGCTGCTGCTATTACTATTGCTGTTGTGGCTGCTGTCGTTATTTCCTCTGCTGCTGCTGCTGTTGCTGTGTGCTAATGCTGCTGCTGTTTGGTGATGCTGAAACTGTCGCCAAATCTCCCTGCTCTCCCTCTATTATATATATATAACACAATATATATTTATAATATATATATAACACATTATAATATATATATATATATATATATATATATATATATATATATATATATATATATATATATATATATATATATAACACATAATACCACATACTCTTCCACATACATATATATGTACATAATAACTACATATTGCATAACATATATATATATATATATATATATATATATATATATATATATATATATATATATATATATATAACAACACATATACGTATAGGTATATCTTATCACAATATATATACATATAACATATAAGTATAAATATAACAACATATATATATATTTACACATAACATATACAATATATATATATATAATATAATATATATATATATATACAACAACATTAAATAGTTCTTACATATGTAGAATAATAGCTACATAAATATATACACACATAGATATAATAGGTACAAAGATCTAAGACACTTCAATACATAAATATATAAACACAACAATATATATATATATATATATATATATATATATATATATATATATATATATACATATAATTACATATCACAATGACTAAGAACATAAGAGAAATAGATCTAGAAATTAAATTGCACATCACATGGAGTGTATCACACCCGTATCCCACTAGATCTAGGATACGCTTGTGACACGAGTCCACCACACATCCAAACGTACTCCGAATGGCACGAGCAAGTCGAATATATTATTTATGAATAATACGAAGAGTCAAACACAAATCTACGTGTCCATGTCAAAATGTGACATGCTCAAAGTCACGTGTCGGAAGAAAAACTCCCAAATCAACACGTATCACCAAAATGTTGGGATACGACCTACACGTACCCAATTATGGATACGACATTAGTCCTAAACACACAAGCACATGCCAAATTGATCTATAGAACTAATTAACACATACAACAAATGTCAATCTCGGGATTCTCCTAAAATTGATACAAAAAGTACCATAACTTTCTCAATAGGCCTCCTATGAACACAAAACAAAATCCTATGGGTAGCCTATGCATATGGGTTGTGTCACGACCCATACCCAGAATTTGGGGTACGAGTTCGTGGGTACATCCAGCCTATGCCGCAGCATCGGCGGTAGAACGGTGTCTAGGTCACAATACTAGCTAATCAATCTCACATGAATATCCAACTCCATAAGGAGACGCAGATATCACAATATAATATGGAATACTCAATCATAGAAACTAGAGCACGATAAGATCTCAAAAAAATATAAAATACAAGACAAGACAAGTCTAACAACAATAAATAGTCTAACCTGCAATCAATAACATCCATATCTCCAAGTATGCTGGAAACAAGTCCTCTAAGTCATAGTCTGGAAAAAATATCCAGTCAGGATTGGAGCGAAGTACATGCACTAACAGTAGTTCCATGTATATTGACAAAAACTATAATACAGTGTAAAGAAATACAAGATGGATATATGTACTAGAAATAAGAAATACTGGTGAGCATGAATATACTAAAAATAGAAATACTGGAGCATATATCATCATCAATGGTGCACTAGCAATGAACAGAAATATAAGTGCATGCTAGAATAATGAACTAGAATATAAGTGAGTACTAGAACAATGACTAGAACATAGAAAAATGCTAGATCAATATACTAGAGATACATGTCAAGAACATCTAGCTAAGTGTGTAAAACATTAGCATATCATGTGATCGGCTTGGGACTGATCAGGCTTGCTATGTATGACTAGCTATGATTTATGTAAGGTCAGGCTAACCATCCAGATAGCTATAATACAAGCAATAGTCAGGCTAATCATACATAACAGGCTATGAAGCATGTAATGGTCAGGCTGCACCGACGTGAGGTATGGGTGAGCTATGATGCATGTAGAGTTGGGTATGATCACATAATCTACTAATATTTCTCCGTTTTCCCAGCTAGCATGATGGATCCTAATCACGACTCCTCATGACAGGTCTCGATGATGCCTACTCGTGTATACAATAGTGTCAGAATTATGTACGCTATACAACTAGAATTATAGAGATAATCAACATAATAAAAACTGTCAGAGAATGTACTCGCCTGGGGTCCTGCTGCTGGCAATACCAATAACTTGATTCCAAAGTCTTATCTGAGCAATCCTATAGACATCATTTAATAATAATATTGTATCAGAAATTACACCAACGCATTCACAAACACAAATACTCTAAACTCAGGACTACGCTAGTTATGGCACTGGTCAACTAGGGTCAAGTGTGCGTCTAATTGCGCGGGTATCACGTCTGTAATTGCTGTGCAAAATCAGATATTCAAAATAATATGGGTCTCGTCAGTACGTCAGTGTACATAAGTCAGTCTACTAGCAATTCACATGGTCACAGGTCAATGTAACTATGGGATATCTGTAATTACACTCGGGTCACCTAGCACATATATAATTATACATAGTCTTAACTAGCATATAACATTAATACTTATAATATATATATATGTATACCAATTAAAATACATATACCATATATATAGGTGTATATATACTAATTGAATTCATATATATATATATATATATATATATATATATATATATATATATATATATATACCAATTATATACATATTAAACATATACTAATGGAATACATATACTATACATATATACTAATTGAGTTCATATAATGTATATATATATATATATATATATATATATATATATATGTATATGTATATGTATATATATATATATATATATATATATATATATATATATATATATATATACATACCAATTATATATATTAAGCATATACTAAATACATATACTAATACATACATAACATCATGAAGGACGGCAGGAACGAACCTGCGCGGGCACGCACGGGATCGACGATGACGATTATGACGATGGTGACGATGATGATAATAACGATGATGGCGACGATGATGATGGATACGATGATGATGATGATGATGATGATGATGGTGATGATGATAGTTAAGGTGATGATGATGTTGATGATGATAATGAAGGTGATGATGATAATTAACGTGGTTGTCGGTGTTGGAGGGGCTTGGCGAGGTCATGCTGGTGGTGAGTTCGTCGAGGGGAGAACGGGATCCTATCGAGTCGGGGAAGAGGGAGGTTGAGGTAGTCGAGGTGGGCTTCTCAGGAGTGGGGAGGTGCTCCATGGTCGTTCAGGCATGGTCGGGGACAGCGGGCTTCAGGCGGCTGAAGGAGAGGAAGGTGGAAAAGAAAAGGGGGTGGTGGAGTTAATGGTGCTGGCCGGAGATGAAGTCGTGGGCGGACAGCGGGGTCGGCATCGAGCACAGCGGCTCAGGCGGAGGAAGGAGAAGAAGAATGGGGCAGGGCTCGGTGTAGTCGGGGCTGCAGCGGTCGGGATGGCCGGGGACTAATCGACGAGGAGGCTAGTGTAGTGCTCCCAGGCGAGTGGGGCAGCGGTACAGCGAGGCGGGTCTGGGCTGCTCGTGGTGTCGAGGAAGGCGGTGAGGGTTCTCCGGCGAGGATGAGGAGAGAGCAGTGAGGAGACGGCCGGGCTCCGGCGGTCGAGCGGGCGACTACTCCGGCGAGACTCCGGTGGAGGGTGGCGACAAAAACAGAGAGAGGGAGATGATAAAGATGAATAGGGGTCGGCTGTGTATATAGGTTTGGTTGAAGGAAAAAACGAAAAGGAAAAAAAAGAATATTTATATATGAGTATGGTATTGGGTTGACCTAGAAATAGGGCTTGGTCAAACCCTTGGGAAAAAGGGCTTGTCATTGAGATATTTCAAGGCTAGGATTCAAATAGATTCAAAATGAATGGCTAGGATTGCATTTGGTTCAAAGTTTGGAGGGCCATGGTTTAAGGAGGTTGATGTTGAGTTACACACTCCCAAAATTATGGAAAAATTCACATAAAGGAGAAATGGATTTCTTCACATGTCGTGTCAAACAGGGTGGACACCTTAATGCACTTTTGCATAAAAGTGCCCAACAATTGGGAAATTGCACAAAATTAGGTTTATGGTATAATTTAATTAAAATAAATGTAATAGGTGTTCTAAAATTAATTAAAAGTACATGGGGCTAAAATTAAGTGGGACACAAGTGTCATGAATAAAAAAGACTCAGAATAGAATATTGTCATAATTTGGGTTGCACAAAACGGGTCGAGATTGTGTCTCCAATTTCGATTGGAACGTACAAGGATGCAAAGTTGAATTTATATCGAATTAAATATAGTCATTTGCGATGAATGTTGTGCGACTAAAATGAAGCACAAGGAAGCATATTCATGAGTTACACAAAGGTCAGAATAGAAGGTGGGCACGTCTAGGACAAGATTGTAAAATTTGTTGGAAGACAAAAGCTAGGGTAGCGCTCCAAATATCGAAGCAACGGTAAGACGCAACAATTAAATAAAATCACAATAATTAATTATAACCCTAAATAATTAATCCCAAAAATTAAAAATTAAATTCATAACACTATATTTCGGTCAGGGCTCCATCTAGTGGGCTTCTAGGTCTAGTCTACTAACTCATGCATTAATGAACACTATATATAATACACACATATATATATACACACATATCATACAATTATTTAAAATAAATACACACAATACCTATAATATATAAAATGACAAAAATACTCCTATTTTTAGGATATGGTAGAGACAAGTCTACCCTCCTTAAAAGAATTTCATCCTCAAAATTTAAAATCCTCAATAGTCGTATTTATTTATTTATTTATATTTTACCATCAAAATTTAAATTCATCACCAAATAATCATGAAGTAAATTCATATTGTTATTACACAAAATCTTCAAAATATTATATTCCTGAAAATCTTCAAATTTAAAATCAAATTCCATTCTTGTCACAATCTTCTCCAAAATTTTAAGTTAATAACTAAATACTCAAAAAATTTAATATCCAATCCTCCAATTAAAATTCAATTAATGCATATTTATAAAATTTAAAATCTCATCCGAAAAGTTTGAATTCAAACACTAATCCATTAATCATCTTACTCCTCTAATTTTAAGCCCAATCGATGGGTATTTATAAATTAAATCCTCATCCCAGAAATTGGATTCAAACACTAATCCATTAGTTATCTTATTCCTCGATTCTTTTTCCACACAATACTCAAACAATGTAGTACTTACGAAATCTTCAAATGCAACATTCAAAATATAAATTTTTAATTTTATATCTTGCAATCAAATAAATATAATGATAATCTCCTTAATTTTCTTGAATTTTAATGACAAATTCAATCATATCTTAATCTTCATAAAAATCAATGATTTAACAAAATCGTCGATTCTGTCATATTAAGTTCTCAACTCTTTATTTAAATTAATATTTATCCTCGAAATTTAAGGCACCTTGTCTCTCTCTATCCAGTCATAACCTCTTTATTAATGTTCACTATGGTCAAACTCCCAACAATCAAAGTCCAAGAAAATTTTACCCACAGTCATACAACATACAATCTAGAGAAAACATGTGTCTCTTTTGTCATGGTATTATAGTCTCTGTCAGGGTGTACTACTAACTACATTCTAGTAAGAAGATCATTGATACAAGCCATGGTACTAAAAAATTAATTAATCAATCAAATAGACAAAAAGAACAGAAGGAAATAACAAGACATAGCCTTCTAACACAATCATAGGTTTAATGATGCATCCAAAGTTTGATACCCTTATCCTTTGGTACTACTATTTCTACTACAAGCACACCCACTGCTAGCTCTCTTACCTACTGTAATTGTTTATACTAGTTGTTCTTATCACTCAAATGCATACCAAGTGCAACACACCACACTAAGTACTTCTCTCTCTAATACAACTCTAGATGGACACCCAAGTCAGTTTGCAGTGCCATCTCAGCATGCTCAATACAACAGATCCTTACACATGCACATCATCTACTCATATACTGATATATATTTCTTACCCACAATAAAATTTTATCCTCAATATAAAATTCTTAAATTTTAACTTCTCGAATAATTTAAAATAAAATGCATATACTTTCCTCAAAAGTTAAATATTCAATATTGAAACAAAATTTTAATCACTTCCAAAAATCTTTATAGCTTTGACTATGTTTATTTAATTGAATTTGAATCCTCAAAAAAATTTAATAACATAAAATCTCAACTCCTCAAAAATTCTTAAAATTGAAATTCATTTCCAATCTTCAAATTATAAATTTAAATCCACATATATCTAAGTATACATATATATACTCACAGTCTCTAACACATACACACAGATGCACCAATTGTCTACAACCTCAACTGTGTAATGAAATTTGTACTGCCCGGATTACTTGCACTATTACTCCCAATAATTTTTTATCCATATTAACTGATACACCAATCTGCTATTATCACATGAGATACTTACTGTTACTAGCACATTGCTCAACTAAACCTTGATATAGAACACTTTAGCACTCTTGGTATAGTAACACTAGCTTCATTATTAGATTACCTCGCCACATTGACTAGAACTCATGATCACTTGTACTTTCTATAATTCACATATTTTACTTCACTCTCAAAGGCAGGCATATGGTTCCATATCTCGATTGATGTATACGTATCTTCTCTTAAATCTTTTACAGACTGGTACACTAATCTGTGATATACTTCATACCTTTCATGATCAATCTTGATATTTCTCTACCCATGGTACACTCATTAATACCCTTTTATGCGTATACATTCCTTTACTCTTGACACACCCAAGTATCAACCATCAAATTGAATATCATGCTCCATTAATTTTTAATACATTTTCCTCGATACTTACTTCTTTATGTGGATCACCCAACTACATAAATTCATGACTATCCAGGACTGGCATGCTGACTCTGATACTAACTCTTGGAACCATCACTGATACTCTTTACTCATTCTACCTATAATACCAATACTAATTATAATGACACCTTATTATAGAACTATTGCTACAGGGTACTACGCTATGGTTTAACTCTAGATTGATTCCTACTGCTCACATGTCCAACTAGAAAATACTTACAAACTCACAAGTCATACTCAGTCAACACTAATACAAGATACAGACCTAATTGCAAGTAATCAATTATCACACTAACAAGGAATCCTCAAAGAAAAGAAGCTCAAAAGGAACTGGATCAAGGACTGAAGGTATCTCTTAGCAAACAAAAAGAAGCGATGGAACAAAGTCATGTAATAACAGAAGTAGATAAGTATTGAGATGATACTTTAAGAACCAATTTAAGATACAACCTGATAATCATACACATCTGTCCAAAATCATGACACTCAGAATCCTCGCCACGCCAGTAAGCATAGCTGCGATGAACGATAGATTTCATAATTTAGGTATACAACTCTATAATCACGTCATCTAGAATTTTTGCCACGCCAACCGGTATGGCTGCGAGAAACTCTAAATTTCATAACTAAAATATGTACATCCAAGGTCAGGTTCCTATGTTTCCGCCACGACAGCTAATATGGCTGCGATAAACTCTAGGCTCCATAACCAAAGTAGACGTTTTACCTTTCTCACTGTCCTCATCAACATATGTCATCAGATAATACCATAAATTTGTGTCCATAAAATTCATCTCGATATGAAATCAACTCAATAATGACACCAAGAATTAAATTTAACAACTGATCAACGATAGTCAAATTCAATAACAACAAGTGAGAACGGACGGGAACAAGGAAAAATATTTAAATTGGAAATTATAATAAGATTCTCAAGGGTCGTCCCAGGAATCTCTCAAGAATAATTTGTGATTGAGTATCCTCTCTCATCCTAGTATCCTATTTATTATATTCTATCGCAGGCACGCAGTAGTATAACTAAAACGTCGCACTATCGCGACATCGCCCTAATTGCGAAGTCTGACCTGCATGGGCCACCACTAAAAATGTGTCACGACCCGCACCCAGAATTTGGGGCACGAGTTCGTAGGTACGTCCAGCCTATGTCGCAGCATCAGCAGTAGAACGGTGTCTAGGTCACAATACTAGCTAATCAATCTTATATGAATATCCAACTCCATAAGGAGACGTAGATATCACAATATAATATGTAATACTCAATCACAGAAATTAGAGCACGATAAGATCTCAAGAAAAATATATGAAATATAAGACAAGTCTAACAACAATAAATAGTCTAACCTGCAATCAATAACATCCATATCTCCAAATATGCTGGAAACAAGTCCTCTAAGTCATAGTCGGGAAAAAATATTCAGTCAGGATTGGAGTGAAGTACATGCACTAACAGCAGTTCCATGTATATTGACAAAAACTATAATACAGTGTAAAGAAATACAAGATGGATATATGTACTAGAAATACGAAATACTGGTGAGCATGAATATACTAGAAATGGAAATACTGGAGCATATGTCATCATCAATGGTGCACTAGCAATGAACAAAAATACAAGTGCATGCTAGAACAATGAACTAGAATATAAGTGAGTACTAGAACAATGACTAGAACATAGAGAAATGCTAGAGATACATGTCAAGAACATCTAGCTAAGTTGTGAAATATTAGCATATCATGTGATCAGCTTGGGACTGATCAGGCTTGCTATGTATGACTAGCTATGATTCATGTAAGGTCAGGCTAACCATCTAGATAGCTATGATGCAAGCAATAGTCAGGCTAATCATACATAATAGACTATGAGGCATGTAATGGTCAGGCTGCACCGACGTGAGGTGTGGGTGAGCTATGATGCATGTAGAGTTGGGTATGATCACATAATCTACTAATATTTCCCCGTTTCCCCAGCTAGCATGATAGATCCCAATCATGACTCCTCGTAACAGGTCTCGATGATGCCAACTCGTGTATACAATAGTGTCAGAATCATGTACACAATACAACTAGAATTATAGAGATAATCAACATAATAAAAACTGTCAGAGAATATACTCGCCTAGGTTCCTACTGCTAGCAATACCAATAACCTGATTTCGAAGTCTTGTCTGAACAATCCTATAGACATTATTTAATAATAATATTATATCAGACATTACACTAACACATACACAAACACAAATACTCTTAACACATACACAAACACAAATACTCTTAACTCAGGGCTACGCTAGTTATGACACTGGTCAACTAGGGTCAAGTGTGCGTCTAATTGCACGGGTGTCACGTCTGTAATTGCTGTACAAAATCAGACATTCAAAATAACACGGGTCTCGCCAGTACGTCAGTGTACATAAGGCAGTCTACTAGCAATTCACATGGTCACAGGTCAATGTAACTACGGAATATCCGTAATTACACTCGGGTCACCTAGTACATATATAATTATACATAGTCTTAACTAGCATATAACATTAATACTTATAATACATATATGTACACCAATTAAATACATATACCATATATATATGTGTATATATACTAATTGAATTCATATACTATATATATATATATATATATATATATATATATATATATATATATTAAACATATACTAATGGAATACATATACTATACATATATACTAATTGAGTTCATATACTTTATATATATATATATGTATATACATACCAATTATACATATTAAGCATATACTAAATACATATACTAATACATACATAACATCATGAAGGAGGGCAGGAACGAACCTGTGCGGGCACGCATGGGATCGACGATGACGATTATGACTATGGTGACCATGATGATAATGACGATGATGGCGACGATGATGATGGTTGCGATGATGATGATGATGATGATGGTGATGATGATAGTTAAGGTGATAATGATGATAATAATAAAGGTGATGATGATGATTAAGGTGGCTGCCGGAGTTGGAGGGGCTTGGCAAGATCGTGCTGGTGGTGAGTTCGTCGAGGGGAGAACGGGATCCTATCGAGTCGGGGAAGAGGGAGGTTAAGGTAGTCGAGGTGGGCTGCTCAGGCTTGGGGAGGTGCTCCACGGTCGTTCAGGCATGGTCGGGGACAGCTTCAGGCGGCTGAAGGAGAGGGAGGTGAAAGAGAAAGGAGGGTGGTGGAGTTAATGGTGCTGGCCGAAGATGAAGTCGTGGGCGGACAGCGGGGTCGGGATCGAGCACAGTGGCTCAAGCGGAGGAAGGAGGAGAAGAACGGGGCAGGGCTCGGTGTAGTCGGGGCTGCAGCGGTCGGGATGGCCGGGGACTGATCGACGAGGAGGCTGGTGCAGTGCTCTCAGGTGAACGGGGCAGCGGTGCAACGAGGCAGGTCTGGGCTACTCATGGTATCGAGGAAGGCGGTGAGGGTTCTCCGACGAGGATGAGGAGAGAGCAGGGAGGAGACGGCCGGGCTTCGGCGGTCTAGCGGGCGACTGCTCTGGCGAGACTCCGGTGGAGGGTGGCAGCGAAAACAGAGAGAGGGAGATGATGAAGATGAATAGGGGTCGGTTTTGTATATAGGTTTGGTTGAAGGAAAAAAAGAAAAAGAAAAAAAGAATATTTATATATAAGTATGGTGCTGGGTTGACCTAGAAATAGGGCTTGGTCAAACCCTTGGGAAAAAGGGCTTATCATTGAGATATTTCAAGGCTAGGATTCAAAATGAACAGCTATGATTGTATTTGGCTCAAAGTTTGGAGGGCCATGGTTTAAGGAGGTTGATGTTGAGTTACACACTCCCAAAATTATGGAAAAATTCACATGAAGGAGAAATGGGTTTCTTCACATGTCGTGTCCAACGGGGTGGACACCTTAATGCACTTTTTCATAAAAGTACCCAACAATTGGGAAATTGCACAAAGTTGGGTTTATGGTTTAATTTAATTAAAATAAATATAATTGGTGTTCTAAAATTAATTAGAAGTACATGAGACTAAAATTAAGTGGGACACAAGTGTCATGAATGAAGAAGACTCAGAATAGAATATTATCATAATTTGGGTTGCACAAAATGGGTTAAGATTGTGTCTCCAATTTCGATTGGAACGCATAAGGATGCAAAGTTGGATTTATATCGAATTAAATATAGTCGTTTGCGATGAATGTTGTGCGACTAAAATAAAGCACAAGAAAGCATATTCATGAGTTACACAAAGGTCAGAATAGAAGGCAGACACGTCTAGGACAAGGTTGTAAAATTTATTGGAAGGCAAAAGCTAGGGTAGCGCTCCAAATATCGAAGCAATGGTAAGACGCAACAATTAAATAAAATCACAATAATTAATTATAACCCTAAATAATTAATCCTAAAAATTACAAATTAAATCTATAACACTATATTTCGGTCAGGGCTCCATCTAGTGGGCTTCTAGGTCTAGTCTACTAACTCATGCAGTAATGAACACTATATATAATACACACACACACACACACACACACACACGCACACACACACACACACACACACACACACACACACATATATATATATATATATATATATATATATATATATATATATATATATATATATATATACATATCATGCAATTATTTAAAATAAATACACATAATACCAATAATATATAAAATAACAAAAATACCCTTATTTTCAGGATATGGTAGTGACATGTTGATTTCTCATGTTTAAATCTCATATTTAAGAACCTAATTTAAGGAAAAAAAAACTAAATTGTACCTATTGAAAGATGGATTCCTAATGCAACCTCCAAATATGATAAAATTAGCCTCCAACTTATAGATTATTGCTCCTCTTTGTAGATCATTACTTTCTTCTTCTAGATCCTTGCTCCACTAGTCTCCAATGGTGATTTGGGAAGGAATTGGGATAAAATTTGGTAGGAAAATGATATAGGGATGAAGGAATTTGGTTGAGAGAAATTCTAGATCTAGTTTGCAAATGAAAAGAGAAGAAAAAAATATTTCCCCCCCTCTTTAATAGGTCGGCCCCTTACCCCTTCCTCAAGTCACTATGTAATGTCCATTATACCCCTTGGGACCTCTCATGAAGAAATAATTAAGGAGAGAAGCTTCTAGTCTAATGGTTTAATTAAATTAATCATCCTCCTAATCAATGTGCTTTCTAAATGGGCTCACTTCTAACAATTAATATATGTTGGTCCATGAGTCTAAACTAAACTAGTTAGGTCCACTAACACAAGTCTAAAATAAATAACTAACATCTAACAATAATTAAATAATACAACAATAATTATTTATCAAGCACAATATTTAATTAATTATAAAATTACTAAAATACCCTTTCCTAGAAAATATGGTTGTGACACCAGTCCCCTTTGATATCCTGAATTCGTCCTCTTTGATACCAAGCTTGAACTATCAACTGTTTGTCTCATTGTTCCTTCTCGTCCTGTTATTTGATACTTTGTGTCCTTTGAGCAACATGCACCAGAGATTTTGGTACCCCGACAGTGCCAACAGTACCACAGTACTTGGCATCCCGATATTATTAGAGATCATCCGAGGGATGTTAGCCATGCAGGAGCACCAGCAACTTCAGTGACAACAGCAGAATTTTTTATTGAACCAAGGACTGCAAATGGCTCTTGAGAGGAGCGAAGAAGAATATTCAGGGGCATCATACAGGTTTTGTCAGCTTAACCAGGAGTATTTTTTTGGTACGGTAGATGCTATCAAAGTGGACGCATGGCTCCAAGATATCGAGGCAATTATGGTAGCGTCCAAGGTTCTAGCATAAGAAAAGATTGATCAAGTCTGATTATAGCTACAGGACCTTGATGCGATTAGTGGGCATCAGAAGAGGTCGACTTAAGGCATCCTATCTCTTGGAACATCTTTAGGACCAAGTTTAAGGCTAAATACTTTGGAATAGAGTTGCAGTATGAACTGCAGTAGAAATTTATTAATCTCAGACAGTCCGACAGAACGGTAGATAGAAATGCAACAAAGTTCTGTAGGTTTAGCAGATATGCTTCAACGATGGTGGCAAAGGAACCGGAGAGGGCTATGAGGTTCCAGCAGAGTCTCCACCTCAAGATTTTGCAGCTAGTAAAAGGGCATGACTACCAGACTTTTGATGACATACTCATAGCGGCTAGGAGGCACGAGCTTACTATTCAAAGGTTGTCGGCAAGAACTGGAGGACAGAAAAGGTACCATGTCCAGAGCACATTGGAGGACCAGTACCACGATCATTAGCACCAGAACCCGGTGTTTGTATTCGTAATTTGGCACCTCAGGGGCTAGCGGCTTCAATTATGACGATACCAATTTTGCAACAATCGTCAAGGCAGCGATAGCAACAACGCTCGGAGAACCCAATATGTTGTACCTATTATGGCAAAGGAGGTCGTACTCGGGATGTGTGTAGGATGGCAAGTAGAAGATGTTTGAGGTGTGGGGGTTCAGACCACATGATATCTACTTGTCCGCGGATGCAGAGCCAAGAAGGAATATTTCAGCAGTACCCAACACTGCCAGCTCCAAGGTTAGTTCCGTATCAAGAGCTAGCATTAGCAATATGACCATTAGCCCAGTGTCCGATACTGATGCAAGCAAAGACATTTCATCAGAGGCAGCAATAGATGGGTCAGTAGAGTCATCCTCATGAGCCGAGATGAGGGCAAGCAAAGTTTGGTGTATTAGAGCAGATGTTAGCCGAGGGCAGACGCGTTGAGGGTGAGTTTTGAGTTTCCTGCAGTTATATCTATCGTTTGAATTTCTTATATTTGGCGAGTGAAGATGAGTTTCTCGTATCACTCTTCCGCCTTCGTATCTTGTGATACGTGATACTTGTTATGTGTTCCTTGATATTTATCATGTGTCTCAAACTACGAAGGTACGTCCTGGGCAGAGTCATGTTCTTGACTAAGTCGTTGGTACCAATTTATCTCGAGGCCTGATCATTGTCCATTTTGGGAGTCAGCATAGGCCAGCATAGGCCAGCGAGGACAAGTTTCTATTTTAGCTCACTCAGGAGACATATTTATTCGTATGCCTCCATCTCTCTTTTTCTTTCTGCTTGTGTGGATTGCTTGTGCATTTACCTATATTGCTGTTGCTTTTGATTTTTTTTTGTCTGATTTATGATTTGATTGGTTTACAGCTAGCTATAGCTCAAGAGTTTTCATGCCTAGTTCTTGAGTTTTCCTGCATGGTTCATGAGATTTCCTGCTTGATGAGTTATAGTTCATAAGTTTTCTTGCTTGGTGATTAGCACGACTAGCTTAGCGAATTTTGTGGATAAAATTTTTCTAAGGTGGGTAGAGATGTCACATATGTTTCCATATTTTGTATTTATGAATTTGTGATATTTAAAAAAAATCCTGAAAATGTATTCATGTTGTATTTGACATGTTGGTTCCTATCTTATATGTTGTATTTTGTATGCTTGGATTTCTATTTATCAGGAAATACCACCCTGGACCAATAGTGAGCACATTGGCAATTACCATGGACCCATACTAGGATCTGTATGTAGAATGGATACTTGACCCATTTTACTCTTTGGACTATTAAGCCCTTGCATTTTGGATGGTTGAGATTGCAATAGGATTAGTCATGAGTAGATTACCATTCCTCCCCTTTAGTATATATATTATATTTTCTCTCTCCTCTTTCCTCTCTCCTCTCTCCTCTCTCATTCTTCTTTATTTACTTTCTTTCTTTCTTCTTCCTTGCTCCCTTCTCCCTCACACCCGAGCAACAGCCCTAGCCCGAACCCTAGCCTTAGACTCGGTTCTTGGAGGAGGTTTGTTAGCCACCAAGGCAAGTACATCTTGGTCAAAGTGGTGAAGCCATGGATTTTTTGGATTTTTCATAAATGTAGTAATTTAAAAATATTTTTGATCAAAAATGTTCTCCTTGATATTCTTCTCCACTTTAGTACTTGAAGTTTTTGATTTTTATGGATAGAATTTAGTAGAACTACATTTTTCGTTAAGGATTTTTATGGGTTCCATGAGTTTTTCTTGGTTTTGATCTATTAAACTTGGTATTTTAGAAAACCAGTTGTCCCCCATGAAAGAGCATTCAATTTCAGTCAATTTTGGCATTTGTTTCACTTGATTTTGAGTTAAAATAAAGATTTTATGGAGGAAAAAAGTTCTTAGGTTTTCAGAGCTTTTTTATGGTGTTCTTGCTATTTTTTGGACGATAAAGTCCATGCACGGGAAGGCCACTCGACAGAAATGCAATATGGCTGGAGCTTCCTCCCTAGACCCTTCGCAGTGTGCGCATCTCCTGTGATGTGCATGACTATTTGTATGTGCGCTCTGAGCCATGTGCCCGAACAAGCTATGTGGCAGATCTTGCTTTGGGCCTGATCTTTCCATGCACATAAGGGTACATGCGCTAAGCCGTCATGCGCCTAGCATTGAACACCTAACTTGCCATGTGCATTTCTATGCGTATAAGTTGCTATGCTCTAGGCCGCTATGCTTCAGGATTACCTCTACTGCCACGACGTGTACATGCGCTATACGGCGAATCGACTTGTACATGTGCCATGCAGCAGACTATTATAAGCTTGTATCCGTGCGATAGCTTTTTTATGCGCGTGTTTCTCATGCGCATATGTGTGCCCTATCGACCCTATGTGCCTATTTTGCTGTCTTGTTTCTTGGAGCTTCTCATTGGATTTTGTGATTCTTTATATTGATCCTAAGTAATTGCTAGTGTAATGGACTAAGTGCTTCAATGTGTTGAACCTGATTATGCACAGAACTAGACCATGCGCCAAGTGGCTATACTACCTATGTGTTAGACCTGACCATACGCCTGACCCGACCATGTGTGGAAGTGGACCATGCGCGCATATAACCATATGCGTATGAATTTTCTTATTTTGTTATTTTATTTGGATTAGTTGTTTTCTTGGATTATTTTGATCCTATGTGTTGACCTGATGAGTTGTGGGTGTCATGGAATTCAGTACCTACTAAGTGGACTCGAACTAGTAGAGTAATTATCATTGTTCGTCGGATAGAGTGAGGGGTGTAGTTCTACTCGGAAGACGGTCTGCAATCCTGATCCTTGTTTGGTTTAAGGATTGTGGATCTTCTCCAGAGTGGTTCATGTCACGCCCCGATCTCCCGCAGGCAAATCGACTGTCCCCGCTAGGCGAGAATCACTGCGCCAGCGCTCCCGCGGGACGATCTCTTGACCCATCTGGGCGTGATGTCGTACGAACGTGAACTGCACCCGTGCAAGGCCATGGTTTATTGGCTGGCGGTAAAAATTTTAAGCCACAGAGTCGCACAGATTTGTCCGAGTGCAGTAGAATTATAAACGCATAAGCAATTTGGTAACAAGTTTACTGAGTCATCAATAGCATAAGCATTAACACAAGTTGAAGTAAAATAAACTCTTTATTGATATAAATAAGTGTTACAGGCGGCGTATAGCCGAGATTATAAGTCGCTCAAGCCTCTTCCTCTCTCTGAAACAATAAAAGTGTGACAAGTGGCTACATTTGTGGAATAATGTACAGGCGATGTTCCAATATTATGACTTATATATATGCTTCCGTTCCGGATCGTAACGCTCCAAGGCTTTGGAGTGAACTCCATGCCTTAGCACGCACGAAGGAGGCATCCGCACCAAACGAGGTTCTCCCGTACCCTATAAACAACTTGGTGGATTATTAGTACACGAATGCACTGGTGGAGAGGTTACTCGCCCGCTCGACAAATCCAAACACGTAATATAGGTTCCGTGCACCAACTATTATGTTGTCTTTCTAATTACCTTAGGATCAGTTTTATGGCAATATGGAATAGCCTAACTCATGTGGCAATGCGTCGTGCGATATAAGAGGAAACACGGTGAGACTTACCAACTTACTATTTGTCCTTCCCTCTCCAAGGCAACCAAGTTAATTTCAAGCACGAGCATGTATAAACATTCAGGAAAATAATATATACAAACACTGTGTTGTGAACGAGATTATGTTTTGGATGCACGAGTTACTCGGATGATCAGGTATGATGCATAAGATATTCAAGTGCTACATATGTACAAGTGTGTTACGATCATTTAGGTGTTCAGTTGTTCTCGATCTGATGCAATAACTCGCACGCAGATAGCCGCTCAGCGAGGATGACTTATCTATATGAATAATTATCTCTGGCATAGCCATAAAGGACCAATTTTAGTCTCTAACGAGAATGGTATGCAGCGAGAGCACAGGATGCGCAGTATGCCATTCCATCTTTGCACAGGATGACTAAACAGGAGAGTTTCATCCGGATCGGATTTGCCCCGGTGCCCCGGTGACCGCCTGTGGAACTTGAGATCCGAATATCACCTTTTTCAAGTTGTCCGCGACATGTAGGTCAGGGTTATTCCAAATCCATAACTTGACATGATAATATATGATTCTTGTTCTGAACCGAGCAATTGCTCCACGAGCTGGGATTCTTAATTTGCTTGACAGGGGTTCTCGTTCAAAGGTAAACTTAATGCGATTATCATTCAGTTGTAAACTTGTCGGGATTCTTTCTCAATGAACAACTTGCCTTGATGCATTCCCCTGGTGCAGGGACTGCCTTAGCGACCTAACGGTCCCGGATACTTGCAGGTTCAATTGCACAGAAGGACTATTCGATAGTCTTCTGACTGACTCAATGCATGAACAATACGCGATAGTATTACTTGGTTGTGGCATAAGTTTTGTGTGATAAATATTGAGTTTAGGCAATATTACAAGTTAACTTATAAGCAGGAAAGCATTGCATTCATAAGCATTAACGTTAGCTCGGGCCCAAAGGTAAGCCGATAAGTGAAACCGTAAAAGGCCTTCCCAAGCGACATGCTCTAGTGTCGTGCAGTGTAAACAAGTAAACAGTGCACTAAGAAGAGCGTATACTTATTATTATATCGAGGCATAGCAGGGTCCAGTTGTACAAGGCAAAGGTAGCATGTGAGGGTCTGAATATAAAAAATATTTCAATTCCATGTTCTAGCACAAGCAATAAAAGTTAGGATTATTCTCTTAGCTAGGTGCGTTGTATTCTTATTAGCATGCAGGGGGTGATTGACCTAGCGACTAGCATGTATTATTCTATATTTTAAGTGTGCTGGCTAAGCAAAGATAAGTTCACCGTAGCCACCCACCTTAGCGATGATTCGCCTCGGTTAAGCGATACTCCGAGCGAGCCTCTGAAAGCCTAAGCCGAACTCCTGAAGGGACAAGTCTGGATATCCTTTGCCTCAAACGAGTATTCTTGCCTGAGCAAAGTGGGTCGGGACGTTGCACTTTTACCGTTTGAAATGGTGGTCCGCTTGAACAGAACGGGGTGTTACAGTTCATGCATTTCCCTTAGTCTCGTTCGACGGCATAACTATAATTCAAGTATTCCACTCGATTGACTCATGTCCTATGTGCTTGACTTGACCTACATGATTACAAAGAGAATAAAGAATTCTACTTGAGTGACTATGCGTACTAGCCTTGATCAATGTGATTCAATATGATGAGAAGATTACATGTGACTAATTAATAGGCCTGATATCCTGACTTGACTGCTTGTATCAGTGTCGATACTTCTACTTTTATACCATGTGTGCTACATGATTTATCGATGCATTGTGCGACCTAATTATGCATGTACATGCTATATGTTCTCGATTTTCCTTGGCTCGAATATTGTATTTAGTCAGTAATCATAGCGTGGATGTTTGGTTGATTTTGCATTATGCTTGGAGGAATCCAGATTTGGCTCTCGGGCAATATTATGGATTCGTACCTAGCGTACACGTACTATGGTATCACTACCATATTTTCTAGGAAAGGATATTTTGGTCATTTTATAATTAATTAAATATTGTGCATGTTGAATATTATTTATATTATTTATTTATTGTTAGTATATAATTTTAGACTTGTGTTAGTGGACCTAACTAGTTTAGATTATATCCATGGACCAACATTTTATTCTAGTTAGAATTGAGCCCAATAGTAAGCCCATTCACTAGGAGGATGAATTAATTAGTTAAACCAATTAGACTAGAATCTATCCTCCTTAATTAATTCCTTCATGACAAGCCCCAAGGGATATTGTGGACATTTCATTGTAGCTTGGAGGAGGGGTTAGTGGCCGTCCTAGTAGAGGAAGGAGAGAGACTCTCTCTTTTTACTTTTTATTCCAAATCTAGATCTAGAATTTTTCTCTTCCAAATTCCTTCATCCCTACACCAATTCCTACCCAAATTTCTTCCTAATTTCTTATATATTCATCATTGGAGGCTATTAGAACAAAAAGGAAGTAAGGATCTACAAGGAGGTAGCAAGAATCTACAAGGAGGAGCAAGGATCTACAAGTTGAAGGCTCTTGACACTCAATTTGGATATTTCATTAGGAATCTATCTCCCAATAGGTACAATTTAGTTTTTCCTCTATAATTAGACACTAAATCTATAATTTAATCATTAGTAACCCTCTCATGTACTAAGGATACCCGTAGGAATTGGAATTAGGTTCATAGGAGGCCTATGGAGAAAGTTATGTGGTGTTTTGTATCAATTTTAGGGAAATTCCGAGATTGACATATTTTGTGTTTGTCAATAGGTCAATTAGACCAAATTGACATGTGTTTGGTTGTGTGTGACTAGTGTCGTGTTCACAATTGGATACGTGTAGGTCGTATCCCGATAATTTGGCGATACAGGTTGATTTGGGGGGTTTTCTTCTGACACGGGGGCATGTCACATTTTGACACGGGCACGTAGGTGAGTAGCCAACACTTCGTGTTGCTTCTAATTATGCTTTTAGACTTGCTCATGTCCTTTGGGATATGTTTGGTGGTGTGGTGGAGCCATATCACAAGCGTATCATAGAATGAGTGTGATACGGATACGGTGCACTCCACGTGTTTGATACATTGCATTACAATTCAATTTACCTTGATTATAGCTATTAGAGTATTATAATTTTAATTGTTATATGATATAGATATATATATATATATATATAGTTATGTGTATGTTCTATATTTTATTTTGATGTGCTGGTGGTCATGAGAGAATAGGAGAGTGTATGTGCATCATTAGTGTGGGTATATGGTAATATATATATGTGTGTGTGTGTGTGTGTGTGTGTGTGTGTGTGTGTGTGTGTGTGTGTGTGTGTGTGTGTGTGAGAGAGAGAGAGAGAGAGTGTATGTGTGTATATATGTGTGCATGTGAGCTAGGGGGAGCAAAGCAGGCCGAGAAGCAGCATAAGCAGTGAGCAAAAGCAATAAGCAACAGCCAGATAAGCAGAAGCAAACAACAGCAGTAGCAGTAAGAAGCTGCAGAAGCAGCAGCAGCGATAAGCAGCAGCAGGAGCAATAGGAGCAGCAAGTTGTAGCAGCAACAAGCAGAAGCAGTAAGCTGCAGCAGCAAGCAGAAGCAGTAAGCAGCAGTAGCAGAAGCAATATGCAGCAGCAGCGATAAGCAGAAGCAGTAACAATAAGCAACAGTAGTTTGAGTGCTTAGAAATTAAGTTGTAGATAAGTTAAGTTAAGCTAGTTAATAAGCTAAGTTAGCTTATATTCATAGTTAGTTATGTATATATTGTTAGTGAGTTAAGTATATATATATATATATATATATATATATATATATATATATATATATATATATAAAAGCACTAGTTAGCATTGGTTAGTATTATTTCTAGATTACCTTGAGTTACACCAAGGTAATGAGAGTTGAGATATCTTAGGTATGGGTATTGAATATCCGAAGGGGTATATTAGTATGTTAGTTTAGTATAGTATTGTTATAAGTTAAATGCATGCTAGTGTATAGTGAGGTATGTTGGTTAGTTAACTAATGTTAGATATTGTATTACCTTGTGATACCAAGGTAATGTTAATGTATTGGTTTATACTCAAGGTATTGAGTTTGTATATCAAGATGGGTGTGTAGGTGGTGTGATACTGCATTTGGTTCAAAGCCAAGGTATCCACTTAGCATTAGTTTAGCTAGGAGTACTATATATTTAGTCTTGTATATATATATATATATATATATATATATATATATATATATATATATATATATATATATATATATATATATATATATATTATAGTATTTTTATATCTAATAACTTGCGTATCTTATGATACGGTATTTTGTTGGTATCCTAGTATCCTAGTATAGCTAGTATAGCCTAGTTACATAGTGTATGGACCCAATATCCTAGAGATAGACTCATACAACCTAGAAATAGCTAGTTTGACCAAGTTTGACTAGTTTGACCTAGAGTTGACCTAGTTTGACTGTTTTGACTTAGAAATAGCTTTATGACCTAGAATTTGACTAGTTTAACTTATTTTTTATTCCAAAATCTTATATTAATGTAATATTCTATATTTAGGTCTCCGAGGCACCATTTTGGACATCTTTGATACTGTTTACCGAATTTTAGGCAAGTACATTCTCTGATAATTTTTCATTCATGATATCCTCTATGTCTCTTGTATTTAGTATAGATATCCTTGATTTTTTGATACGATGGTTACACGGATTGGTATATCCGGATCTCGTCATGAGATATTATTCCTTGGTATTTATGGTGTATTTTGTGCAAGTCGTGTTCCTTGTTCTTCTTGTACATATGTATACATTGATTCTTGGGGAGACTTGCTACCTACCCAGAGAATTCTGTGTCATAACGTACTATAGTTGGATCCACTATACCAGTCGGGGGTGGAGAGTATTTAGTATAGATATGTGATCATATCCTCCTTGTGCATGTCTTGTTCCTTGAATAATGTTAATCATATACCGCACGTATGATTAACCAGGTCATAATCCTTGTGCAAGTTCCCAAGCCGATCACATGTTGAAGCTGGTGCTCACTCACTTAGTAGTAGTATTTCTTGTTCATTCCTATGATGCTCATTCTTGTATTTATTTCTAATATTCCTATATTGCATATCTCTTATACCTGTATATTGCATCTTGTATATTTGCTCTATTTACTGTTACATAGTTATATCATTTATTGGAACTGTTGTTAGAGATGTACTTTGCTCATTTTCTAACTGAATTTTTTTTCCCAGATGACACTGAGGAGTGGTATCCCACTCACTATGAGCCTCAGGACATAGTTGGCTTAGAGTCATAGGCTTTGGCTTAGGAGGGTCTCATCCCGATTGAGACAGACGACCCAAGACTCGTAGCTCAGTAGATAGATCTTTTGTACTGGATTTTTCTCCAATATTTTTATTAGTATTCTTATTATTTTAGATGACTCATTGGATATTATCTTGTCTTGTGAGTTGTATTGTCTCTTTAGTTCTTTTATCTTATTCGTGCGATTATTTCATCTTATAGATCTGTGATTGAGTATTCATATTTCATTGGTGGCATTATTATATCTTGATTGCTAGATAGATAGTTTACCCAAACAGCGTTCTACCGTCGACGTTGCGGTGTAGGCTGGGCGTTGTTCACTACTCGTGCCCGTACACCGGGTGTGGGTCATGACATACGGTACGATATTTAGGAGGATGATCGTGTCACCATGGCACAAGATCATATACAATCGTATAGTTAATTTAGTAACTAAAACTTGTAGTAGCATTGGGAGGGAACGGTATCCCGAGATCGTGCGCGTAAGCCACCTCAGACAATCGTCATGACGTGCAAGGCTAGCCCCCATGGATATTATGTCACGTCCATATTAGTGGACGATAATATCTGAATACTATATTATACAAGTATCTATGTGATTTAGCACGGTGGCCTTGCGAGGGACCGATACATATACTACGTGCTACATGACAATTTTATGGCTCAGCTAGCCCCGTTCAAACAATGCACGATATGAGGATGCCTATATTTTGTATTTCTCTGGGATAAACTAAACACCACCTAGCAAGCCGTACAAGTGATTGACCGTTATAACTTAACTCTTTGTGCATCTGTTGGTAGTTAGGGACATGGAATATTGTGATGCGGTAGTTCAACTCTTGCTCTTGTTTGGTTGTAGGTTTGTGCTATTGTGTCACAATAAATCATGGACCGAAGCTACATATTATATGTGTATATCTACCTATATTTTAGCCTTCACTATGGCCTATGTGTTCTTGTTCTTGTTTATGTTTTATGCCATCTGATAGTAGGCTAAAGACGTGGACTATCATGGTATGGTGGTCCAACCCTTGTCATTATTTGGTTGTAGGGTTAGATTATTGTACTATGATAAGCTATAGACTGAAGCTACGATACAGATACTGTGGCATGTCCATGATTAGTAAGTCGTACCCTATCTCAGTGTAGTGCGGCACCTCTTGTCATTGTTTGGTTGTATAGGTGTCCTACTACCTCAACGAAAGGTCATACGCATACGGTTATGGCACAGGTCCTATTTTATGTACTTTATTTGTTTTTGCTTAATTCATTTGTGCTCCTTTGTGGTACTTGCTATTGGGGCCTGACCCCGCTGGTTTTTTTTGGCCAGGTTTAGTAGCAGAGCCCGAGGATCCTATCTTGTATCTGACCGATGGCGTGCACCAGAAGGATCGTCGTCGAGGAACTTGAGTGAGTTTCTTCCTCCCCGCTTTAAGTATCATTTTGTTACCCTTTTGGTGTTTAGTCAACGTTGCTTGTTAACCAGTTATCTGGACACTAGTTCTTTTACATGATTGTATATTATTCAGACCGAGGCTGGCTTATAGTTATGTACTCTTGATAATGCACTAGTTCATCACTTTGTATAACTAGTTTCATGATCATTTTGATAGAGCGTCGGGGACGCCTTACTGCTTTATCTTATATGTTCATTCTTATTGTTCTTGGTTGATTGATTAGACATAGATTTCTCTGTGAAACCATAGGAGACTTGATTGTAGTATACACCCCCTTATCTCTAGACAACCTTAGCACATTGTGGGTTACTTAGGTATTTTTGTAAGGTGTGGTTGGCTGAGTCATACCCATGTTCTCCGTATTTCGGTACTGGGGCGTGACATACGTGATTCGTGGTTAGACTTGGTTATTCTTGGGCTCGTAACTCAGCATGGACATCACAGGCAAGATACCTTGCCAACTCTTGTACAGTATATATACTTATTTTTACTCGTTTCTATTCATGCCTATTTCTTTCTTGTCTACCATATGTTTCTTGTACATGCATCATGATGTTTATTTATTGCTTCTATATATGTTGCTCGTCTCTACTTTTTTGTCACGTATTTGATATATGCTCTACCTTGTGGTACAACTTGACATGATCTTCTGACCCCGTATTACTTGGACTTGACTTGAGTACGAGTTGACCCTTGTGTTCCCTTAGGAGAAGATATCGATACTATGATTGGCTACTTGACCACTCTTTATTAGGAGAACCTTGCATTGGACTACAATAGTTATTTTCTATAGATTGGGAGACTCTTGCCTTGGCTACACTCTATAGAATTATTCGATTTATTTATTAGCCGCGTCTAGTACCATGCTTCTCTATGGCATGCTACCATCTTAGTTGTGCTTGTTCCATGTGTTTATTTTTGTGTCTGTATTGCATGTTTATTTACTATAATTTTGACATATTTCTATGTATCTTGTTACGTCCCACTGAGGACCTGGTTCCTTTCCAGGTATTTAGTAGACGAGGATTATCCAAGGACTGGGACCAATCAAGGGTACAATTGCATAGGATGGCTCCTCTATCGTTCAGCCTAATTTATCATAGACTTAGTTTTATTTTTTGTCCTTATCTTTTCGTCTACTAGTAGTGGATTTGTGTCCACGAGACATCTTTTGGATTCTTGATGAAATTAATATATTTATATTTACATTCATCATTATCCATTATTATATTTATTTCTCGTTTGACTTATTCTGCTTCATATCCTAGTTTTGTAGACTCATATTTTCTTTCGAGTCTAATCGAGCATATAAGCTAGTGGATGCCATGAACCTTTTTTGCTCATTCTTGATACTTATTATTTATGTGGATTGAGATATACATTGTTTACTTGTCATATTAGATATGATACCTTAGTATAGACAGCATATACATATTCTAACTGGACTGGAGTCCACTTGATACGTAGTTGGTCATTGTCACGTACTTTGGTCCTACGTATTTTGGGACTGGGTGTGACACATATCCATGTGCACAAGTTGTCCATAACCATGCAACGTCTAAGTAACTAAGTAAATAAACATAGCATATAAGACAACATAGATGGAAAGTAACTACGCAGCATATTTTTGTTGTATAATCTATCTGTCCTGAGCTATCGTTCGTACGTAGCCATACTACCAGTTGCACAATTATAATTGAAGCAGTTCTATCTACAACAGCAACATGAAGAAGTTTTATGCATGGTATAAAACTGAAATAACTATACAACACCTCTTCTTTAGTACCACATTCCTCGAGCCATGACTCTTCTTTCTAGTCTTGGGATTCTACTTTAGCGACCCAACTGTATCAGATAACACACACCACGAAATGAACTGTGTAAAAGTGCATGTATCAGATAATACACACCATGACACAAATTGTAAAATACACCATAATATAACACAACAGTAACTTTATGTTCATTGCTAAGGAGCAAAACTAATGCCTGTGAGTAGAAGACTGGTAACATTGAAACAAAAATCTTCCTTCTATGAAATATACCATAAATTCTCTTCTTTTAGTATCACAGCCTTGGAGAAGCAACTAAAATCCCAATTCTTGTTGCATCGAAACATATAAATGTTGACAACTTGGTAAAATAAAATGGTTGAATAATTGAAAAATGAGATTAGCCAGGAAATTATAAGCTAGCCTTTATATTTTATAATAGTTTTTGGTTTTTATTCTAGTAATATACTGTGGGAACATGAAGCAGATCTTTTAGTCCATAATCTTTATATGGCAAGTCGACAATGAGATGACAGTATATATCAGAAACTTGTAGGTATCAAATAACTTGAGATGATGTTATATTTTATATTTTGGCCAACATGATGTAGATCTTCTAGTCCAGGTCAGGTTATAGATCAAGGAGAGTAGTATCATCAGTGAGTATCAGCTAGATCAATAAGAGTATCAGAATTAGTTGGATTATCGAGTATCAAGCAAAGAACAAGGTATTAGAAATAAGAGAAATAATTCACAAAAATTATTATACTAAAGTATAAACAGTTCACAAAATGGTCACAGTAGAAGATACTGATAATACTTCTACAATATCTATTGATAAGCTGACAGTGATATTCAATTAAATTCAAGGCACATTCTTGATCCAGACCCACTTAATTATCAGTTTTAACATCCAAATTAACATAAAATCCAGCTAATAGTTACATAAAGATGGCTAAAAAAAATATTGAGATTCCATCATAGTATAATTGTCAAACAAATACTATAAAGTAGGTGATAAAGAATGTCTCAAACAAGTACTATAAAGTTCATTCAACTAGCACATAAGTATTGGGATTATAATTAGCCCACATAGCATTAGCTATTGTAGCTCTCTTGTTAGTCCATGCACCTTCAGGTGTGATGGTGATGTCGACATTGTCAGGGGTACCTTTGGGTACATCGATATGCGGAGGGTTAACTTCATCTTCACCTTCACTTTCAGAACTATGACATTCTATAAATTCATCACAGAGATCATTATTTTCATCAACTCGTAAAAAGTTGTGCAAGGCATACATGCAAGAACTATCGTCGGTTGCGTGTTAATATATGGAATGGTTGATGTCTAAGATAAACAAACCTTTAATTCAACAAGCCAATCGTCCTCTCAACAACATTACAGAGAGATGAGTAATGAAAGTTAAACAACTCTCTGCTATTTTGAGGAAGAAGCCCCACGATATCTCTACAATGATAACGCGTAACCCGATACGGTATAACGAACCTGGAACCAAGGGGAACCTCACATCAACAAGATAGTATTTACATATTATTAGAAATAACTATTAATCCATCTAGATGTTAATATTTAAGTTGTTAAACTCATGAGCAATCACGAGATGTAAAGGATACCAATTGGAAATAATAGTATTGATAATGACGTCCCTATAGAGTGCAAGACACATTTTATACCCTATAAAAATAATGGCTCATAGTTTGGCTAGACCTAAAAAAGATGTAAGCTCCCATATTGCTACAATGGTCATGACCAACTGTGTTTTAAAAAAATTGTCAATTGTTCTTCAACTCGCACAAACCAACTATCGACTAAACCATAACCATGTAAGCGACCACATAATCGTTGGAAGACACCAATTCTCATCTGAAGCATCCCATGGCATAAGCCATCACTCAAACAAAACATTTGATTAAACGCTACCTCTCTCGGCTCTAAAATTACGATAAAGGGGCCTTGTGAGACGTCGAGTAAGAAGATGGCACATCATAGTACTATATATCACCATTGCTTGCATCATCATCATCCAAAAAACAACGACATGTTACATTTGCCTCGGTACTCTCATCATTTTAACACTATAAATTATAGTTAAGTGTTGACCCTGAGTGTTATGAAATGAATTTGGCATGACAAAAAGTTCTATGACTACTACTAGTTTATAACATACCCAAAATAACAGTGCCAAAATTACAACTTTCTCAATGGAAGAATGACACAAAGCATTTCTCTCTGACGAAGAAAACAATGGATCCATGTGATTGATGTGAGTTCGTTGTCGCGCCTTTCCACCAGATGACGCACCCAACAACCGAGATCAACGAGAGCACGACACATCAACACAATCCCCAAATTGAGAAAGGAGAGATGCTCGAATTGAGCTCCAATCCAGAAAGGAGAAAAAAAAATCAAAATATGAGTACCTCTTCGCAAGAAATAGTCAATCCCCAAAAATCCATATCACACTAGTGAGAGGAGAGAATTTCCTCAATTTATTTTCCATGGGCTGGCTTGTTTTATTTTCCACAAATTTTGAAAATATATATATGGAAAATGGAAATTTTTTGGAAAACAATCCCATAGAAACATAAGCTACCAAACACTACAATTGATGAAAAAAATTGTGAGAGATACATTTTCCATAGAAAAAAGCTCAATCAAACACAACATTAATAAATTCGTACACTAACAAATGGCCCCAATAATGCATAATCCCAATGAACCAGTAGTACATTCTTTACAAGCTGATCAAATAGAGTACTAGAGAAAGTTTTGCGAACACATCTCACTTCCAGGTCAACATTCAACCCAAATACACTGCTTCTTCTGGTGTATGCTTTAACAAACAAGCTACAATATCTTGGAACAATAAGGACCAATATTTTAAATCTAGCTTTCAGCCTTATTCTCAAACTGACAGCCACAAAACAGTAAGCCATCCAAATAAAATCAATCCGAGCTTGCTTCAAAGTGTTGAGTAGTCTCACCAAATACATGAAACAAAATCTCAACTACCCAAAAAGTCGAAAACTGCAATGCCTAGTTTATGTCGGGGAAATCAGGTGGCAGAGAAAAGAGAGGCTTCTCATTGCACTTTCCTTGCAGTGCCTGTCCTAAAGCATACCCTAATGCTCGTGAAACTGGCACGGCAACAGCATTCCCAACTTGGATGTACCTAAAGAAGGGAAGGCCAAATCAAGTAAGAAAATATAGATATTTTTGTAAGCATCCATATAACCATTACAAATTTAATAGAAATTATCAAATCAGTTCAGAACACGCCTTTCTCTGATAGGACCAAACAACTTGTAGTAGTCAGGAAAGCCCTGTAGTCTAGCATTCTCTCGAATAGTAAGCACTCTATCTTGTTCGGGGTGCAAAATAGTCTACACAGATTTTTCACATAAATTTAAGTATCAGTAATAAATGTAAATGATTCACTACTTTAGGGGACAAATAAACTGTAGATGATATTAAGAAAAGGTACCCGATTATGTGGTTCTGGTCTTGTAACCACCGTAGGAACTATTTCATCCCACCATAATCGCCCAAACGGCCTAGAAAATAGCTCAAGTCAAGCATAAAGTTAAGAAAGAAAGTGAATAAATAACAATAGATACTAAACTTACTGCAATGATTTTCCTTTTGTATATGATATCGCATAATTAGGAACCTGGAGTTGAAAAGAAAATTCATAAATGTTATACATGTTATATATGGTTAACTAAGATTTAAAGCCAATTAAAATTAAAAATACCAAAGGTTTCCCTGAAGCTAGATACTCTCTTTCAACTTGTGGGTCCAACATAGCTTTCTTGTCGGGTCCTACAATAACTCCAGGTAAGTCCCTGAAATTTGCACCCTGTTTAAGGATTTAGAGTAGTCAATCATATAGAAAAACAAATTGGACTAGATTGCAACAAGGCTAAATTCTGCATTTATATCCAACTTAGTAACCCTACACAAATGATTAAACCTCTCTTTATTAAAAGGTGTTCCACTTAATCGTCACCTAGGTCAATTAAGCTGATCAGGTTGATCCCTTTGTCCGTCCGCTTTGTCAAATTTTAAGCAATTTGAGTCTGATTTCACTTTAAGTGATTAGAGAATCAACTTTGTGGAACACTTCAGTATAGAAAGAAAACTAGTGGCTTGCCTTCCTTTTGGGAATCCGACAAACACGTATGTAGTCATCCTCCTTCAACTTAAAAGGCCTGTGATCAAAAAGGTTTCTCTTCTGAGATGAGCTTTCCCCTGGGAATGACAAATTCATTAACTCTGCAAATTTTCATAAGATCTCAGTGATCCTAAAATAAAACAGCACGAGAAGTGCAACAAAAACTAAAGCAAATTTTGTAATTAATAGCATAAGGATTGGAATTAAGGCTTTAAAGCAGTGAATATATTCTAATAAATGGCAGAAGGATTCATATTAAAGCTTTAAGTATGTGTGAAGATTTTGTAAACCACTCCAACTATGCAGGTACCTATTTGACTTGAAATATTATATTAGGCACACGAACAAGAACATAAATATGAAAGAACAAAAAAAACAGAAAGCACATTCAGTAATTGATAAATATTCAATGAATCAGACGATAACTTCCGAAGTGGGGAAACTTTTCTTGCTATTCTGAAAAGAGAACATATTTTATTGTATATTCTTATATTTGTGCAGTAAGCTTCATATCACTGGATATCAACTTATCCTAATAAATGGAGGTTTTATAGAGAATATGGACCTCGATGAAAGAATATACAATAAAATATGCGTACGCGTGACGTGCGTACGCAAAATGTCAATTTTCGGATTTCCCACTTCGGCGCACTTTGCCAAACCAAACAGGCCCTAATAGAAGAAAGAATTAATAGAAAAATTAGGATAATGCCTGTGATGTTATGGAAGATAACACCAGCAAACCGACATTTGAGAATGACTTTACATGGTCGATGGAGTTGCAGCACATAAACAGTGTAAACAAGAAAATGACTAAAATAAAGGAACAAAATAAGTCAAGCAAGTAATTTCCAGATTGATGATTACTAATGCCATAAAAGATTGTACTTAGTTGGCTACACAAATTTTACCAATCAATATTCATAATATCCGCATCAGAATTATAAGAAAGATGTGTATACAAATAAAGACGACTATAATCTAAATGAGAGCAGAAGAGCTTGCCTTCTCGACTTCTTCTAATAAACCTTTGGAAGTCTGTCACAGGAGCCCCAACATAATCCATTTCATCTCTAAGCTCGTTATTGGCAACCTAAACAAGAAAAGTACCAGTTATCAAATGTAAAATATAACAATGTGACATTAACATAATAAAACCAGACTATACCGGAGGAAGATCAGATATGGCATCCGAAAGAAGTAATGCTTTCTTGAGCTCCCTATGTTGATTCTGCTCATATGCAACACTACAACACTGCAGAAAGCAACAAATAACATACTTAGAATCAATTATATAAATGTGACATAGAATAAAGTATCACAAACCTCAAATTCGACTGGACAACCACCACGCACAACCACGTCATGTGTTGGTAAGGGAAATTGAGGCAATTTCTTCAACACAAAACAAGAGTTAATCATTAATAATTGAACAAATTATACAATAAAAAGACAAAACACACCTCGCTGGGAAGAGCCCCCCACAGAAAAACCCGCATCCTAAATTGTGGGAGACCATAGCAACCTGCAACCACAATCCCTAATCTTGATTGGTAGTTCATAGCCACCAAATGGCTAAGAGCATACCTACCCAGAAAACCTTCAGCAAATTTTAAAATGTCCACTACATTCTCCATTAAGACAAATCTTGGCTTTAGGAAGTCTATAATTTCCATAAAAACAACCATTTGCTTGTTTTTTACATCATCAAGCGGAGCTTTTGAGTTCCTATACAAATTAAAACCACTGATGCCTTGGCAAGGAGGGCCCCCACATATTACATCAATTGTCCCCTACAAAAAGTGAAAATAGATAGACAAATTTAAAAGGATCCAAAGAGTAATTAAACATGGTAGATATACATGGACATGTTGAACCTACAGGCAACGGCAAAATCTTCTTGCGGTACCCGTGTCTTACAAATTCTTCAATACGTTCTTGGCATTTGCTGTTCCCACAATAGAAGTCATCATAATGGGCCCACAAAAAGGCATGACACAAGTTGACTGCAACAAAATTACCTTAAGCCATCAGCTGGCTCCCATGTGTCATCATTTGGTCCATAGCCCTTCCAACGAACCTACAAAAGGAAAGGTAATTATTATAAAAAGAAATGTCTTACACAACGTTACTAGGATCGTGGGTCGCTTTGGTACGTGGTACGGGTACGCGGTACGGTACCTCAGCCGGTACGCGGTGCGGTGGAGGTAGGTTTATTCGGTACGCTATTTGGGATCGTTGTTCGTTTTTATCTGGGTCGTCTTTTGTACCATATACAATTATATCGAAGTATACACCATATATCATAAGTTCATAACCAAAGCCATCAAAATCCAAGTGAAGGAAAGCATAGACTATAAGTTCATAACTAAACCAAATATCATAAGTTCATAACTAAAGCCATCAAAATCCAGGTCGCTAAATTTGAAGAACGGGTCGCGAACGCACCCGGTTCGGGGTCGTTCGTCCCAATTCGTGGGACGTAGGGGGGGGTGGCGAATTAGGCAACTATGGTCTTACATAATACATATGTATGCAAAGATACATACTTTGTATACTTCAAGCCTCACGAATGAAATGATAAATCTAATAAATTGCTCGTCTTACATTGACAAGAAGAAATTAGACATCTGACAATGCAACAAGTGAAAAGCGAATAACAAATAAATAAAAATGCAAGAGTTTGATTATATTATTTATACCTTAAACTTAAGTCCAGGTTCTTGAAGATTGCTAGTTTTTCCATAACAAATATCAACAATCCTCTCAACTTCAAATTCTTCAGAAACTACACCAGCAGGCAATTGGTCATCCTCTTCCTCAGTATCCAAGCTCCCAGTCTCGGACAAAGTATTTTCATTTCCCAACCCAAAATTTAGGCAAAGTTTCTCCCATTCACGTAAGACATCCAAGAAATCTTGAGCTTCCTCATTTCTAACCTGAAATAACATATCAAACCAATTATTTATGTTCGAACTAAAACTTCAAAGGTATTAAGAATATATAATAAATAAAGTCGATAGACTTATTCATGCTAATGGCATGGTAAAAGAGCAATCACACCTAAATTTTGTCACGAGACAAATGATTATAAAAACATGACAGAAAATTAAAATGTCTAATGCCACCGTGCCTAAAGCCTATGAAATAATAATAAGGAACTTGAAGGCAGCTATAATGTTACCTCGGTTTCAGGGTGATTAAACCTTAAGCTCTCGCACGCATAAGGATTTAAATCAACCGCCCATCTCTACACAAATCAAAACATGTAGAAAAGATCATGTTGGCAGGCAACCATGATTAAATACAAAAATAATGTACAGAAAAAGGTTAAGGTTTGGATCAACTCACAGTCTGAAGGTTCACACCAGATATGTTTGCACCAAGGCATAAACCTGTTGACATCCCCCCACAACCTGAATACAAGTCAAGGAGCAAAAGTTGACTCCTTTGACAAGATGGTGATGTCTCACAATCAAGATCTGTCATGTGGGAAAGGCCAGTCGAATGGGATGAATCAGGTATTGACAATTTTTCACATTCTACACAAAACACAAGACATTATAAGACAACTTTTGGAATATGAGTAAGCAATATAGTAAAAAGAACAAATAAGTATAAATAAAAAAACTAAACTAAAATTACCAGATGGCAAATTAGCAAATGTCGAATATTGAACGGAACAAGTCATATCATAATAGAGGTCGCAAATAGGAATGCTTTTTTCCTTTGCACACAAATCAATCTACAAGAAAAATCATTATTCCAACAAATTATTTGAGAGAAGCTACAAACTAAAAATTTAGGAGCATATTAGCTAAGGAACACAAGACATTTGATTACATTTGGGGCAACACGAACTATTTGAATTTTTGAAACAATACAACTTAGAGCATTGTCATCTTTGTCCTCCGATAAGAACACTCTTTTAGCATCATGAACATGATAATGATTTTCAGCATCATGAGAAATAGCATGTTCTTTAATAACCTGAGAAAAAGAAGACAAACAATTCAACAAAAAGTTTATTAGATGAAACAATGCATAAATGTTAGATACTCACTGTATCTTGGGCTCTAAAGAACCATTGGGCAGTAAAGTATAATTGACCGTCACAAGTTTCAAAAAACTCCAATATGCGTCCAATATAATTAGGCTCTCCATCTGCCTATAGAAATTTCATATAATCAATGATGTGAGTAGGATACAAATGAATATTACAATATGATTTCATAGTAATCACTAATAATAGGACCTTAAAATTATCTTGAGTATACAATAATACATAAAACTTGAACAAAAACAATCTTTGGTTGGATAGGAGAATGGAAAAGAAGGAAGAAAATAGTTTTCAATTGCTTGGTTATAGGAAAAAAAAAATCAAGTGAGATCATCTCATATAGTAACCATTTTATTTCCCTTCTCTCCTTTCATACGGAAGACCATTTTCCTTTCTCTCCCGAGAGTAAACAAAACCTAAATAAAGTTTCAATGGGCCTTCCGTCTCCTTAACACCACTACTTCGACCTCGACCATTGACTCTGGCTTCCCTCCATCGTTCTCTCTTTCTAATCCCCTTTTGCTACAATTTTCTTTGTGTTTTCTTTTTTCAACTTTCTCGGTTAACCAATGAAGCAAAGAAAACCATGATTTCCCCCTCTTTCTACATATCTTTCATTTTCTTTTCCTTCACTTTCCCGTTTCTTTTCCTTCCCTTCACTTTCCCATTAACCAAACACATCCTACATGAATGCACGATCATATCCATATGAATAACTTTGTACCCATGTTAATAACTATATTGACCAATATTTTCAAGCAATCCGAGATCCCACTAGCGATATTGCTCACACATGTTGCATAAAGTCATGGATATGGATATGGTGACAAGACCCAATTAGTGATATTGCTCACATATATTGCGTAGAGCCATGGATACGGATGTGGTTATAGGTACAACACAACCATTTTGATGAATAGGATATAATACCCACAAGATACGTCCCAATAATATTTTTATAAAAAACATATTAACCTTACTTTCTTTATCTAAATACAAGAAACAAAGTGGATGAGACTTTGAAGAGTATTTTTATTTTTATCAGTAGAAATATAATAGTGTCTAGGAGCTGATTTGTCACAAGAGAGCATACTTTGTAGTATCGGCTGATACCGACGGGAGATACTGATACGATTTGGCATGTCCAGATCTGATACTAACTGATAAATTCTCACCGATACCGACATTAGGGTTTCTCTTTTCCCATCAATTCAACAAAAAAAATGAATGAAAAAGCCAATCAATAAGGGTGTAAAAGCATAGTAAGGTTGTAAAAGCATGTAAAAGAAAAAAAAAACCTACCTATCCCAGGTAAACCAATAGGCTAGGTTGACTACTATTTCATTCAATTCTAAAATTACTAAGAAATAACACATAAAATACTTAAAATTATGCCTAAATGTATAAAATATTTTTCTAAAATTTTAATAATTTATTAATAATTATTTCATTTCCGATACCAAAAAATATGATACTATGATCTGCAACTGTCGATCATGATACTCATAGAAATGGTCCAATACCAATTCCAATACCGATACTGCGAACCTTGCAAGAGAGTAAAGAAAAATTTGTCTATTAAATAAGTAGTGGGTATATTTATCATCATATATTAATATAAATACATATGAGATACAGCTTAGGACTTTATTCCCTTGTAGTTTCTCTTATTTCTCTCATCTCATCTCCTCTCCCTTCTCTTTTCTTCTAAATTTTACTTGGTATCAGAGTAACTTGAAAAGTATTGTACATAAAAAATAAAAATAAAACTAGTGTTGTTTAATGGTCACATAATTGTTTTGAGATAATGTTATTCGTGGTTGATCGTTATTATTCGTTGTGAGATATAGGATTTTTACATATCTCAGTTAGTTGTTCGTTGTTAGCCGTGGCTCTTTGTGAGAAATAGGTTTTCTAAGTTCTCGTGTTTCTATTACATCTGCAAGTATGACGGAAATTGAATCTTCTAGCGCAGTTACTAGTGGTGGTGGTCTGCGCAATCCTTTTATTGTTATTTACAGTAATAATGAAATGGGAAAACGATTATTGCAGTAAAATATAATAGTTTAAACTACCTTGCATGGTCTAATTCTATCAAAATAGTGTTGAGGGCAAAAAAAGAAGTAAATTTTTTTTGTAGAAGAACCTACACCTAAATCATCTACTAGTTATGAAAATTAGATGATTACAGATGCATATGTTATGTTATAGTTATGGCATAGTAAAAACTACGTATCGCATCTAATGTTTAGTTGTGCGGATCCTCCAAACAGATTGGGCATCTCTAGAAGGGTCATATTCACAAGAGCGTAATGTGACATGAATCTATGAGTTGTACAAGTTACTATTTAATACAAATCAAAATGGAAACCTGTGAACGAGTATCTATCTGACTTCAAAGAAGGTTTTATGGGAGGAATTCTGGCAGTATCATCCGATTAAAACTAATTGAAAGAAACTCAGCGACAGAAGGAGTTTCATGTTTCGCTTATCCTAGCTACCTTGGATCATGCCACCGAATCTTACAAGGCTCGGATCCTTGCGGAAGACAAGTTACCTACAATGACAACTCCGTCTCTCGTCTCACTCGTTCTTTTATAGGTAGAATTATGTGGTATGGGTAACGATTAATCTCCCTTGGTTACTAGTGTTGTTGGTCGTAGTGGTGGCCTTGGTGATGGTAGCCCTGGTGATAGAGATAACAGACGTAGTGGCGGTCAAGGAAGTGGTAGTAATGGTACTTGTGGTATGTCACGAAAGTATAACTATTGTGAAATATTCGGTCATGTCGAAGAATAGTGTTGGGACAAATGGGATAAACCTGAATATGCATATCATGTGTATAATGAAAACGTACAATCCCAGGTCAACACGTTTGTTCCTTGAAATAATGTTGTTGGTTCTAATCAAACTTAAGCTTCTAATATCTCCACTTCACTTGAAGTGGATCCTCCAGAAGTTAAACGTGTTTGCTAGTACCACCTACCAATCTACTGAAACCAAGGCACATGTCACGCCCCGGCCCCGAGGGCCGCCGGACCACCGTTTCCCCCGCGGCGGGACCGGACGCGAATCACCGCGCCTCGGCCATGATCTAGGAGGAGACTCGCATCAAGCTGCAGGCAGGGACAGGTGGTCCTCCTGAAGTGAAGTCAGCACTGGCAGTTGCCAATTCAGGCGGCATAAGACCTAAGGGAGACCCCGAACAGTGCTACAACTGCGGGGAGGTGGGCCATCTGAGGTATACTTGCACCAAACCAACCAATGAGGGAGATTCAGGTGGTGGACGTGGACAGTTTGGAGGACGTGGCCGTGGGGGTCGACGGGGTAGTCGAGGAGATTATCGGGATAACCAGCTGGTAGCAGAAGGCGAGGAGGGAACTGATGGCGCCTATACTGAGGAGGATCATGCACTGTTGGGCATGCTGGAGGTACTCAGGAGAAAGCAGAGAGCGTCAAGCAATGGAGACATAAGGAGTGGGACTGAGGAGGCGTCCACATCAGTCTTCGCCAGAGACAACACTGCCATGTATGTCCATCTATCGAAAGGTACTGACTATTTACTCGCCCTTGCATCTGTCTTCCCTTAGATCGTCGGACTGGATTGTCGAATTGGGTGCGTCTTGACACGTGACAGGGAATGCTAGTGAGTTCTCTTCCTACACTCATCTAGCATCGGCGGACAGCATTTAAACAGCCGATGGTACTTTCCAGCCAGTGTTCGGTAAGGGTACTGTCGATTGTACAGGTTCAGTAAAATTATCCAATATTTTGCATGCTCCTTCTTTTCCAGTCAGTCTTTTGTCCATTAGTTCTATAATCCTCCAACTAAAATGCATTGTCTCTTTTGATATTCCTAAGATGATCTTCCAGTAGAAGGAGACGGAACGAAAACTTGGGACTGTCACTTGGCATGATGGACTGTGGTAGCTGGATCGGAAAGGGCTAGATTCGGCATTGGTGTCTGTGACAGAGAAGACGGGAATGAGAGGACCGAAGATGAGTGCCGAGGATACACTGATACTCCACCACAGGCGGTTGGGACACTCTTCTTTTGGTATTTTGAGTAGGTTGTATCCATCTATTTATGAGAAAGCAAATAAGGAGAAACCAGTATGTGATGCATGTGATTTAGGCAAACTTACTAGGAACTCATATGTTAGTGCGACCCATAGGAGCTTTTCTGTAATGCCCCGATCCCCCTATTCGGGGAGCGCGGCCAAGGAATACTTACGACCGTCCGAACGGGACAGATTGAATTAAGATCCTTTCCTCGTTATGGATTGGTTTCTTCGGAATCAGGTCCCATATACGACGGACTGTGCCTCGAGGATGGACTCGGCGGCAGAGTCGAGAGAGGCCTTTCCGTTGCGTTGGTTTCTTGTCCGTTTTCGTGCCGCTTTGATGCTTTCTTGTTGGTTTTATGACTAGCGTTTTCTTGAACGGTTTCAATGGATTTCATTGCTTTCGTTCTTAGGATTTCGCATTTCGTATCGACCCTTGGAGACCGAAGCAGGAGGTATTGATCATCCATTGGTGCGTGCAGGTGATCGTGTAGACGACGCGCGAGCGGAGTCTTAGGGACCTCCTTCTTCTTCCTATTCAACAAACTTGTGAGTGGCTCTATTTCGATAAGCACCTTCTTTCCAAGGGCTCCGTTCATAATAAAACTGACTCAGTTGGGCATTCAATCAAACGATACCAATTAAGTAACAAGTTGGATAACAAGATAAGATAAGAAGTAGGCTTGGAACACCCATTGCTTGTCATACAAACCTTGCATAAATTTATTGATGCATGCATGTTCGTTGGGTGTTTAATGTGTTGGTATCTATTGATAGTTCAAAGTGTTCTTCTATAAACTGCTGCATGTTATTTCATATAACTGTTGGTTGATTTTGATAGTACAGTAAAGCAGTTTCATACATGATGTTCTTTAAATGGCTAGTAGGTAAATCTATGAGGTAGAGTCATAGATATGGTCATGGGAATTCTTGTGCACAAGGGATCCAGGTTCCTGCGAGCGGTACCGGGGCACCGGGCCGTTTCGACCCGGGCGGAATCTACTTTCTTAGTACTGGGAGCGGGGAATTGTAGCGGGGCTAGCTACCCGCGCTGCAAGCGTCGCCGCCAGCTCAGACTAAACCCATGATGGCTGGTAGAACAACAAAGAAAGAAATTTGTGTATATTTAAACTGTGCAGACTAACTATGTCTTCGTGGCAGGGAAGGCTATGGTAAGTTGTACAGGTGGTTCAGACGGGACAGGTAAAGTCACCGAACGGTGGCATGGGAAGTTATGTTATTTTGTTCTTGCATACCTGCTAAATGAAATCTGATCTAGGCAAGAATAGAAACCCACCTAAGCAAATAATTGTAGCATACTCATTAGATCATATCTCTTGAGCTTGGTAAAGTTGAGCAGCTAGCCTTCACCAGTGCTTTTCGAAGTACTGACCCTCGTTGTAGCAGGTTCCCCGGCGCAAGGCGACGCGGCGAGGAACTGAAGCTCACTCCGAACTTTTGGGATCCTTGGCGGTTCGTGGCCAAGACTTTTGGAGGCTCAAGCTAAGAAGCCTTTCACTATCTCCGTTGCTGAATATCGCTAAGGCGATGGTGCTTACTCGTACCCAAGGTGGATTTTGTGTTTTTGAATCTATGTAAAGGGACATAATGTATGGATCGGTTATCTCATTTTGCGTCCAAGTTTGTAAGCCCGTGGACATTTTATACTTTTGAGTCAAGCAATGTAAGAAGATGTTCATTATGAATAAAAGAGAAACTTTTCTATGCCTCAACCTTGTGTTATCTTATATGTCCACTCTGTTGCATTGTTCTAAAGAATATCCTTATGCCTAAGGCCTTGTGCACGCGCGCCCTACGCGTGCACGGCATCACGCCCGGGGGACGATTATCGATTAGCCGAAATCGGGGCGTGACATATTGGTATCAGAGCATGCTTCAGATCCTTTGATCTCACAAGAAAGTTTCTAAAGAGGACCTTGTTCCTTTCGAGTAGACCCTTGAAATCGCTTGGCCAAAATGAGATACGTTCCATACAGTGAGTCCATAATATACCTTGAGACTAATACAAGTTACTTTCCTTTCAAGGAACGACTTCCGAGCCGGGTGCACAAGCGCAGATGGTGGCGCAAGTGCAAGCGAGTAGTTCAGGCACCTCGGGCAGCTCTGGGAGTCCAGCTGCCGCACCCTCTGCCGATCCGTTCGAACGAATGATGCGTTTGATGGAGACGCAGTAGAAACAAGCTGAACTACGGCAGAGTCAGTTTGAGTCACGGATTGAAGCCCAATTCGTGGCGCAGCGACTTCAGGCAGATACACAGCAGAAGCAGATGAATAGCCTGCAAACAATGGTGACGAATATGGTCGCCAACAATCATTCTGCATCCGCCCCCGCAACCGTGCCTATAGTTGCTGAAGCCACCGGACCGCAGAATTCTCAGGGTACCTTACCCTCAGGCGAGAACGGGTCAATCGTCTCAATATCAGAATTCAAGAAGATGTGCCGTGCTACGTTTAAAGGCACCGAGGACCCTTCCTTAGCGATGGACTGGCTGGTCGAGTTGGAGGACCACTTCGAAGCGCTGTGCCTAGACGAGACCAAGAAGGTAGCGTGTGCTCAGCTTCAGCTCCGACAAAATGCACATGATTGGTGGGATGTGCACAAGCAAGCTATTTTGAGTGAAGGTGGCACAACGGCTATCTCCTGGTCCGTGTTTCGCAAGGCCTTCGTGGAGGAATACCTTCCACCCGCTGTCCGTCGCGAAAAGGAGGACGAGTTTGCCCTACTGAAGCAGGGGGACATGACGGTACGTCAATACGCTTCAGAGTTCAACCGACTTGCAAAGTTTGCCAAGTCTCAGCTCGCCGATGCCGAAAGTCGTGCCAGAAAGTTTGAGCTCGGACTACGACCTTCTATCCGTGCTCACGTCGTAGTGACTCAATATCGTACCATGCGGGAGTCCCTGAATCATGCACTGTCCCTAGAGTCGCAGTATCCTCCAGTTAGCACCGGCGCTGTGCAAAATCACAATCACAAGCGTCCTGCCAACACAGGAGGAAACAACGCGCATAAGCGCCACAATAATAACGGCGGCTCCCAAGACTCGAATCAGGGAAAGAAGCAAGGACAAAATTGTGCTTACTGCCACAAGCCAGGACACCACATCAGCGAATGTCGCGCGGGCAGAGGAGGATGTTTCAAGTGTGGCAAGGTGGGCCACATTGCTCGTAATTGTCCAACACGCTCCAACGATCCATCTTCACACCGTCCGCAGCAGAATAATAACTCAGCTCAGGGTCAGGGGCAAACTCAACGAGCAAACCAGGCACCGCAAAACGCTCAGGGCCGAGTCTATGCCTTGACTCGGGACGAGGCACTCGCGTCGAACACGACGGTGTCAGGTATATTACTTTTTAATAATGTACCTGCTCGAGTATTGTTTGATTCTGGTGCAACACATAGCTTTATTTCGGCGGATTTTGCCGCCGAACATACATTCCCTATGACACCGCTAGGCTTAAACCTAAGTGTTAGCACTCCTTCGGGAGTAGATCTATCGGCTCGCTTAGTCTGTCGTGAAGGTAACATTTGCATCGGGGGACGGAGATTGGCATTAGATGCGATAGTTCTAGACATAAGGAACTACGATCTTATTCTGGGGATGGATTGGCTCGGCGCTTGTTCAGCTACAATCGACTGTGCGAAAAAGGAAGTCGTGTTTCGTTTGCCCGGCGAGACCGAGTTTTGCTTCGCGTGCAGTCCTGAGTCGAAAGCGTCAAACGCCTGCATGGTGATCTCAGCAATGTCTGCTCGACGGATGATTCACTCCGGCTGCGAAGGGTACTTAGCGTCCGTTCGAGACACTCGGCAAGATTGCGCAAACGTTGAGTCTATCCCCGTTGTGGCGGATTTTCCTGATGTGTTCCCCGACGAGTTGCCAAGGCATGCCGCCCGATCGAGAGACAGAGTTTACTATAGACACGTTCCCAGAAACTCGACCAATTTCCAAGACACCGTATCGAATGGCCCCGGCAGAATTGAAGGAGCTTAAAGTACAGTTGCAAGACTTGCTAGATAAAGGATACATTCGGCCTAGTGTATCTCCGTGGGGTGCCCCAGTACTATTCGTGAAGAAAAAGGATGGCTCGTTGCGGCTCTGCATCGACTATCGAGAATTGAATAAAGCAACCATTCGTAACCAGTATCCTCTTCCAAGAATAGATGATCTTTTCGATCAGTTGCAAGCTGCCACAGTATTCTCTAAAATCGACCTCCGTTCGGGCTATCACCAACTAAAGATCAAGCCAGACGATGTGCCAAAGTCAGCTTTCCGAACTCGCTATGGCCATTATGAGTTCCTGGTGATGCCGTTCGGACTAACCAATGCCCCCGCTGCCTTTATGAGTTTAATGAACCTTGTGTTCCGGCCCTACCTCGATAAGTTTGTAGTAGTATTCATCGATGATATCTTGGTGTATTCGAAGAGTGAGGAAGAACATGCAGAGCACTTGCGGACCGTGCTACAAACTCTTCGGGACAACCAGCTATATGCTAAGCTGAGTAAGTGTGAATTCTGGCTAAGTAGTGTATCTTTCCTCGGGCACATCATTTCTGCGGGAGGCATCTCAGTCGATCCGAAGAAGGTGGAGGCCATTGTCGAGTGGAAGCGACCTGCATCCGTTAGCGAGATTCGAAGCTTCCTCGGGCTAGCGGGCTACTACAGACGGTTCGTGAAGGATTTTTCCAAACTTGCATTACCTCTGACTCGCCTCACACAAAAGGGAGTCGCGTTTGAGTGGTCCGCCGACTGCGAAGCTTCGTTTAAAGAGTTAAAGCATCGCCTCACCTCTGCCCCGTTACTTGCATTACCAGACGAGATCTCGGGATTCCAAATATTTAGCGACGCGTCCGGACAAGGCTTGGGGTGTGTACTTATGCAGCGAGATCGAGTGATAGCCTATGCCTCCAGGCAACTAAAGAAGCACGAGAAAAATTATCCTACACACGACCTGGAATTGGCGGCAATTGTCTTTGGCCTGAAATTGTGGCGACACTACCTTTATGGAGTGCCTTGCCGAATTTATACTGATCACAAAAGCTTAAAGTACCTATTCACTCAAACGGACCTCAACCTTCGTCAGCGCCGTTGGCTAGAATTGATAAAAGATTACGACTTGACGATAGACTACACGCCTGGAAAAGGGAACGTTGTAGCGGATGCTCTGAGTCGGATCTTCGTTGGGTCTCTGTCAGTCGATCGCAGGTTACGAAGGGACTTAGAAGAGTTGGGCATCGAACTCCGAATCCGATATCGTGGCGCGCGGGTCGCTCAAATGCGATTCGTACCCAACCTAATAGAGCGGGTCACATCTACTCAGAAAGACGACCCTTTCCTAAGGAAGATGCACGAGCAGATTCTAGCGGGGAAGGCGAAGGACTTTGCAGTAGATGAAAATGGAGCGTTGCGGGTGAAGGGAAGGCTATGCGTCTCCGATGATTCAGAACTCAGAAAGGAGATCCTTGCGGAAGCTCATTACGCAGCCTATATGATCCATCCCGGGAGCACGAAGATGTATAAGAACCTCCGAACGACCTTCTGGTGGCACGGCATGAAGAAAGATGTCGCACTCTTTGTGTCCCAATGCATAACTTGTCAAAGGGTGAAAGCAGAGCATCAGAGGCCGGGCGGGGAGATGCAAAATCTTGCTATCCCGGAATGGAAGTGGGAGCACATCTGCATGGATTTTATTGTTGGCCTGCCAAGGACGCAACGGGGGAACGACGCGATCTGGGTTATCGTCGACCGGTTAACCAAGTCTGCACACTTCCTTGCCATCAAAAGTACTTGGAGCGCCGATCGCCTCGCCCAGACCTACCTTGACGAGATAGTCCGGCTGCATGGAGTGCCAGTTTCTATAGTATCAGATCGGGACGGGCGATTCATCTCGCGTTTCTGGGAGAGCCTTCAGCTGGCGATGGGGACCAAGTTGAAGTTTAGCTCAGCCTATCATCCACAAACCGATGGTCAGACGGAACGAGTGAATCAGATACTAGAAGACATGTTGCGCCTCTGCGTGATCGATTCGAAGTCAAGTTGGGACGTCTACCTGCCGCTGGCGGAATTTGCATATAACAATAGTTATCAGTCCAGCATCGAGATGGCTCCGTACGAGGCTTTGTATGGGCGGAAGTGTAGGTCACCAATCTGCTGGGACGAAGTCGGAGAGCGGCAAATCCTCGGGCCGGAACTGGTTGAACAAACCGTGCAAAAGGTTCGGTTGATTCGTGAACGGTTGAAGACAGCACAAAGCCGACAAAAGAGTTATGCCGATGCTCGACGTCGCCCCCTTGAATTCTTTGAAGGGGACCATGTGTTCTTGAAAGTCTCGCCTATGCGCGGAGTTATGCGATTCGGAGTAAAAGGAAAGTTAAGTCCAAGATTTGTTGGACCGTTTGAAATTCTCAAGCGGGTTACTCCGGTCGCCTATCAAGTTGCTTTGCCGTCTGCCCTATCAGAAGTACACAATATTTTTCACGTTTCACAGCTGAGAAAGTTTGTACACGACCCGAACCACATAGTCGACTTGGGTCAGTTGAATCTGCAAGCGGACTTGTCGTACGCGGCAGAGCCTGTCCAAGTTTTGGATCGTAAAGAGAAGCAGTTGCGGAACCGAACTGTCTCGCTAGTGCGCGTCCTGTGGCGGAACCACTCGGTCGAGGAGTCGACCTGGGAACTTGAAGCTGATATGAGGGAAAGGTTCCCCTCATTATTCCTTAGGGGTAGGTTCTATTCCTAAGTTTCGGGACGAAACTTTCTTTTGGATGGTTATGATGTAATGCCCCGATCCCCCTATTCGGGGAGCGCGGCCAAGGAATACTTACGACCGTCCGAACGGGACAGATTGAATTAAGATCCTTTCCTCGTTATGGATTGGTTTCTTCGGAATCAGGTCCCATATACGACGGACTGTGCCTCGAGGATGGACTCGGCGGCAGAGTCGAGAGAGGCCTTTCCGTTGCGTTGGTTTCTTGTCCGTTTTCGTGCCGCTTTGATGCTTTCTTGTTGGTTTTATGACTTGCGTTTTCTTGAACGGTTTCAATGGATTTCATTGCTTTCGTTCTTAGGATTTCGCATTTCGTATCGACCCTTGGAGACCGAAGCAGGAGGTATTGATCATCCGTTGGTGCGTGCAGGTGATCGTGTAGACGACGCGCGAGCGGAGTCTTAGGGACCTCTCCTTCTTCTTCCTATTCAACAAACTTGTGAGTGGCTCTATTTCGATAAGCACCTTCTTTCCAAGGGCTCCGTTCATAATAAAACTGACTCAGTTGGGCATTCAATCAAACGATACCAATTAAGTAACAAGTTGGATAACAAGATAAGATAAGAAGTAGGCTTGGAACACCCATTGCTTGTCATACAAACCTTGCATAAATTTATTGATGCATGCATGTTCGTTGGGTGTTTAATGTGTTGGTATCTATTGATAGTTCAAAGTGTTCTTCTATAAACTGCTGCATGTTATTTCATATAACTGTTGGTTGATTTTGATAGTACAGTAAAGCAGTTTCATACATGATGTTCTTTAAATGGCTAGTAGGTAAATCTATGAGGTAGAGTCATAGATATGGTCATGGGAATTCTTGTGCACAAGGGATCCAGGTTCCTGCGAGCGGTACCGGGGCACCGGGCCGTTTCGACCCGGGCGGAATCTACTTTCTTAGTACTGGGAGCGGGGAATTGTAGCGGGGCTAGCTACCCGCGCTGCAAGCGTCGCCGCCAGCTCAGACTAAACCCATGATGGCTGGTAGAACAACAAAGAAAGAAATTTGTGTATATTTAAACTGTGCAGACTAACTATGTCTTCGTGGCAGGGAAGGCTATGGTAAGTTGTACAGGTGGTTCAGACGGGACAGGTAAAGTCACCGAACGGTGGCATGGGAAGTTATGTTATTTTGTTCTTGCATACCTGCTAAATGAAATCTGATCTAGGCAAGAATAGAAACCCACCTAAGCAAATAATTGTAGCATACTCATTAGATCATATCTCTTGAGCTTGGTAAAGTTGAGCAGCTAGCCTTCACCAGTGCTTTTCGAAGTACTGACCCTCGTTGTAGCAGGTTCCCCGGCGCAAGGCGACGCGGCGAGGAACTGAAGCTCACTCCGAACTTTTGGGATCCTTGGCGGTTCGTGGCCAAGACTTTTGGAGGCTCAAGCTAAGAAGCCTTTCACTATCTCCGTTGCTGAATATCGCTAAGGCGATGGTGCTTACTCGTACCCAAGGTGGATTTTGTGTTTTTGAATCTATGTAAAGGGACATAATGTATGGATCGGTTATCTCATTTTGCGTCCAAGTTTGTAAGCCCGTGGGCATTTTATACTTTTGAGTCAAGCAATGTAAGAAGATGTTCATTATGAATAAAAGAGAAACTTTTCTATGCCTCAACCTTGTGTTATCTTATATGTCCACTTTGTTGCATTGTTCTAAAGAATATCCTTATGCCTAAGGCCTTGTGCACGCGCGCCCTACGCGTGCACGGCATCACGCCCGGGGGACGATTATCGATTAGCCGAAATCGGGGCGTGACATTTTCTGTTTTTGATATTATACATTCTGATGTTTGGGGACCGTGCGCCACAACTACTATGAATGGTTACAAATATTTCGTTTCTTTTATTGATTGTTCCTCTCGTGTCACATGGCTGTATTTGATGAAGAATAAAAGTGATATCTTTGCCTGTTTTTGGGACTTTCATAAACATGTCCAAACTCAGTACAGAGCAGTGGTGAAGATACTGAGGTCTGACAATGGGACAGAGTATACCAACAAAGCACTTGAGGAATACCTGTCAGCCCAAGGGATACAACATCAGACCACCTGTGTATACTCACCAGCACAGAATGGAGTGGCAGAAAGGAAGAACAGACACATTTTGGATGTGGCAAGGAACATGATGATCGCCATAAATGTCCCACAGAGTCTGTGGGGGCATGCAGTATTGACAACAGTTCAACTGATCAACAGGATTCCCTCGAAAGTTCTGGGATAAAAATCTCCATGTGAGATATTGCAAGAAAATAATAGTGGTATACTCTTGCTGAAGATGTTTGGACAACAGATCGTCTGTTGGAAAACCATGGGATGTAATACTCTGCGTATGTTTTGTGAAGGACAACAGACCGTATGTTGGAAAACTTGACCCTAGAGTAGTCAAGTGTGTCTTCGTGGGCTATTCAGCGACTCAGAAGGGGTACGTGTACTGAAGCCCAGTAAAGAAGAAGAGGTTTGTGAGCATGAATGTTCACTTCAGGGAGCTTGAGCCATACTACCGTCAGAAGGGAACCTCATCCATGGGCAACTCACCTGACACTGAGAGTATGAGGCGAGAGGGAGATTGGTGAGAATTTGGTGACCGATCTAGGAGTATGGCATAGAGGAACGGTTGAGGAGAAGAGTGAAGAGGAACAGGGGAAGGAGATGAGAGGAGTTAGGCCCACGACTTAGGGGGGATTACTTACCTACAGCAGGAAAGGGAAGCAAACAGCAGGACCAGTACCTATAGTGTCAGTGCCAAGTCCCTTGCCTGCGTCTGTCTCGACTCCTGAAATACCTACACTACCACCACCAGATTTTCCTTCAGGTGATATCATTATTCCTACCCCTCCCACACCATTATCAGTACGGAGATCGCAACAATACAAGAAATCCTCCTAATAGATATGGTTGGGACCTTGCTCAGTTTGTTTCATATGATAACATCTCTTTTTCTCATGGAGCATTCATTGCGTCTTTGGATAGTATTACTGTACCTAACAATTGGCAGGTTGCCAAGAATGATCCAAAGTGAAAAGCGGCGATGCACGAGGAGTTAGGGGCTCTTGAGAAGAACCCACACTTGAAAACTGGTAAAACTGCCAGAAGAAAAGAGAGCAGTCGAATGCAAGTGGGTCTTTACTGTAAAGCAGCCCAAATGGACAGGTTGAGCACTACAAGGCTCGACTGGGGGCAAAATGATACAGTCAAGCGTACGACATTGACTACGACGAGACTTTTGCACCAGTGGCGAAGATGAGCACCGTCAGGACCATGATTTCTTTTGCAGCAAATAGTGGATGAAAGCTACACCAACTGGATGTGAAGAATGCGTTTCTTTATGGGAATCTAGTGGAGGAGGTGTACATGGAGATACCATCAGGATTCTGCACTATGGACAAGGTCTGCAGGTTGAAGAAGTCCCTCTATGGACTGAAGCAGTCTTCTCGAGCATGGTTTGACAGATTCAGGAGGGCGATAATAGGAATGAGATATCGGCAGATCAACGTTGATCACACTGTGCTTTTTCGTCGAAATGGAGGCCATATCACCATGCTTGCGGTGTATGTGGACGATATGATTATCACAGGAGATGATGAACAGGAGATTGTCCGACTCAAGGGGAAGCTTGGCAAGGAGTTCGAGGTAAAGGACCTTGGCCTTCTTCGCTACTTCCTTGGGATTGAGATTGCTCGAGAAGAAGAGGGGATTATTCTTTCTCAGAGGAAGTATGCGCTGGACCTTCTCACAGAGACAAGGATGTTGGGATGCAAACCTGCAGCAACGCCGATATCGGGACAGATACATGTTGACCGGGACAGATACCAAAGACTGTTGGGCAAGTTGATCTATTTGAGCCACACACGTCCTGATATCTGCTTTGCAGTGAGTGTGGTGAGTCGCTACATGCATGACCCAAGGAAGGGTCATATGGACGCACTATACCAGATTCTGAGATACTTGAAGGGTGCCCCTGGAAAGGGGCTGATATTCAAGAAGAATGATCACGTGAGCATCGAGGGCTACTTTGACTCTGACTGGGCTAGTTATGCTGATGACAGGAGGTCTACCTCGGACTATTGTATATTTGTATGAGGCAACTTGGTCTCTTGGAGGAGTAAGAAGCAGTCTGTGGTGGCCAGATCGACAGCTGAAGCGGAGTACAGAGCTATGGCATTGGGAGTTGCAGAGCTGCTATGGCTGAAGAGTATGCTGGTGGAGCTAAAGCTAGATCAAGGAGCCAAGATGAAGCTGTGGTGTAACAACCAGTCAGCCATCAGTATCGCCAACAATCCAGTACATCATGACAGGACCAAACACATCGAGATCGATAGGTTCTTCATTAAAGAGAAGTTGGACAGTGGACTACTGGAGCTAGGCTACGTTCCAACCAAGGATCGGGTAACAGACAGTCTGATCAAGGGACAGCTCTGTAAATATAATTAGAGGATGTGACAAGATATGCTTAGTGAATATCTTTCGCCCATCTTGAGAAGGAGTGTTGGTATATTAGAATGTATTAGGAGATTTTATGTAAGATGGAGGGTTGTTAGGCTATATATATATATATATATATATATATATATATATATATATATAGCTAAGAGATTATTAATAAAAAAAGAACTCCAAAATATTCTACATCTTCTTTGCTCTTAGAATAGATTAAGATGTCATCAATAAACACGACCACGAACTTGTCAAGAAATGATCTGAAGACTCGGTTCACCAAATCCATGAAGGCAGTTGGGACGTTTGTCAAATCAAACGACATCACAAAGAATTCATAATAGTCATATCTGGTACGAAATGCTGACCTTGGAACATCATTCGGCTTGATCTTCAGCTGGTGATAGTCGGAACGAAGGTCTATCTTAGAGTAATAACGCACCCTGCAACTGATCGAATAGATCACCTATTCTCGACAACGGATATTTGTTTCAGATGGTGACCTTATTCAGCTCTCGATAGTCAATGCACAGCCGCATAGGTCTATCTTTTTTTCTTCATGAACAGAACTGGAGTTCCCTACGGAGAGACACTGGAGTGAATATATCCACAGTCTAGCAATTCTCGTAGTTGAATCGTAAGTCCCTTCAATTCTAAATGTGACATTCTGTACGAAGCTTTGGATATTGGCAGGATATCTAGAAATGTGTCAATGATGAACTCTATCTTTCGATCGGGAAGCAAGCCAAGTAACTTGCCTGGAAACATGTCGAGGAATTCTACCACTACTTCAGTTTGCACTGCGTCTACACCATCCTTTATGGTATCTTGAACAGAATCAAATATCTTTCACAGCCGGAATGTAATATATCATTTGTTGAGTCGACGTTAAAGAAATTACCTACATTCGACGCCAGACCACACGAAAAGGAGAATTCGGCTTTCCCCAAGTAGGTGAAACACAACTTTCTTTCCTGCACAATCAATCGTCACCGAGTAAGCACCGAGACAATCCATACCAAAACGATGTCATACTCGTCAGAATCTAGGACTATCACGTCAAGAGAATTTCCTACCTCCAATACAAATATAGCCATCTCTACAGATTAAATTTGCAGGCATCTCCCCACCAGATGGGGTGCTAAAACTAAGGTTTAGGTCTAACAATGTCATCTTTAACATATGCTCCTTGGCAAAATATGTCGATATAAAACTATAAGTTGCCCCTGAAGCAAACAAAACTATAGCTGAAATATTATTGAATAGTCATATACCTGTCACAACTGTGTTTGAGGCAAACATTGTAATGCCCCGCTCCGCACGCTACATTTAAATTTTTGCTCGAAGGCTTTGTTGGATTTGGATTCATGTAGAGGAATTAGTCAGAGATCTATGTGTTCAATGTTATGACTCACTCTAAGCAGAGGCATTGTGTTGGCTTCTGGAATTGTATTAGCTGGTTGGATTTGAGTTGTGCAAGAAATTGCGAATTTGGAGCTGTGATGCAGAGTTCTTTGCGATCAAGACGAAGTCGATTCGTCATAAAGTGGGTGATTTTGATTCTTCTCTCATTTATCTTCATACTTAATAAAATTGATCTTTCTATATCTTTGTTGGTATGTTCCATGAGATAGTAAATGCTAAATAAAAAGAGCCCAGATAGATATAAAAGAGTAATCTCATTTTACAAAAAAATATTTACTTATTAAAGGAATATGCTTTTATTTGGTACATTTTCAAAATATATTTACTTTTACAAGATATCTGCTTCCCCATTCCACTTCCATTGTTACTAAGCTTTGTGTAACCTCTTTGCAACATAAAGTTAATATTAAGTCATGTATGAATGTTATAAGTTCTTTAATCCCTTTGTTTTTTCTTGTTTTGCAGGTTACAATTGTGAAATTTAATGGTACGTTATCTCATCCCATACGCAAATAAGAATTCATTCAGCACCTAGTTTGTAAATGGAGAAGCTTCTTAAATAGTTGTGCCAATCAAAAAATTGGAAAAAGGAGAAAGAGAAAAGAAACTTATTTAGAATGTGTGATTCCATAAATATTGGGGGCAAAAAGATGAATGTATTTCAACCCGGCCCACCTATTCACTGATGATTAATGGCTCACAACATGGTTTCCCAAAAAGCAACAAGAGACGGGGGCAAGGAACTCCTATCTTGTTACCTATTTGCTATTGCAATGGAGTATTACATGCCAGATGGTCTTGGCTACTCTCTCTCACTTACTAGAAAACTGGAAATATAAGCTAAAAGTTTAGTGAAGTAGAGATTATAAGAAGAAAGCAGAACAGTAAAAAATATAGATTTACTCGTACTCACTTGGACATAAACACTGTCATAGAGATTATAAATACAATCATCCACTCTAGCTTGAAGGAAATGTCGCCTTGCCTTCACTATATCATTATTTTCTCTAGTACAAACAATATCAATTTACAAATACAGTAAGATCAACAACAAAAGAGGGGGGGAAACAGAAAAATCTGCTAGATAAGGTAAACTCACTTGTCAGTGATTGAAGCCTTCTTTGCACCATTCTAGCAAAAAATAAGAAGAAAATAAATAAGATAAGTAGAGAATTAGCAAACAGAAATTTATTGTTAATAATGAGCTGGTATTCCTATAGAAAACCACTTGAAGTATTATATATCATGATAAAGAATTTTGGAGAACTTGTATATGCAAAATATAAACTATAGTTATATATGGCCCTAGTACAATGACAATATAATGTCTTCTGGAGATTGACTTGACTTCTAATATCAAACAAATATCATTCTTATGTGAACACAGGCAAGAAATGTTCTAATCGTGACTAATTGCGCTACTTTGATAGAAATTCTTTTAAAAATGTAGACATACAAACTCTTATGCATTCAAGCAACTCCAATATATATAAATACTATTGATCATTACTGAACGACAACTTACCACAACAAACACAGAGAAGGGCCAGTTTGGATTGCACCTGGCGTTTTATCAGGGACTACATTAAATGCCAAACAGTTCATTTCGAATGGGCATTTTCTCAAATGTGCCACTCACTTCGGGGTCAAACGAACGTTTTGGAAACGCTAGCCCAACGAGCATTCTGATATGGGCGCTTGACCAAACATACATGATGAAATGTAACTCAATCACAACTAGCCCCTAAGCCTTCCACAACGTCTCGACTAATAATAGTATTTGCCAAAAAAAATGTATTATTATTAGTCAACTGATAAGAATGTGGCAACATGACTATGATGTACATTACCAAGCGGCAACATGTAAAGACTCACATAGACTTTCTCTTTATATCTCGCTCTCATTGTTTTCCAATGTTATAAATTTCGCTAGGCGGATTCGGTGCCCCAAAGGGGCACCTAGTGCCTAGGCGGCCGAACTGAAATTTTGTTTTTTCTTATGTTTTTACATGTAATAGAGATAAATAGTATTGGATATACTACATTTACACAAAAGTTTAGTTGTCTTTTTGGCTAGCAGGGAGAGTTTAAGTCATGTACTGTGTGGTGTGGGTGGTGGGTTCGAATCCAAGGTTCAGTTTTTCTTTTTCCTTTTTTTCTTTGGAACTCCATCCTAACCCCACCCTAACAATAAAAGGGGGAGGAGAGAGAGGGTCCAGCTCCGCCTCCATCACTCTCCTCTCCTCTCCAATCTCTCCGATGGCAAAGAAAAAGAAGAAGCAACAACAATAGCAGTTGCAACAACAACATCAACAGCAGCGACGGTAAGCGTTTTTTTTTTAGTTTCTTTTTTGAAATTTCAATCGGCCGAATAGGTCCGCCTAGACACCGCCTAGGAGATTCCGGTGCGGCCGGCGGCCACCTAGACCGCAATTTAGAACTATGTTGTTTTCTCCTCTTTATTTGAAGTTAGAGATACTCTTAGCAATTATTTCTTGATTGAAAACATAATACATTGATGTTAACACTTTTGTATTTAGTATATACAAAGTTTTGCATAGGATCCTTATATTCTTATAATTATACATTTATTATACCTATTAGAAGGAAATAACAAGGTTCCCTTGACTAACTACACAACACGTCCCAATTTTAGTATTGAGCCCCCGGCTTAGGCCTTTTAGTCCTCACCACCTTCACAAGCTTGGTATACCCTAATTAAAACTCACATTTTTTCTTACTCATAGAATAAGAGATGTTGATGACTTGGAACATCAGAAGTTTTAGTAACTACATCCTAACTACATCCTTGTATTAACCTAACTACCACCCACCCCAAAATTTTATTCTTGACACCTCCGCCTCAATACCTTGAGCCCCTCAAGGCACTACTGCCTCGTAGTCTTAAAAAGCTTGAACATAGGAAACATGATTTTGGCCAATATCTAGGATATGAGCCTAATATCTAGATTTTGCTCATTACTTACCACGGTGTTCAGTTACATTCCAAATTATACATAATAAAGTTGGCAAATGTAGGAAATTCCACTCATGAAGGAAATCAGGTCATGATGGAACAATTCAAGTAGGCTCTCTTTCAAGTCAAAGAGACTTATTTTTGATAATTTTAGTCAATACTAAATAGGTTTTTCGTAGGATCTTAGAAAAAATTAGAAGCATTTGATTTGGAAAAAATTACCGAGTCAAAAATCGCATGTTGAAAACATGATTTCGCGTCATAAGTGACATTGCGAAATGTGATTTGTTTGGTTATATCGCATTCGAAATTGAAATTCAGAGAGAACTTTTAGTTTATTGACGTGAATAAAACATGAAAAACATTTGGTACATTTATAATAGCAAGTCATGACATCCTCCTTTAGCCCAGGGACTCAAGTGAGGTATAGAATAATAGTTAATTGATACCATCCCACAGGCTAGAGCATGGATTTCAATCATTAATCGTTTGAATAATAGTCGAGCAAACAAAAGTTGAGATAGTGGTTTGGTGAGAATATATGCTAGCTGAGCTGGAAAAGACACGTGTTATAGGGCAACTTTTTTTTGTCACTCTCTCGAATAAAATGACATTATATCTCGATGTGCTTAGTCCTTTCATTAGGGTTCTCAACAATATTGCTCGAGCATTGTTGTCACAGTATAGAGCAACTCGAGAAAAGAAGGTGATTCCAAGATCTGTAAGGAGTGATCTATATCCGGCCTCAGCAGAAGAAGAGTAACTAGAGTCTACTTCTTACTCCTCCATGTAACCAAATTGTCTCCTATGAAGACAAGGTAATCGTTGGTAAAACAACGATCATCAACTGATCTAGCAAAGTCAACATCTGCAAAGGCTATGAGCTACAGTGTAGAAGGTCTGTAAAGAAGAACATACCAAGAGTTTCCTTTATGCAGTATAGAATCCTTTCAAAAGCTTAAATATGAAAGGTCAAAGGATTTGACATATATTGGCTCGCCGTGGAATCACAACGTAGGCAATGTCTGGACGAGTGACACTATAATAAATTAGCTTCCAAACTAGTCGTCTATAGCATCCTTGGTCAGATAGAGAATGATAATGATGAACAACTCAATTGAATAGTTTGATTATGGAATCATAGATGTGTCTGCTGGTCTGCAATCTAGGAATCATGTCTAAAATAGAAGATCCAACGCGTATTTGCGATGAGAAAATTGCAATCGTTCAAAACTTTGTTACCTCAATACCAAGAAAGTATCTTAAGGGCCCAAGTTCCTTTTAAGTCGCTATTCTTTCACCTTGGAGATGTCAACAGAATCATCTTCGGTGATGATTATGTCATCCACATAAACAAGTAAGATGACTATTAGGCCTTTGATGTTTAAAGGCGTGTCCGGGTGCAACCAAGTTAAGCAGTAAAATTGAATAAGAACACGACACAGAAGAAAATAACTGTTTTAATTGATAATTTACATTTGATACATAGATTCTCAGACAACTGTGTCGTACGGACTTACAACTTGAACAACAAAATAATACATCGTTCCAAACATCATATCCCTTTACTAAAAACAAAGATATATACACCTTGAGCAGGAGTCTTCAAATGCAACTTGGACAGCTTTCAAACTATGAACGAGTCTTCTATGCAACTAGACGGAGCCTTGTTGTTCCTCGGTACGTCTCCCTGTTTCGCAACACATGTAGAGACGTGGATCAGTACATTGTAATGTACTGGTGAGCAACGAATTAACCTAACTAACCAAAATTAACACGGTAATCATGTGAAAACATGCATTATTATAGTGATCTTTCTATCTTTTTCTTAGTTCAATTTACATATCATAAGATGTAAAATATAACAACATAATATGCATCCCTCAATGGTGATTCTTACCATGGCCGATTCTCCTTTTATGCAACAGAACTTACCATGTTCTTCCCTGTGAACAAGATATTATTAGCTAAACAACTTAAATATATGAAGGCCAATGGCATTACAAGCCATCCTAAACTATAACCTAGTTAGACAGCAATCATTTTAGCGCGGTAGCGAACCCCGCTGAAAGTTTCTGAATCACATGTGCTAGTACGTCGACACTGTCACGCCCCGATCTCCAGCAGGCTAAATCGACCGTTCCCGCTAGACGAGAATCACCGCGCCAGCGCTCCCGCGGAACGATCGCTTATCCCATCCGGGCGTGATGCCGCACGAGCATGAGCCACGCCCGTGCAAGGCTGCGGTTCATTAGCTGGCGGTAAGAGTTCTAAGCCACAGAGTCGCACAGATTGTCCGAGTGCAGCGGTAATCATAAACGCATAGGCGATTTGGTACCAGGTTCACTGAGTCGACAATAGCGGAAGCATTGAATAACACAAGTTGAAGTAAAGCAACTCTTTATTGATATAAACAAGTGTTACAGGCGGCGCATAGCCGAGATTACAAGTCGCTCAAGCCTCTCTCTGAAACAGTAAAAGCGTGCCAAGTGGCTACAATTGCGGAATGATTGTACAGGCGATGGTCAGGCGATGTTCACAACATTATGTCTTGTATATGTGCTTCAGTTCCGGACGCAGCGCTGCTTCGGAGTGATCTCCACGCCTTAGCACGCACGAAGGAGCATCCGCACCGAACAAGGTTATCCCGCACCCTGCATACAATCTGGTGGATTATCAGTACATTGAATGCACTGGTGGAAAAGCTACTCACCCGCTCGACAAATCCAAACACGTAATATAGGTTCCGTGCACCAACTATTAAGTTGTCTTTCTAGTTGCCTTAGGATCAGTTTCATGCAAAGATTGAATAGCCTAATTCGTGTGGCAGTGCGCCGTACGATATGAGAGGAAACACGGCAAGACTTACCAACTTACCATTTGGCCTTCCCTGTCCAAGGCAAACATGCTAATTCAAGCACGAACATTCATAATGTAAACCAAGGCAATATCATATGCAAGCACGAGAGTCCTGATCGTTCAGGTGTTCAGTTGTGATGCAATGACTCGCATGCGGATAGCCGCTAAGCGAGGATGAGTTATCTATATGAACATAAGTCACTGGCGTAGCCTGTCACGACCCGATTCCGTGGAATCGTTGGGGCGTCCCCCGAATCGTGATGCCGTGCGGGCCTGGGGTTGCGTCCGCACAAGGCTAAAGTATTTTGCATAACGAGCACATATTCAGAGTACGCAGATAAATTGAAACACAGATTTGAAACATGAAAAAGTTCTCTTTATTGATAATGAACATCTATTACAAACTCTTGAACGAGTCAGCTAATTTGCCGCACGGACTTACAAAAGTATTGACTCAAAATGAGATAGCAGTCATGTACATTACATCCCTTTACTAAACTTCAAAATGATAAAGACCTCCGGGCTGGAGGACGGCTTTCCCACGGAGCTGCATTGTGTATATAGAGTTGCAAGCTCCTTTCTTCAAGTACTTCAAAATAAGGCGCGATCAGGATGCGCCTACAGCTGGACTGGATTCGGGAAGCCGACTTCGGCTCCTCGCTCCGTTCGCCTTAGCGCGGAAAACCTGTTTCAACGAGGGTCAGCATGTCGAAACATACTGGTGAAGACGAGCTAACCGAACTATACCAATCAACATGTTGTTTATATGAAGCATGCATATTATTTGTGGGTTTCTATCTTGCTTTAGTTCATTTACAAGTAAGCAGCATATAGAATTTACTGAAATGAACTTGCTACCGTTCGGTGGCTTTTACCTGCCCGTCTGAACTACCTGCACAATACTTACCATGCCTTCCCTGCTGTAACGCCCCGCAACCGCTCGGAGCGTTACGCTGAATCGGATTGAATAAATCAAATGCTGGTTACATTTTAAAATGTTGGATTTATGGAAAGAAGGATTAATCGAGTTGGTTTCAATGTGCAGATGGCTAGCGGGTTCGATAGAAATCAGGTGTTCGTTCAGAACATTACTGAATAGCTGAATGGAAGCGATAATGCCGTCTTCCTTAATCCGATCGGTCGAATGATTTGGAGAGCACGGCCTGCTCGCACGGTCATACCAGTTGAGTAGATCGCGCTTGCATCGGACCACGGGTTCAAGGGATTGGCCGTATCGGCAGGACAGGATGCCTAACAGGATCAATCATTGTGAGTGGGCTCTTTCCCTTCTCCTCTACTCCTTCATGCCTAATAATTTGGAAAACACGTAAATGGCTTGGACACTTGGGCTGAAACATTGGGAAACACTACACTGAGGCGTGCATAGAGTGTACGTCGTTGGTTTGGTAGGATTGTGGCTTGGAATGATTTATGCGTTGGATAGTTGGATGCGATAGTCGGATTATACATTTAAGGCAGTTGGTTGGATAGCTTGGGATTATGCTTGGTCGGTTGGAATTATACAAGTTGGAATGATACTTTGAGGCAATGGAAATATCGGGAATTCGGGCGAGCGAACGTGCATCCGTGCGCGAGTATCACTTGGTCGCTTTGTCTTGCAAAGCGAGCAGTTGTGGTTCGAAACCGAACTGCATCGGCGAGGGTGTTGTGCCGCTTGATGGGGCATCGTGCCACGAATGGGGCATTGTGCCACTGAAACGGCATTGTGCCATGGGATTTGCTTTAAGCATGGGTGTTGCACCAATTCGGAATACATTGCTGTAAAGCGGCAATGTGAAACACTGGGTATTTTGGTGCCTTGGGCTATATGTTGAGGTCGAGATTTGGATTCCTTGGAAGGATATGTTGGAAGAATGGTTATGGATGTTTGGTTGGATATCGGTTGAACGAGTCTAGGATCGCTTGGTGGGGCGAGAATGTTCGATCCTCTCGTCATACCTACGTGTCTGCATAGTCACGGACAACCTGCGTGGCACAGGGTTTGGTCTCCTCGAACGGGATTCTCCGGGGCACCGGGACCGTTCGGCCATGGAGGAAACAATTTGGGTAACGCGTCTTGGGCGCGGTGCCAGCGGTTGGATGCGATTCAGGTGGGTTAGCTACTTAGCGTTGTTTCGAATAGAACCGCATTGATCAGTCCGATCAACGTCCTTTGTGGCCTTTGGCCAGTGACTTCATATAGAATAAATGTTGGCTTGCTTTACTTTGGTTGGTTTGTGCATCGTATAGGCGCGGCCACCTTGCCTCGGCAAGAGTGTGCACTTGAGTTTGGAATATATAAACTTTGATTGAGGATGGATATTGAGACGAGACTGATGGTTCGATATGTTATCGTTCAAGCGATGGCATTGAGTTAGATGGGTCGGATATATATAAATGCTTGTCGTTTGGTTTGAGATTGAATGCTTGCATGCGTAAACTGCTTTACTGCTTTCCTTAACATGTCATTCATATGCCATGAAACGAATCTAGGATTCAACTAGAAAGATCACCATATAACTGGTTGCATTCACTATTTTACTTAGTGTCGGCTTAGACGAGTGGGTTATCCCGCTCACCAGTACGGCTGTGTACTGACCCACGTTTGTGGGCAATATTTCAGGTACGCAGGCGTAGTGGCGCTGCTTGGATATACGGGACAAGATGTATGAACTGTAAGTACCTTTATGGGCTAGAGAAAAGCGCAAGAGAATTTCATCATCTCCGTGGCATCGCCTTTGTGGCATTGCCTCAGGGCATTTCATTTGGACCCTATCGTGAGCTTCGCTGCGTATACTCTGTTTGTGTGCTTGGTACACTAAACAGCTTCCGCTGTAACTTGGTTGTTTCGATGATAACTTTGGTGTTTGACAACATCGCCTTGTACGAGCGCAACTCCAGGCTCGTACGGCATCACGTCCCGATGGGAACGATTGTCCTGCGGGAGAGCTGTAACGTGGTGATTCTCGTTCAGCAGGGACTATCGAGATTGCGGGAGATTGGGGCGTGACACCTGCCACGAAGACACAAGTTAATTTGCAACAGGTTTAAATATACAATAGATCACTGGCGTATGCCATAATGGACACTAGCCACTGGCGAGAATGGTATGCAGCGAAAGTACAATAGGCGCTACAAACCATCTCGTCCAGCACAATAGACTATACAATAGAGTTCCGTCCGGACCGGATCGGTGCCAGTCCCCAGCAACCGTCCGCAGGAACCAATGACCTTGTGCACAAGTTGTCCGTGATCGAACGGTATGTTTACAAGTTAACAATCCATGCAGTTGAGGCAACAAGAGTACAAGACAAGCAAGTACAAGACAAGCATGTACAAGACAAGCAACAATCCATGATTTATTCCCAAACGAACAAGCATGCATTATGATAACCGTTCACAAGTTCAGTTGACAAGCAATAATTCCAAGTCTATTCCCTTTTTATCTTGACATCTTTTAGTTATTATTGGTATCGTTTGATCGGGGCAACAAGAATGCAAGAGTTTTAGGTGTGAAGACTTGGAAGCAGGGCTAGCTAATCGGGATGGTAGCCACTCACTTAGATGGTTGGAAAGGAGAAGGAATGAGGCGCTTCACGACTCCGCTCGTAAGCCGCCTACTGCTCGATCACCTGCATTGCACGAACAGCTCGATCAATACTCCTTCCACTCTTTCCAAATCTCGAAATTGAAGTGCAATACAATGAACGAAAACAATGAAATCCATCGAAACCGTTCAAGAAAACCCAAACAAATCCAAAACCAACTCAAAGCACGAAAGCAACAAACGACATCGAAATCCGAGGCAACAAAAGATAACAACAGAGAGGTCCCTCCTAACTCTGTCGCTAAGTCGATCCCGGGGGCACGGTCCACTGAATATGAAAATCGATTCCGAAGAAACAAATCCATAACAAGGACGAGTTCTTGTTTCAATCTATCCCGATCGAACGATACCATCTTGTGTTTCTTAGCCGCGCTCCTCGAATAGGAGGAACGGGGCGCTACATCCTACTCAACTAATTGGAAATTTCGTCCCGAAACTTAGGAATATAACCAACCGTTAGGGATTATTTTGCTGGCGACGGCGATCATGACTCAATGAACAATCACGAACTGAATGGTTTGCTTCGCCACAAGCTAGACACAATCCAAGTTTCAGACGACATTTATCCTTCGTGTGCCCCGGTCGCTTGCAGAAGTGACATGTTTGGTTTGAATTTGCTTTCTGCTTCCCGCCGTCATTGTGACGCTTTGCAGCGTTGTTTCCTCTCCCGTTGCTTTGGCGTTTGTGATTGTATGTATGCACAGCGCCGGTAGGAACGTGAGGATAATGCGATTCAAGAGATAGAACGTGATTCATGACTCCCCGCATGGTCTCGTACTGATGAACGACTACGTGCGCATGGATGGCAGGACGTAGACCACTTTCAAACCTTCTAGCTCGACTCGCTGCATCAGGTAAATAGGCCCTAGCGAATTTGGAGAGTCGGTTGAATTCGGCGGAATATTGTTTAACTGTCATGCTGTCTTGCCTCAGTTGCACGAACTCGTTCTCCATCTGACGTTGTACTGGAGGGGGTATAAACTCCTCTTCAAACGCGGTACGAAAAGTCGTCCACGAGATCGCCTCCTCTCCATGGTCAAATTGAAGAGATCGTCGATGCACGTCCCACTAATCGTGCGCGTTAAGGCGGAGCTGTATTTGCGCGCATGCGACGCGTTTCTCTTCGGGGACCTCTAGCAGAGCGAAGTGGTCTTCAAGTTCGGCCAACCAATCTAGAGCAACGATTGGGTCCTCAGTCCCGCTGAATGGAGTGTTGCAGACTTTCTTGAAGTGGCCAAAGTCGAAGGCAGTCGCGTCGCTCGGCCTTGGAATTCGCGGCGTCTCGACTTCAAGCACGGGTTGTTCTACCGGAGTCGTTACTGTTGCAGCGGAATGGTTGGAAGCCAAAGTCTGAACGATCTGTTGCAGGGCATCCACCTGCTTCTGCTAGACTGAGAATCGAGCTTCTATATTGTCTTGAAACTTGAGCTGACTCTCCTCCGCTCGCTTCTCGGCCCGTTCGTAGCGAGCCTCGTCCCTTAGTTGGTTTGCCTCCAACATCCGCAACATTTGCTGGATGGGATCGATGCTTGGCACGGCTCGCTGGCTCTTTGAACTTCCCGAAGTGTCTGAACTACTTTCTTGGCCTTGCGTTTCGTCCGGTGCTAGCGATGCAGATTGCGCTGGAGTCATTCCTTCAAAAGAAGGTAAATTACATTAGGATCATAATGTATTATGGACTTATTGCATGAACGTATCTCATTTTGGCCTAGCGAGTTCAAGAGTTCGTACAGGAATTTGATCGTTAAAGAAACTTTTCCAGTGCGAGAGTCTAAGGAACTTGAATCTGTGCTCTGATACCACTATTTCACGACCCGATTCCGTGGAATCGTTGGGACGTCCCCCGAATCGTGATGTCGTGTGGGCCTGGGGTTGCGTCCGCACAAGGCTAAAGTATTTTGCATAACGAGCACATATTCAGAGTACGCAGATAAATTGAAACACAGATTTGAAACATGAAAAAGTTCTCTTTATTGATAATGAACATCTATTACAAACTCTTGAACGAGTCAGCTAATTTGCCGCACGGGCTTACAAAAGTGTTGACTCAAAATGAGATAGCAGTCATGTACATTACATCCCTTTACTAAACTTCAAAATGATAAAGACCTCTGGGCTGGAGGACGGCTTTCCCACGGAGCTGCATTGTGTATATAGAGTTGCAAGCTCCTTTCTTCAAGTACTTCAAAATGCGGCGCGAACAGGATGCGCCTACAGCTGGACTGGATTCGAGAAGACGACTTCGGCTCCTCGCTTGGTTCGCCTTAGTGCGAAGAACCTGTTTCAACGAGGGTCAGCATTTCGAAACATACTGGTGAAGGCGAGCTAACCGAACTATACCAATCAACACGTTGTTTATATGAAGCATGCATATTATTTGTGGGTTTCTATCTTGCCTTAGTTCATTTACAAGTAAGCAGCATATAGAATTTACTGAAATGAACTTGCCACCGTTCGGTGGCTTTTACCTGTCCGTCTGAACTACCTGCAAAATACTTACCATGCCTTCCCTGCCACGAAGACACAAGTTAGTTTGTAACAGGTTTAAATATACAATAGATCACTGGTGTATGCCATAATGGACACTGGCCACTGGCGAGAATGGTATGCAGCGAAAGTACAATAGGCGCTACAAACCATCTCGTCCAGCACAATAGACTATACAATAGAGTTCCGTCCGGACCGGATCGGTGCCAGTGCCCCAGCAACCGTCCGCAGGAACCAATGACCTTGTGCATAAGTTGTCCGTGATCGAACGGTATGTTTACAAGTTAACAATCCATGCAGTTGAGGCAATAAGAGTACAAGACAAGCAAGTACAAGACAAACATGTACAAGACAAGCAACAATCCATGATTTATTCCCAAACGAACAAGCATGCATTATGATAACCGTTCACAAGTTCAGTTGACAAGCAATAATTACAAGTCTATTCCATTTTTATCTTGACATCTTTTAGTTATTATTGGTATCGTTTGATCGGGGCAACAAGAATGTAAGAGTTTTAGGTGTGAAGACTTGGAAGCAGGGCTAGCTAATCGAGATGGTAGGCACTCACTTAGATGGTTGGAAAGGAGAAGGAATGAGGCGCTTCACGACTCCGCTCGTAAGCCGCCTACTACTCGATCACCTGCATTGAACGAACTGCTCGATCAATACTCCTTCCACTCTTTCCAAATCTCGGAATTGAAGTGCAATACAATGAACGAAAACAATGAAATCCATCGAAACCGTTCAAGAAAACCCAAGCAAATCCAAAACCAACTCAAAGCACGAAAGCAACAAGCGACATCGAAATCTGAGGCAACAAAAGATAACAGCGGAGAGGTCCCTCCTGACTCTGCCGCTAAGTCGATCCCGGGGGCACGGTCCACTGAATATGGGAATCGATTCCGAAGAAACAAATCCATAACAAGGACGAGTTCTTGTTTCAATCTATCCCGATCGAACGATATCATCTTGTGTTTCTTAGCCGCGCTCCTCGAATAGGAGGAACGGGACGCTACATAGCCATTATGGACAGTTTAGTCTCAAGGCAAAATGACGTGCAACGCGGGTGGCGAGCCCCGCTGCATAACACTTTGCCGAGTAACATACGACTATACATACGTCCCGTCCGGATCGGATCGGTCCCAGTGCCCCGGTGACCATCCGCAGAACTCATCATAAACCTTGTGCACAAGTTGTCCGCGACAATGCAGGTCAGGGTCTATCCTTTATCCATAGCTTGACATGATAATCATGAATCTTCATCTTATTCTGAACGAGCATATTGCTCCACGAGCTGGGATTCATTCTGTACATGACACGATCCTCGTTCAGACGCATACTTGGCATGATTATCATTCAAGCGTGATTCTCGTTCAATATTCATTCTTGCTTGATGCATTCCCCTGGTTCGGGGATTTGCCTTGGGTGACCCAACGGTCCCGGATACTTGCAGGTTCAATTGCACAGAAGGACTATTTGATAGTCTCCTGGCTAACAAGAATGCATGCACAATACAATAATGTTAGAGATTCGTAAGCAGGCAAACATGCGTTCCTAAGGAACATAAGCAAACACGTTTGCTCGGACCCGAAGGTAAGCCGAGAGATGAAACCGTAAGGGACTTGGCATGCGAGGGTCTGAATATAAGCAGTGTTTCATTTCCATGTTCTAGCATAAGCAATACAAGTTGGGATTATTCCCTTAGCTAGGTGCGTTGTATTCTTATTAGCATGCAGGGGGTGATTCACCTAGTGACTAGCATGTATCATTTCACATTTTATATGTGCTGGCTAAGCAAAGACATGTTCACCGTAGCCACCCACCTTAGCGATGATTCGCCTCGGTAGAGCGATACGACAAGCGAGCCTCTGAAAGCCTAAGCCGGATCCTATAGGGACAAGTCTGGATATCCTTTGCCCCAAACGAGTATTCTCGCCTGAGCAAAGCGGGTCGGGACATGCACTTCTGCCGTTTGAATTGGCAGTCCGCTGGAACGGAACGGGGTGTTACAGACACAACTATCACTGTTTTCCCTAGGCCGAATCGGTTTCGTGGCCTCGACAACCATTAAAGGAACCAATACATTGTGCACAAGTTGCACATTGGCACACCTAGATCCCGAAGGACCGTGCTGGACGTGATACCGCGCAAGCCTAAGTTGCGCCCGAGTAAAGCAAGCACCGAAACAGGTAATGAAATGTTAAGCCACAGAGTCACACAGATAGTCCCCAACCAGCGAAAGTTAAATAAACACAAGTATGAAATGAAACAAAGCTCTTTATTATATTGAACAAAGGTTACAAAGACACTAGGCCGAATATTACAATTGCTCATGCGCTCTCTACAATGAAACGTGTCAAGCGGCTTACAACTTTGGAAATAATATAATAGGCGATGTTCCAATACATTATGACATGTATAAGTACTTCTCCTCCAGCCGCAACGATCCAAGGCGCTAGAACGAACTCCTCACCGTAGGGCGCACAAAGGGAACGTTGTACCGAAGGAGGTACTCCCGTACCCTATAAGCAATATGGTACATTGAATGTACTGGTGAGGAGGCTTCTCGTCCACTCAATAAAAAAATACGTTCATTTAATTATGTGCACCGACTGATTATGTTATCTTTCTAATCTTGCCTTGTCATTACCACATTTCTAGAATAGAGATATTTTTGTCATTTGCAATATATATATATATATATATATATATATATATATATATATATATATTGTTTATAATTTATATAATGTGTACAATATATATTATTATTAATAATAATATGGGTTAGTGGTCTAGACTTGATGTGACCATTAGACGACTAGCCACTTTTGGGACCCAACTAGACAATCTCCTTCATTAAATTAAAATTTTGTTTTAAGTTTCTATTAGGGATGAAAACCCCATTTATTGGAAAACTCTTCATGAAGTCCTAGAGGACTTTTTGGTCATTGTACATTAGCCAAACCCTAGACTAAGGTAGCCGGCCCTATATAGGAGGAGGAAGCCTCCCTCTAGTTCATTAATAGTTCATGAAGAAAATCCGAGTTTGAGTTCTTCCCCAAATCACCCTCGTTCCTCTTCCAAATTTCAGAAAATCAATCACAAATCCCTCCAATTTTCCTCATCTAAGAAGCCTAGAAGCTTAGGTCTCAAGGAGCATTGGAGGAGAAGAAGTTTGGCTAGAGAATCATTGGTTTACATTGGGAATCCATCTCCCAAGAGGTGAAATTCTGAAATCTCCCTTTTAAATTATGTTTTCATTGTTTTGAGGACCATTAGGAGCCCACTCATGGTTTAGGAATACCCACAAAGGGAGAGAGTGAGTCCCTATTGGTTCCATAGTGTTTTCTTCATAAAGTTGTGTTCATAGTTTGGGAGTTTTATGTTAATGGATGTGTTTTATCTATTCCTTATTATAACTAATTATAATAGTTACAGATAGATATATTTAATTTGCATATTTAATAAAGTATTGGGGGTTTTGTCATGAAGATTGGTAGTGTATCTTAGAGTATCACCTTGGTGCACTCAAAGTGTATGTTAAAATGACTAATAGAGAGTGTAACATATTTAGAGTGCTAATTTCATATGTTATTGAATGCATATATATATATATATATATATATATATATATATCATTTAGAGAGTGTGTTATGTGTAATGACCCGTTCCGTTCAAGTAGACAGCCGATTCAAACGGCACTAGTGTAACGACCCGACCCGCTTTGCTCAGCGAAAAGACTCGTTTAAGGCAAAGGATTTCCAGACTTGGTTCTTCAGGAGTTCAGACTTAGACTTTCAAATGCTCGCTCGGAATATCGCTCGACCGAGACAAATCATCGCTAAGATGGGTGTCTACGATGAACTTGTCTTTGCTTAGCCAGCACACTTAAAATATGGACGATACATGTTAGTCGCTAGGTGATTTACTCCTGCATGCTAATAAAGAATACAACGCACATAGCTAAGGGAATAATCCCATCTTGTATTACTTGTGTTAGAACATGAAAATAAAATTTGGTTTATAACTTGGACCCTCGCATGCTACCTTTGCTTCGTGCAAGTAGACCCCGCTATGCCTCGAGTAGATCGATATATACTCTTCGTAGTGCACTGTTTCACTTATTTACACTGCATGTTCCTAGATTATGTCGCTCGGTATGTCCCTTTACGGTTTTACTCCTCGCTTTACCTTTAGACCCGTGCCAACGTAAATGCTTATGTTCACACAAATGCAATGCTTGCCTGCTTATGTTAACTTGTACTTGTTGCCTCGTTTAGTGCTTGTCACATAATTAATGCCACAATCAAGTAAATACTATCTTGTCTTCCATTCATCTACGTTTATCGAAAGACTATCGAATAGTCGTTCCGTGCAAGTATAAACCTGAAAGTATTCGGGACCGTTAGGTCGCCAAGGCAATTCTCGAACCAGGGGATTGGCACCAAATCAATAATCCAAGAATCACAGCTCGTGGAGTAATACTCGTCCCAAACTGAATTAAATGGCTAGGGAGTCGATATATAATTGTGAACAATCATGCCTCGAACTTGTACCTGATATATCCTGCCTTGAACTCGATCATATACCTGACCAGAGGCCCGGAAGATTAGAGACTTGCATGGTCACGGACAACTTGGTGCCCAAGGGAGATCTTCGAATCTCGTTCCGCGGACGGTCTCTGGGGCACCGAGCCGATCCGACCGGTCGAAACCTCCAAACTGTAGTCGCCTGCGTCGGACGGGATGTGTGTAATGCCCTATGTACCTCTTGCACACCATTCTGCCCTGAGACTACACCGTCCTCTATGGCGTCGTGCCAATAACCTCATGTTCATATAGATAAGTCATCCTCGCTTAACGGCAGCCCGCGTGCGAGTCCTCTAAGCCGATTTTTAGAGCACTGATTCGGATTTTGGTTTCATATGCAGACTTTTACGCTAAACTTTCTGAGGTCGATATCTCGCCCTGATGCAAATAGAAGCACAGAGTCAAGTATCGTGCAACCTAATCAGTGGATTAGTCCAGAGCAATACAGAGATAGCGGGACTTAAGCGATGGTGCAGTCTTCCTAAATCCACTCGGATCAGATGATAGAGAAGTACGACCTGCTCGCATAGTTATACCAGTTAAGTAAATCGTACTTCGCATCAGACAACAAAAATTAGGGATAGGTTGTATCGACTCAGGTGAAGCGATAGGCTGTTTCGGCTAGACAGAACGGCTAGGCAGATGAGTATAAGGTAGGCGGGCCCTGACCCTTCTCCTCTACTCCTTCATGCTTAACAAAATACATAGTTTCGTGCTAACGATATCATAGATTTAACGTGCGTGGCTCGGAGAAACATAAGTCGTAACATACGTTCAACACTAAGACGGAACATTGAAACAAAGTATATCGAGGCGTGCATCAAGAATACGAGTATCGAACGGGAATGCTTCGTTAAGCGAGGCAAGCAGTTATGGCGCAACGCTACGAAATTGCCTGTAGGCGAGAGATGGAAACGTGCATCCGTGCACGGGAATCATAAGAACGTTTCGTCAAGCGAAGTGTGCAGTTGTTCGAAACGTGCAACTGTGTCAGAAGGGGCACGGTGCCTATAGAACTATTGGGAAGGAGTGGCATTACGGAACATTGTGTCGAGAAACGGCATGGTGCCTTGTATCATCGAACGATTATTATCATGAGTATCATATGGTGGGGTGAGAAGGTGTGTACCTTGTCATACCTACATTATCGAGAACGTTGTATGGTCACGGACAACCTGTGCACAGGGTTTAGTAGTATTCCTGAACGAGAGTCACCTAGAGACCGGGACCGTTCGGTCTAGGAGAAAATTTGAGAGTGCTCTCCTAGCACGGTATAGCGAGGCATTTCACTGAGGCGTTGCAACCTTCAGGTAGATGGCGCGTCGCTTACCACGGATCATGTTTTGAACGCGAGCATTTACGGGACCTACAGTTGAGGCGTTACAACCAAAGTATATTGGTAGGCGGCCCCAGATATTGTATAAAGTCCAATATGGCTCGGCCAGTGACCTTCATATAGATAAGTTGCAGTGGGCTATCGAATGTTTCAACCAGGAGGATGAATGTCACCTTGCGTCGAGCAAGAGTGTGCACATTGGCTATATTTAGAGTCGCTAGTGCGCGAGGCGACTCAACGTGTTTCATTGGTTACCAATTCCCGATAGAATCCACCTATCCATCTTTCTAAGTCTAGATCAGTAATTTTCGATTCAAATTTCTAAGTCACCAATCTCAATCATAAATTCTAAATTGTTCGACACAACTCATGTATTCGATCATAAATCTACTGAGCATAACTTGCTTTAATTTCGACTAACTCATCCCCGATACTCACTTCCGATTCACTTGTATCCTCGACTCGCTTTTGCATCAAACCATAAGTCAAAACGATCCTCAAATTCACCAAGTCATTTCATCGTTACACCTTTGTGTCATCCAAGTCATAGATCGATCCAAGTTTTCCTCCTAACCATCAGTCTCGTTACGGCGAATCCAAATCCTTCATAAGAAATTTTGCCATCCATCAAGTCGTGTTCATCTAATAATCATTCAAGTCATCATCAACATTCGTCTAGCTAAGTCATTCGAAACTTCAATATTATCGTTCGATCAATCCGTAGTCCACATCTAGTATACCTCAAAACAAAGTCTGTCAAAGTTTCAATTCAATAATCTACTTTTCATCCAATTAGAAAATCTTCGAGCCAAAGTCTGTTTATCCTCGATGCGTTTCAATATCCTCAAGTATATTCACGCAACCATGAAATCATTCCTTCGCGTAACATATTTTTTCGTTTCATCCCATGCTATCTTCCTAACTAGATTCAAGATTAACTCGTTCAAACTCAAGATCAAATTTGCTATCGTCCATCCCATCCAAACTTCAAGACCAAATCCTTTATCGTCTATATCTCATATCATCGAACCACACTATTCTTCAACATGCATCAATCCGTGCTATCTTCCAACTATTGATATTGTATCAACTTATCCAAATTCAAACTAAATCGTTCGCATGTAAACTTCGTTCCATCGAGCAATACCTTCTATCTTTAGAACCCGTTTTGTATCCTCAATCGAATTTCCAATCGCGCTATCGTTCCATTGCACTAACTTCGATCGCATCCTCGAATCTTTAATCTCAACTCTAAGTTTTGTTCCATTTGATTTAATCTGAAATCGCACGTACGATCCACTAAGTTCCTTGACCAAGATATTCATTTTGTACTTTGAATCGCTATCCGATATACTCTCATTATTCACTCGACACATCCTCGATCGTTCGAGCCAATCTCGTACAACACACTCGGTTTTACGGCTAGCTAAGTATTATTCGTTCTAGGCTTTGCATCAACACATCGCTTGCTGATCGACTCGTTGCTACCCCAAAATCCTCGATCCGTCGAACGTCTCAAAGTTACCCCATACACCACCCAGGGTTCAAACCATTATTAAATCCTCAAAATCAATTTCGCAACGTCTACTTGAATATCTAACCGATTCATCCAATAAAATTTCAAGCACGATCCTCGATATTCGCTTAGCGATATCGTCTTCTAATAGCACATCTATTGATCCCTATCCAAAAATCCCATGATTTGAATCCAACTTATTCTCGTCCAAACGACATTCTGATATCGTACAGAAACACTCAAACCATGTCTAATATGTAATGCCTATTGCCCAGCCAACAACGACATTCTGATATCCGTACTGACTCTCGTTGAAACAGGTTCCCCGCACTAAGGAGATCCGAACGAGGAGTCGAAGTCATTTCTGCAATGGGCATCTCAGTAGACCCAAAGAAAATAGAAGCCATTGTGCAGTGGAAATTGTCGGAGTCAGCTAGCGATATACGAAGTTTCCTTGGTCTGGCGGGCTACTACTGGAGATTCATTAAAGATTTTGCAAAAATTGCATCGGCCCCGACTCAGCTCACTCGGAAGGGAGTAACGTTCGTGTGGACGGACGACTGTGAAGCTTCGTTTATGGAGCTAAAGCAGCGCCTCGTCTCAGCCCCAATTCTTACCCTTCCGGACGGACCGGACGACTTCAAAATATATAGTGACGCCTCAGGTAAGGGATTGGGATATGTCCTTATGCAAAGGGACAAGGTGATAGCCTTCGCGTCGAGGCAGCTAAAGCCTCACGAGAAGAATTACCCAACACATGATCTTGAACTAGCAGCGGTGGTGTTCACGCTGAAACTGTGGCGCCACTACCTTTACGGTGTACCGTGCGAGATCTATACAGACCATAAGAGCTTAAAATATATCTATACACAAAAAGATTTGAATCTTCGCCAACGGCGCTGGCTTGAGCTCCTTAGCGACTTTGACCTCATGATCAGATACACGTCTGGCAAGGGAAACGTTGTAGCTGATGCACTGAGTCGAGTGTTCGTTGGAAGTTTGGCTATTGATGACAAGCTGCGCCGAGATCTTGAATCTTTGGGCATTACACAACTAATCAGATACAAAAAGGGGGCGCAAGTGGCTCAACTGCGCCTCAGCCTGACTTGTTACAAAAAGTCAAGACCGCTCAGAAGGATGACCTATTCCTGCAAAAGATGCAAAGTCTTATCTCAGCAGAAAAGGCAACCGACTTTGCGATAGGCACGGACGGGATGATCCGAGTGAAGGGAAGACTGTGCGTTCCAGACGATGCGGCCCTCAGAAAGGAGATACTCACGGAAGCTCATTATGCTAGTTATACTTCTCATCCGGGTAGTACCAAGATGTATCGAGATCTCCGTACGATATTTTGGTGGCACGGCTTGAAACGAGATGTGGCGTTGTTCGTGTCGCATTGCATGACTTGTCAAAGGGTTGTAACACCCCGTTTCGCTCAAGCGGACAGCCGATTCAAACGACAAAAGTGCAATGTCCCGACCTGCTTTGCTCAGGCGAGAATACTCGTTTGAGGCAAATGATATCCAGACTTGTCCCTACAGGAGTTCGGCTTAGGCTTTCAGAGGCTCGCTCGACGTATCGCTCAACCGAGGCGAATCATCGCTAAGGTGGGTGGCTACAGTGAACTTGTCTTTGCTTAGCTAGCACACAAAAAATGTGGAACGATACATGCTAGTCGCTAGGTGAATCACCCCATGCATGCTAATAAGAATACAACACACCTAGCTAAGGGAATAATTCCAACTTGTATTGCTTGTGCTAGAACATGAAAATGAAATATTGCTTATATTCAGACCCTCGCATGCAACCCTAGATCATGTCGCTCGAAAAGTCCCTTACGGTTTCACCTCTCGGTTTACCTTCGGGCCCGAGCCAACGTGTTTGCTTAAGTTCCTTAGAAACGCGTGCTTGCCTGCTTACAAATGTCTAACGTTATTGTATTGTGCATGCATTCTAGTTAAGCCAGGAGACTATCAAATAGCTCTTCTATGCAATTGAACCTGCAAGTATTCGGGACCGTTAGGTCACCAAGGCAATTCCCCGAACCAGGGGCATGCATCAAGGCAAGTGAATACCGAACTCAAATCACATCAAGTTTACCTCTGAACGAGAATCCTGTCAAGCAAACAATGCTCGTTCAAAGCGGAATTAAAAGATTGTACTCGTGTTATGGATTGTCTTGTTAAAGATGTAAATTTGGACAACCCTAGAGACCTGCACGTCGCGGACAACTCGGAAACGAGGTATAGTTCCACAGACGGTCACCGGGGCACTGGGACCGATCCGATCCGGATGGAACTCAACTCGATTGTACAGTCTATTGTGCTGGGTCCTTTATGGCTATGCCAGCAACAATTGTTCATATAGATAAGTCATCCTCGTTCAGCGGCTATCCGCGTGCGAGTTATTGCATCGCGTCAAAAGAACAGCTGAACACCCGAACGATCATGATACAACAACACTCGTGTTTGCATATGATATTGCCTCGATTTCATATATTCTGCTCGTGCTTAAATTAACTTGGTTTGCCTTGGACAGGGAAGGACAAATCGGTAAGTTGGTAAGTCTCCACAGCGCACTGCCACACGAGTTAGGCTATTCAATGTTTGCATGAAACTGATCCTAAGGCAACTAGAAAGACAACATAATAGTTGGTGCACGGAACATATATTACGTGTTTGGTTTTGTCAAACGGGCGAGTAGCCTCCCCACCAGTGCATTCAATATACTGATAACCCACCAGATCGTTTGCAGGGTGCGGGAGAACCTCGTTCGGTGCAGATGCCTCCTTCGTGTGTGCTAAGGCCAGGAGTCCACCCTGAAGCCTTGGAGCGTTGCGTCTGGAACTGAAGCACATATACAAGACATAATGTTGGAACATCGCCTGATCATCGCCTGTACAATCATTCCACAATTGTAGCCACTTGGCACGCTTTTACTGTTTCAGAGAGAGATCTGAGCGAATTGTAATCTCGGCCAAGCGCCGCCTGTAACACTTGTTTATAACAATAAAGAGTTGCTTACTTCTACTTGTGTTATTCAATACTTCCGCTATTGTCAACTCAGTGAACTTGTTACCAAATCGCCTATGCGTTTATGACTCCGCTGCAACTCGGACAATCTGTACGACTTTGTGGCATAGAACTCTTACCGCCAGCCAATGAACCACGGCCTTGCACGGGCATCGCTCACACGCTCGTGCGGCATCACGCCCAGATGGGTCAAAGCGATCGTTCCGCGGTAGCGCTAGCGCGGTGATTCCCGCCTAGCGGGAACGGCCAATTTAGCCTGCGGGAGATCGGGGCGTGACAAGGGTAAAGGCAGAGCACCAGAAGCCGGACGGAGAGATACAGAACCTCGCTATACCGGAGTGGAAATGGGAACATATAACAATGGATTTCATTATTGTCTTGCCAAAGACGCAACGGAGGAATGATGCCGTCTGGGTTATCGTCGATCGACTCACCAAGTCAGCTCACTTTCTGCCTATCAAGTCTACTTCGAGTGCCAACCGCTTGGCTCAGATCTACCTCAACGAAATCGTTCGGCTCCACGGCGTGCCCGTATCCATAGTCTCCGATAGAGATGGTCGATTCATATCGCGTTTCTGGGAAAGCCTGCAGTCATCAATGGGGACGAAGTTGAAGTTCAGCTCCGCCTACCATCCACAGACAGACGGCCAAACGGAACGTGTCAAACAAATCCTCGAAGACATGTTATGACTCTGCGCCTTGGACTTGAAGACGAGTTGGGACTTGCATCTACCGTTAGCTGAATTTGCATACCACAATAGCTTTCAATCCAGCATTCAGATGGTGTCGTATGAGACGTTGTATGGACGGAAGTGCAGATCCCCGATCTGTTGGGAAGAAGTTGGAGAACGGCAGATCCTTGGCCCTGAACTTGTGGAGCAGACTGTCCAAAAGATTCGTTTGGTTCGGGAACGGTTAAAGGTAGCTCAGAGTCGCCAAAAGAGCTACGCTGATACGCATCGACGGCCGCTTGAGTTCTTCGAAGGAGATCGGGTATTTCTCAGTCTCCCCCATGCATGGAGTCACCAGATTCGGAGCAAAGGGAAAGTTAAGTCCAAGATTTGTCGGTCCGTCGAGATACTAAAGCGAGTTGCCTCAGTTGCATATCAGATTGCCCTACCACCGTCACTGTCCGAAGTGCACGATGTCTTCCATGTTTCTCAACTTAGGAAATATGTGTACGACCCGAGCCATGTGATAAATCTTGATCAACTGGATCTTAAGGCAGACTTGACATATGTCGAACCACCTGTGCAAATTTTAGATCATAAAGAAAAGTTGCTTCGAAGTCGCTCGGTTCCTCTCGTGCGCGTGCTTTGACGAAATCATTCGATTGAAGAATCCACTTGGGAGCTTGAATCTGAGATGAGGGAAAGGTTCCCTTCATTGTTTCCTAGTGGTAGGTTCTATTCCTAAGTTTCGTGGACGAAACTTCCAATTAGTTGGGTAGGATGTGGTGTCCCGTTCCCCCTATTCGGGGAGCGCGGCTGAGAAATATAAGACGGTATCGTTCGATCGGGATAGATTAAAACAAGATCTTATCCTCGTTATGGATTTGCTTCTTCGGAATCGATTCCCATATTCAGTGGACCGTGCCCCCAGGATCGACTTAGCGGCAGAGTCAGGAGGGACCTCTCCGCTGCATCTTTTGTTGCCTTAGTTTTCGCTGTCGCTTGTTGCTTTCGTGCTGTCACGACCCGATTCCGTAGAATCGTTGGGGCGTCCCCCGAATCGTGATGCCGTGCGGGCCTAGGGTTGCGCCCACACAAGACTAAAGTATTTTGCATAACAAGCACATATTCAGAGTACGCAGATAAATTGAAACACAGATTTGAAACATGGAAAAGTTCTCTTTATTGATAATGAACATCTATTACAAACTCTTGAACGAGTCAGCTAATATGCCACACGGGTTTACAAAAGTGTTGACTCAAAATGAGATAGCAGTCATGTACATTACATCCCTTTATAACTTCAAAATGATAAAGACCTCCAGGCTGGAGGACAACTTTGCCACGGAGTTGCATTTGTGTATGAAGAGTTGCAAGCTCCGGTCTTCAAGTACTTCAAAATGGGCGCGATTAGGATGCGCCTAACAGCTGGACTGGATCGGGAAGACGACTTCGGCTCCTCGCTCGATTCGCCTTAGTGCGGAGAACCTGTTTCAACGAGGGTCAGCATGTCGAAACATACTGGTGAAGGCGAGCTAACCGAACTATACCAATCAACACGTTGTTTTAATGAAGCATGCATATCTTTGTGGGTTTCTATCTTGCCTTAGTTCATTTACAAGTAAGCAGCATATAGAATTTACTGAAATGAACTTGCCACCATTCGGTGGATTTTACCTGACCGTCTGAATCACCTGCACAATACTTACCATGCCTTCCCTGCCACGAAGACACAAGTTGTCACGCCCTAATTTCGGCTAATCGATAATCGTCCCCCGGGCGTGATGCCGTGCACGCGTAGGGCGCGCGTGCACAAGGCCTTAGGCATAAGGATATTCTTTAGAACAATGCAACAGAGTAGACATATAAGATAACACAAGGTTGAGGCATAGAAAAGTTTCTCTTTTATTCATAATGAACATCTTTTTACATCGCTTGACTCAAAAGTATAAAATGCCCCACGGGCTTACAAACTTGGACGCAAAATAAGATAGCCGATCCATACATTATGTCCCTTTACATAGTTTCAAAAACACAAAACACCTTGGGTGCGAGTAAGCACCATCGCCTTAGCGATATTCAGCAACGGAGAGAGTGAAAGGCTTCTAGCTTGAGCCTCCAAAAGTCTTGGCCACGAACCGCCAAGGATCCCAAAAGTCCGGAGAGAACTTCAGCTCCTCGCCGCGTTGCCTTGCGCCGGGGAACCTGCTACAACGAGGGTCAGTACTTCGAAAAGTACTGGTGAAGGCTAGCTGCTCAACTTTACCAAGCTCATGAGATGAGATCTAATGAGTATGCTACAATTATGTTCTTAGGTGGGTTTCTATTCTTGCCTAGATCAGATTTCATTTAGCAGGTATGCAAGAACAAAATAACATAACTTCACATGCCACCGTTCGGTGACTTTACCTGAACCGTCTGAACCACCTGTACAACTTACCATAGCCTTCCCTGTCACGAAGACATAGTTAGTCTGCACAGTTTAAATATACAACAACAACATCTCTTGGTTGGACGGGGGATGGATCGGCTGACATTCCGCCTCAGGTAGCTAGCCTTTGGCGGACGCACGGACCCATCCAAGCGCTAGGACTACACTAGCAAATGTTCTACCCAGGTCGAAGCGGTCCCGGTGCCCCGGCGACCGTTCGTAGAACGTTACCCCTTGTATACAAGTTTGTCCAACACCAATCCACCAAACCCATAGTTAACACATAAGAATTTAAAGAAACGGCATGTACGGAACCGCTTTACTGTGCTACCATAATCAACCAACAAGTTATATGCAATAACATTCAGCAGTTTAAAGAAGAACAACTTGTGCTATAAATAAGTGCCGATCAATTAATATACCCAACGAACGTGCATGCGTCAATGAATTTATGCAAGGTTCTGAATGACAAGCAATGAATGTTCCAAGCCTACTTCTTATCTTTTCATTCAACTTTATATATATTTGGTATCGTTTGAATGAATGCACAACTGAGTCAATTTTTATTATGAACGGAGCCTTTGGAAAGAAGGAGCTTATCGAAATAGAGCCACTCACAAGTTGGTTGAATAGGAAGAAGAAGGAGAGATCTCTAAGACTCCGCTCGCGCGTCGTCTACACGATCACCTGCACGCACCAACGGATGATCAATACCTCCTGCTTCGGTCTCCAAGGCTCGATACGAAATACGAAATCCTAAGAACGAAAGCAATGAAATCCATTGAAACCGTTCAAGAAAACGCAAGTCATAAAACCAACAAGAAAGCAACAAAGCGGCACAAAAACGGACAAGAAACCAACGCAACGGAAAGGCCCCTCTCGACTCTGCCGCCGAGTCCATCCTCGAGGCACAATCCATTGTATATGGGACCTGATTCCGAAGAAACCAATCCATAACGAGGAAAGGATCTTAATTCAATCTGTCCCGTTCGGACGGTCGTAAGTATTTCTTGGCCGCGCTCCCCGAATAGGGGGAACGGGACATTACATCATAACCATCCAAAAGAAAGTTTCGTCCCGAAACTTAGGAATAGAACCTACCACTAAGGAATAATGAGGGGAACCTTTCCCTCATATCAGCTTCAAGTTCCCAGGTCGACTCCTCGACCGAGTGGTTCCGCCTATTCGGGGAGTGGCATTACATTGATAATGAACATCATTTACAAACTCTTGAACAAGTACAAAAGGTTGTCGCACGGCTTACAAAAGCGGTGAGATAGTCGTCCGATACATTACATCCTTTTACAAAAACTTCAAAAGATAATACACCTTCGGGCTAAGCAATCGCGTTGCCACGGAGCAGCATAAGATATGTGCACGAGCTCCGAAATTAGAACACACTTCAAAAGGGCACGAACAGGACGCGCCGATAGGTGGACTGGATTAGAAGTCGCCTCAGCTCCTCGCAGGATCGCCTTGACGCGGAGAACCTGTTGCAACGAGTCAGTACATCGAAATGCACGGGTGAAGGCGAGTTAACCCAGCTATACCAATCAACACGTTATTTATGTGAAGCTTGCAATTTATTATGTGGTCTTTCTATCTTGTCTTAGTTCAAGTTACAAGCATGCAATAGATATGAAAATTTACTGAAATAAGCATGTCAACGTTCAGTGACTTTTATATGTCGTCGATGCATCTACCTGCACAAGACTTTCCATATTCTTCTCTGCCACGAAGACATCATTACTTTGAACAGATACATAAAATCGAAGGGGTCACTGGCATGATGCCATAGTGGACGGATTATAGTCTCGGGACGGAATGGTATGCAACGCAAGGAACAGGGACGCTACACGTCATCCCATCCAAAGCAAGCGACTATCAGGAAGTTTCGTCTAGACCGAATCGGTGCCAGTATCCCAACGACCGTCTGCAGGAACTAGAGACCTTGTGCACAAGTTGTCTGTGACCGAACGGCGTCTAAAACTAAGTTATCAACGAGCAGATCAAGACAATACAGGCACGAGACAAGTAACATGGCATGATCTGATTTGTATAGTCCTCCTATTTAGTTTATCGCATAGTAAAGTGTGTTCTATACATAGTACAATAATAGAAGAATATATTCTAACTAGAATTGAAATATGATAAAAGAACATTCTACGCGAACTAACATGCAACAGTGTAATCGTTCACAAATCTGATTGACAAGCATCAAGCATTCCAAGTCTATTTCATTTTTATCTTAATATCTTTTAGTTATTATGGTATCGTTTGATCGAAACAATCAAGAGAACAAGATTATTAGGTATAAAGACTTGAAAGAAGAGCAAGCTAATCGGGATGGTAGCCACTCCACTCACGAGTTGGTGGAGGTAAGAAAATTAAGAGGTTTTTCAAGACTCCGCACGAGCGACGTCTACGCGATCACCTGCATTGCCACGAACAGATGATCAATATCTCTACCCCTCTTTTCCAAGTTCGAAACGAAAGTGCAGTTCAACGAACGAAAACAATGAAAACCATCGAAACCGTTCAAGAAAACGCAAGCTCGAAAACCAACTCGAAAGCACGAAAGCAACAATGCGACAGCGAAAACTAGGCAAAAAAACTTGCAGTGGAGAGGTCCCACTTGACTTTGCCGCTAAGTCCGTCATTGGGACACGGTCCACTGAATATGAAAATCGATTCCGAAGAAGCCAATCCATAACGAGGAAAGAATCTTGATTCAATCTATCATGATCGAACGATACCGAAAGTATTTTTTAGTCGCGCTCCCCGAATAGGAGGAACGGGACACTACAACTTACTGAGCTCCCAAAGCTCTCTTCTTCTGCTTTACTTGTCATATTGTAATTCCCTAGTTCGGGCACTGCCTTGGTGACCTAACGATCACAAAGTCTTTCCAGGTTTTTCCATTACTTGGCTCGGAACGACTATTTTGATAGTCTTTCTGCCTCAAGTGAGTGAACCATATATGTTAAGTGCACCAAAACCGTGGCATAGTTTGTGTGACCTGCATTGCAACAGTGCGTCGATAAATACTACTGAGGCATAAGGAAAATCTCTACTTGTACAATGAAACGCACAAAAAAAATTATTTCTAGCAGCAGGTTACCTTCCATATTCTATGTAACGTGATATAAGTTAGGATTATTTCCTTAGTTAGATTAGTTCAACTCATTATTAGTATGCAATAAGTGAATTTGTCTAACGACTAGCATGTATCGTCCATATTTTAAATGTGAAGGCCAAGCAAAGACAGGTTCATCGGAGCCACCTATACGAGCTAGAACTCGCATCGGCCGAGCGGAACTCCGAGTGAACCGCTGAATTCTCCAAGTCCGAACGTCGTTGCGCCATTTGAATCATCTTGTTGAACTGAGCGAAGCGGGTCGTTACAGAATGCACTAATGAGGAGGCTTCTCGCCCACTCAACAAAACCAACACGTCCATTTAGTTATGTGCACCAACTGATTATGTTATCTTTCTAATCTTGTCTTAGGATCAGTTTCATGGCATAGTAAACGTAAAGCATACTCATGTGGCAAAGTGAATGAAATATAAGAGGAAACATAACACAACTTACTAATTTACCAATCATCCTTCCCTGCCCAAGATATATCAAGTTAAACAAGCATATATATATATATATATATATATATATATATCATGAATCAAAAGGTCGCATATAAAAACTTAAAGTGTCTTGAACGTATCCTTGCCACAGACCTGTTACGCTTGAACTATATAGTGTACCGTGCCTTCATTCTCTAACTATATGATGTGTCGTGCATCCTTTTCTTGGACAATTAACGACCTACACGAGATGTGTCGTGTATCTGTTACTTGCCTCAAGTCCATATGACTCGCACACGGATTGCCGCTTAGCGAGCCTCTAAATCTATATGAAAAGGGTTACTGGCACCACAAGCATCCTAGACATCAGCCTGGTTTAGAAGATGAGCGTGCAGCGCAGGTAGCGAACCCCCTTACAGACCCCCGAATCCCTTAGTGTTAGTACTCTTAGCACGGGTGCTTGGTTCTTCCCGGGCCGACAAGATCCTGATGCCCCGACGATCGTTCGAAGAACTCTTAACCTTGTGCACAAGTTGTCCGCGACCATACAAGTCTCTTATCTTCTTCCTTCTGTTGTACTGTTCAAACCATTCTCTTTTCTCAAATTTTACTGGGCTCCAGAGCCATTCTTCTATCTATGTTTTACTATCTTTATACAGCTCCCGATACAGGAACTGCCTTGGCGACCCAACGGTCCCGAAGCCTTTCCATGTTTTCCATTATTTGCTCGGAACGACTATATTGATAGTCTTCCAGCTCTCTTTTCTCTTCGTGATGATCCTCTTCTTGATTGGACAGAAGTATGTCCTCGTTGTCTTCTCTCTCTTGTCTTCTTTTTCTTTTCTTTTGACTTTTCTCTTCGTGGCGATGCTCTTCTTGATTGGAGACACGCTCGTATCCGTCTTCTCAAGCGCATGCTGCTCAACTCCTCCTTCGAACCCCTCTTCTTCCTCCATCTCTTCCTGGGATCGACCAGACCGGGAGGCGATATGGGAGGGGTAGATGTCCACGGTCTTGTGCTTGGATAGCACAGCGTCGTCACTGATGCCAATATCTTCGTCATTTTTAGGATTTGTAGAGAGACGGAGAGAGTGGGAAAGAAGAAATTAAGGGGTTTGGGGAGGGAGAGTGGGTTTCGACATGAAAATGGAATCTCTTTAGGAGAACAGAAGAGGCACAGCTATTATCCAATTGATATAAGGGTTCATCCATGAATCAATGCTCATTCTTTAGTCAAAAAATTTGTTGGTCATGGTAACTTTTCAAAAACATTTGATAGAACTATTTCAATCTTAAGATAGATGATTCTACTTTAGCTTTTTTTTTAAACCAAACCAGATTTAGGATAGGTTTGGGATTAGTTCTTGGAGGTTGCTTATATGTTTTTTTCTTTCTTAGAAAGCAGATTTAGGCTTTTTAATAATAAAAGCTTATCAAAAAAATGAAAAGTTAGTTCAATTTTGAGGCAGTTTTCGACAACATCCTCCCACCTTCTGTCAAAAAAAGCTTCTATGGCTATTTTTGAAAAGCAGCAGCAATTCCAAACCAAGCCTTATTGTTGGTTGTCTATGCTTTTTCCTTGTAAAGTGGTTCAAGACTGTTTGGTAACATCTTATAAAAAAGAAATTGAAAAGTTAATTCAAATTTGGGTAACTTTTGATAGCAGTCTCCCACCTACTGTAAAGTGGCTTCTTGAAAATTAGTAGCAATCCCAAACCAAGCCTTAAGGGTCTGACCTGTCAACCCACAATTTTAAAGGGGTTTGGATCAAGTCTAGAAGGGTTGACTTGTCTGACCAGCTTAATAAAATAGTCAAATTTTGTGTCGAGGATGGTGACCCATCTGACTCAATGTGACCAACATGACCAGTTTATTGGACGAGTTTGATTCGAATCAACACGTCTATCAAAGCTTGATCTGAATTTCAACGTCATAACAATTCAACATGTTTCTAGCAACTACTCAATTTCAAAAAATTAAGGACCAAGCAAATAAAAGAACACATTATGACAAAACATAGAAGAAAATTTCAACTTCCGTAATTAGAATTGCAGCCAAATTGGCTATAACAAAAGATACAATTTTTTGGAAGGATTTGCAACATTTGTTGCAGCAGTTACAACATTTACAGCATTCCAAACACTAAAAATGATGTAATTGCAGCAAAATATGTTGCATGGATCCCCATTTATAGGTAAGGTAACTAACAGCCCTAAGTAGAATTCCATAAGAAAGAATATTAATCTGGATCTAACGTTTAAATGGTTCGAGCCAAGTTGGCGCATTTTAAATGAGTTGGAGTCTGGTTACCATAAACAAGCCAGACAAACGGGTGGAAGACAAAAATCTTACCCAACCTAAACCCGAGTAGCCATCGCGGGTATAGTAGTGAGACCTGCAAGAGTGCAGATACAGATGAAGCATAAGCGGTAATGCCAGAGAAACGAGGGAGGTGAGGTGGAATGCGGTAGGAAGCATCAACAACGGTTTGAAAAGCAGCAGTTAGCAAAGCACCAGTCATAAAACTGTTGTCACCTAGTATCGGTGAAGCAACTGTAAGGTCGGTTGAAAAAGACGAACCAATGAGGATCAGGTGGCTACCCATATAACTAGTTTGAGCTAGACTTCAAAATCGATCCAGTGTAGACAGCATTTATAGAAACCTAAAAATATAGGGGTTACTAAAAGGATCGAGATCCCCTAATGTCTATTAAATTTGAGAGATGAAATAATATTGGAGATATTAAAGCATACTCATTTTATTGAATCAATATCTAGAATATTATTATATTGTAATCAATATCTTTATCAATGTCAATATCTCGTAATGTCCAATAATGCCGTGCAAATATGAACAAATACATGAGATATGGGAATTCTTGGTGACTAAAGTCTCGTGCATATATGTAATATCATGTCGAAAATTCGATCTTCATGTTCGGAGAAACAGGGCATGCTCAAGTTCAAGTCAACCAAACTTAAATTGACAATATATTTTGAATAAAGTCAGCAATGTAGCAACATGTTGGTTTTCTCCAAATAATTAGTTTCTCTACAAATGTTGAGCAGCCACCGTCATACTTGAATAGCAATGTCAGATTATGTTCTAGCGTATCTTTTTTCGAAAGATAATTTTTGAAAAATTGTTGGCTAAACATATTTCAACCAAATTATGGAAACATGTCTTTATATCAAAAAGAAAGTATAGTCGCAAATATACATTTTTAAAACATGATTTCTTTAATTATATCGCATTTCGTGTAGCAACTAGGTCCCAAAAAAATTCTATAAAATATTTGATACGAAGAAGAAATGTACCATTCTCATATCGCAAATATGTTTTTGCACGATCACAACAAAGCAAAATCACTTTAAACCATGTTTTGGATCTCTTTGAAGCTTAGAGTGGGAGAACCATATTAGAGTGGGAGAACCATATCCAACATAAGTGTAGAGAAAGTGGTATCCGACATGAGTGCCAAGTCATACTTATTAGACAATACTTTAGAGCTTTGTATACACTCGTTTTAAAAGTCTTAAAAATAACTTTAAACCATGTTTTGGGTCTCTTTGAAGCTTAGAGTGGGAGAACCATATCCCACATGAGTGTAGAGGAAGTGGTATCCGACATGAGTGTCAAGTCATACTTATTAGACAATACTTTAGAGCTTTGTATACGCTCGTTTTAAGTCTTAAAACATGTGTTGCTTTAGTTACCCTGTTTTGGCAATATTTCTAAAGCTAGCAACTTTTTAGAGACTAGATTAAATTTATACCGTTCTCTCGTATCTCTCATGCCAGCGGCGCTTCGCTTCTTCTTGGGGAACCGGATCCCCGACGAAACAGCAGTCTCCGTCCTCCTCGACATTGTCTTCTTTTCTCTTCACGGCGATCCTCTTCTTGATCGGAGACACGCTCGTAACCGTCCTCTCGAGCGCTCGCGGCTCTCCTCCTCCTCCTCCTTCGAAGAACTCCTCCTCCTCCTCCTCCTCCTCCTCCATCTCTTCTTGGGATCGATCGAACCCGGCAGCGGCGGGGGAGGAGGAGGAGTTGTCCTCGGCGTTGCGCTTGGATCGCCGGCTCCGTCGCTCCGCCGCCGAGGTCTTCGTCATTTCGTTGGAGGAGGATGAGGTTAGGGTGGTGGGTTTTTTTTAGGGTTTGTGGAGGGAGAGGGAGAGGGAGAGGGAGAGCGCGAGATAGGAAAGTAAGGGTTTTCGGCGGGAAATGGGAATTGCTTTGGAGGAAGAGAGGGAGATGGCTGTACTCCAACAAATATAAGAAGGGTGCGGTCAAGAAAAAGTAGTTGGCAACAGTAACTTTTCGAAAAGTATTTGATACCTAGTTCATATTTTGAGACAGATTTGGTTCGTAGTCAAAAAGAAGTTTATTTCACATGAAAATCCACAAATATGCGTATTCGAGCATTTTGGTTCCCGGTAGTTCACATTTTATAGGAGCTAAAATGACAAACACTCGGAGCAAACATATACTAAACAACAAATGTTACAGAGAACCAAACTAGTTGGACTTGTAATACACAAATTTGGGTAGGAATTGACCCAAATTGACTTGTTTATTAAGTTCAATTTGAATCCACACGACAATAAGCAATTAGAAAATATATTCAGAATTTCAGATATATTGAGCCCAAGTGCTTCTATACAGCCAGTTCCTTCAGCATATATAGAAGCACAAAACAACAATTGAAGATATTTCTGGTACCAGAACATCAGGTTATATTAAAATACGAAACAAAGATGCCAACTCTTTTGTCAAGCAATTCCAAAGTTTAGTAGTGCAACAACTGATTATTCTGCTACTTAAAATTATTGGATTCAGCTCAAACGACTTTACCAAGGAATACAAATAAAATCCAGTACAAGACAGCTAAATAAAACTCTTATAGCAAAGATCTTAAAACTCCATATTTCAACAATTATGTCATATATCAGAACCAAATCCAGAGTTCAGCAAAAACAAAATAACAAAAAGGTTTAATCAGGAGATGCTGATTCAGGATGCTTACAAGAATTGTATCCAATCATACACAGATTTAGATTTTAAGAACCTCCTTCCTACATATTATTAGCCTTTGTATTCCTACCCGCAAAACCTCTCCTCCAAAATGAATTTAAAACAATCTTTTGATTTCGTCTTGGCCACGTCTACAGCTTAAATCTTTGCTTCTTTAACTTCAGCCTCCGGTGTCTGATCATCCCCTCCCTCAGAAGATCCACCGGATGAGCTCCCCCCACTGCCCTTATGCATATGCTCTCCAATTTTTGAGACTGCCTTGTTTGCTGCCTCCATCTTTTCTTTGATCTTCTCTGCGTCTTCACCAGACATAGCAGCCCTCAATTCCGTAACAGATGTCTCGATCTCCGTTGCAACCTCAGCTGGGATCTTCTCCCTATACTCACCCAAGCTCTTCTCGATACTATAGATGGTAGTATCTGCAGTGTTCCTAAGATCAATCAAAGACTTCCTTTCCTGATCCTTCTGGGCATGGGCCTCTGCCTCCTTTACCATCTTATCAATCTCATCGTCAGAAAGCCCACCTGAGGACCTTATGGTTATCTCCTGTTCCCTTCCTGTAGCCTTGTCCCTTGCTGAGACCTTGACGATACCGTTGGCATCGATATCAAAGGTAACCTCGATCTGAGGCATTCCTCTTGGAGCTGGAGGGATACCAGTGAGATCAAATTCTCCTAGAAGCTTGTTGTCGGAAGCCATTTCCCTCTCTCCCTGAAGCACCTTGATTCCAACTTGGGTCTGGTTGTCAGCGGCAGTCGAGAAGACCTGGCTCTTCTTGGTAGGGATTGTCGTGTTCCTGTTGATGAGTCTGGTGAAGATACCTCCAAGGGTCTCAAGACCAAGGGAAAGTGGTGTAACATCGAGCAGCAGTAGCTCCTTAACATCACCCCTCAAGATGCCACCTTGGATCGCAGCACCCATGGCTACCGCCTCGTCTGGGTTCACTCCCTTGCTCGGTGTCTTTCCAAAGATCTCTGAGACAATTTGTTGAACCTTTGGAACCCTCGTCATCCCACCAACCAAGAGGACTTCGTCGACCTCTTTCGCTGTAATGTTAGCATCTTTCAGGCAATTCTTGCATGGGATTCGAGTCCTCTCTATAAGATTATTAACCAAAGATTCGAACTTTGAACGTGTCAAGGTTACATTGAAGTGCTTCGCACCAGAGGCATCAGCTGTGATGAATGGAAGATTTATCTCGGTTTGAGCAGTCGATGATAACTCAACCTTTGCCTTCTCTGCAGCTTCTCTAAGCCTCTGGATTGCTAGTTTATCTTTGGATAGATCGATGTTGTCCGACTGCTTGAATTCATTAACCAAGAAGTCGAGCAAGGCACTGTCAAAGTCCTCACCACCAAGGAAAGTGTCTCCATTGGTGGCCTTGACCTGAAAATAGAGAATCACATCAAACAAAACGCAAAGAGAATTAAATACTAATAGAAGTGATGTTTATGAACTAACCTCAAAAACCCCATTAGAGATCTCAAGGATTGAGACATCAAACGTCCCACCACCTAAATCGAACACCGCAATCAAACCCTCCTTATTGTTCATTCCATAAGAAAGAGCTGCAGCAGTGGGCTCATTAATAATTCTAAGTACTTCCAGGCCAGCAATTCTTCCAGCATCCTTTGTCGCTTGTCGCTGAGCATCATTGAAATAGGCAGGGACGGTGATGACAGCTTTCGAAACAGATTTACCTAGATAAGACTCAGCAGTTTCTTTCATCTTGGTAAGGACAAAGGCACCGATCTGGCTCGGAGAGTAATGCTGTCCATTCATCTCAACCCAAGCATCACCATTGGAGGCATTGACAATCTTATATGGGACCATCTTAAGCTCTTTTTGTGTCTGGGGGTCATCAAATCGTCTTCCAATCAATCTCTTTGTACCAAATAAAGTGTTTGTGGGGTTCGTCACCGCTTGGCGCTTTGCTGGTGTGCCCACCAAAAGTTCACCCTTCTGATTGAAGGCTACAACGGATGGTGTGGTCCTTGCTCCTTCAGCATTTTCAATCACTTTGGGGGTCTGTAACAAATGGTTCAAAGCATTCATCAATTATTTGTGGAAAAAGTCTAATTTCGAGTATCAAACTGATCCATACAAGAACAAGCTCAAATGGGAAAGTAAATGTAAAATTATTTGACGTAAGTAAACCTTATGCAAACATTCAAAGAAAAAAAAATTCATCTTATCATTTTCGTTAGGTAGCCAGAAACCTCGATGCCTCGCATAAAACTCTAGCTTAACAACAATACGTTCACTTCATGCCCAGATTTTTCGTTACTTCAGTTTAGTTTACTAGTACCTTCATGTAGCTTCCTACGATGTTAAATTCTTATCAACCGATGTTTATAAAATTATCATCTGCTTCATCTAAGAACAGAGCTCATTTACTAGTAAAATATGACCATTTTGCATAACAAGAGCATAGTGCAAAGCAAAGACAAATATTTATAATTTTAGATGACCAATTAATTAGAACTATGGGATAAGGGTGGTGGCTTGCAAAATCACATTATAATTACAAAATTGTAGTAAATCCGTACCTTGCCCTCCATGACCGAAACACATGAATTAGTGGTACCCAAATCAATCCCAATAACATCAGCTCCAGCTGGCTTTGAGCTATGTTGGTTAAGAATATAATAAAGGTTAGGTAACAAAAAACAATAACATGAAAAGATAGTGGATATGAAGATCATCAATGACTTGAGCAGCAAAGTTCCAACCTGAATGCCCTGATTGCAGATGCCCATCTATGAGGTAGAATAGATTCTCCATTTGACCCCTTGAGATGATGAGAAGCCTAAGTATAGACAAGAATTGTGTTAAAGATGAGTCAATGTTTGAAGATTTTGAGCTTGCATCCCAATGAAAATATATAAGATGTAAAAAGAAATGAACTTGGAAACCTATCAAAGTTGCACAGACAAACACGCTAAAGTAGCATATAGTTGATAACTGAAAATTGCATAATCTTCATGAAACATGAAAGTGAAATAATCTACAACAGAAAAATCAAAAGGTAATCATAGAGAAACATCACTGAACAAAGAAACAAGTGAGGGCACCTGAAAAAATACATTTTTTACTATATCAAAATTGGTTCACCAGTATGTATCAGACATTCATCACACAACTCAACCTTGTCAATAATATAAATAGTCAAAAAATTATCATAGTAAAACTCAGTGAGATAGATAATGGTGAAACACACATTGCATAAGCTTTGAGATTGAAGACAAGGATCAACATGATAGAAGATGTACATAATTTACGAACAACACTAAACAACAAGATACTATAGTATTTTAGGCTAGGGCATGATGCCAAAATATCAGCCAAGGCTCATATTGTCAAGTTTCTGAGAATGGGAAACCCGTAACCTTGTCTAGACATGGTTGCCAGATAAGTTCCAGTTTCCATACTCCAGTAATCACAGCAAACATGGTTAAATTAAACTCGTAAATTAAGGATTTTAAGATGTTAAAATTGAAATCCTAATAAGTATATATCAAATATAAATTTCTAGATAATAAGGCTTGACGTTAGTAATACCAACAGACAATAATTTAAAAAGATTTATAGATAATAAATAATAAATTAAATAATAAATTGGAAATAAATGAGACCAAAAAGTAGTGAGAATCTATAAGTAATAGACAACCTCTTAGATAATAAGGGAGTGTTTGTTTGTTTTCATATTTATATAGTGCTAATACTTTAAAGTGCTAAGCACTATATAGTGCTAGCATTGTAAAGTGCAAATGTTGTTTGTTTTTCATAACTATGTAGTGCACTTTAAAGTGTTGATGTTTGTTTAAAGTGCATTATAAATGTATGAATTGACTATTTTAACCTCTAATACTAGACATTATTTTGAACACAAATTCACTAGTATAAATGAAAAAATATAAGTTCTCCATCAAATTTTTTTATCAAGACGACGACATTGATCAAAACTTCAATCTTGACAAACCTAAAACCCTAATATTCAAATTTCCCAACTTTTATGAGCAAAAATTAATCCAGTTTTTTTTAAAAAAATGACATTTTAATGAAGAAGTAGGATTGATCTGACATGTGGTTCGTTATAGCCAAAAAATGCAGAATAAAAAATTATTTGGACGGATAGTTTACTATTTATGAAGGATTATGATTGCTTGGACATATTGTAATATTTATATTTATTGAAGGCTTCAATTATCTTTTTTGTACTTTACAATTTACAATTTACCACTTATAAAGGGCCTCATCACATAGTAATGAGCACTTTAAAATACAAAAAACAAACATCTTAAGTTGGTGGATTTCGCACTTATTTGAGCACTTTAAAGTGCTAAGCACTATATAGTGCAAAAAAATAAAGACCCCCTAAGACTTAGTTAGAGGGTGTTTGATTTTACACTATATAATGATGAACACTTTAAAGTGATCAAACAAGTGTGAAACCCATCAACTTACGGTGTTTGATTTTTGCACTTTACAATGAACATCACTATATAGTGATGTCCTTTATAAGTGGTAAATTGTACGATCAAATCTTGAGCTTATAATTTATCACTTATCTTGTAAGTACAAAAAAGATCATCATAATCTTCAACAAATTTAATTATTACAAAACATGTCCAAACAAACCTTAAATCTTAATCCCTTCTTTCTGTTTTCTTTAGTTCTAGAAACAAAAACAAAACAAACAAACAAAACTAGGTTCAAACTAAATTATCAAATAAATTTGTGCCCAAATGGACATTTCGCTAAAAAATTAACAATTAAATAATTTTTTATGCCGAAAATAACCTAGTTTCTAAATTATTAGTAATTTTTATTTTATTGTTATTTAAAGGTGAAGTTGAGGATGAAATAGTTTTATGTTTGATTGATAAAAGTATTTGAGGATAAACTTTTTTTTTTATTTGTACTAGTAAATTTGTGTTAAAATTAGTGTAGTCAAAGGCGCGCCTGAGGCGCGCCTTGCTCCTAGGCGCAGGGGCAGCGCCTCAGGATACTCCAGGCAGGGCGCAATTCTTAAGGCGCACCTAAGGTGCGCCTAGGTGCGCCTTTTCCAAGCGCCTTGGAATAGCTAAGGCGCGCCTTGAAAATCTTGTGAAAAAATAACATATTTAGACTGTTTTTTTTTAACTGTTGTACTATTTTTAGACTTTTTTGAACTGATGTACTTTTTTTTACTGTTTTCTCTCACTCACTCAATTCAAAGTGATTGCAACCTAGACATGGAGGAATTTGAAGCACACATATTTATCAATGTAGAAATCCGGTGTGTGTATATATATATATATATATATATATATATATATATATAAAATTTTTGCACCTCAGCGTCGCTCGGGCGCGCGCCTTAAGTGCGCTTTGCACCTCAGGCGATTTGGACCCTTTGCGCCTCGAGGACGCCTTGCGCCTTTGACTACCTTGGTTAAAATGTTGTCATAATATTTAAGAAAAAAATAGTCAATTCATACATTTATAATGCACTTTAAATTGATTAAAAAACAATCAGCTTAAAGTGCATTGTATAGTTACAAAAAACAAACAATAGTTTGTACTTTAAAATGCTAGCACTATATAATGCTCAACACTTTGAAGTGCTAGCACTATATAGTGATGAAAAAACAAACAACCCCTTAGTGTTGGCAACAGGTAAAGCCAGGTTCAAGGGTCTTTACTCAGGTTTGCAGATCCACCTCTTTAACACGCCGAAATTTCTTTCGTTTCCGCATCTCGATCTCGTTGTGCCAGACACACTGAAAACAACATGGATGCGCCAAAAACGAATGTCTTGTGTCACCATGCTGGACACATAACTTGACAGAAGAAGAAAATGCTCCAAAATACACTAAATATTATAAAGGTTACACTTTATATATAGTTAATAGACAAGACCTTAAATAAGACTTGTAAACTATTACTTAGTGTTAATAAAAGTTCAAAGCACTAAGGGCCTTTAGTCAGGTTATCCCCCTCTTCCCAAGTACAATACGCCGGAAATAGGTGTCATGTCTGTGTCACCGTGCCTAAATCATCTCGGACACATATTGGACACAAAATATCGCTAGTAAGCATGGGCACTACGAAAATTGGTGCCGTGCCAACGCCTCCTAGTGTCGGACACATATTGGACACAACCCAGATGTCTCAAAATATTCTAGGACACTCCCAAAAAAACTAGAGTAGGACACAGAACAACATGATACGAACCAAATATTGCACAGACTACCAATCTACACTTGATATAAGCAAGACCTAAAGATTGGATTTGGAGAAAGTTTGCATATGGGTCTTCTTCCTTCTTATTAAAGAATCGACTTTCACCAACAAAATCGGATCTTGGTGTCCTTTCCAAGTAAAAAAAAAAAAAAAAAACTTTTAAGGATCTTCATCTAACACATAAAAAGCAGTCAATAACACGCAAAAACTAAAAAAATAACTCTAAACACGAAAAGAACAAAATGAGTGGAGTTCGGGAGTAGGAATTAGACCTGGAGGACGGATCTTGACCTGGCAAGCCTCAGAATGGAGGAAGCCATTGGAGGAGATTTTAGGGTTTTGGGAATTTTAGGGCTTTAGAGAACGAGTAGAGATATTTCGGCTCAAGAGTGCCATCTATTATATAATGTATATATATATCATATGCTTGTACAAGGGGAAAGCCCTACGATATGGGTCCCACCTAGAAAGTTCTAGATGCTTGGAATTTTTCTTCTCCACGTCTCGTTGGTTGCTATTAGAATTGTTAACGATTTTCGCCTCGGGTTATCTGAACCGTTAGTACTACATGTCCACATATGAACATAAGATGTTCAATGGGCTGGGCTGAGTTGGGCTCGGCTTTGGTCAATTCGGTTCGATTTTAATTCGGTTTGATCGAGTTACAATTCAGTTTTATTTCGATGAGTTCAAGCCAGCCTTCGGCCACGATTCGAAAGAAATTGAGTCGGGTTTGACCGGACTAAATGTAATGTCCCGTTCTGTGCGGTGTATCAAGCTGATTTGTTTGCTCGAAGGGTTTGATTGGTCTTGTATTATTTAGAGATCTATGTGAACGGTGTAATATCTCGTTTCGAGAGGAGGCATTGTGTTGTCTTCTCATATTGAATATGTTGGTTGGATTTGATTGTGCGAGAAATCGCAAGATTTGATCGGTGATGCAGACTTGCTTAATTTGGTCAAATTTGGATGGTTTATGGAACAATGATCGCTTGTATGGTTACTAATTAAGAAAATCGTGTCACGTCAAATCGTTTATTTGAGGAATCGATCGATATCTGGTCGGTCGAGGCAGAAGACAATTCTTCATAGTAGATGATTTTAATCATTCTCATATTTACCTTCACACTTAATAAAAATAATTATTTCTAGTCTTTGTTTCTATGTTATATATCACTGCAAAAATACTATAATTTAGTGACGGACTTCAGTGATGGAACCAAAATTGTCGCTGCACAACGACGGAATGACGACTAACTAGCGGCGAACTTTTTTTATATGAAAAATATCCAGATTTTCATCACTAGTCCGTCGTTGAAGCGTCAGCATATATGTAGCGAGGGACTAGCAATGGATCTGTTACGTCGCTACAAAATGTTTAATTCCAGGAGCGCCCGACTCTTCTCATTTTCATCCCCCCCCCCAAAAAAAATCATCTCACTCTCTCCAGTGCGGCCCCCTCTTCCATGGCCCCTACTCTAGCGACCCCCTCCTCCTCGCGGCCTCTTCTCTCCAGCGAACCCCCCCCCCTCTGATCCCCATATTCTACATCCTCCCTCTTTGGCGCCTCTACAGCACTCCCTACACGACCCTTGTCACGCCCCAATTTTTGCTAAATCGATAATCGTCCTCCGGACGTGATGCCGTGCACGCGTAGGGCTCGCGTGCACAAGACCTAGGCATAATGATATACTTTAAAACAAATGCAACAGAGTACGCAAATAAGATATCACACCTTGAGTTATAGAAAAGTCCACTTTATTGATAATGAACATCTGTTTACAGACTCTTGACCAAAAAGTAAAAAGATGTCGCACGGACTTACAACTTGGACGCAAAATGAGATAGTCGATCCATACATTACATCATTTACTAGTATTTCAAAAGCACAAAACACCTTGGGTGCGAGTCAGCACCATCGCCTAGGAGCTTAAAAATGGCAGTGCGAGCTCCTTTCTTGAGTATGTACTTGAGCTCCAAAAGTCACAGCACGAACACGCCTACTAATCCGGGAAGGGTTGGAGAAAGCTTCAGCTCCTCGCCACGTCGCCTCGGCTCGAGGAACCTACTACAACGAGGGTCAGTACTTCAAAAAGTATCGATGAAGGTGAGCTAACCCAACATACCAAATCAATATCGTATTCATGTGAACATGCAACATCTTTATTATGTGATCTTTCTATTTTGTCTTAGTTTAATTCTTTGTAGATGATAGAATAAAATGACATAACAAAATGTGCCACCGCTCGGTGACTTTACCTGAACCGTCTGAACCACCTGTACAAAACTTACCATGACCTTCCCTACCACGAAGACATAGTTAGTTTGCACAGTTTAAATATACATAGTAATCACTTGGTCGGACGAGGGATGGACCGGCTGTCATTCCGTCTCGGGTAGCTAGACCTTGGCGGACGCACGGACCCATCCAATGCTAGGACTACACTAGCAATTGTTCTAACCGGGTCAAAGCGGTCCCAGTGTCCCGCAACCGTTCGTAGAACGACACCTCTTGTATACAAGTTGTCCAAGACCATGCATCGTCTACAAACTAAGTTATCAATTGAAACACATATTCAAGCAATATAAGTAAATGAACTTCATGCATTTTCCATAGTCTAGGCTACTTGCACAATGTTCAAATTTCCCCTTGCAGCATACATTGAACAGTTATAGATAAATGAGTTCTAACTACAACTATAACCTCTGTATCCTGAAATTCTAGCTTAAATATTATTATTAGGTTAATTTGGGGCTATTGGGATTTTTTTCATAATTTTTGGTTAATTAAAAACTAGTAACACTAATTTTTTAGGATTTGCAAGAATTTATTTTAGTGTCAAACATAATTAAAAATATCCTAAACTTTTTTATTAGGTTCTAAATAGTCAAATATATTTTCTAGAATTTTCTGAAAATTTTTTGATTATTTTTAGCATTTATTTTGAGTTAATTATGAAAAATTGAATTAAAAACTAATTTTTAGAAAAAAAAACTAATAAAATCAACCCCCAGTCGGCAGCCAGCCTGGCCCGCGTATCAGCCAGCGCCGCCCAGTCAGTGAGGCACAGCGGTCAGTGAGAGAGGGCGAGGGCGGGTGTGGGTTGTAATGCCCCGTTCCCCCTATTCGGGGAGCGCGGCCAAGGAATACTTACGACCGTCCGAACGGGACAGATTGAATTAAGATCCTTTCCTCGTTATGGATTGGTTTCTTCGGAATCAGGTCCCATATACGACGGACTGTGCCTCGAGGATGGACTCGGCGGTAGAGTCGAGAGGGGCCTTTCCGTTGCGTTGGTTTCATGTCCGTTTTCGTGCCGCTTGGATGCTTTCTTGTTGGTTTTATGACTTGCGTTTTCTTGAACGGTTTCAATGGATTTCATTGCTTTCGTTCTTAGGATTTCGCATTTCGTATCGACCCTTGGAGACCGAAGCAGGAGGTATTGATCATCCGTTGGTGCGTGCAGGTGATCGTGTAGACGACGCGCGAGCGGAGTCTTAGGGACCTCTCCTTCTTCTTCCTATTCAACAAACTTGTGAGTGGCTCTATTTCGATAAGCACCTTCTTTCCAAGGGCTCCGTTCATAATAAAACTGACTCAGTTGGGCATTCAATCAAACGATACCAATTAAGTAACAAGTTGGATAACAAGATAAAGATAAGAAGTAGGCTTGGAACACCCATTGCTTGTCATACAAACCTTGCATAAATTTATTGATGCATGCATGTTCGTTGGGTGTTTAATGTGTTGGTATCTATTGATAGTTCAAAGTGTTCTTCTATAAACTGCTGCATGTTATTTCATATAACTGTTGGTTGATTTTGATAGTACAGTAAAGCAGTTTCATACATGATGTTCTTTAAATGGCTAGTAGGTAAATCTATGAGGTAGAGTCATAGATATGGTCATGGGAATTCTTGTGCACAAGGGATCCAGGTTCCTGCGAGCGGTACCGGGGCACCGGGCCGTTTCGACCCGGGCGGAATCTACTTTCTTAGTACTGGGAGCGGGGAATTGTAGCGGGGCTAGCTACCCGCGCTGCAAGCGTCGCCGCCAGCTCAGACTAAACCCATGATGGCTGGTAGAACAACAAAGAAAGAAATTTGTGTATATTTAAACTGTGCAGACTAACTATGTCTTCGTGGCAGGGAAGGCTATGGTAAGTTGTACAGGTGGTTCAGACGGGACAGGTAAAGTCACCGAACGGTGGCATGGGAAGTTATGTTATTTTGTTCTTGCATACCTGCTAAATGAAATCTGATCTAGGCAAGAATAGAAACCCACCTAAGCAAATAATTGTAGCATACTCATTAGATCATATCTCTTGAGCTTGGTAAAGTTGAGCAGCTAGCCTTCACCAGTGCTTTTCGAAGTACTGACCCTCGTTGTAGCAGGTTCCCCGGCGCAAGGCGACGCGGCGAGGAACTGAAGCTCACTCCGAACTTTTGGGATCCTTGGCGGTTCGTGGCCAAGACTTTTGGAGGCTCAAGCTAAGAAGCCTTTCACTATCTCCGTTGCTGAATATCGCTAAGGCGATGGTGCTTACTCGCACCCAAGGTGGATTTTGTGTTTTTGAATCTATGTAAAGGGACATAATGTATGGATCGGTTATCTCATTTTGCGTCCAAGTTTGTAAGCCCGTAGGCATTTTATACTTTTGAGTCAAGCAATGTAAGAAGATGTTCATTATGAATAAAAGAGAAACTTTTCTATGCCTCAACCTTGTGTTATCTTATATGTCCACTCTGTTGCATTGTTCTAAAGAATATCCTTATGCCTAAGGCCTTGTGCACGCGCGCCCTACGCGTGCACGGCATCACGCCCGGGGGACGATTATCGATTAGCCGAAATCGGGACGTGACATATTGGTATCAGAGCATGCTTCAGATCCTTTGATCTCACAAGAAAGTTTCTAAAGAGGACCTTGTTCCTTTCGAGTAGACCCTTGAAATCGCTTGGCCAAAATGAGATACGTTCCATACAGTGAGTCCATAATATACCTTGAGACTAATACAAGTTACTTTCCTTTCAAGGAACGACTTCCGAGCCGGGTGCACAAGCGCAGATGGTGGCGCAAGTGCAAGCGAGTAGTTCAGGCACCTCGGGCAGCTCTGGGAGTCCAGCTGCCGCACCCTCTGCCGATCCGTTCGAACGGATGATGCGTTTGATGGAGACGCAGCAGAAACAAGCTGAACTACGGCAGAGTCAGTTTGAGTCGCGGATTGAAGCTCAATTCGTGGCGCAGCGACTTCAGGCAGATACACAGCAGAAGCAGATGAATAGCCTGCAAACAATGGTGACGAATATGGTCGCCAACAATCATTCTGCATCCGCCCCCGCAACCGTGCCTATAGTTGCTGAAGCCACCGGACCGCAGAATTCTCAGGGTACCTTACCCTCAGGCGAGAACGGGTCAATCGTCTCAATATCAGAATTCAAGAAGATGTGCCGTGCTACGTTTAAAGGCACCGAGGACCCTTCCTTAGCGATGGACTGGCTGGTCGAGTTGGAGGACCACTTCGAAGCGCTGTGCCTAGACGAGACCAAGAAGGTAGCGTGTGCTCAGCTTCAGCTCCGACAAAATGCACATGATTGGTGGGATGTGCACAAGCAAGCTATTTTGAGTGAAGGTGGCACAACGGCTATCTCCTGGTCTGTGTTTCGCAAGGCCTTCGTGGAGGAATACCTTCCACCCGCCGTCCGTCGCGAAAAGGAGGACGAGTTTGCCCTACTGAAGCAGGGGGACATGACGGTACGTCAATACGCTTCAGAGTTCAACCGACTTGCAAAGTTTGCCAAGTCTCAGCTCGCCGATGCCGAAAGTCGTGCCAGAAAGTTTGAGCTCGGACTACGACCTTCTATCCGTGCTCACGTCGTAGTGACTCAATATCGTACCATGCGGGAGTCCCTGAATCATGCACTGTCCCTAGAGTCGCAGTATCCTCCAGTTAGCACCGGCGCTGTGCAAAATCACAATCACAAGCGTCCTGCCAACACAGGAGGAAACAACGCGCATAAGCGCCACAATAATAACGGCGGCTCCCAAGACTCGAATCAGGGAAAGAAGCAAGGACAAAATTGTGCTTACTGCCACAAGCCAGGACACCACATCAGCGAATGTCGCGCGGGCATAGGAGGATGTTTCAAGTGTGGCAAGGTGGGCCACATTGCTCGTAATTGTCCAACACGCTCCAACGATCCATCTTCACACCGTTCGCAGCAGAATAATGACTCAGTTCAGGGTCAGGGGCAAACTCAACGAGCAAACCAGGCACCGCAAAACGCTCAGGGCCGAGTCTATGCCTTGACTCGGGACGAGGCACTCGCGTCGAACACGACGGTGTCAGGTATATTACTTTTTAATAATGTACCTGCTCGAGTATTGTTTGATTCTGGTGCAACACATAGCTTCATTTCGGCGGATTTTGCCGCCGAACACACCTTCCCTATGACACCGCTAGGCTTAAACCTAAGTGTTAGCACTCCTTCGGGAGTAGATCTATCGGCTCGCTTAGTCTGTCGTGAAGGTAACATTTGCATCGGGGGACGGAGATTGTCATTAGATGCGATAGTTCTAGACATAAGGGACTACGATCTTATTCTGGGGATGGATTGGCTCGGCGCTTGTTCAGCTACAATCGACTGTGCGAAAAAGGAAGTCGTGTTTCGTTTGCCCGGCGAGACCGAGTTTTGCTTCACGTGCAGTCCTGAGTCGAAAGCGTCGTATGCCTGCATGGTGATCTCAGCAATGTCTGCTCGACGGATGATTCACTCCGGCTGCGAAGGGTACTTAGCGTCCGTTCGAGACACTCGGCAAGATTGCGCAAACGTTGAGTCTATCCCCGTTGTGGCGAATTTTCCTGATGTGTTCCCCGACGAGTTGCCAGGCATGCCGCCCGATCGAGAGACAGAGTTTACTATAGACACGTTCCCAGAAACTCGACCAATTTCCAAGACACCGTATCGAATGGCCCCGGCAAAATTGAAGGAGCTTAAAGTACAGTTGCAAGACTTGCTAGATAAAGGATACATTCGGCCTAGTGTATCTCCATGGGGTGCCCCAGTACTATTCGTGAAGAAAAAGGATGGCTCGTTGCGGCTCTGCATCGACTATCGAGAATTGAATAAAGCAACCATTCGTAACCAGTATCCTCTTCCAAGAATAGATGATCTTTTCGATCAGTTGCAAGCTGCCACAGTATTCTCTAAAATCGACCTCCGTTCGGGCTATCACCAACTAAAGATCAAGCCAGACGATGTGCCAAAGTCAGCTTTCCGAACTCGCTATGGCCATTATGAGTTCCTGGTGATGCCGTTCGGACTAACCAATGCCCCCGCTGCCTTTATGAGTTTAATGAACCTTGTGTTCCGGCCCTACCTCGATAAGTTTGTAGTAGTATTCATCGATGATATCTTGGTGTATTCGAAGAGTGAGGAAGAACATGCAGAGCACTTGCGGACCGTGCTACAAACTCTTCGGGACAACCAGCTATATGCTAAGCTGAGTAAGTGTGAATTCTGGCTAAGTAGTGTATCTTTCCTCGGGCACATCATTTCTGCGGGAGGCATCTCAGTCGATCCGAAGAAGGTGGAGGCCATTGTCGAGTGGAAGCGACCTGCATCCGTTAGCGAGATTCGAAGCTTCCTCGGGCTAGCGGGCTACTACAGATGGTTCGTGAAGGATTTTTCCAAACTTGATTACCTCTGACTCGCCTCACACAAAAGGGAGTCGCGTTTGAGTGGTCCACCGACTGCGAAGCTTCGTTTAAAGAGTTAAAGCATCGCCTCACCTCTGCCCCGTTACTTGCATTACCAGACGAGATCTCGGGATTCCAAATATTTAGCGACGCGTCCGGGCAAGGTTTGGGGTGTGTACTTATGCAGCGAGATCGAGTGATAGCCTATGCCTCCAGGCAACTAAAGAAGCACGAGAAAAATTATCCTACACACGACCTGGAATTGGCGGCAATTGTCTTTGGCCTGAAATTGTGGCGACACTACCTTTATGGAGTGCCTTGCCGAATTTATACTGATCACAAAAGCTTAAAGTACCTATTCACTCAAACGGACCTCAACCTTCGTCAGCGCCGTTGGCTAGAATTGATAAAAGATTACGACTTGACGATAGACTACACGCCTGGAAAAGGGAACGTTGTAGCGGATGCTCTGAGTCGGATCTTCGTTGGGTCTCTGTCAGTCGATCGCAGGTTACGAAGGGACTTAGAAGAGTTGGGCATCGAACTCCGAATCCGATATCGTGGCGCGCGGGTCGCTCAAATGCGATTCGTACCCAACCTAATAGAGCGGGTCACATCTACTCAGAAAGATGACCCTTTCCTAAGGAAGATGCACGAGCAGATTCTAGCGGGGAAGGCGAAGGACTTTGCAGTAGATGAAAATGGAGCGTTGCGGGTGAAGGGAAGGCTATGCGTCTCCGATGATTCAGAACTCAGAAAGGAGATCCTTGCGGAAGCTCATTACGCAGCCTATATGATCCATCCCGGGAGCACGAAGATGTATAAGAACCTCCGAATGACCTTCTGATGGCACGGCATGAAGAAAGATGTCGCACTCTTTGTGTCCCAATGCATAACTTGTCAAAGGGTGAAAGCAGAGCATCAGAGGCCGGGCGGGGAGATGCAAAATCTTGCTATCCCGGAATGGAAGTGGGAGCACATCTGCATGGATTTTATTGTTGGCCTGCCAAGGACGCAACGGGGGAACGACGCGATCTGGGTTATCGTCGACCGGTTAACCAAGTCTGCACACTTCCTTGCCATCAAAAGTACTTGGAGCGCCGATCGCCTCGCCCAGACCTACCTTGACGAGATAGTCCGGCTGCATGGAGTGCCAGTTTCTATAGTATCAGATCGGGACGGGCGATTCATCTCGCGTTTCTGGGAGAGCCTTCAGCTGGCGATGGGGACCAAGTTGAAGTTTAGCTCAGCCTATCATCCACAAACTGATGGTCAGACGGAACGAGTGAATCAGATACTAGAAGACATGTTGCGCCTCTGCGTGATCGATTCGAAGTCAAGTTGGGACGTCTACCTGCCGCTGGCGGAATTTGCATATAACAACAGTTATCAGTCCAGCATCGAGATGGCTCCGTACGAGGCTTTGTATGGGCGGAAGTGTAGGTCACCAATCTGCTGGGACGAAGTCGGAGAGCGGCAAATCCTTGGGCCGGAACTGGTTGAACAAACCGTGCAAAAGGTTCGGTTGATTCGTGAACGGTTGAAGACAGCACAAAGCCGACAAAAGAGTTATGCCGATGCTCGACGTCGCCCCCTTGAATTCTTTGAAGGGGACCATGTGTTCTTGAAAGTCTCGCCTATGCGCGGAGTTATGCGATTCGGAGTAAAAGGAAAGTTAAGTCCAAGATTTGTTGGACCGTTTGAAATTCTCAAGCGGGTTACTCCGGTCGTCTATCAAGTTGCTTTGCCGCCCGCCCTATCAGAAGTGCACAATATTTTTCACGTTTCACAGCTGAGAAAGTTTGTACACGACCCGAACCACATAGTCGACTTGGGTCAGTTGAATCTGCAAGCGGACTTGTCGTACGCGGCAGAGCCTGTCCAAGTTTTGGATCGTAAAGAGAAGCAGTTGCGGAACCGAACTGTCTCGCTAGTGCGCGTCCTGTGGCGGAACCACTCGGTCGAGGAGTCGACCTGGGAACTTGAAGCTGATATGAGGGAAAGGTTCCCCTCATTATTCCTTAGGGGTAGGTTCTATTCCTAAGTTTCGGGACGAAACTTTCTTTTGGATGGTTATGATGTAATGCCCCGTTCCCCCTATTCGGGGAGCGCGGCCAAGGAATACTTACGACCGTCCGAACGGGACAGATTGAATTAAGATCCTTTCCTCGTTATGGATTGGTTTCTTCGGAATCAGGTCCCATATACGACGGACTGTGCCTCGAGGATGGACTCGGCGGCAGAGTCGAGAGGGGCCTTTCCGTTGCGTTGGTTTCTTGTCCATTTTCGTGCCGCTTGGATGCTTTCTTGTTGGTTTTATGACTTGCGTTTTCTTGAACGGTTTCAATGGATTTCATTGCTTTCGTTCTTAGGATTTCGCATTTCGTATCGACCCTTGGAGACCGAAGCAGGAGGTATTGATCATCCGTTGGTGCCTGCAGGTGATCGTGTAGACGACGCGCGAGCGGAGTCTTAGGGACCTCTCCTTCTTCTTTTTCCTATTCAACAAACTTGTGAGTGGCTCTATTTCGATAAGCACCTTCTTTCCAAGGGCTCCGTTCATAATAAAACTGACTCAGTTGGGCATTCAATCAAACGATACCAATTAAGTAACAAGTTGGATAACAAGATAAAGATAAGAAGTAGGCTTGGAACACCCATTGCTTGTCATACAAACCTTGCATAAATTTATTGATGCATGCATGTTCGTTGGGTGTTTAATGTGTTGGTATCTATTGATAGTTCAAAGTGTTCTTCTATAAACTGCTGTATGTTATTTCATATAACTGTTGGTTGATTTTGATAGTACAGTAAAGCAGTTTCATACATGATATTCTTTAAATGGCTAGTAGGTAAATCTATGAGGTAGAGTCATAGATATGGTCATGGGAATTCTTGTGCACAAGGGATCCAGGTTCCTGCGAGCGGTACCGGGGCACCGGGCCGTTTCGACCCGGGCGGAATCTACTTTCTTAGTACTGGGAGCGGGGAATTGTAGCGGGGCTAGCTACCCGCGCTGCAAGCGTCGCCGCCAGCTCAGACTAAACCCATGATGGCTGGTAGAACAACAAAGAAAGAAATTTGTGTATATTTAAACTGTGCAGACTAACTATGTCTTCGTGGCAGGGAAGGCTATGGTAAGTTGTACAGGTGGTTCAGACGGGACAGGTAAAGTCACCGAACGGTGGCATAGGAAGTTATGTTATTTTGTTCTTGCATACCTGCTAAATGAAATCTGATCTAGGCAAGAATAGAAACCCACCTAAGCAAATAATTGTAGCATACTCATTAGATCATATCTCTTGAGCTTGGTAAAGTTGAGCAGCTAGCCTTCACCAGTGCTTTTCGAAGTACTGACCCTCGTTGTAGCAGGTTCCCCGGCGCAAGGCGACGCGGCGAGGAACTGAAGCTCACTCTGAACTTTTGGGATCCTTGGCGGTTCGTGGCCAAGACTTTTGGAGGCTCAAGCTAAGAAGCCTTTCACTATCTCCGTTGCTGAATATCGCTAAGGCGATGGTGCTTACTCGCACCCAAGGTAGATTTTGTGTTTTTGAATCTATGTAAAGGGACATAATGTATGGATCGGTTATCTCATTTTGCGTCCAAGTTTGTAAGCCCGTAGGCATTTTATACTTTTGAGTCAAGCAATGTAAGAAGATGTTCATTATGAATAAAAGAGAAACTTTTCTATGCCTCAACCTTGTGTTATCTTATATGTCCACTCTGTTGCATTGTTCTAAAGAATATCCTTATGCCTAAGGCCTTGTGCACGCGCGCCCTACGCGTGCACGGCATCACGCCTGGGGGACGATTATCGATTAGCCGAAATCGGGGCGTGACATGGGTGAAGCGGTCTAAGCCAAGCCGAGCTGAGCCAAGCCGAGTCCTAATCCGACTCGGACTCAGCCGAGCCAAGCCGCTTGAACGCTGGCCATTCGATCCGAGCGGGCAGTAATGGATGGATGCCATGTGGCATGTCCTTTAGCCGCGGCTGCTCTCTCTCTCTCTCTCTCTTCTATATATATATAGTATTTGGTTTATAAATTCTAGGGTTTTCTTTTAGCCGATTTTGGAGAATTGTCATCTAGGGTTTCCTTCATCTTCCAGAAGTCATTACTCATAGCTCCGAACTCCAAACGTGGCCTAGTTTCTTGCATTAGAACCGTATTGAGGTTAGTTTTCTAAATATATAAATTGTTTCACGAAATTATGAATATTAAATTCTAGAAAATTTATAGAGCACAACATGCCCAAAAATAGATGTGTCTTGGTGTTTTCACGATTCTGGGAGAACCAGGAATCAGAATCATGAACTGTTTAAAGTTTCAGAAAGCTAATATCGAGATCATTGACATATGTTTTTCCCAGGATTTAATATAAAATATTTATATGCTTTAATTATGTAGAACTTCTAGATTAACAATCAACAACCGTTGCACAATACGATTTTAGGTATGTGCAATAATTTCCAAACGAATTTGAATTCGGACAAACCATAAATTCCAGCATGTTTTTTACTCTAAATCTATAGGAAACCATGCATGAAAGTCGAGTTTGCATTGGTTGACTTTTTGGTCAACAGATTGCCTCGATTTGTGTGCCATGAGTCTCGAGTTGATAAAATTCAGTTTCTTTGGACAAAATTTAGAAATTAATCTAAAAATCAGAATAATAAGATTAAAATAGGATTTTAGATTAATTATCTAGAATTAAATAAATTAAAATAATTTATCTTTTGACATGGTAAATTTGTAATGCATAGGCTATTTGGACTGTGACTTAGACTCTGATTCATACCAGCTAAGGACCACATGCGAGTACATTTCCGTGATTACTTTCAGTGCTTGATAGTCTCTATAATGCATGTTTAGTATTGATTATTTGATTCTTGACACTTGTTACACGGATTAGTATGATGGATTTCTTATTATGAGATACGTGACTGTTCTGGATTATTGTTATTTCTTCATGACTGGTTTGGAATCCATGTGTACTTGTGGGGAGGGGAAATACTTAGTAGACGTGTGAACTACTATTTCCATCCCATGGTCTTTCTAGAATAATAGCAGCCATGCACGACACGTGTGGTTTGTCGGATATTACCCCCTAGCCGTTTACATGTCAACAAGGTATTTCAAATCACATAGAGTAGTTGTTCCCATATGTTCTTCCATACTTTACAGTTATTTCTTTTGTGGCTTGGAGATATTGTACTATATGTTTGCCATGACAGGACTTCAGCATTGGTTATTCTAGTTGCTTTATTGTGAGTTCAGTTTGTTGCTATCATATATTCCTTACTATTTATTGTCTTATAGCTTCTACCATGTGTTGGAACTATTTTTACTGTGATGTACTCGTTCCTTTCCTGACTGGATAAACATTTTAGGTGACTACAATGAGGATGCAATCCCTACACATTATGGACCGTATGCTAGCGACATAATAGAGCCTGATCTTGCCCTTCCAGAGGATCAGGGAGAGTTAGCAGCTCAGATATCGTCTGAAATGGAGTAGTTTAGTGGTAGTTGATTTTGTTAGTTATTTTGGACCGGATTGTTCTCCGGTAGTTTAATATTGTACTTTGGATATTTAGTTTTTGGGAAAATTCCTTGAACCCGCATCAAGACTATTATTTTATTATCATTTTGGTGTATTCATTTAAACTAGTGCCCGTAATTGAGTATAGTGTGGAGATGTATATATATTGTGAGTTGTAGATTATACTTGTGGCTTATTGTACATCATTCTACTGTCGACACTTTGGCATAGGCTGGGCGTACTCATGACTCATGCCCAAATTCAGGGTGCGGGTCGTGACACATTTTTTAGTGGTAGCCCATGCAGGTCAGGTTTTGCACAAGATTGCGAACTCGTAGTGGTACTCAAGTTAGATGTATGACTGCGAGCCTGCCATAGGATATACATACTAGGAATAGAAGAATACTCAATCACGACTAGGGATCCCGTATACTCAACTTGCTAACCCTATTATTTCTTTTCGTGCAATCAAACCTCTTCCATAGTTGATTGTCCTTCTTGAATACTTCCTTATCTTGTGCCATATCAACTTTATTCTTGTTGCTTTCAACCTTTCAGAATGCCACCCAAGACTAGAATACGCGGTGCCAGAGCCAATGGTGCTTTTCCCACACCATCCGCATCGCAGGAGGCCTCATTAGCTGGATCGGGGAGTCTTCCTCCTCCTCCTCAGCCATTACACGAACTCTTCAGAAGCATGATGGAGGCTCAAAAGACTCAGGCAGAGGCTCAGAGGCAACAGATAGAAATGCTGAGGGCAGGAATAGAAAATGTCCAATAGGTTGTGTCACGCCCCAATCTCCCGCAAGCTCGATAGTCCCCGCTGAACGTGAATCACCACGTTTACAGCTCTCCCGCAGGACAATCGTTCTCATCGGGACGTGATGCCGTACGAGCCTGGAGTTGCGCTCGTACAAGGCGATGTTGTCAAACACCAAATGTTATCATTGAAACAACCAAGTTGCAGCGGAAGTCAAGTATTGTGTACCAAGCACACAATCAGAGTATACGCAGCGAAGCTCACGATAGGGTCCAAATGAGATGCCCCGAGTCAATGCCACAAAGGCGATGCCACGGAGACGATGAAATAACTCTTGCTCTTTCTCTAGCCCACAAAGGTACTTACAGTTCATACATCATGTCCCGTATATCCAAGCAGCGCCACTACGTCTGTGTACCTGAAATATTGCCCACAAACGTGGGTCAGTACACAACCGTACTGGTGAGCGGGGTAACCCACTCGCCTAAGCCGACACTAAGTAAAGTAGTGAATGCAAACAGTTATATGGTGATCTTTCTAGTTGAATCCTAGATTCATTTCATGGCATATAGATGACATGTTAAGGAAAGCAGTAAAGCAGTTTAAGCATGCTAGCATTCAATCTCAAACCAAACGACAAGCATATTAATATAAAGCCGACCCGTCTAACTCAATGTCATCGTTTGCACGATAACATATCGAACCATCAGTCTCGCCTCAATATCCATCCAGAACCAAAGTTTATATATCCCACTCTCGAGTGCACACTCTTGCCGAGGCAAGGTGGCCGCGCCTACACGATGCACAAACCAACCAAAGTAAAGCAAGCCAACATCTATTCTTATATGAAGTCACTGGCCAAAGGCCATAAAGGACTTTGATCGGACTGATCAAATGCGGTTCTCCTCGAAACAGCGCTAAGTAGCTAACCCACCTGGATCGATTCCAACCGCTGGCACCGCGCCCAAGACGCGTTACCCAATTGTCTCCTCCATGGCCGAACGGTCCCGGTGCCCCGGAGTACCCGTTCGAGGAGACCAAACCCTGTGCAATACAGGTTGTCCGTGACATGCAGACACCAAGTAGGTATGACGAGAGGATCGAACATTCTCGCCCCACCAAGCGATCCTAGACTCGTTCCGCCAATAATCCAACCAACACATCCATAACCATTCTTCCAACATATAGCCCAAGGCACCATTCACAAGTTATTCCCATAGGCACAATGCCTCTTCTCAACACAGTATTTCCAATGGTGCAACACCCATGCTCAAAGCTAACCCATGGCACAATGCCGTTTCAGTGGCACAATGCCCCATTCGTGGCACGATGCCCCATCAAGCGGCACAACACCCTCGCCGATGCAGTTGTTCGGTTTTGAACCATAACTGCTCGCTTTGCAAGACAAAGCGACCAAGTGATACCCGTGCACGGATGCACGCTCGCTCGCCCAAATCTCAATGTTCCCAATCTCTCAATGCATCATTCCAACTGTCCAAGCATAATCCCAATTATCCAACCAACTGCCTCAAATGTAATATTCCAACTCTAGCTCCAACTATCCAACGCACAAACCAAATCAAGCCACAATCCTACCAAGCCAATGGCGTACACTCTATGCACGCCTCAGTGTAGTGATTCCCAATGTTTCAGCCCAAGTGTTCAAGCCATTACGTGTTTTCCATATTATTAGGCATGAAGGAGTAGAGGAGAAGGGAAAGAGCCCACTCACAATGTTCGAATCCGTTAGGCATCCTGTCCTGCCGATACGGCCAATCCCTTGAACCCGTGGTCCGATGCAAGCGCGATCTACTCAACTGGTATGACCGTGCGAGCAGGCCGTGCTCTACAACTCATCCGACCGATCGGATTAAGGAAGACGGCATTATCGTTTCCATTCAGCTATTCAGTCCTGTTCGGAACGAACACCTGATTTCTATCGAACCCGCTAGCCATCTGCACATTGAAACCAACTCGATTAATCCTTCTTCCCGAAATCCGACATTTCAAATGTAACCAGCATTTGATTCATTCAGTCCGACTCAGCGTAACGCTCCGAGCGGTTGCGGGGCGTTACATAATATACCACTTAGAATCAGGTTCGTCCACGAACCGTGCTGGTACTCATTCCTATCACATGCCATAATCCAATCCCATAGATCTGCTCTATTCAATTCTCATATTCACTATTTCTGACACAACATCTCGTTCTGCTGAACGGTCGTACAAGTTCCAAATTCCCACATCCTCCTTGCAGCTCAATACGAATTCTTCGTATCGCTTAGTTTTGGATCATACACATATTTAAGGCATCCCTAAAATACATGCATTTCAGCCGAGCTTTGCGATAGCGAATTTGGACAAGTTACAAGGGTATCTTTATGTCCGAGGCGTCCATTTGCTTTGCTCCCAAATTGGACCAAATCACGATTTCCATTCCAACACATTCGCTCGAGAACTATTCTCAATTATGCAGATCTTCCACCGACTCAATCAGTCCGAGTTCCAACTCAATCCATCCCACTATTTCTGAAATCAGTACTAGCAACATCTCCAAATATTATCTCGTGCACCGAACGATTCTCTCAACTGATCTACCCCAGCTATGCGACTTACCCAAATATCAACTTGCTTAGATCAGCTCAGTCCAACATATTTCCTGCCATCTCAATATCTCACAGGGTGAATATCTATATTGAGGTTCGTGTGATCCACGAAGATCTCGCCGCCACGCCAAAGGGATTTGTGTCGCCACGATTTCAACGTGGACACACTCGCCACAATTCTTAGGTTGCGCATGAAATAGTTCTTCGCGCTGCTTCCACTGCCTCGAAGCAGAGAATATCACCTTCGCCTTCCGAATGAGCACGCTTCCCAGACTAAGTTCCTAGACATCTTGTAAATCTGAAGCAAATTTGTCCCTTCCAGTATTCGCAAGGATTTGATCTGAACGAGCCGCTGCTTTAACTTCACGAGCTAGTTTCACAGTCGTCAATTCATATGAATGCTATTCCCTTCCAGGGCACGATGAGTCAGAGGCGATGCCATCGATAAAAATCTGCGACTCTGAATCTCATCAGTTGACAAGGCTACTTCCACCATCGCTTCGATCTTTCGGCTGTATCTTCAGCTGAAGGCTATCCCAAGGGTCTCTCAAATCCAACACTCAGTCAATAAGCCAAATCTCATTGCTCACATCTGCTCTCGACACATTCCCAAATACGCTGCCTCAAGGGTCGTTCTATGGGTCTACCATATTCATATCTGATTCTGCTGGCAAGGTCGCTTAGGGTCAGCTGTCCCGAAGCTACGCTTGATAATTGTAATCATCACGATGGACAGTTACTATAAACCATGCTATATCTCACCTGAAAATCTGACTCAAAATCCAACCATTCACCCGAGCGAAGTTTCTGAATCCGAGAACCGCGCTCGTTGAAACCTTATTCCATCAATCCGCCGTTCTGTCCTGAATCCATCAAATTTCCGAATTGCATATTCGATTCTCGCACTACAATTTGCAATGATTCTCAAAACCCAAGACTTGCTCCAATTCTTATCCATTTGCTGCGTCCCACAATGCACTTCCAACTTACTCGAGCAACACAGTGATTTGTTCCGACGTTGCTATCACATTTAGCTATCTTCAAAAGTCTGTCCGCCAATATCTTTGCCTTCCGTTGTGGCCACAATCCGTCCACGTCTTTCCAGAGAATCCGTCTATCATCGTTGCACCATCTTGCCCAAAATTTCATTTCCGCTAAACCTGATTCAACTTCTCGAGCAACAATATCCAAAATCCTTCAAGTTTGTGTGAATCCACCTTATTGTCCCTCCAAGCCAAGTTCGTGTTTCATTGCTCAACCAACATCTCAAATGTGTTGCCCAAAATCGTAGTCCGTGCTCGCTATCATTCGATTCACCCATCGCTCGTTCAAGCGTATCCCAACTGTTCGTTCCGATCTCGTCCATCTCTTAAGCCCAACGATACTTCCATTTGCACAAGTCCGTTCTCGATATACTCAACTCAATATTCACCTGCTTCATTTTTATTCTTCCCAACGCAACCGACTTGCACCAACCAACTTGTATTCCAAAATATCCGAGTTCGTTCAGGCAATTCCCATAGATGTCCAACCAAAATATTTCCAATGCCTTGCTCACAATGTGGTATCCCATATACCACTCTGAATCAAGTCGCTACTCGCATTATGATTCCTTGCACTGATCCAAGATCCGTTTGAGCCATCCCTTATGTGTGATCCTGCCATTCTCAACTCAAGTCTGACACAAAAACTCAGGCAATGCTTGAATTATCCAAATGTTTCCATCAATCTTATTATGCAACTCGTGCTATGTTCCATTCTCAATGCTTCCAACTATCCTCACCGTCTGATACTTTTGCTACACGAGCAACCCGTGCAACGATCGTCTTCCAAATAGTCCAACCTAATACCCAACGGTTTCACACTTTTGTTGTACGAGCAACTCGTACCAACTTATCCATATATTCCCGAGCCAAACTCAAACCTGCTCAACCGATGCGCCACAGCCAAAATTCTAACTTCTATCCAACACAATCGCTAGACGAGCAACTCGTGTAAGGATTCATTCTCATCGAATGTTTCTACTCAAAACATGCCGCATAACCAAATCTTGTTAGCCAACCAACTGATCCACTGAGGCAATCAGAAACTCCAGAACGCTAAGCCAAGCCAACCCAACAAAAAGCCCCCACTTGTTGCACAAATGCAACAACGCCAACCAACTTGCTGCAATAATGCAACAACGCCTAACGAGGCTAAGCGATCCTACGAAAACCAACCAAGGCAACCCAACAAGAAAATAAAATACAGCCAAAACCAGCAATAAATAGACTTATTGCATGAAACATCCGATGCGGCACCGAGTAGAGTCAAGAGCTAGACGACACGCGGAAGCTATTTAGAGTTTGTGATGAAGCGAAGGACCAAGTCCGAAGAAATGAACCAGGCGCTCTGATACCAATCTGTCACGCCCCAATCTCCCGCAAGCTCGATAGTCCCCGCTGAACGTGAATCACCACGTTTACAGCTCTCCCGCAGGACAATCGTTCTCATCGGGACGTGATGCCGTACGAGCCTGGAGTTGCGCTCGTACAAGGCGATATTATCAAACACCAAATGTTATCATTGAAACAACCAAGTTGCAGCGGAAGTCAAGTATTGTGTACCAAGCACACAATCAGAGTATACGCAGCGAAGCTCACGATAGGGTCCAAATGAGATGCCCCGAGTCAATGCCACAAAGGCGATGCCACGGAGACGATGAAATAACTCTTGCTCTTTCTCTAGCCCACAAAGGTACTTACAGTTCATACATCATGTCCCGTATATCCAAGCAGCGCCACTACGTCTGTGTACCTGAAATATTGCCCACAAACGTGGGTCAGTACACAACCGTACTGGTGAGCGGGGTAACCCACTCGCCTAAGCCGACACTAAGTAAAGTAGTGAATGCAAACAGTTATATGGTGATCTTTCTAGTTGAATCCTAGATTCATTTCATGGCATATAGATGACATGTTAAGGAAAGCAGTAAAGCAGTTTAAGCATGCTAGCATTCAATCTCAAACCAAACGACAAGCATATTAATATAAAGCCGACCCGTCTAACTCAATGTCATCATTTGCACGATAACATATCGAACCATCAGTCTCGCCTCAATATCCATCCAGAACCAAAGTTTATATATCCCACTCTCGAGTGCACACTCTTGCCGAGGCAAGGTGGCCGCGCCTACACGATGCACAAACCAACCAAAGTAAAGCAAGCCAACATCTATTCTTATATGAAGTCACTGGCCAAAGGCCATAAAGGACTTTGATCGGACTGATCAAATGCGGTTCTCCTCGAAACAGCGCTAAGTAGCTAACCCACCTGGATCGATTCCAACCGCTGGCACCGCGCCCAAGACGCGTTACCCAATTGTCTCCTCCATGGCCGAACGGTCCCGGTGCCCCGGAGTACCCGTTCGAGGAGACCAAACCCTGTGTAATACAGGTTGTCCGTGACATGCAGACACCAAGTAGGTATGACGAGAGGATCGAACATTCTCGCCCCACCAAGCGATCCTAGACTCGTTCCGCCAATAATCCAACCAACACATCCATAACCATTCTTCCAACATATAGCCCAAGGCACCATTCACAAGTTATTCCCATAGGCACAATGCCTCTTCTCAACACAGTATTTCTAATGGTGCAACACCCATGCTCAAAGCTAACCCATGGCACAATGCCGTTTCAGTGGCACAATGCCCCATTCGTGGCACGATGCCCCATCAAGCGGCACAACACCCTCGCCGATGCAGTTGTTCGATTTTGAACCATAACTGCTCGCTTTGCAAGACAAAGCGACCAAGTGATACCCGTGCACGGATGCACGCTCGCTCGCCCAAATCTCAATGTTCCCAATCTCTCAATGCATCATTCCAACTGTCCAAGCATAATCCCAATTATCCAACCAACTGCCTCAAACGTAATATTCCAACTCTAGTTCCAACTATCCAACGCACAAACCAAATCAAGCCACAATCCTACCAAGCCAATGGCGTACACTCTATGCACGCCTCAGTGTAGTGATTCCCAATGTTTCAGTCCAAGTGTTCAAGCCATTACGTATTTTTCATATTATTAGGCATGAAGGAGTAGAGGAGAAGGGAAAGAGCCCACTCATAATGTTCGAATCCGTTAGGCATCCTGTCCTGCCGATACGGCCAATCCCTTGAACCCGTGGTCCGATGCAAGCGCGATCTACTCAACTGGTATGACCGTGCGAGCAGGCCGTGCTCTACAACTCATCCGACCGATCGGATTAAGGAAGACGGCATTATCGTTTCCATTCAGCTATTCAGTCCTGTTCGGAACGAACACCTGATTTCTATCAAACCCGCTAGCCATCTGCACATTGAAACCAACTCGATTAATCCTTCTTCCCGAAATCCGACATTTCAAATGTAACCAGCATTTGATTCATTCAGTCCGACTCAGCGTAACGCTCCGAGCGGTTGCGGGGCGTTACAGGTTGCCCTAACAGCCATGGAGAAGGTTGCCTAACAACCACAACAGCAGGCCGCTCAACCGAAGGTGGGTAACATCCAGGACTTCAAGAAGATGGAGCCTCAAACATTCGAGGGGATAGAGGGAATCCTCTACGCTGATGAGTGGTTCGAGGATATCGAGCGAATCATGAGAGTTTTTCGGCTTTTCGAGGACCTGAAGATTGAGGCAGTTGGCTTAAAGCTTCACGATATTGCTCGTACTTGGTTCAGAAATGAACCTAGGATTGCAGATCCAAGCCTAACTTGGGAGCAGTTCAAGGACCTCTTTAAGAGGAAATTCTTTCCGGCAGTAGCCAAAGGGGTTCTGGAGAAGCAATTCCAAAACTTGGAGCAGAACAGGATGACTGTGGATGAGTATTCTGCGGAATTCAGCAGGCTGAGCCAATTCATAGAGTATATGGTGAGGGACCCGGAGGATAGAGCTAGACGATTTAGAGAGGGCTTGAACTAAGAGGTCAAGATCCATATTTCTTCGGCTCATACGACTTTTGTTAACATATTGGCGGAGGCTCAAAGAGTAGAGGTGGATATGGGTCTTTGGAACAAGAGAAACAGGGATGCTACCGGCAGTGGTAGTAATCAGGGGTAGGCAAAGCGCCTACAGTTTCAGCCAAGGACCTTTCAGCAACAGCAATAATACCGTGCCCCAATTAGAGCCTCAGATCAGCAAGTGTAACAACAGCCACAGAGATAAGTGCAACAAGCTCCCCCATGCAACTATTGCAAGAAACCAGGGCATTCATGTGAGATCTGTCAAAAGAGATTAGGCGTGTGCTTATATTGTGGATCACCTACGCACCAGATGAGGGAGTGTCCTACCACACCCCCAATAGGCGGATCCTCGGCCTAGAGAGGACCAGTTGGACCACCAGTGGACCCATAACTAAGAGGACCCCCACTTCCTATGCAACAATAGTTTGCTCAACACCAGCAAAGGGGAGTACCTCCACAGGGCAGAGCTTTTGCCATGACCGTAGAGGAGGCTGAGCCAACTAGTGACGTGATAGCAGGTTCTATTCTTCTCGATTATATTCCCGTTATTGCCTTATTTGATTCTGGTGCATCGCATAGCTTCATGTATGTATCCTTTGTGCTTAAGCATAGTTTAGTAACAGAACCCTTGAGTAGGAGTTGCAAAAGATCACGACTGGTGGGGGCACTATCCTAGTCAGTGATACTTGCAAGAGGCGTCATGTTACCTTAGGAGGCCATAATTTGGATGCTAGTTTACTTGTAATGCCACTTTCGAGTTTTGACATTATCCTTGGAATGGATTGGTTAAGTATGCTCCATACTAGCATAGATTATCGTGAAGGACGTATACTGTTCTGCCCTCCAAGAGAGCCAAAATTTGAGTTTGTTAGGGGAGGAGTTGAGCATAGTGATGGAATTATTTGTGGAGCCATGGTAGTAGATAAAGGACTTGCCACACCCTATTATTGCAGAATTTCTAGACGTATTTCCTGAGGAGCTACCGGGATTGCCACCAGAGAGAGATCCTGAATTTTCTATAGACTTAGTGCCTAGGGCAGAACCGGTGTCGTAGCAAGTCTACAGGATCAACAACAACGAGCTGGCAGAACTAAAGAAGCAGGTTGATGATTTAATAGACAAGGGTTTTATTAGATCGAGTTTCTCGCCTTGGGGAGCCCCGGTCTTATTTGTACCAAAGAAAGATGGGTCGGTATGAATGTGCATTGATTACAGGGCTCTGAACAACCTCACCATAAAAAACAAATATCCGCTACCAAGAATAGACGATCTTTTTTATCAGTTGAGCGGTGCGAGAGTATTTTCGAAGATTGATTTGAGGTCTGGCTATCATCAGTTGAAGGTGAAGAAGGAAGATATTCCAAAAACTGCATTTCGGACAAGATACGACCAATATGAGTTTATGGTGATGCCATTAGGGTTGACTAATGCCCCGACAGCCTTTATGAACTTGATGAATAAGGTGTTCCACCAATACCTTGACAAGTTCGTAGTAGTATTCATAGATGACATTCTTGTCTATTCGAAGACACCGAAAGAGCATGAGAATCATTTAAGGATTGTGCTAGAGACCATTCGGAAGGAGAAGCTCTATAGAAAACTCTCGAAATGTGAGTTCTTCCTAGATAAGGTAGAGTTCCTTGGGCATATGGTGACTGGAGACGGCATATCGGTGGATCCAAAGAAGATTACTGCTGTAGAAGCTTGGACCACTTCGAGTTCTGTTGTAGAGATCAGAAGCTTCTTAGGATTGGCCGAGTATTACCGAAAATTTGTAAAGGTTTTTTCTCGGATCGCAGAGCCGTTGACTAGACGCACTCGGAAGGATGTGTAGTTCGCATGGATCGAAGAATGTCAGGCTGCATTTAATAAGCTAAAGAAGAGATTGATCATAGCGCCTGTTTTGACGGTGCCATCGGGGACAGGGGGATTTGTCATTTATAGCGATGCTTCGGGGAAGGGCTTGGGATGTGTTATAGAGCATAATAAGAAGGTGGTGACATATGCTTATAGATAATTGTAGCCACATGAGAGAAACTATCCCACTCATGACTTGGAATTAGCAGCAGTAATTTTTGCTCTAAAGCTGTGGAGACATTATCTGTACGGAGAGCGTGTGGAAATATACACTGACCACAAAAGCTTGAAGTACGTCTTTACGTAGAAAAAGCTGAATATGAGGCACCGCAGGTGGCTAGAACTGATGAAGGATTTCGATATTTGTAAACTCCCTCGACCAGATTTCAGTATTTTAATATTATTTTTAGTTTTAGTGCAATTTTTTTAAATTTTTTTATTATATATTCTATTGATTGTGTACCTGTTTATTACACAATAAAATAGGGCACCACACTAGCTGTTAACCCTAAACTAATTTCGTATCCCTGCCCTAGACTTGCTAGACTACATTTTTTGTATTTTTAGCAACTCCCAGAAACCTCGTTTTGTGCTTCGTTTTAGTCGCACAAATATCGTTACAAACGTACGTATTAAATCCTTATTTAATTTTCTGCTCTTTACCCACCTCTGTACCCTAGAGATTTGAGGACCAGTAGGCACCTGTTTTGCCCAACCAAAAATACGATAATATTCTACACTAATTATATTACAATTATCGTATTGACACCGTAGAAAAATTATGACCCTAACTGCCCTTAAATAATTAGTGAACACCGTGCGCAGTATTTATTAAATAATAAATACGGTGACCCGTATCACCTAAGAAATCAGACCCTGCATCTGCCCAGACTCACCCCACACAGTTCAAAACATTCTCCCCAGCATTTTCCCTCAATTCTGTGAATTTTGGTAATTTTTAGAACCAGGTGATTTTCCAGACAAATTTCATAATTGCACAATTTCCCAATTTTTAGACTTTTATGCAATTTATGAAAAGCTAAGGGTTTTTATGCAAAATGCATGTTAGATGGCATTACCCTATTGGCTAGACAATAGGTGGCATGGGACCCACAGAAAAATCTGCTAAAAATATCCCAAAAATACAAAATTACCAAAATACCCCCAAAGTTCTACTTATTTACCAAAATGCCATTGGGGGTAAAATCTATATAAACCCTAAACACCCCCCCTTCTCTCTCATTCCCAGGCTTCCCTCGGCCAGCTCCGGCCACCGCCCACCGCCGGACCACCCCCACTCGACTCGCCCCTCCCTCGGCTACCTCCCCGTCCATCACCACCCTCTCCGACCACCGCCTCCACCGCCCTGGACCACCGCAGCACCCCTCCCCTCCCTGCCCGACAGCAGCCTCCCCGACCTCCGACCGCCCACCACCGCCTCCCTAGCCGTCGCCGACCACCGCCACCACCCCCACTCGCTTTTCCGTGACTTCCTCTCTCCAACCACCACCGCCCCGTTCCCCCACGACCGCCTCCGCCGCCGGCAGCTCCCCCGCAAGCCTCCTCCCTCAAACTGCACAGCGACTCCTCCCTCCCCTCCGACCGTCTCCCACCGCTTCTCCGGCAGCCTCCGACCTCCGCCACCACCACCAATCTCTCCGCCACCCTCCCCTCCTTCGATCCCTCCGCCTTGCCGGCCGTCTCCGCCGCTGCTTCGTCGCCGGCAGCTGCCATAAGCAGCTGCTGCTGCTACTGCTGCCAGCAGCTACTGCTACTGCCGTTGCTCCTCCGGCCAGCCGCCGTCGACTCCGCCGCCGACCTCCCGCCGACGACTCGCCGTGGACCCCACCTGCCACCTCGTCAGGTATAAATACGCTATTATATACGTATTTATATATATATATATATGTATATGTATGTATATATGTATAATATTATGTATGTATATATATATGTATATATATATGTATATATATGTATATCTATATCTATATATATGTTTATATATATAATAAAATATATACTGAATATATACAGTATACTGTATATATTATTATTATTATTATATATATATGTATTTAATATATGTATATACTTATATCTATATATATATTTATATATATGTATTATTAAATGTATATATATGTTTAAACATATATGTATGTTTATATATATATATTAATATATATAATATATATATTATATTAATGATATACTGTAAATATACAATAAATATATTCTATATATATTATTATTATTGTATATTATATGTAAATATGTATATATATGTATGTATATTTATATGTATATACCTATATAACATATTACTTATATATGAATGTAATAATTATATACCTATGTATGTATATATGCAATTTCATTTCTGTTTTACTTATAAGTATATATATATATATATATATATATATATATATATATATATATATATATATATATATATATATATATATATATATATATATATATAGTTAAATATAACACATTATGTATATGTTATTACTACTATATTTATAGTATATATATGTATATATATACTATACATTTTCTTTTTATTATTATTCAAATGCACTTATTCCATTTATTATACATATAATATTATTATATATAACAGTGGTCACATATAGACCCTGATATTATTAAATATAATATTTGCTGGATAGTACAGCAATTATATATGTATTTATATTTCCTGCACTGTCCTTCAATTTATTATATAAACAGTGGATATACCCTGCTATTATATTATATTATTATATATAAACAGTGGATAAACCCTGCTAAATATTATATTACTATATATAAAGCAGTGGATATACCCTGCTAATATTTGCTGGATAATACAGCCTATATATATATATTTATAAATTCCTGCATTTTCTTTCCTGCATATTATATATATATATGCTATATATATGCATACTATTATATCTACTACATATCTATATATATACTCTATATATAAATATGTATACCATATATATTATATATAGGACTATATATATATATATATATATATATATATATATATATATATATATATATATATATTATGTATTATCTGTTACATAGGTATATATATGTGTTATGTACCCTCGTATTAAATGTTGTATTTACGAACCCTGTCTATTTTTAACAGAAAATATCTCCAGCACAACCAGTGACCCCTGTCACAAGCAACTACAAACCTGACTGTGAGATCAGGTTACCAAACACTATCAGGGAGTAGGCAAGTATACCTTGCCAAGTACTGTTTAAATTCTCAATATTGTATATGCTCTTGTTTCTGTATTTCATAAAATGATTACCTGAGACTGCCTTGGGTACGGTCAGTTGATATGTTGACATTTAAAATAATATTACGGACTCACCAACAATTATGAGAGTATCCTAATATTCTCCTAGACCTTATCACGGGAACACGCAACATGGTTGCAATGCATATTGGGATGCGAGCTGCGTATTTGATTTGCTACCAATACGTGTGACCCGCATCACGGATTAGAATAATTTAGGAAATGTACGACTTGACATTTAGTTACATTGGGAGGGGAGAAAGACTAAAATACGTATGGGATACCCACCTCTTTACCATGTGCCGCACTCGACGGAGTGATACGGATGATATAGATATGTATTCATGTGACCATTCTCATCGTAGATGGAAAATTGTATAGTGCCCTTGAACGGGGGCATATGTGGCATATACTAGCCTGTCACTACAGATTGGTGAATTACGTCAGCATATGTCTAGCCACACATTTCCCATGCGTATTAGGTTGTCTCAATTTGCATTCACTTAGATGGTTAGCACCCTGTATTTATTTATTTCAGTAGTTTAATTCAGTATTTACATACTTGGCATGTTATTTTCTTGTATCTTGTTACGTCCCTCTGAGGACCTGGTTCCCTGACCAGGTTTAGCTGAGACATTCCACCCCACAGTACCTGGACCTGGACTGGAGTCTGGACATGCCCTTGAGATGGAGTTAGAGGAGATGCCGTCAGAGTCTACCTGAGTACACCTGGAGTTGGAGCTACATAATTTGAGGATGTTGCGCTAGTTTATCTTATTTCACTCATGCTTACTTTTGTAGTGGGATTGTTCCCACCTGACTTTATCTGGGTTGTATATGACATTTCAGATTTAGCATCTATATATATATTCAGCACTTTCCCTGTTATTCTTGTGGATGAGATAGATTTACCTGTATTTAGACTTGTAGTATTTTAGGACAGCGTAGCACATCACTTTGGGTCCATTAAATTGGGTAATCCCTTAGTGACGTGTCAGCTGGCCAATGCCACGTGGCCTAGTTCCGTATATTTTTGGGACTGGGGCGTGACACGGTTTTAGTGGTGGCCCATGCAGGTCGAGTTAATTGCTAGTAACATGATATCATGTTCAGCAAACCTGCAATAGGATAGGAATACTAGGTCTCATCCACACTAACTTCATCCATAAATATTGCATCCTGCTTGATTATCATCTATTAAGTCCTTCGTACTTTTCTAAATTTTTCTATTCTTTTCAGAAATATGGACATACCCGGGGAAACTGCGATTAATGGAACTGACCAAGCAACAGACCTCTCGCCAGATGTCCAAGGGACACCAATCCCGAGAGACCAATCTCCGAGAAGGATGCTGGTCAATCCAACAACCTCGTACCTTCACCAAGATCCGACCCAAGAAGCAACACCAGTCCAGCAAGAAGGGCAACCTTCTCAGGCACCAACACTGCAGGCAGAGATACCTTTGTCTCCACCTCCAGTTCTCGCAGCCGTGATGCCACAACTTGAGGAACAATCTCAGATGTTCCAAGCCATATTGCAGGCTCAGTGGAAATAGAATGAAGTCCTGAGACAATGCTTGATGACGGTTCTGGAGAGGACAACTACTCTAGCACCAGCCCCTGTCCAACCAGCTAGCACTGTTCAAGGCTTTAGCCGGATGAGCCCGAGAACTTTTAAGGGCAATGAAACTCCGGAGGAGATCTCAGACTGGATCTCCAATACGGAAATACTGCTAGAAGGTTCACAACTTCACCCTGACCTATGGATGACCGCAGTAAGGACCCTACTCCTCGGCAACGCCCAACACTGGTGGGAATCTATCGAGCGCAGCACCGGCAAGAACCATACTTGGGAACAATTTCTGGAATATTTTAATACAAAATATTTCCCAGCCACGGTCAGAGATGAACTGTACTTCCAGTTCCTGTATTTGGAACAAGGGAATATGACCGTCGACGCCTATGATGCAGAATTTAGTCGACTAAGTCAATTCGGTGCCATCCTAATACCAACCAAGCTGAAGAAGGCCCTAAAGTTCCATCACGGCCTTACCCCCGAACTCCAAGGGTATACTACGGCACAGTCGAGGATTTCATACGAAGAAGTTCTTTCAGAGGCAAGGATATAAGAAGCCATTGGCCGAGAAGCAAGATGCTCAAATCCAACCATATCAGCCATAGACCAGACAGGAGCAGGAGGACCAATCCGTCACCTGGGAAATCAGGCACAACACAAGACAGGGCCATATCAATACAAGGAACTTCCGACTTGTCACTATTGTGGCAGGAAGGGGCATTATGCCAAAAACTGTCGAAGGAAGTATAGACTATGCTTGATATGTGGAGATAATCAGCATAGGGCCAAAGACTGTCCATAACACAGAGAAGCAACACTTCAGAATGGGCAAGGACCAGTAGCACCAGCCCAGAGAATGCAACCTCCTACTAGAGGTCAGCATTCCCCAGCATCTGGAAGATTTCAGAGGGGACCACCCTTAGCCACCCAAGACACGCAGTACTACCTAGCCAGACAATAAACCATTAGACGAAGGCACGAGCAGGCCTTTGCACTAGATGCAGTTGCAGAAGAACCGGAAGGTGAAACCATTTCAGGTACCCTTATAGTTGCATTATTACCAGCAAACCGCATATTTGATTCTAGAGCTATACTGTCTTTCACATCTAGTAGTTTCGTACCCATGCAAATAGTCAGGTTTACCGGAAGAGGCATTGTTCCAGTTACCAACATTACTAAAGCATGCTAGTAGTCATATATAGTAGCATAATGAGAACGCGATTCCTGGTACTTTCAATACCAAACTTCGACGTTGTCTTAGACATGGACTGGCTAAACCAAGTACAAATGCTATCCTAGACTACAGGAAGAGAAGCGTCATCCTTAGACCACCAAGTTACCCATTCGGATATCAGGACTAAGCAAACACATCTAGGTAGATTGCTAGACGTTGATTGTTAGGCTCAAAACATGTGAATGTAGTAATAGCTGAATACTACAGGTAGTTTCCAAATTAGATTTGATATACATGACTTATTAGGGTAGTCAATAACTTCTAGTCTTGTGTTTTCACCAATAGATTAATTTAAGCTAGTATCAGGAATAGATCAATTAGACTGAAGGAGAGAGGGTAGACAGATGTTAGTCTTGAGAAAAATATCAGAAAAACTACCAATAATATGCGACCTGTTGTAAACCTGGTGATACCCATATAATCTGGATAAAGGGTACACATAGAGTAGAATAGGAAGACATATGTTTTCACCTACCCTAGAAACTATCAGACTTGGAAGAAGAGGAAAACTAAGCTCAAGGTACGTTATACCCTTCGATGTGTTGGAACGCATCAAGGAAGTTGTTTACAAGATAGCATTACCTCAGACATTGAAAGAAGTACATGACATCTTCCACATATTCCAATTAAAGAGGTACGCTCTGGATACAAGTCATGTGCTTAAATACGGACAACCTATAGTGTATATTAAGGTTGTAGAACTTAGAAAACCACACCTATTTTGGGTCAACTAACAACCTAGACTAGAAATTAGAGATTATAGAATCTTGTCTTTTTGTGAAATTGAATTGTTTTATACTTCTCATATCCTAATCTAGCGTACTTATATTTGCTATACTACCTTAAAATTATACTCTGCTATTATAGCCTAGTTTTGCAAGCTTATTCTTTATCAAGCTTGTTCATTAAATATGTATTATTGGAGTACTACATTAATACATTTCAGAATCAGTGTATGACGGTCTGATCAACCATAATGTACTTGGTTCGCTCTTCGCATAACTACTTTACATAGATTGAGATATATAGTAATTAGTAAACAGATGTACTTACCTCTGCGCATATCGTATCAGCTACATAACTAGGCTAATACGAATAGGTGAATAGGGAGTACCAGAATAGCATTTCCATCCACAACTGCCTTGACAATTCCCATTGAATTCTTTAAACGCCTTGAATCTCCATACTTCTAATCCATTACCCCCTTGAACTCTTGATTACTGTTTTCCGTCTTTTCTTATTTCGGAAAGAAGAAACCTCGTATATAGTATAAATATGAAGTGTATTGTTTTCATTTATATAGTCTCTTGGAGAATTACCAAACCCTATTAATAGATTAGATTGCAGTTTAACACTGTTCTTATTTTTAGAATGATTTCTGTTACCTACCTTACGTTGTATTACGTTCCTCTAGTTCATATTGCATGAAAACATCATGCACCAGGCAAATCAACCTGGAAACGTGTTGAGGATATCCGATAATGTTTCCCCCATCTATTTCCAGATCAGGGTATGTCCAAAATATTTCAAATCAAATCTTCAGTTATGACTATGTCCTCATATGTCCTTAATCAATCTTTCGTTCTCAATATATGTTTATTTTTATTTCGAGGACGAAATATTCTAAGGAGGGTAGATTGTAAACTCCCTCGACCAGATTTCAGTATTTTAATATTATTTTTAGTTTTAGTGCAATTTTTTTAAATTTATTTATTATATATTCTATTGATTGTGTACCTGTTTATTACACAATAAAATAGGGCACCACACTAGCTGTTAACCCTAAACTAATTTCGCATCCCTGCCCTAGACTTGCTAGACTACATTTTTTGTATTTTTAGCAACTCCCAGAAACCTCGTTTTGTGCTTCGTTTTAGTCGCACAAATATCGTTACAAACGTACGTATTAAATCCCTATTTAATTTTCTGCTCTTTACCCACCTCTGTACCCTAGAGATTTGAGGACCAGTAGGCACCTGTTTTGCCCAACCAAAAATACGATAATATTCTACACTAATTGTATTACAATTATCGTATTGACACCGTAGAAAAATTATGACCCTAACTGCCCTTAAATAATTAGTGAACACCGTGCGCAGTATTTATTAAATAATAAATACGGTGACCCGTATCACCTAAGAAATCAGACCCTGCATCTGCCCAGACTCACCCCACACAGTTCAAAACATTCTCCCCAGCATTTCCCCTCAATTCTGTGAATTTTGGTAATTTTTAGAACCAGGTGATTTTCCAGACAAATTTCATAATTGCACAATTTCCCAATTTCTGGACTTTTATGCAATTTATGAAAAGCCAAGGGTTTTTATGCAAAATGCATGTTAGATGGCATTACCCTATTGGCTAGACAATAGGTGGCATGGGACCCACAGAAAAATCTGCTAAAAATATCCCAAAAATACAAAATTACCAAAATACCCCCAAAGTTCTACTTATTTACCAAAATGCCATTGGGGGTAAAATCTATATAAACCCTAAACACCCCCCTTCTCTCTCATTCCCAGGCTCCCCTCGGCCAGCTCCGGCCACCGCCCACCGCCGGACCACCCCCACTCGACTCGCCCCTCCCTCGGCTACCTCCCCGTCCATCACCACCCTCTCCGACCACCGCCTCCACCGCCCTGGACCACCGCAGCACCCCTCCCCTCCCTGCCCGACAGCAGCCTCCCCGACCTCCGACCGCCCACCACCGCCTCCCTAGCCGTCGCCGACCACCGCCACCACCCCCACTCGCTTTTCCGTGACTTCCTCTCTCCAACCACCACCGCCCCGTTCCCCCACGACCGCCTCCGCCGCCGGCAGCTCCCCCGCAAGCCTCCTCCCTCAAACTGCACAGCGACTCCTCCCTCCCCTCCGACCGTCTCCCACCGCTTCTCCGGCAGCCTCCGACCTCCGCCACCACCACCAATCTCTCCGCCACCCTCCCATCCTTCGATCCCTCCGCCTTGCCGGCCGTCTCCGCCGCTGCTTCGTCGCCGGCAGCTGCCACAAGCAGCTGCTGCTGCTACTGCTGCCAGCAGCTACTGCTACTGCCGTTGCTCCTCCGGCCGGCCGCCGTCGACTCCGCCGCCGACCTCCCGCCGACGACTCGCCGTGGACCCCACCTGCCATCTCGTCAGGTATAAATACGCTATTATATACGTATTTATATATATATATATGTATATGTATGTATATATGTATAATATTATGTATGTATGTATATATGTATATATATTTGTATATATATGTATATCTATATATATATATATATGTTTATATATATAATAAAATATATACTGAATATATACAGTATACTGTATATATTATTATTATTATTACATATATATGTATTTAATATATGTATATACTTATATCTATATATATATTTATATATATGTATTATTAAATGTATATATATGTTTAAACATATATGTATGTTTATATATATATATTAATATATATAATATATATATTATATTAATGATATACTGTAAATATACAATAAATATAGTCTATATATATTATTATTATTGTATATTATATGTAAATATGTATATATATGTATGTATATTTATATGTATATACCTATATAACATATTACTTATATATGAATGTAATAATTATATACCTATGTATGTATATATGCAATTTCATTTCTGTTTTACTTATAAGTATATATATATATATATTTATATATATACATTTATATATATATATATATTTATATATATACATTTATATATATATAGTTAAATATAACACATTATGTATATGTTATTACTACTATATTTATAGTATATATATGTATATATATACTATACATTTTCTTTTTATTATTATTCAAATGCACTTATTCCATTTATTATACATATAATATTATTATATATAACAGTGGTCACATATAGACCCTGATATTATTAAATATAATATTTGCTGGATAGTACAGCAATTATATATGTATTTATATTTCCTGCACTGTCCTTCAATTTATTATATAAACAGTGGATATACCCTGCTATTATATTATATTATTATATATAAACAGTGGATAAACCCTGCTAAATATTATATTACTATATATAAAGCAGTGGATATACCCTGCTAATATTTGCTGGATAATACAGCCTATATATATATATTTATAAATTCCTGTATTTTCTTTCCTGCATATTATATATATATATGCTATATATATGCATACTATTATATCTACTACATATCTATATATATACTCTATATATAAATATGTATACCATATATATTATATATAGGACTATATATATATATATTATGTATTATCTGTTACATAGGTGTATATATGTGTTATGTACCCTCGTATTAAATGTTGTATTTACGAACCCTGTCTATTTTTAACAAAAAATATCTCCAGCACAACCAGTGACCCCTGTCACAAGCAACTACAAACCTGACTGTGAGATCAGGTTACCAAACACTATCAGGGAGTAGGCAAGTATACCTTGCCAAGTACTGTTTAAATTCTCAATATTGTATATGCTCTTGTTTCTGTATTTCATAAAATGATTACCTGAGACTGCCTTGGGTACGGCCAGTTGATATGTTGACATTTAAAATAATATTACGGACTCACCAACAATTATGAGAGTATCCTAATATTCTCCTAGACCCTATCACGGGAACACGCAACATGGTTGCAATGCATATTGGGATGCGAGCTGCGTATTTGATTTGCTACCAATACGTGTGACCCGCATCACGGATTAGAATAATTTAGGAAATGTACGACTTGACATTTAGTTACATTGGGAGGGGAGAAAGACTAAAATACGTATGGGACACCCACCTCTTTACCATGTGCCGCACTCGACGGAGTGATACGGATGATATAGATATGTATTCATGTGACCATTCTCATCGTAGATGAAAAATTGTATAGTGCCCTTGAACGGGGGCATATGTGGCATATACTAGCCTGTCACTACAGATTGGTGAATTACGTCAGCATATGTCTAGCCACATATTTCCCATACGTATTAGGTTGTCTCAATTTGCATTCACTTAGATGGTTAGCACCCTGTATTTATTTATTTCAGTAGTTTAATTCAGTATTTACATACTTGGCATATTATTTTCTTGTATCTTGTTACGTCCCTCTGAGGACCTGGTTCCCTGACCAGGTTTAGCTGAGACATTCCACCCCACAGTACCTGGACCTGGACTGGAGTCTGGACATGCCCTTGAGATGGAGTTAGAGGAGATGCCGTCAGAGTCTACCTGAGTATACCTGGAGTTGGAGCTACATATTTTGAGGATGTTGCGCTAGTTTATCTTATTTCACTCCTGCTTACTTTTGTAGTGGGATTGTTCCCACCTGACTTTATCTGGGTTGTATATGACATTTCAGATTTAGCATCTATATATATATTCAGCACTTTCCCTGTTATTCTTGTGGATGAGATAGATTTACCTATATTTAGACTTGTGGTATTTTAGGACAGCGTAGCACATCACTTTGGGTCCATTAAATTGGATAATCCCTTAGTGACGTGTCAGCTGGCCAATGCCACGTGGCCTAGTTCCGTATATTTTTGGGACTGGGGCGTGACAATATTTCATTGTAGTACCATTCAGGGAAGGCTAACGTAGTTGCCGATGCCTTGAGTAGATATCCAGTAGCGATGTACTTGACAACAGATCATCACTTATTAGCAGAATTTGATAGCCTGGGCATCAAGGTTATTATTCCAGGAGTGGAGACGCAGATGATGGGCATGCAGATTCAGTCAAGATTGATCGAAAAGATCTGAGAGACACAGTACCAGGATACGGGTCTGCGAAACCTCAGAGCTCAAGTGCAGTCAGGATTGATGGATGACTTCTCTATTGCTGAGGATGGTTCATTAAGGCACGGGACTAGGTTATATGTGCCTAGTGTGGACCGGTGGGAAGAGATCATGCAGGAGGCTCATCGTTCCCAGTATTCTATACATCCGGGAGCTAACAAGATTTATAAGGACCTGAAGGAATACGTGTGGTGGTATGGGATGAAGCGAGAGGTAGCATGTTTTGTCTCTAGATGTTTAGTGTGCCAGCAGGTCAAAGCCGAGAGGCAGAGACCAAGAGGATTGCTACAGCCCCTACTGATTCCTGAGTGGAAATGGGAGCATATCACGATGGATTTTATTTTCGGACTTCCACACACTCTAGGAGGAAATGACGTAATTTGGGTCATTATTGACAGGCTGACCAACTCAGCCCACTTTTTGCCTTTTAAAGTCGGATTGACCACGGAGAAGCTTGCCGATTTATATGTGAGACAGATAGTCAGGCTGCATGGAGTTCCAGTAAGCATCGTGTTCGATCGGGATAGTAGATTTACGTCCCACTTTTGGAGGAGTTTGTAGGCTAGCTTGGGTACCCAACTCAAATTTAGCACTGCTTACCACCCTCAGATCGATGGACAGTCATAGAGGACTATTCAAATGCTCGAGGATATGCTTTGGACATGTGTACTAGATTTTGTTGGCTTTTGGGAGGATCATCTTCACCTGGTAGAGTTTGCATATAACAATAGCTATCAGGCCAATATCAAGATGTCTCCTTTTGAGGCTTTGTATAGTAGGAGGTGCCGAACTCCATTATCTTAGGACGACATAGGAGAGAGAGTACTTTTAGGACCAGAGATGGTAGTTGATGCTGTAGAGAAAGTGAAGCAGATTAGAGAGAGACTTCGTGTGGCTCAGGACAGACATAAGCAGTGGGCCGATAGCCACAGGAGACCGCTAGAGTTTGAGGTATCGATTCGTTTATTTAAATATATATTACGATCTTAGATTATGCGTTAAGTTCCTATTTTGGCATAGGTTGGTGACTTAGTGTTCTTGAGGATCTCTCCGAGACGTAGAACGATTCGTTTCGGTGGAGGTGGAAAGCTTAGTCCAAGATTCATCGGACCTTTCAATGTTCTGGAGAAGGTCAGGGCAGTAGCTTATCGACTAGCCTTACTACCTACATTGGAAGGAGTACACAACGTGTTCTATGTGTCCTAGTTAAGACGATATGTGGCAGATCCTAGCCATGTATTAGATCATTCGGAGCTTGAGGTTGGACCAAGTCTCCGTTATCCGGAGCAGCCAGTGGGGATCCTAGACCGCAGAGATAAGGTACTTCGTAACCAAGTAATTCCCTTGGTTCGCATCGCTTGGAGGCATCATTCTCCTGGTGAATCCACTTGGGAGCGGGAAGAGGAGATGCGAGAGCGTTACCCCTATCTTTTTGCACCATAGGATAATTTTCTTCTTGTATTTGTTTGCCCTAAATTTTGAGGACGAATTTTTTTTAGGAGGGTAGACTTGTAACCTTCGTATCCTAAAATTCTAGCTTAAATATTGTTATTCGGTTAATTTGTGGCTATTGGAATTTTTTCATAATTTTTGGTTAATTAAAAACTAGTAATAGTAATTTTCTAGGATTTGCAAGAATTTATTTAGTGTCAAACATAACTAAAATATCCCAAACTTTTTTATTAGGTTCTAAATTATCAAATATATTTTCTAGAATTTTTTGGGAATTTTTTGATTATTTTTAGCATTTATTTTGAGTTAATTATAAAAACTAAATTAAAAACTAATTTTCAGAAAAAGAAAAACTAATAAAATTAATCCGCCCAGTCAGCAGCCAGCCTGGCCTGCGTGTCAGCCAGCGCCGCCCAGTTAGCGGGGCCCATCGGTCAGTGAGAGGGCGAGGGCGGGTGCGGGTGAAGCGGTCTAAGCCAAGCTGAGCTGAGTCGAGTCCTAATCCGACTTGAACTCAGCCGAACCAAGCCAGCTTGAACGCTGGTCGTTTGATCCGAGTGGACAGCAAGGGATGGACGCCATGTGGCACGTCCTTTAGCCGTGGCTGCTCTCTCTCTCTCTCTCCTATATATATATATAGTATTTGGTTTATAAATTCTAGGGTTTTCTTTTAGCCGATTTTGGAGAATTGTCATCTAGGATTTTCTTTATTTTCCAGAAGCCATTACTCATAGCTCCAGACTCCAAACATGGCCCAGTTTATTGCATTAGAACCGTATTGAGGTTTGTTTTCTTAATATGTAAATTTTTTTCACGAAATTATGAATATTGAATTCTGGAAAATTTATAGAGCACAGCATGTTCAAAAATAGACGCATCTCGGTGTTTTCACGATTCCGGGAGAACCAGGAATCAGAATCATGAACTGTTTGAACTTTTGGAAATCTAATATCGAGATCATTGACATATGTTTTTCCCAGGATTTAATATGAAATATTTTTGTACTGTTAATTCTATAGAACTTCTAGATTAACAATTAACCACCGTTGCACAATAAGATTTTAGGTATGTGCAATAATTTCTAAACAAATTTGAATTCGGACAAGCCGTAAATTCTAGCATGTTTTTGATGCTAAAATCTATACAAAACCATACATGAAAGTCAAGTTTGCATCGATTGACTTTTTGGTCAATAGATCGCCTCAATTTGCGTGCCATGAGTCTCGAGTTGATAAAATTCAATTTCTTTGGACAAAATTTAGGAATTAACCTAAAAATCAGAATAATAAGATTAAAATAGGATTTTAGAGTAATTATTTCAGAATTAAATAAATTCAAATAAATTATTTTTTGACATGGTAAAATTGTAATACATAGGCTATTTAGACTGTGACTTGGATTCTGATTTATACCAGCTAAGGACCACAGGCGAGTACATTTTCATGATTACTTTTAGTGCTTGATAGTCTCTATAATCCATGTTTATTATTGATTATTTAATTCTTGACACTTGCTACACGGATTAGTATGATGGATTTCTTATTATGAGATACGTGATTGTTCTGGATTATTGTTATTTCTTCGTGACTGGTTTGGAATCAATGTGTACTTGTGGGGAGGAGAAATACTTAGTGGACGTGTGAACTACCCTTTCCATCCCATGGTCTTTCTAGAATAATAGCAGCCATGCATGACACGTGTGGTTTGTCAGATATTACCCCCTAGCTATTCACATGTCAACAAGGTATTTCAAATCACATAGAGTAGTTGTTCCCATATGTTCTTCCATACTTTACAGTTATTTCTTTCATGACTTGGAGATATTGTACTATATGTTTGCCATGACATGACTTCAGTATTGGTTATTCTAGTTGCTTTATTGTGAGTTCAGTTTGTTGCTATCATATATTCCTTACTATTTATTGTCTTATAGCTTCTACCATATGTTGGAACTGTTTTCACTGTGATGTACTCGTTCCTTTCCTGACTGGATAAATATTTTAGGTGACTACAATGAGGATGCAATCCCTACACATTATGGACTGTATGCTAGCGACATAATAGAGCCTGATCTTGCCCTTCCGGAGGATCAGGGAGAGTTAGCAGTTCAGATACCGTCTGAAATGGAGTAGTTTAGTGGTAGTTAATTTTGTAAGTTATTTTGGACCGAATTGTTCTCTGGCAGTTTAATATTATACTTTGGATATTTAGTTTTTGGAGAAATTCCTTGAACCCGCATCAAGACTATTATTTTATTATTATTTTGGTGTATTCATTTAAACTACTACCCATAATTGAGTATAGTGTGGAGATGTATATATGTTGTGAGTTATAGATTATACTTGTGGCTTATTGTACAGCGTTCTACCGCCGACACTGCTGTTCGATAATAAATGAAAGAAATAAAACTAGGTTTATACGAAACCCTTTCTTCTGTTTATAAACAAGAAAAAGAAGTACAATTAATCCTATACGAGGATGTTAAGTACAAAAATTTGATTCTGGGGAAATATTGATATAGGAGTCTGATCTGCGGTCGATCACTTTGTCCCTTGGACCACACGATGATGAAGAAGTGCTGTAGAAGACGAAAAAAAAGCTTCAAAGACTGTAGGAAAGGTTGAACTCTCGTTGCCAAAGCTCTCTATGTGTGCTTTCTTAACTTTGACCTTTGTATTTTTCCGATTCTCTTCCAAAATCTTCGACCCTTCAACCCCTTTGACCTTGGACCTCTCTACTCTTTCACCCTGGACCTCTGTGACCGGAAGTCTCTCTTTATAGGGTTCATTGACAGTTGGCGTAGAAACCGAATAGCCGAGAGAGCTGCACCTTTTACGTGGCAGTTATAATAACTGTTACCCACATATGAATGATCTCCTGAATCGGCGTGTGACGCGTATCCCATTATGAGAGAATGCATATAATCGTTCGTCGAAGATCACGACATGCAAGCCACGTAGGTAACTGCCCCTCGCGTAGAGAAGGTTGCCATGAAAGCCAAATAACTGTCACGTTGGCGTAAAAGCCAAAGAGTTATCTTGTTGGCGTAAAAGCCAAGTAGGCGTAGAAGCCGAATAGTTGTCAAGTTGGCGTAGAAGCCAAATAGCTGTCAGGTTGGCGTAGAAGCCAAATAGCTGTCAGGTTGGCGTAGAAGCCAAATAGTTGTCAATTGGCGTAGAAACCAAGTAGCTATCATGTTGGCATAGAAGCCAAGTAGGCGTAGAAGCCTGATGCTGCATGGATAGGTGACCAGCGTAAAGATAGCCAGTTATTCTTTCTTGACTGAGATCTTGAGCGTATTCTGGGCCAAATAGCCTTATCACACACCTTTGCAAATAAAGCCTGAGTTGACGTATTTCGAGGAGATAGCGTACGACGTACTCCTATAGCTGAAAATAGACTGATGGCGTAGTGTGCGGGGATGGTGATGTGGACGTATTAGCCCTAATTATGGCTCACCCAGTCATTAAAAGTAGAACCAAATCTTGTGCATTAAATACAGAGATCTGCCCCCATCTCGCGTATTAACTGCAGAGACGTGCCTCGAGTTCTGTACGAAGAGCAGCTTTTGACGTGGCGGTTGGTTTCGTCTCATCCTGAGCGTAAAAGCTCATGTCTGCCTGTGTAAAATAGGCAGCGTATTCCTTGAATGCGTAAACGACGTCTTATGTCAAGGATTATGTCACTGAACGACAGTCTGGGGCTCTGTGTAGAATTATTATTACAGTCGTTATCTCGATCGTCGTGCAGTACTCTTTGTCAGGAGTCAGGTTCACTTCTTCGTTTGACAGGTTCATTCGAGGAATACGAAAGTTCCTCGTACAACTTCCCGCTGTATTAAAAGCAGATAGGTTTTACGCCAAAATGGCGATGTAGCAACCTTTTTTACGCCAAAGCAGTCTGGAAATACTGCATTACGCGGGTTATTTTGGAGCTCTATTTCACGCTGAACAGCGTTGAAGCTCTGCTGTACACCAATGGCTCTGAAGTCATGCTTTACGCCACCCAGTACTGGAGCTCTGTTTTAGGCTGGCTTCCTGCATGTTGGGTTTTATGCGTATAATTCCCTAGCGTATTTTTCATGCTTCTACAAGACCCCCTTCAAAGTTTTTAAATTCCTCGTAATTTGAAATACTTTGAATGAAGCATAAAAACGGTCAAGTTTGACTCATTCCGCGAGGCTGATTTCTCGGCGGATTTTCAGGAATTTGTTGGGATTTGATGTATTCTCTCCTGCCTATATAAAGGCGAAAAAGTTAACCTGTTTTTCCCATACTTCCTTCACCACAAAGAGATGGTTGCCGATGTTCGTCGTGCTGACTTAAGAAAGAAGAAGGTCATATTCTTCCAGCATGTAAGGAGCCATAAAAAAAGGCATCTTCGAGCAAATGTCCTCTGCAACGATAGATCATGGAAGGATATCATAGCTTTCTTTGCTCGGGATGATCAGCAATTTCATATGGCAATTCGTCCAGGAGAGAGGAATAGTCGCATTTGCCCACACAGCTTGCAAGCTGTATTTTCTCCCATCATGGCGCTGGACGAGGATAGGCAGTTTGGCCCTGTCTTCCAGTATTGAGTTGGGTCTGAACCCCCAACACAATTTCTAGGGCATGCCTTCCATGGCGTATGGAGGATGGGCCCTGAATAATTTATACAGGCCCAGTTTTGTATCCTCCCGCCATTCATCATTTTCTTGTTAATCGGCCGCAAAAACCGATTAACTGCTTGTAGAAGACGAAAAAGATCTACACCAATATGATAACCTGGCTCAACAGATTCTTGGTGTGATCTTAAATGAGAATGAGAAACCCTTTGTAGAAAAATGATTTCCATCATATGTAATCATGAAGATGAAAAACCCTTTGTAGAAAAAGGATTTACATTCTGCAACTTCGTCGGGAATGTCCTCATATAGTTTAGAGGTTTCCGAAATTGGATGAGCAGCTAAAAAATCAGCCAAGGCCTGACCTTTTATGGACTTCTGAGGAACGTACACCATATCATATAACATCGCCCAAGTAGCGAGTCGGGAATTAAGGACGCTCGGCTTATTCATCAGTACCCGAAGATAATTGATTCTGGAGATGTTATGAATAGTTTGGCCTGTGACGTAATGTCGCATCTTCTGAATGGCAAACATTAGGGCCAAGCATTCTTTTTCTACTGGATTGTACCAATGTTCAGCTCCGACCATCATCCTGCTTAGATAATAGATAGCCTGTTCATGACCCACATCGTTCTTTTGTGCGAGGAGAGCTCCTAAAGAATGATCCATTGCTCAAACATACAACAAAAATGGTCTTCCTATGACGGGAGGCACCAGAACTGGAGGGTTAGTGAGGTAGTGTTTGATATCATTAAACTCTTGCTGACAGGATTCGTCCCATACAAACGATACACCTTTCTTCATCAGGCGAGAAAAAGGTTGACATCTCCCAGAGAGGTTGGATATGAATCTCCTGATATAAGCCAGACGACCTTGAAATCCCCTGAGTTCCTTCAGATTACGGGGCGGTCGCATTTCCAGGATGGCCTTCACTTTATCAGGGTCGACTTGAATGCCTTTAGCGGTAATGACAAATCCCAGGAATTTGCCACTGGATACACCGAGAAAGGACTTTGTGGGGTTTATTTTGAGTTGATGTTGACACATCAACTCGAACACTGTCTTCAAGTCTTGGATGTGAGTATCCTTGAGATGGCTTTTGACAGCGATGTCGTCTACGTAATATTCTACTATTTTGCGTAGATGCTCATAGAATATGTTACTTATAGCTCGCTGATATATAGCCCTGACATTCTTTAATTCGAAGGGCATAACTGTGTAGCAATATACCCCCAGTGGTGTACGGAAGGTAGTATGCTTCTCGTCTTCAGTATCCATCTTGATCTGATTATATCCTGAGAATCCTTCCATGAAAGACATACGCTCAAAACCGCACGTATTATCGATCATGACGTCTGTGATGGGAAGAGGGAACTCATCCTTAGGGTATGCCGCATTTAGATATCGAAAATCGATGCAAATACGCACTTTTCCACTTTTCTTCATGACCGGGACAACATTGGCGACCCAGTCAGGATGTTGTTCTTCCCGAATGAACCCACAGGCTATTAGCTTCTTGATTTCAGCTTCAATGGCATCTATTATATCCGGAAGGAACCGGCGTTGGTGCTGCTTTACGGGCTTCGAATTGGGCAGTATGTTGAGCTTATGGGTAGCCACTTTTGGATCAAGACCTGGCATATCCTCATAATTCCACGTAAAGACGTCGATATACTCTCTTATCAGCTAGATTATTTCTTCCTTTTCTTCTTCGGAAAGATTATTACTGATAAATATCGGCTTTGGTGAAAGTTCATCTCCAACATCAATTTGGATAACTTTATCTTCAGTGGGCGGTTCTCTCTGCTCGAACCGAAGTTCCCATTATGTATCCATTTATTGCGCCCAGGAGTCATTTTCAAACGGTTCAAATTCTTGTTCGTCTGCTTCGAAAGAATCTGTCAATACCGTATATATTGACAATGCTCGTTCGAGGTCATCGTATGAGTCGGAGGACGACGAACCATCCTGAAAAGAGGAAAAGGTGTCCTCGCTTGACTCAAAAGTTGCAAGAGACGTGGTATACCCTAACCCGAAGTGCGTTCGTTGATGGTAGGGATCGCCATACAACGATATTCGCCTACCTTTCCCATAGTTGAGACCTGGCTCTGACTTCAGGTCATAACCCATGCTTAGTATAATCTTCAAGGCTTGTGGGCTATATCTGTGGACCTACATTTTCCCAGCATCAGACTCGTGAGAATCTTCTTGTACAATCGGTCTGCTCCGCATGCGACCGAAGACTATTGGATGCTGATTGCTGCGAGTAGGCGAGAAAATAAAGATAGAATCTTCATGTAGCCCGTATGTCATGATGACATTAGATGTTGACGCTACCTCCCACACATACGGATGATAGGAGTCTATAGTTGGCATAAAACTGAGGAAGTCCTTAATTGGCCATCATTATTTCACGTAATCTGAAGAGCGGACAGATTCTTCTCTTGATGGCGTAAAAGCCGAGAGGTCGGAAAATCCGCCACTTGTTTTCCTTTGCGGTGATTGCAAGGACCGTCTGCCTTATTGTAGAGGGAAGATGTATTTTTACGCGCAAGGTGCTTTTGGAATTTTTGAATTGGCGCCGAGGCCTTGTTAGAATTTTTGTCTGCCACGTCACGGACGGGAGACAAAATTTTACGCGCGGGGCACAGTGTGGACTTCTAGATAGGCACTAAGGCATTGCCAGAAGCTTTGTCTGCCATATCACAGGCGGAAGAGAGTTTTACGTGCAGGGCGTAGAGTAGACTTCTGGATTAGCACTGAGGCATTGTCAGAAGCTCTGTCTGCCATGTCACAGACGGGAGACAGAGTTTTACGCGCGGGGCACGGAGTAGACTTCTGGATTAGCACTGAGGCATTGCCAGAAGCTCTGTCTGCCATGTCACAGATGGGAGACAATGTTTTACGTGCGGGACGCGGAGGTTGCAAAGCTACAACCTTGTTGGTCGGAGAGGGAGAGTCTGCGGGAATGGTAGAGGATGTCCGGGGCATCCATACTTTACGCAATTTCCTGTTGTCTTAGACAGAGAGGGAATGAGAGCTACCCCCTGCTCAAAGCATGTCTTCGTAAGCCGATTGGTCAAATTGGACGACTAAGGTCTTCTTCGTTGATCCTACGGATACAACATCGTGTTGAGCAATGGTTTTCTCATCAGGTGATAAAATAAATCCCCAGCAGAGTCGCCATCTTGTGTTTGATAATAAATGAAAGAAATAAAACTAGGTTTATACGAAACCCTTTCTTCGGTTTACAAACAAGAAAAAGAAGTACAATTAATCCTATACGAGGATGTTAAGTACAAAAATTTAATTCTGGGAAAATATTGCTATAGGAGTCTGATCTGCGGTCGATCACTTTGTCCCTTGGACCACACGATGACGAAGAAGTGCTGTAGAAGACGAAAAAGGAGCTTCAAAGACTGGAGGAAAGGTTGAACTCTTGTTGCCAAATCTCTCTATGTGTGCTTTCTTGACTTTGACCTTTGTATTTTTTTGACTCTCTTCCAAAATCTTCGACCCTTCGACCCCTTTGACCTTGAACCTCTCTGCTCTTTCACCCTAGACCTCCGTGACCGAAAGTCTCTATTTATAGGGTTCATTGACAGTCGACGTAGAAACCGAACAACGGAGAGAGCTGCACCTTTTACGTGACGGTTATAATAACTGCTACCCACGTATAAATGATCTCCTGAATCGGCGTGTGACGCGTGTCCCATTTTGAGGGAATGCGTATAATCGCTCGTCGAAGATCACGACATGCAAGCCACGTAGGTAACTGCCCCTGGCGTAGAGAAGGTTGACATGAAAGCCAAATAACTGTCACGTTGGCATAAAAGCCAAAGAGTTATCTTGTTGGCGTAAAAGCCAAGTAGACGTAGAAGCCGAATAGTTGTCAAGTTGGCGTAGAAGCCAAATAGCTGTCAGGTTGGCGTAGAAGCCAAATAGCTGTCAGGTTAGCGTAGAAGCCAAATAGTTGTCAGGTTGGCGTAGAAACCAAGTAGCTATCATGTTGGCGTAGAAGCTAAGTAGGTGTAGAAGCCTGATGCTGCATGGATAGGTGACCAGTGTAAAGATAGCCAGTTATTCCTCCTTGACTGAGATCTTGAGCGTATTCTGGGCCAAATAGCCTTTTCACGCGCCTTTGCAAATAAAGCCTGAGTTGGCGTATTTCGAGGAGATAGCGTACGGCGTACTCCTATAGCTGAAAATAGCCTGATGATGTAGTGTGCGGGGATGGTGATGTGGACGTATTAGCCCTAATTATGGCTCACCCAGTCATTAAAAGTAGAACCAAATCTTGTGCATTAAATACAGAGATCTACCCCCATCTCGCGTATTAACTGTAGAGACGTGCCTCGAGTTCTGTACGAAGAGCAGCTTTTGACGTGGCGGTTGGTTTCGTCTCATCCTGAGCGTAAAAGCTTATGTCTGCCTGTGTAAAATAGGCAGCGTATTCCTTGAATGCGTAAACGACGTCTTATGTCAAGGATTATGTCACTGAACGACTGTCTGGGGTTATGTGTAGAATCATTATTACAGCCGTCCTCTCGATCGTCGTACAGTACGCTTTGTCAAGAGTCAGGTTCACTGCTTCGTCTGACAGGTTTATTCGAGGAATACGAAGAGTTCCTCGTACAACTTCTCGCTGCATTTAAAGCAGATAGGTTTTATACCGAAATGGCGATGTAGCAATCTTTTTTACGCCAAAGCAGTCTGGAAATACTACATTACGCGGGTTGTTTTGGAGCTATGTTTTACGCTGAACAGCATTGAAGCTCTGCTTCACGCCAATGGCTCTGAAGTCATGCTTTACGCCACCCAGTGCTGGAGCTCTATTTTACGCTGGCTTCATGCATGTTGGGTTTTACGCGTATAATTTCCCAGCATATTTTTCATGCTTCTATAACTGCGGCATAGGCTGGGCGTTCTCATGACTCATGCCCAAATCCAGGGTGCGGGTCGTGACAATAACCGACACAAATAGCATATATGTATAACGGACATGCACGCATCAAGGTGATCGCATAGAATTCTGTGTGACATACATTATTAGTGTTTCAAATCTACTTCTTTATTCTGACTCAAATTTATTGTTTTGGTATTATTTGATCGGGATGCACAAATGAGTCAATTTATTAAGAACAAAGACTTGGAAGAAGGGTGCTAATCGAAATAAAGCCACTCACAAGAAGGTGAACGGGGAAAGGAAATGGGAGATCGTCAAAACTTTGCTTGTACGTCACCTACTCGATCACCTGCATGCACCAACAGTTGATCAATATCTCCTGCTTTGATCTCCAAGGGTTCGATACGAATTACGAAATCCAAAGAACGAAGACAATGAAATCCATCGAAACTATTCAAGAAAAACGTAAATCACAAAACCAACAAAAAAAAGCAACCAAGTGGCAACAAAAAATGGGCAAGGAAACCAACGCAACGGAAAGACCCCTCTCGACTCTGCCGCTGAGTCCTTCCTTGAGGCACGATCCATTGAATATGGGACCTGATTCTGAAGAAACCAATCCATATCGAGGAGAGAATCTTGATTCAATCTGTCCTGATCGAACAATACCAAGTATTTCTTAGCCGCGCTCCCCGAATAGGGGGAACGGGGTACTACATCATAACCATCTAAAAAAAGTTTTGTCCTCGAAACTTAGGAATATAACCTACCCCTAAGGAATAATGAGGGAAACTTTTCCCTCATGCCTGATTCGAGTTCCTAGGTCGATTCTTCGATCGAGTGGTTCCTCCAAAGAACGCGCACTAGCGAGACTGTCCGATTCCGTAACTGCTTCTCCTTACCATCCAAGATCTGAACGGGCTCTTCCATATATGATAAGTCCGCCTGCAGATCCAGCTGACCAAAGTCTACCACATGGTTCGGGTCATGTACATACTTTCTAAGCTGTGACACATGAAAAATATCATGCACTTCTGATATGGCTGGGGGCAATGCAATTTGATAGGCAACTAAAGTGACTCGTCTGAGAATTTCGAACGGCCCAACAAATCTCGGACTTAACTTTTCTTTTACTCCAAATCACATGACTTCTCGTATGGGCGAGACCTTTAAAAACATATGATCACGTTCTTGGAACTCGAGGGGTCGACGACGAATGTCGGCATAACTCTTCTGCCGGCTCTATACTACTTTTAATCGCTCTCGGATCAACCGAACCTTTTGGACTGTTTGTTCAACCAGTTCCGGCCCAAGGATTTTTCACTTCCCAACTTCATCCCAGCAAATCGGTGACCTACACTTCCGCCTATACAGAGCCTCGTACAGAGCCATTTAGATGCTGGATTGATAACTGTTATTGTATGCAAATTCGGCCAATGGTAGGTAGACGTCCCAACTTGACTTTGAGTCGATTACGCAGAGGCGCATCATGTCTTCTAGTACATGATTCACCTGTTCTGTTTAGCCATCTGTTTGAGGATGGTAGGCTGAACTGAACTTCAACTTGGTCTCCATCGTTGACTGAAGGCTTTTCCAGAAATGTGATAGAAATCGTCCGTCCCGATCTGATACTATGGAAACTGGCTCTCCGTGCAGCCGAACTATCTCATCAAGGTAGGTCTGGGCGAGGCGATCGGTGCTCCATGTACTTTTAATAGCAATAAAGTGTGCTGACTTGGTTAACCGGTCAACGATGACCTATATTGCGTCGTTCCCCCATTGCGTCCTTGGCAAGCTAACAATGAAATCCATGCTTATGTGCTCCCACTTCCATTCAGGGATAGCAAGATTCTACATTTTTCCATCCGGTCTCTGATGCTCTGCTTTCATCCTCTGACAGGTTATGCATTATGACACGAAGAGCGCCATATCTTTCTTCATGCCGTACCACCAGAAGATAGTGCGAAGGTCTCTATACATTTTTGTGCTCCCGGGATGGACCGTATAGGCTGCATAGTGAGCTTCCGTAAGGATCTTCTTTCTGAGTTCTGAGTCGTTGGGGACACATAGCCTTCCCTTAACTCGCAATACTCCATTCTCATCTACTGCAAAGTGTTTTGCCTTCCCCGCCAGAATTTGCTCGCGTATTTTCCTTAGGAATGGGTCATCCCTCTGAGTAGATGTGACCCTCTGTAACAGGTTGGGTACGAATCACATCTGAGCAACCCGCGCGTTGCAATATCGAATTCGGAGTTCGATGCCCATTTTCTCTAAGTCCCTTTGTAGCCTACGATCAACAGACAGGGATCCCATAAAGACTCGACTCAACACATCCGCTACCATATTTTCCTTGTCAGGTTTGTAGTCTATCGTCAAGTCGTAATCCTTTATTAATTCTAGCCAACACCATTATCATAGGTTAATGTCCGCTTGGGTGAATAAGTACTTCAAACTTTCGTAATCAGCATAAATTCGGCAAGCCACCCCACAGAGGTAGTTTTGCCACAATTTTAGCCCGAACACAATTACCGCTAGCTCCAGGTCATGTATAGGATAATTCTTTTTGTGCTTTTTTAGCTGTCTGGATGCAAAGGCTATCACCCTATCCTATTGCATAAGTACACACCCTAAGCCCTGCCCTGACGCATCACTAAATATCTGGAATCCCGAGGTCTCGTCTGGTAGTGCAAGTATCGGGGCAGAGGTAAGGCGATGCATTAACTCTTTAAACAAGGCTTCGCAGTCGGCGAACCACTCAAATACGACTCCTTTCTGTGTGAGGCGAGTCAGAGGTGATGCCAATTTGGAAAAATACTTCACGAAACGCCTGTAGTAACCCGCTAGCCCGAGGAAGCTTCGAATCTCACTGACGGAGGCAGGCCGCTTCTACTCGATGATGGCTTCAATTTTCTTTGGATCGACTGAAATACCTCCCGCAGAAATTATGTGCCTGAGGAAAGATACGCTGCTCAGCCAGAATTCCCACTTACTCAGTTTTGCATATAACTTGTTGTCCCGAAGAGTCTGTAGCACGGTCCGTAAGTGCTCTGCATGTTCCTCCTTATTCTTTGAATACACCAAGATATCATCAATGAACACTACTACAAATTTATCGAGATACGGCCAAAACACACGGTTCATTAATGTAGCGCCCCGTTCTTCCTATTCGAGGAGCGCGGCTAAGAAACACAAGACGGTATCGTTCGATCGGGATAGATTGAATTAAGAACTCGTCCTCGTTATGGATTTGTTTTTTCGGAATCGATTCCCATATTCAGTGGACTGTGCCCCAAGGATCGGCTTAGCGGCAGAGTCAGGAGGGACCTCTCCGCTGCTATCTTTTATTGCCTCGGTTTTCGATGTCGCTTGTTGCTTTCGTGCTTTGAGTTGGTTTTGGGATTTGCTTGTTTTCTTTGAACGGTTTCGATGGTTTTCATTGTTTTTGTTCATTGACTTGCACTTCTATTTTGAGAATGGAAAGAGAGGAAGAAGTATTAATCGAGCTGTTCGTGTGCAGGTGAACGAGCAGTAGGCGGCTTGCGAGTGGAGTCGTGAAGCGCCTCTTTTCTTCTTCTTTCCAAAATCTAAGTGAGTGGCTACCAACCCGATTAGCTAGCCTTGCTTCCAAGCTTCACTCCTTCGCCCCGATCAAACGATACCACGTAATAATAAAAGAAATCAAGATAAAAGAGAATAGACTTGGTTCTTTATGCTTGTCAACTAAACTTATGAACGGTTATCATCCTGAATGCTAGTTCGCTTATAACCGTGCTATGAATCGTGCTAAGTATGGAATATGCTTGTTATGAAATAAACTGTCCAGAAGACTATGCAAACTGTTATGCTATGGAACTAATTCTATGAGTGCTCTTGATCACGGACAACTTGTGCACAAGGTATGTTATGAGTTTCGCGGACGGTCACCGGGGCGCCGGGATCGATCCGATCCGGACGGAACGTATGTATAGTCGTATATTTCCCGGCAAGTGTTATGCAGCGGGGCTCGCCACCCGCGTTGCACGTCACTTTGCCCTGAGACTATAACCTGTCCCTCGTGGCACCACGCCAGTGATCTCTATGTATATTTAAACCAGTTGCATACTAACTTGTGTCTTCGTTTCAGGGAAGGCATGGTAAGTATTGTGCAGGTAATTCAGACGGTCAGGTAAAATCCACCGAACGGTGGCACGTTCATTTCAGTAAATTCTATATGCTGCTTACTTGTAAATGAACTAAGGCAAGATAGAAATCCACAACCAGCATGCTTCATTAAAACAACGTGTTGATTGGTATAGTCAGGCTAGCTCGCCTTCACCAGCATGTTTCGATATGCTGACCCTCGTTGAAATAGGTTCTCCGCACCAAGGCGAACCGAGCGAGGAGCCGAAGTCGTCTTCCCGATCCAGTCCAACTGTTGGCGCACATTCACCGCGCCCCTCGAAGCATTTTGAAGTCCGAAGCTGCAACTCTTCATACACAAATGCAGCTTCGTGGCAAAGCTATCCTCCAGCCTGGAGGTCTATATCGTTTTGAGTTTATAAAGGGATGTAATGTACAGGACTGCTATCTCATTTTGAGTCATCTCTTTTGTAAGCCGTTCGGCATATTAGCTAACTCGTTCAAGAGTTTGTAATAGATGTTCATTATTAATAAAGAGAACTTTTCTATGTTTCAAATCTGTGTTTCAATTTATCTACGTACTCTGAATATGTGCTTGCTATGCAAATCATTAAAGCCTTGTGCGGGCGCAACTCCAGGCTCGCACGGCGATCACGATTCGGGGGATGCCTCAAGTGATTCTACGGAATTGGGTCGTGACAATTAAGTCCATAAAGGCGATAGGGGCATTGGTTAATCCGAATGGAATCACCAAAAACTTATAGTGGCCGTAACGAGTGCAAAAGGCTGATTTTGGCATTTTGTCCGGTTTAATCCTAAGTTGATGATAACCCGAGCGAAGATCGATTTTCGAGAATACCGTTGCACCTTGTAGTTGATCGAATAGGTCATCTATCCTGGGGAGGGGATACTTGTTTCGAACAGTGGCTTTATTCAATTCCCGATAGTCGATGCAGAGCCGCAACGAGCCATCCTTTTTCTTTATAAATAATACAGGCGCACTCCACGAAGATACGCTCGAACGAATATACCTACGATCTAGAAATTCTTGCAACTGAATCTTTAACTCCTTTAGTTTTGCCGGGGCCATTAGATACGGAGACTTAGAAATTGGCCGAGTTTTTGGAAATGTATCAATAGTGAACTCTATCTCTCAAACGGGCGGCATGCCAAGCAACTCGTCGGGAAACACATCAGGGAAATCCGCCACAGTGGGAATAGACTCAACATTTGTGCAATCTCGCTGTGTGTCTCGAACGGACGCCAAGTACCCTTCACAGTCAGAATGTATCATCCGACGAGCAGATATTGCAGAGATCACTATGCAGGCATTCAACGCTCTCGACTGTGGACTACACGCATAGCAAAATTTGATCTTGCCAGGTAGACGAAACATGACTTTCTTTTTCACACAATCAATGGTAGCCAAGAAAGTGCCGAGCCAATCCATCCCCATAATAATGTCGTAGTCCCTAATGTCTAAGACTATCACATCTAGTGATAATTTCCTTCCCGATGCAAATGTTACCTTTACGACAGACTAAATGAGCCAACAAATCCATGCCCAATGGAGTACGGATGCTAAGGTTTAGGTCTAGAGGTGTCATAGGGAATGTGTTCTCAGCGGCAAAATCGGCCGCAATAAAACTATATGTTGCGCCAAAATCAAATAATACTCAAGCAGGTACATTATTGAAGAGTAATATACCTGACACCGTCGTGTTTGATGCGAGTGCCTCATCCCGAGTCAGAGCATAGACTCGGCCTTGAGTGTTCTTTGGTGATGCCTGGTTTGCTCGAGGTGCTTGCCCCTGATCTTGAGGTGTACTATTTTGTTAATGCTGCTAGTTGGGTCCTCCCGCCTGATAGTTCGCTGCCATGTGCCCCTGGTGACTGCACATAAAGCATGATCCATTAAATACTTGCCAATTTTGAGCGATGTGTCTGACATGGTTACATCGGTGGCAGACAAGCTCACTACCTCTCCCTGGGTTTGCACCCTGATTACCGTCGTTATTGGAGCGCTTGAATGCATTGTTACCTCCCGTGTTGCTATGACGCTTGTGATTGAGATTTTGCACAGTGCTGGTGCGAACTGGGGGGTACTGCGGTTCAAAGGAGAGGGCATGGTTTAGAGACTCCTGTATGGTACGGTACTGGGGGACGACAACGTGGGCATGAATAGAAGGTCGTAGTCCTATCTCATATCTTCGTGCGTGACTCTCGGCATCACAGAGGTGAGACTTAGTAAATTTTCCAAGCCTGTTGAATTCTGAGGTGTACTGCCGTACTGTCATGTTCCCTTGTTGCAGATGTGTGAATTCGTCTTCCTTCTCGTGGCGGACAACGGGTGGAAGGTACTCCTCCTCGAAGGCCTTACGGAACACAGACCAAGGGATAGTCGTCCTGCCACCTTCACTCATTATAGCTTGTTTGTGCATATTCCACCAATCATGTGCATTTAAACGGAGATGAAGTTGAGCGCAAGCAACTCTCTTTGTTTTGTCCATGCCAAGCACTTCGAAGTGGTCTTCCAATTCAACCAGCCAATCCAATGCCATGGAGGGGTCCTCAGTCCTCTTAAAGGTAGCATGACACATCTTTTTGAACTCAGATATTTGTAAGATGGGACCCTTTTCGTCTGAGGGTGGAGGTTCCGGAGAGTCCTGAGGTCCCGCAATATCGGATACAACTGGCGCTGCCACGGTGGTCGCTGATGCAGAATGGTTGCTGGCGACGAGCGTCGTCATAATCATTTGCAAGTTATCTATTTGCTTCTGTTGTGCTTCGACCTTAGTCCGCTGTGCCAGAAATTGAGCCTTAATCCAGGACTCGAACTGGTTTTGTCATAATTCGGCTTGTCTCTGTTGCGTTTCTATGAAACGCATCATCCATTCGAACGGATCAACAGAGGGTGTGGCAGCTGGACTTCCTGAGCTGCCTGATGTGCCGAAACTGCTCCCTTGCACTTGCGCCACTATCTGCGCTTGTACATCCGGCTCTGAGGCCGTTCCTTCAAAGAAAAGTGACTTGTATCAGTCTCAAAATATATTACGGACTCACTGTATGGAACGCATCTCATTTTGGCTAAGAGAATTCAATGGTTCAATTGGGAGGGACATAGTCATTTTAAGAAACTTTTCTGACATGAAGGTCAAAGGATCTGAAGCCATGCTCTGATACCAATATGTCACGCCCCAATTTTTGCTAAATCGATAATCGTCCCCCGGGCATGATGATGTGCATGCGTAGGGCGCGTGTGCACAAGGCCTAGGCATAATGATATACTTTAGAACAAATGCAACATAGTACACAAATAAGATATCACACATTGAGTTATAAAAAAGTCCACTTTATTGATAATGAACATATGTTTACAGACTCTTGACCCAAAAGTAAAAAGATGATGCACGGGCTTACAACTTGGACGCAAAATGAGATAGCTGATCCATACATTACATCCTTTACTAGTATTTCAAAAGCACAAAACACCTTGGGTGCGAGTCAGCACCATCGCCTAGGAGCTTAAAAAGAGCAGTGCAATCTCCTTTCTTGAGTATGTACTTGAGCTCCAAAAGTCACAGCACGAACACGCCTACTGATCTGGGAAGGGTTGGAGAAAAATTTAGCTCCTCGCCGTGTCGCCTCGACTCTTAGAACGATAACTCTTGTATACAAGTTGTCCAAGACTATGCCTCGTCTACAAACTAAGTTATCAATTGAAACATATATTCAAGCAATATAAGTAAATAAACTTCATGCATTTCCCATAGTCTAGGCTACTTGCACAATGATCATATTTCCCCTTGCACCATACATTGAACAGTTATAGATAAATGAGTTCTAACTACAACTAACACAAAATAGCATATATGTATAACGGACATGCACGCATCAAGGTGATCGCATAGAATTCTGTGTGACAAGCATTATTAGTGTTTCAAATCTACTTCTTCTTTATTCTGACTCAATTTTATTATTTTGATATCGTTTGATCAGGATGCACAAATGAGTCAATTTATTAAGAATGAAGACTTGGAAGAATGGCACTAATTGAAATAAAGCCACTCACAAGAAGGTGAACGGGGAGAGGAAAGGGGAGATCTTCAAGACTGCACTTGTGCGTTGCTTACTCGATCACCTGCATGCACCAACAGTTGATCAATATCTCCTGCTTCGGTCTCCAAGGGTTTGATACAAATTATGAAATTCAAAGAACGAAGACAATGAAATCCATCAAAATTGTTCAAGAAAAATGCAAATTACAAAACCAACAAAAAGACAACCAAGCGGCATCAAAAAATGGGCAAGAAAACCAACATAATGGAAAGGCCCCTCTCGACTCTGCCGCTGAGTCCTTCATTGAGGCATGATCCGTTGAATATGGGACATGATTCCGAAAAAACCAATCCATAATGAGGAGATGATCTTGATTCAATCTGTCCCGATCGAACGATACCAAGTATTTCTTAGCCGCGCTCCCCGAATAGGGGAAACGGGGTACTACAACCCCCCTCTCTGTCCCTCCTCTCCAGTGTAACGACTTATTCCGCTCAAGTGAAGAGCCGATTCAAATGACGCAAGTGTGATGACCCGACCCGCCTTGCTCAGCGAGAAGACTCGCTTGAGGCAAAGGATTCCAGACTTGGTCCTTCAGGAGTTCAGACTTAGACTTTCAAAGGCGTGCTCGAAGTATCGCTCGACCGAGGCAAATCATCGCTGAGGTGGGTGGCTACGATGAACCTGTCTTTGCTTAAGCCTGCACAAATAAAGTATTGTCATGACCCGCACCCGGTGTAGGGGCACTAGTAGTGAACAACGCCCAGCCTACGCCACAGTATCGGTAGTAGAACGTTGTTTGGGTAAACTATCTATCTAGTAATCAAGATATAATAATGTCACAAATAAATTATGAATACTCAATCAAAGATCTATAAGATGGAATAATCGCACGAATAAGATAAAAGAACTGAAGAGATAATACAACTCACAAGACAAGATAATATCCAATGAGTCATATAAAAAAAAACTAATAATAAAGCTGGAGACAAATCCAGTACAAAGATATCTATCTACTGAGCTACGAGTCCTGGGTCGTCTGTCTCAATCGAGATGAGACTCTCCTGAGCCAAAGTCTCTGGCTCTAAGCCATCTACGTCCTGAGGCCCGTAGTGAGTGGGATACCACTCCTCATTATCATCTAGAAAAAATATATCCAATCTGGAAAGAAGCAAAGTACATCTCTAACAACAGTTCCAATAAATGATATAAACTATGTAACAGTAAATAGAACAAATATACAAGATGCAATATACAGGTATAAGAGATATGCAATATAGGAATACTGAAAATAAATACAAGAATGAGTATCATAGGAATAAATAAAAAATACTACTACTTAGTGAGTGAGTAGCAGCTTAACCATGTGATTGGCTTGGGAACTTACACAAGGATTATGGCCTGGTTAATCATACGTGCTGTCTATGATTAACACTATTCAAGGAACAAGACATGCACAAGGAGGGTATGATCACATATCTACACTAAATACTCTCCGCCCCCGACTGGTATAGTGGATCCAATTATGGTACGTTATGACACGGGATTCTCTGGGTAGGTAGCAAGTCTCTTCAAGAATCAATGTATGTACATGTACAAGAAGAACAAGGAACAAGGCTTTCACAAGATACACCATAAATACCAAGGAATAATATCTCATGATGAGATCCAGATATACCAATCCGTGTAACCATCGTGTCAAGAAATCAATGATATCTACACTAAATACAATAGACATAGAGGATATCATAAATAAGAAACTATCAGTGAATGTACTTACATGGAATTCGTTGAACAGTATCAAAGATATCCGGTATGGTGCCTCGGAGACCTAAATATGGAATATTACATCAATACAAAGTTTTGGAATAAAAATAAGTTAAACTAGTCAAATTCTAGGTCATAAAGTTATTTCTAAGTCAAAATAGTCAAACTAGGTCAAGTCTAGGTCAAACTAGTCAAACTAGCTATTTCTAGGTTGTATGGGTCCATCTCTAGGATATTGGATCCATACACTATGTAACTAGGCTATAGTAGCTATACTAGGATACCAACAAAATACCGTATCATAAGATACGCAAGTTATTAGATATAAAAATACTATAATATATATATATATATATATATATATATATATATATATATATACATATACATATATATATATATATATATATATATATATATATATATATATATATATATATATATATATATATATATATATATATATATATTATTCCTAGTCAAACTAATGCTAAGTGGATACCTTTGCTTTGAACCAAATGCGGTATCACACCACCTACACACCCATCTTGATATACAAACTCAATACCTTGAGTATAAACCAATACCTTGACATTATCTTGGTATCACAAGATAATATAATATCTAACATTAGCAAACTAACCAACATACCTCACTATACACTAGTATGCATTTAAACTTATAACAATACTATACTAAACTAACATACTAACATACCCCTTCGGATATTCAAAACCCATACCCAAGATACCTCAACTCTCATTACCTTGGTGTCACAAGGTAATCTAGAAATAATACTAACCAATGCTAACTAGTGCTTATATATATATATATATATATATATATATATATATATATATATATATATATATATACACTTAACTCACTAACAATATAACTAACTATCATATAAACTAATTTAGCTTATTAACTAGCTTAATTTAACTTATTTACAACTTAATTTCTAAGCAATCAAACGACTGCTGCTTATTGTTACTGCTTCTGCTTATCGCTGCTTCTGCTACTGCATACTGCTTCTGCTGCAGCTTTCTGCTTCTGCTGCAGCTTACTGCTTCTGCTTGCTGCTGCCGCTTACAGCTTCTGCTGCTGCTTATCTCTGTTGCTGCTTCTGCAGCTTCTCACTGCTGCTGCTGCTGCTGCTTGCTTTTGCTTATCCGGCTGCTTCTCGGCCTGCTTATTGAACTACTTATTGCTCCCCCTAGCTCACATGCACACACACACACACACACACACACACACACACACACACACACATATATATATATATATATATATATATATATATATATATATATATATATGTTACCATATACCCGCACTAATGATGTACATCAACTTCCTATTCTCCAAATGACCACCAATATATAACAATAAAATATAGAACACACACACACACACACACACACACACACACACACACACACACACACACACACACACACACACACACACACACACACACACACATATATATATCATATAACAATTATAATTACAATACTCTAATAGCTATAACCAAGGTAAATTGAATTGTAAAGCAAAGTATCAAACACGTAAAGTACACCGCACCAGTATTACACTCAATCTATGATACGCTTGCGATACGGCACCACCACACCACCAAACGTACTCCGAAGGACACGAGCAAGTCTAAAATCATAATTAGAAGCAACACGAAGTGTTAGCTACTCATCTACGTGCCCGTATCAAAATATGACATTCTCAAACCCCCGTGTCAAAAGAAAACTCCCAAATCAACCCGTATCGCCAAATTGTCGGGATACGACATACACGTATCCAATTGTGTGTGGTGCCCCATTTTCCCTATTCGGGAAGCGCGACTAAGGAATACAAGATGGTATCGTTCGATCGGGATAGATTGAAACAAGAACTCGTCCTCGTTATGGATTTGCTTCTTCGGAATCGATTCCCATATTCAGTGGACCATGCCCCCGGGATCGACTTAGCGGCAGAGTCAGGAGGGACCTCTCCGCTGTATCTTTTGTTGCCTCAGATTTCAATGTCGCTTGTTGCTTTCGTGCTTTGAGTTAGTTTTCGGATTTGCTTGTTTTTCTTGAACGGTTTTGATAGATTTCATTGTTTTCATTCATTGAACTGTACTTCAATTCCAAGATTTGGAAAGAGAGGAAGAGGTATTGATCGAACTGTTCGTGCAATGTAGGTGAACGAGCAGTAGGCGGCTTACGAGCGGAGTCTTGAAGCACCTCTTTCCTTCTCCCTTTCAACCAATTAAGTGAGTGGCTACCATCACGATTAGCTAGCCCTGCTTCCAAGTCTTCACACCTAAAAATCTTGCATTCTTGTTATCCCGATCAAGCGATACCAAGTAATAACTAAAAGATGTCAAGATAAAAAGGGAATAGACTTGGTCAATACTGCTTGTCATTCAACTTGGGAACGGTTACTCATGTGCGTGCTTGTTCGTTTGCAATATTTATCATATGCATCAATTTTAGTTAGAATGCATCTTCTTCTATAAATTGTGCTAATTATGAATCATATCTTGTATGCGACAAATTGTTCAAGGAGGCTATGCAAAATAAATCATGAAATGCTACTTGTCTTGTACTCGTGTTACCTCAAATGCATAAATATTTAACGTGTTATGAACGATTGATCACAGACAACTTGTGCACAAGGTCAATGGTTCCTGCGAACGGTCGCTGGGGCACTAGTACCGATCTGGTCAGGGCGGAACCCAACGTTTAGTCTCACGTGATTGATGGGATGCTTGCAGCGCACCACGTGCTTTCGTTGCATACATCTTCGTCAATGACTATTGTCCATTATGGCTTCTAGCCAGTGATCCCAACGTGTATTTAAACCTGTTGCAAACTAACTTGTGTCTTCGTGGCAGGGAAGGCATGGTAAGTATTGTATAGGTGTTTCAGTCGGACAGGTAAAAGTCACCGAACGGTGACAAGTTTATTTCAGTAAAATTCTATATGCTGCTTACTTGTAAATGAACTAAGGCAAGATAGAAAGACCACAATAATATGCATGCTTCATTAAAACAACGTGTTAATTGGTATAGTTGGGTTATCTTGCCTTCACCAGTATGTTTCGACATACTGACCCTCGTTGAAACATGTTCCCCGTACTAAGGCGAACCGAGCGAGGAGCCAAAGTCGTCTTTCCCGATCCAGTCCAGCTGTAGGCGCATCCTGGTCGTGCCATATTTTGAAGTACTTGAAGGAAGGAGCTTGCAACTCTATACACAATGCAGCTCCGTGGCAAAGCCGTCCTCCAGCCCGGAGGTCCTAATCATTTTGAAGTTTAGTAAAGGGATATAATGTATAGGGCTGCTATCTCATTTTATGTCAATACTTTTGTAAGTCCGTGCGACAAATTAGATGACTCGTTGAAGAGTTTGTAATAGATGTTCATTATCAATAAAAAGAGAACTTTTCCATATTTTAACTTGTGTTCAATTTATCTGCGTACTCTGAATATGCGCTCAAATGGAAATATCTCTAGCCTTGTGCGGGCGCAACCCCAGGCCCGCATGACGGTCACGATTCAGGGGATGCCCCAACGATTCTACGGAATCGGGTCGTGACATAATGGTATCAGAGCACAGATTCCAGTTCCTTAACCCTCGTACTGGAAAAGTTCCTTTAACGATCAAATTCCTGTGCGAACTCTTGAACGCGTTAGGCCAAAATGAGATACGTTCATGCAATGAGTCTATAATATATTATGATCCTAATGTAATTTATCTTCTTTTGACGGAGTGGCTCCAACACAATCCTCAACGCTAGCACCGGACGAAATGCAAGGCCAAGAAAGTAGTTCGGGTAATTCGGGAAGTTCGCGAAGCCAGCGAGCCATGTCTCACGTCGATCCCATCCGGCAAATATTGCGGATGTTGGAGGCAAACCAACAAAGGGATGAAGCTCGCTACGAATGGGCCGAGAAGCGAGCGGAGGAGAGTCAGCTCAAGTTTCAAGACAATATAGAAGCTTGATTCTCAGTCCAACAAAAGCAGGTAGATACCCTGTAACAGATCGTGCAGACTTTGGCCTCCAACCATTATGCGGCAACAACTGCGACTCCGGTGGAAGGGCCCATGCTTGAAGTTGAGATGCCGCCAATTCCAAGGACGATGGAAGTGACTGCCTTCGACTTTGGCCACTTCAAGAAAGTCTGCAATACCCCATTCAACGGGACTGAGGACCCAATTGTGGCTCTAGATTGGTTGGCTGAACTTGAAGACCACTTCGCTCTGCTAGAGGTCCCCGAAGAGAAATGCGTCGCATGCGTGCAACTACAGCTCTGCCTCAACGCACAAGATTAGTGGGACGTGCATCGACGATCTCTTCAATTTGACCATGGAGAGGATACGATCTCGTGGACGACTTTTCGTGCCGTGTTTGAAGAGGAGTTTATACCCCCTCCAGTACGACGTCAGATGGAGAATAAGTTCGTGCAACTGAGGCAAGGCAGCATGACAATTAAATAATATTTCGCCAAATTCAACCGACTCTCCAAATTTGCTAGCGCCTATTTACCTGATGCAGCAAGTAGAGCCAGAAGGTTTGAAGGCGGTTTGCGCCCTTCCATCTATATGCACGTGGTCGTTCATCAGTACAGGACAATACAGAAAGTCATGAATCATGCTCTATCTCTTGAACCGCAGTATCCTCATGTTTCTGCCAGCGCTGTGCATACATCCAATCATAAACGTCATAGTAATGAAGGAGAAAATATCGCTACAAAGCGCCTAAACCACAACAGCAAGCAGAAAGCAAACTCAGCCCAAATATGTCTCTTCTGTAAAAGACAGGGGCATGCCGTCAACCAATGCCGAAAGAAACTCGGGTTATGCCTCATTTGTGGAGACCTAAATCACACAATGCAAAACTGTCCGTACTACTATGCTAGCCATCCTCGACATCCAAATCCACTTGGTTAGCGGTAGGTTCTATTCCTAAGTTTCGTGGACGAAACTTCCAATTAGTTGGGTAGGATGTGGCACCCTATTTTCCCTATTCGGGAAGCGCGGCTAAGGAATACAAGATGGTATCGTTCGATCGGGATAGATTGAAACAAAAACTCGTCTTCGTTATGGATTTGCTTCTTCGGAATTGATTCCCATATTCAGTGGACTGTGCCCCCGGGATCGACTTAGCTGTAGAGTCAGGAGGGACCTCTCCGTTGTATCTTTTGTTGCCTCAGATTTCGATATCGCTTGTTGCATTCGTGCTTTGAGTTGGTTTTCGAATTTGCTTGTTTTTCTTGAACGGTTTCGATAGATTTCATTATTTTCGTTCATTAAATAGTACTTTAATTCTGAGATTTGGAAAGAGAGAAAGAGGTATTGATCGAGCTGTTCGTGCAATGCAGGTGAACGAGCACTAGGCGGCTTACGAGCAGAGTCTTGAAGCGCCTCTTTCCTTCTCCCTTCCAACCAATTAAGTGAGTGGCTACCATCCCGATTAGCTAGCCCTGCTTCCAAGTCTTCACACCTAAAAATTTTGCATTCTTGTTGTCCCGATCAAGCGATACCAAGTAATAACTAAAAGATGTCAAGATAAAAAGGGAATAGACTTGGTCAAAACTGCTTGTCATTCAACTTGGGAACGGTTACTCATGTGCATGCTTGTTCATTTGGAATGTTCATCATATGCATCAATTTTAGTTATAATGCATCTTCTTCTATAAATTATGCTAATTATGAATCATATCTTGTATGCGACAAATTGTTCAAGGAGGCTATGCAAAATAAATCATGAAATGCTACTTGTCTTGTAATCGTGTTGCCTCAACTGCATAAATATTTAACATGTTATGAACGATTGATCACGGATAACTTGTGCACAAGATCAATGGTTCCTGCGGACGGTCACTGGGGCACTGACACCGATCTGGTTCGGGCGGAACCCAACGTTTAGTCTCACGTGATTGATAGGATGCTTGCAGCGCACCACGTGCTTTCGTTGCATACATCCTCATCAATGACTATTGTCCATTATGGCTTCTAGCCAGTGATCCCAACGTGTATTTAAACCTGTTGTAAACTAACTTGTGTCTTCGTGGCATGGAAGGCATGGTAAGTATTGTGTAGGTGTTTCAGTCGGACAGGTAAAAGTCACCGAACGGTGACAATTTCATTGCAGTAAAATTCTATATGCTGCTTACTTGTAAATAAACTAAGGTAAGATAGAAAGACCACAATAATATGCATGCTTCATTAAAATAATGTGTTGATTAGTATAGTTGGGTTAGCTTGCCTTCACCAGTATGTTTCGACATAGTGACCCTCGTTGAAACAGGTTCCCCGCACTAAGGCGAACCGAGCGAGTGGCCGAAGTCGTCTTTCCCGATCCAATCCAGCTGTAGGCGCATCCTGGTCGTGCCGCATTTTGAAGTACTTGAAGGAAGGAGCTTGCAACTCTATACACAATGCAGCTCCGTGGAAAAGCCGTCCTCCAGCCCGGAGGTCCTAATCATTTTGAAGTTTAGTAAATAGATGTAATGTACAGGACTGCTATCTCATTTTGTGTCAACACTTTAGTAAGCCCATGCAACAAATTAGCTGACTCGTTCAAGAGTTTGTAATAGATATTCATTATCAATAAAAAAGAATTTTTCATGTTTCAACTTGTGTTTAATTTATTTGCGTACTCTAAATATGCGCTCAAATGCAAATATCTCTAGCCTTATGCGGGCGCAACCCTAGGCCCGCATGGCGGTCACAATTCGGGGGATGCCCCAACAATTCTACGAAATCGGGTCGTGACATAATGGTATCAGAGCACAGATTCAAGTTCCTTAACCCTCGTACTGGAAAAGTTCCTTTAACGATCAAATTCCTGTCCGAACTCTTGAACGCGTTAGGCCAAAATGAGATACGTTCATACAATGAGTCCATAATACATTATGATCCTAACATAATTTACCTTCTTTTGAAAGAATGGCTCCAGCGCAATCCTCAGCGCTAGCACCGGACGAAACGCAAGGCCAAGAAAGTAGTTTGGGTACTTTGGGAAGTTCGCGAAGCCCGCGAGCCATGTCTCGCATCGATCCCATCCAGCAAATATTGCGGATGTTAGAGGCAAACCAACAAAGGGATGAAGCTCGCTACGAACGGGCCGAGAAGCGAGCGGAGGAGAGTCAGCTCAAGTTTCAAGACAATATAGAAGCTCGATTCTCAGTCCAACAAAAGCAGGTAGATACCCTGCAACAGATCATGCAGACTTTGGCCTCCAACCATTCTGCGGTAACAACTATGACTCCGTTGGAAGGGCCCATGCTTGAAGTTGAGACGCCACCAATTCCAAGGACGATGGAAGTGACTGCCTTCGACTTTGGCCACTTCAAGAAAGTCTGCAATACCCCATTCAACGGGACTGAGGACCCAATCGTGGCTCTAGATTGGTTGGCCGAACTTGAAGACCACTTCGCTCTGCTAGAGGTCCCCGAAGAGAAATGCGTCGCATGCGCGCAACTACAGCTCCGCCTCAACGCGCACGATTGGTGGGACGTGCATCGACGATCTCTTCAATTTGACCATGGAGAGGAGGCAATCTCGTGGACGACTTTTTGTGTCACGTTTGAAGAAGAGTTTATACCCCCTCCAGTACGACTTTAGATGGAGAATGAGTTCGTGCAACTGAGGCAAGGCAGTATGACAGTTAAACAGTATTCCGCCGAATTCAACCGACTCTCCAAATTCGCTAGAGCTTATTTACCTGATACAGTGAGTAGAGCCAGAAGGTTTGAAGGCGGTTTGCGCCCTGCCATCCATGTGCACGTGGTCGTTCATCAGTACGAGACAATGCCAGAAGTTATGAATCATGCTCTATCTCTTGAACCGCAGTATCCTCACGTTTCTGCCGGCGCTGTGCATACATCCAATCACAAACGTCATAGTAACGAATGAGGAAATACCGCTACAAAGCGCCTAAACCACAGCGGCAAGCAGAAAGCAAACTCAACCCAAATATGTCTCTTCTGTAAAAGACAGGGGCATGCCGTCAACCAATGCCGAAAGAAACTCGGGTTATGCCTTATTTGTGGAGATCCAAATCACACAATGCAAAACTGTCCACGCTACTCTGCTAGCCATCCTCGACATCCAAATTTACTTGGTTAGCGGTTGGTTCTATTCCTAAGTTTTGTGGACAAAACTTTCAATTAGTTAGGTAGGATGTGACGCCCTATTTTTCCTATTCGGGAAGCGCGACTAAGGAATACAAGATGGTATCGTTCAATCGAGATAGATTGAAACAAGAACTCGTCTTCATTATGGATTTGCTTCTTCAGAATCGATTCCTATATTCAGTAGACCGTGCCCCCGGGATCGACTTAGCGACAGAGTCAGGAGGGACCTCTCCACTGTATCTTTTGTTGTCTCAGATTTCGATGTCGCTTGTTGCTTTCATGCTTTGAGTTGGTTTTCGGATTTGCTTGTTTTTTTTGAACGGTTTTGATGGATTTTATTATTTTCGTTCATTGAACTGCACTTCAATTCCGAGATTTAGAAAGAGAGGAAGAGGTATTGATCGAGCTGTTTATGCAATGCAGGTAAACAAGCAGTAGGCGGCTTACGAACGGAGTCTTGAAGCGCCTATTTCCTTCTTCCTTCCAACCAATTAAGTGAGTGGCTACCATCCTGATTAGCTAGCCCTGCTTCCAAGTCTTTACACCTAAAAATATTGTATTCTTGTTGTCCCGATCAAGCGATACCAAGTAATAACTAAAAGATGTCAAGATAAAAAGGGAATAGACTTGGTAAATACTGCTTGTTATTCAACTTGGGAACGGTTACTCATGTGCATGCTTGTTTGTTTAGAATGTTCATCATATGCATCAATTTTAGTTAGAATACATCTTCTTCTATAAATTGTGCTATTTATGAATCATATCTTGTATGCGACAAATTGTTCAAGGAGGCTATGTAAAACAAATCATGAAATGCTACTTGTCTTATACTCGTGTTGCCTAAACTGCATAAATGTTTAACGTGTTATGAACGATTGATCACAAACAACTTGTGCACAAGGTCAATGGTTCCTGCGGACGGTCGTCGCTGGGGAACTGGCACCGACCTGGTCCGGGCAGAACCCAACGTTTAGTCTCACATGATTGACGGGATGCTTGCAGCGCACCACGTGCTTTCGTTGCATATATCCTCCTCAATGACTATTGTCCATTATGGCTTCTAGCCAGTGATCCCAACGTGTATTTAAACCTGTTGCAAACTAACTTGTGTCTTTGTGGCAGGGAAGGCATGGTAAGTATTGTGTAGGTGTTTTAGTCGGACAGGTAAAAGTCACCGAACGGTGACAAGTTCATTTTAGTAAAATTCTATATGTTGCTTACTTATAAATGAACTAAGGCACGATAGAAAGACCACAATAATATGCATGCTTCATTAAAACAATGTGTTGATTGGTATAGTTGGGTTAGCTTGCCTTCACCAGTATATTTTGACATACTGACCCTCGTTGAAACAGGTTCCCCGCACTAAGGCGAACCGAGCGAGGAGCCGAAGTCGTCTTTCCCGATCCAGTCCAGCTGTAGGCGCATCCTGGTCGTGCCGCATTTTGAAGTACTTGAAGGAAGGATCTTGCAACTCTATACACAATGCAGCTCCATGGCAAAGTCGTCCTCCAGCCCGGAGGTCCTTATCATTTTGAAGTTTAGTAAAAGGATGTAATGTACAGGACTGCTATCTCATTTTGTGTCAACACTTTTGTAAGCCCGTACGACAAATTAGCTGACTCGTTCAAGAGTTTGTAATAAATGTTCATTATCAATAAAAAGAGAACTTTTCCATGTTTCAACTTGTGTTCAATTTATCTGCATACTCTGAATATGCGCTCAAATGCAAATATCTCTAGCCTTGTGCGGGCACAACCCTAGGCCCGCACGGCGGTCACGATTCGGGGGACGCCCCAATAATTCCACGAAATTGGGTCGTGACATTGTGGATACGACACTAGTCACACATAACCAAACATATGTTAATTTGGTTAAATTAACCTATTGATAAACACAAGATGTGTCAATCTCAGAATCCCCCCAAAATTGACACAAAATACCACATAACTTTCTCCATAGGCCTCCTATGAACCTAATTTCAATTTCTATGGGTAGCCTTAGTACATGGAAGGGTTCTTAATGATTAAATTACAGATTTAGAGTCTAATTAGAGAGAAAAATTAAACTTTACCTATTGGGAGATGTATTTTCGATAAAAATTCTAAATTGAGTGTCAAGAGCCTTCTACTTGTAGATCCTTGCTCCTCCTTGTATATTCTTGCTTCCTCCATGTTCCAATAGCCTCTAATGATGGGAATAAATTGAGAAAAAAATTGGGTAGGAAATGATGTAGGGATGGAGGAATTTGGAAGAGAAAAATTCTAGATCTAGATTTAGAATAAAAAAAATAAAGAGAGAGAGAGAGTCTCTCTCCTCCCTCTATTAGGCCAACTACTAACCCCTCCTCCAAGCTACTATAAAATTTTCATAATACCCCTTGGGGCTTGTCATGAAGTAATTAATTAAGGAGGAAAGATTCTAGTCTAATTGTTTTAACAAATTAATTCATCCTCCTAATGAATGAGCTTACTATTGGGCTCAATTCTAACTAGAATTAAATGTTGGTCCATGGATCTAATCTAACTAGTTAGGTCCACTAACACAAGTCCAAAATCAAATCTAACAATAAATAAATAATACAATAAATAAATATAAAATATATACAATATTTAATTAATTATGAAATGACCAAAATATTCTTTCCTAGAAAATATGGTAGTGACAAGTCTACCCCCCTAAAATAATTTGGTCCTCGAAATTCAAAGACAAAACTAACCCTAAAAAATAAAATAGAACAGAATCAGAAAAGAACATATCTCAAGGCACAAACAAATATAGGTAACGCTATCCCATTTCATCCTCCCTATCCCAGCTAGACTCACCCGAAGAGTGATGCCTTCATACGACATGTACCAAGAGAATGGTCTAGTTCCTCAGCACCTTCTCTCTCCGTTCCAGAATCTCAATTGGATGCTCTGGATAGCTAAGAGTAGGGCCCACCTCTATCTTCGATTGATCCAATACGTGACTAGGATACGCCACGTACCGTCTTAACTGTGACACATGAAATATATTGTGCACTCCCTCCAATGCAGGTGGCAAGTCTAGTCTGTAAGCAACTATACCGACCCTCTCGAGAATACTGAAAGGTCCGATGAATCGCAGACTAAACTTCCTACCTCAACCGAAATAAATCGTGCCTCATGTCAAAGAAATTCTCTCAAACACCAAACCACCAACCTAGAACAAAACACAACCTTAAGAACTAAATCTATAACAAACAACCAATATCAAGCACAAAATAAAAATCTAAAACTATACCTCAAACTCCAACGGTCTTCGGTGGCTATCGGCCCAATGCCGCTGTCTGTCCTGTGCCACTCGAAGTCTGTCTCTGATCAGCTTAACATTCTTCGCTGCATCCACAACCATATCTGGCCCTAACAAAGCTCTCTCTCCAATATTGTCCCATGACAAGGAAGCACGACATCTCCGACCGTACAGAGCCTCAAATGGTGACATCTCTATACAAGTCTTGTAGCTGTTATTATAAGCAAACTCTACCAAATAGAGATAGTCCTTCCAAGATCCCCCAAAATCTACACAGGTGTGCAACATATCCTCGAGAGTCTGAATAGTCCTCTCTAACTGTCCATCTGTTTGGGGATGATATACAATACTGAACTTGAGCTGGGTGCCCAAACTCGCCTGCAAACTCCTCTAAAAATGAGAAGTGAAATGACTATCCCGATCTGAGACTATGCTGACGGGAACCCTATGTATCCTAACGATATGCCTCACATACATCTCTGCCAGCTTCTCCGTAGACAAACCCACCTTGAAAGACAAAAAGTGGGCCGACTTGGTCAACCTGTCAACGATGACCCAAATTGCGTCTTTTTTTCCTGGAGATCGTGGAAGTCCGGACACAAAATCCATAGTAATGTGCTCCCATTTCCACTCTGGAATGGCTAATGGCTGAAGTAATCCACCTGGCCTCTGCCTCTCGACTTTCACCTGCTGGCACACTAAGCATCTGGATATAAACTGTGCTACTTCCCTCTTTATGCCATACCACCACACTCTCTCGCATATCCCGATATATCTTGTTGGAACCTGGATGCATAGAATACTGATAACGATGCGCTTCCTACAATACCTCCTCACGTAGCTCCCCACTAGGCACACATAATCTAACACCATATCACAAAGAACCATCCTCAGCTGTCACGTCCCAGTCCCAAAATATGTAGGACTAGAAACACGTAAGCATGCCAGCCCTATATATATGGCAACTCCAATATATGGATACCATAATACACACGTACGCTGTTATGAATATAAACTCATATGTGGTATAAATATAGTCACCAGCCACAGATATACTATATCTCATCCATACAACAAGTCACAAAAAGGAAATAACTAAACTAGAACAATGAGTCTGAATAATCCAAAACTAATAGTCGGATGGAGACAAATCCACTACTAATGACTATATCAATACTAAAATGAGAGGGAAGTATAAAATCTCCAATGTAAAATAAGATAATGATAGAAGTGTATCAGCTAAGAAGATCCATCGCTAGATATAATCAAAGATGCTCCGAAGGTAAGACCTCATCGGAAGAGATAAGTAGTAAGCCATGATCCGTGCTCCTGTGAATAGTCATGAACATCTATACATGGAAAGGGACCAGGTCCTCAGAGGGACGTAACAAGATACATAGAAGCAAGCCAATTTGAATACAGTAAAAATGTAATATAAATGGAAAATATATAAGTACGCTGTACAAGACAATCTATATGAATGCAAATAAGGATAACTTTTTGATGTATGGGCAAGGGTAGGCTACTTGATCTAAGCCTCACAACTCACACACCCGTCTAGAACATCATCAGCCGATATACCGCGGGGGTAGCGACCCTCGTGACTCCATCAATCGACATACCGCGGGGGTAGCGACCATCGGACACGACTACCATAGTGCGTGCTAGTTACTACAGTTCACCAGAGTGGTTAAAGCCCATACGCCTACTGATTATCCTCTCATGATACTAAGTGTCATGTGTGTGTCAACATATCTAATATATAGTAATGACTGAAAGAAACTACACATGCAATGAATATACAGAAATGCAATAAATATACAGAAATATAATAAGCATGCAAAGTACTATAAACAATTTGGCAAGGTATCTTGCCTGATCTGAAAAAGAATGAAGTTCTAACTCAAGGCGTCGTTCGATCTACCCGTCACATAAATTAAACAAGTTAGGTTACAAAAGTGGGTGAATAGGTTCCTCCATTTTAATCTATTTTAATTCTGAATAAAATAACCTAAAATAGTATTTTAATCTTATTATAATCTAATTTTATTATTAAATCCTAATTTTGGTCCAAAGAAAGTTTAACTTTACGAATTTGTGATCCGTGACACGCAAATCGAGGCAATCCGTTGACCAAAAAGTCAACCGACTAAAATCCTAAATTTGTGTATAAAATCCTATAGATTTCAGTGCTACATAAATGCTAGAATCGATGGTTTTATAAAATCACAAGTCGGTAAAAAGTTATGACCACAAGGGCGAATAGATGATAGTTTTCGGTAGTTTCCTATTTATGTCTATGTTGCACAAATTTTAAAGTAGATTAAACTTGCATTTTAAATTTTGTAAAAGTAATTTTATGTAAGTTCATCATGTCAACTTTTTGAAACTTCAAACGGTTCGTAATTTCGAGTTCGGGATCTCCCGTAATCTCAAAAATACCAAAATACGTCTGATTTCGGACAACTGACACTTTTAGAATTTTCTGGAAAAATAGGTTCATAAATTATTAAAATAATTTATATATTCAGAAAACTAACCTTGATATAGTTCTAACAAAAAAACTGGAGCACGTTTGGAGTCCGGAGCTAGGAGATATCGTCTTTTTAAGTCGTCATAACTACTAGAAAATGAGGCTGAATTTATGACGAATTTTGACTCTTTTTGGACAAAAAAGAGATGATTTTGGGGAAAAAAAATATGAAGGATGAGGTATTTATAATGGTGGACACTACTTAATTGAATACGACTAGGATTGGTTAATTTGGATATGATTAGTATCAGTTTAAATAAGGATAGGATATGCATGAAGTTGCTTTCCTAGTAGGCTCAGGATTTGAATTAATTTAAAATAGAGTTATAGTTTATCTCAATAATTTATAATCTTAAATAGAATTAAAAATAATACAAATAATTTATATATAATCTTATTAATATCTATTAACACTAAATTAGCATATATCTAATATTAAGACTATATATATCCAAATAAATCATAAATAATTTCAAAAATATAAATAAATTTCTTAAAATTCTAAATAAATTACAGAAAAATATAATTAAATATTTTAACCTAAAATAAATATTTGGTAGGAACAATATGCAAGTATGGTCTCATAGTAAATCATGGAAGTCCTAGAAATTTAGGTTCCCAATGTTTTAATTACCTAAAAATTCTAGAAAAAATCTTCAAAAATCTAAAATAGCATAAAAATGATTCTAAATAAATATTTACATAAGTAAATATACTAAATTTTTTATTTTCCAATTAACTAAAAGAATACTCTAAAATAATTTAATATCTATAATAAATATAATAATATAAAATATATACAAAATATCTATTTTTGGTAAGGGGTTTACATCAGCAATGGTAAAATCATCCTCCAATCCTGCTCTCACCTGAGCTCTGATGCTCCTCAGAGATACATTCTCATACTGGGCTATCTTGATCCTGTCCATCAACTCTGAGTGTATCTGCAACCCCCACATCTATATGGTAAAACCAGGAACTATTACCTCAATGTCCAAGCTCTCCAAGTCCTCCAACAAATACCGATCCTGCGTCAACAACATAGCTGCCGAATATCTGCTCAAGGCATCGACAACTTCATTGGCTTTTCCAGGATGATAATGCAAAGATATGTTAAAATCCTTCATCAGTTCCAGCCACTGACGCTGCCTCATGTTCAACTCCTTCTGAGTGAAAATATACTTCAAGCTCTTATGGTTTGTAAGATCTCGACACGCTCTCCGTACAAATAGTATTTTTATAACTTTAAGGCAAAGATGACTGCTGCCAACTCCAAATCGCGGGTAGGATAGTTCTTCTCATGAGAACATAATTTCTTGGATGCATAGGCAATCGCTTTCCCATTCTACTGAAGGACACAACCCAGCCTTTTCCCCGATGCCTCATTATAAATAGTAAAACCTTCAGACCCTGATGGCAAAGTCAAAATAGGAGAAGACGTCAACCTCGTCTTAAATTCCTCAAAAGTAACTTGGCACTCCTCTGTCCAAACAAACTCTGCATCCTTCCTGGCGAGTCTAGTCATCGGCTCGTCAATCCTTAAAAAATTTGCACAAACTTCCTGTAGTAGCCTGCTAGACCCAAGAAACTTCTGATCTCTGCCACTGAACTCGGGGTCTTCCAAGTCTCTACTGCTACGATCTTCTTCGGATCTACTAAAATTCCATCACCTGTCATAACATGTCCTAAGAACTCTACCTTGTCCAGGAAGAACTTACACTTTGATAGCTTTTCATATAGCTTCTTTCCTCATCACATCCAATACAATCCGCATATGCTCTACGTGCTCTTCCGGTGTCTTCGAGTATATGAGTATGTCATCAATGAACACCACCATGAACTTGTCAAGGTACTGGTGGAATACCTTGTTCATCAAATTCATAAATACCGTTGGGGCATTAGTCAACCCAAACGACATCACCATAAACTCATACTGGCCATACCGAGTCCTAAAAGCAGTCTTCGAAATGTCCTCCAGCTTGACTTTCACCTGGTGGTAGCCTGATCTCAAGTCTATCTTGGAATACACCTTGGCTCCACTCAATTAATTGAACATGTCATTAATCCGTGGCAACGAGTATTTATTCTTGATAGTGAGATTATTCAATGCCATGTAATCGATGCACATGCACACCGATCCATCCTTCTTCGGTACAAATAATACCGGGGCTCCCCACGGTGAAGAACTGGATCTGATAAACCCCTTATCCTACAATTTATCTACTTGCTTCTTCAGCTCGACCAACTCGCTGTTGTTTATTCTATAGACATGCTGTTAAATTGGTTCTGCACCTGGAACCAAGTCTATAGGGAACTCAATATCTCTATCTGGCGGCAATCCTGGCAATATTCATGAAACACATCCAAGAACTTTGCTATCAACGGATGCAGCAACTCCTTGTCTTCCACCATAGCTCTACAGATAATGCTCTCTCGCTCTGCAGCTCTTCTAGCAAACTCAAAATCTGGCTCTCCTGGCGGGCTAAACAAAACTCTACCTCATCTGCAATCTATACTAGCATGGTGCCTACTCAACCAATCCATCCCGAGTATAAAGTCGTAGCTCGAAAGTGACATTACAAGTAGACACACACTTAGCTCTCGAACTCCCAGAGTAACTCTCCAATCCTTGCAAATATCACAAACCAGGATAATGCCTCCCCCGGTCATGATCTTGCAAGTTCTAAGCAAAGACTTAGCTACCAAATAATACTTCAGAGCAAAAGAAACAGATACAAAACTATGGAAAACACCACTATCAAATAAAGCTAAAGTTGGAATGGAATCAATATAACACATGATATAATGCATTCAAAGAAGGACAATTAAATATCAAATATCAATATCAAGGAAGAACAGTTGAAATAAATCAATAGAGTTTTTTCTAGATGTGATTGAGTATTCTCAGCCTATAACCTATATCATATATCCTGAAACAGGCTCGTAATATCACTCAAATCAGAGCACCACTACAAATTGCACTAATTACGACCTCGAAGACCTGCATGGGCCACCACTAAAAATGTGTCATGACCCGCACCCGGTGTAGGGGCACGAGTAGTAAACAATGCCCAGCCTACGCCACAGCATCGACGATAAAATATTGTTTGGATAAACTATCTATCTAGCAATCAAGATATAATAATGCTACCAATGAATTATGAATACTCAATCACAGATCTATAAGATAGAATAATCGCACGAATAAGATAAAATAACAAAAAAGATAATATAACTCACAAGACAAGATAATATCCAATGAGTCATATAAAGAAAAACTAATAACAAACCTAGAGACAAATCTAGTACAAAAAGATCTATCTACTGAGCTACGAGTCCTGGATCGTCTATCTCAATCGGGATGAGACCCTCCTAAGCCAAAGTCTATAGCTCTAAGCCAAGTACGTCCTGAGGCCCATAGTGAGTGGGATACCACTTCTCAGTGTCATCTGGGAAAAATATATCCAGTTAGAAAAGGAGCAAAGTATATCTCTAACAGCAGTTCTAATAAATCATATAAACTATGTAACAGTAAATAGAACGAATATACAAGATGTAATATACAGGTACAAGAGATATGCAATATAGGAATACTGGAAATAAATACAAGAATGTGCATCATAGGAATGAACAAGAAATACTACTACTAAGTGAGTGAGTAGGAGCTTCAACATGTAACACCCCGTTCCGCTCAAGCAGACTGCCGATTCAAACGACAAAAGTGCAATATCCCGACCCAGTTTGCTCAAGCGAGAATACTCATTTGAGGCAAAGGATATCCAGACTTGTCCCTACAGGAGTTCGACTTAGGCTTTCAGAGGCTCGCTCGACGTATCGCTCAACCGAGGTGAATCATCGCTAAGGTAGGTGGCTACGGTGAACTTGTCTTTGCTTAGCCAGCACACTTAAAATATGGAACGATACATGCTAGTCGCTAGGTAAATCACCCCATGCATGCTAATAAGAATACAATGCACCTAACTAAGGGAATAATTTCAACTTTTATTGCTTTTGTTAGAACATGGAAATGAAACATTACTTATATTCAGACCCTCGCATGCTATATTTGCCTTGTGCAACTGGACCCTGCTATGCCTCGATCGAACGATATAAATATGCTATTATTAGTGCACCGTTCACTTGTTTACACTGCACGACTCTAGATAATGTCGCTCAGTAAGTTATCTTACGCTTTAACTACTCGGCTTACCTTTGGGCCCGAGTCAAAGTGAATAATTATGTTTATACAAATACATATTTGTCTGCTTGTATATTGCCTCGTTCGATGCTTGTCGCATAAACTATGCCTCAATTATGTAACACTGTGTATGTCATACATTTATCTAGTTCTCCTCGGAAGACTATCTAATAGTCGTTCCGTGCAAGAATAAACCTGCAAGTATCCGGGACCGTTAGGTCACCAAGGCAATCCTCTAACCAGGGGAATGCATCAAGGCAAGTTGTTCACTGAGCGAGAATCATGTCAAGCAATTCAAAAAATACAGCTCATGGAGCAATTCTCGTTCAAAAGAATCAGGATTCAAGTATCTTGTGTACTCGTGTTCTCATGTATCTCGTAAAATTGGAAGACCAATAATTGTATGTCACGGACAACTCAGAAACGTGGTATAGTTCCACGGACGATCACCAGGGCGTTGGGACCGATCCAGTCTGGATGGAACTTCGTGTGTGGTCCTCGTGTACAGGCGAGATGGTTTATAGCACCTCTTGTGCTTTCATTGCATTCCATTCTCGTCTTAGACTGGGTCCTTTATGGCTATGCCAGTGACACATGTCATATAGATAGGTCATCATCGCTTAGCGGCTATCCGCGTGTGAGTCATTGTATCGCATCAAGAGCATCCGAAACATAGTCCTACTCTATGTCATGACCTGCACCCGATATAGGGGACCGAGGACGTGGGTACGTCCAGCCTACGCCGCAACATCGGTGGTTGAACGCTGTCTAGGTCACAATACTATCTAATCAATCTCACATAAGTATCCAACTCCATAAGGAGACACAGATATCATAATATAATATGTAAATACTCAATCACAGAACTAAAGCACGATAAGATATCGAAGAAAATAAATGTAATGCAACACAAGTCTAAACAAAATAATCTAACTAAAATAATAACATCCAAGTCTAAAAGTATGCCGGAAACAAATTCGGTACCATAACTGCTAAAAGAAACTAACTGAATAACTAGTGATTCCGGCTAGACCTCCCAGAATCACACATTACTACAAGGTCCAAGGTTGCAGCTACTCTTCCCGTGGTCCATAATATGTCGGACACCAGTCCTCTAAGTCACAGTCTGGAAAAAATATCCAGTAAGGATTGGAGCGAAGTACAAGCACTAACAACAGTTCCATGTATATTGACAAAACTATAATACAGTATAAAGAAATACAAGATGGAGATAAATACTGGAAATAAGAAATACTAGTGAGTATAAAATACTGGAATAAGAAATACTGGAGAATATGTCATCATCAATAACTCTACTAGCAATGAACAGAAATGTAAGTGAATGCTAGAACAATGAACCAAAAATACAGGAATAAAATATCTAGCTAAGTGTGTAAAATATCAGTCTATCATGTGATCGCCTTGGGACAATTCAGGCTTGTTATATATGATTATCTATGATTCATGTAAGGTCAGGCTAACTATCAAGTTAGCTATGATACGAGCAATAGTCAGGCTAATCCTACATAACAGGCTATGAGGCATGTAATGGTTAAGCTGCACCCGACGTGAGGTGTGGAGTATTTGATGATAAATAAAAGAAATTAAAACTAGGTTTATACGAAATCCTTTCTTTGTTTACAAACAAAAAAAAGAAGTATAATTAATCCTATACGAGGATGTTAAGTACAAAAAATAATTCTGGGGAAATATTGCTATAGGAGTCTGATCTGCAGTCGATCACTTTGTCCCTTGGACCACACGATGACGAAGAAGTGCTGTAGAAGAAGAAGAAGCTTCAAAGACTGCAGGAGGGATTGAACTCTCGTTGCCAAAGTTGTCAATCAACACTCTCTGTATGTGCTCTCTTTCTGATCTCTCTGGTCTTTTTGATCTTTTTGATCTTGACCTCCTCTCGACTGATCTTGACCTTCCCCTCTGATCTTGCTGATCTCTTTTCGACCTCTGTCCCCTGTGGCCAGAAATCTCTATTTATAGAGCTTGGTCACAGTAACTGACTAGTCGGCGTAGAAACCAAATAGCAGAGAGAGTTGCACCTTTTACGCGACAGTTATAATAACTGCTACCCACGTCTGAATGATCTCCTGAATATGCGTGTGACGCATATCCCATTATGAGGTAACGCGTATAATCACTCATCGAAGATCATGACATGCAAGCCACGTAGGTAACTGCCCCTCACGTAGAGATGGTTGGCATAAAAGCCAAATAACTGTCTCGTTGGCGTAACAGCCAAATAGTTATCTTGTTAGCGTAAAAGCCAAGTAGCTGTCCTGTTGGCGTAAAAGCCAAGTAGCTGTCTTGTTGGCGTAAAAGCCAAGTAGCTGTCTTATTGGCGTAAAAACCAAGTTCTGCATAAAGCTTGATGCTGCATGGATAGGTAACCAGCGTAAAGATAGCCAATTATCTTTTCTTGACTGAGGTCTTGAGCGTATTCTGGACCCAATAGCTTTATCACGTACCTTTGCAAATATAGCCTGAGTTGGCGTATTTCGAGGAGATAGCATACGACATGCTCCTATAGTTAAAAATAGCAAGGTTGGCGTATTTCGAGGAGATAGCATACGGCGTGCTCCTATAGTTGAAAATTGTCGAATTGGCATAAAATGCCAGGATGGTGACGTGAGCGTATTAGCTCTAATTTTAGCTCTCCCAGTCATTAAAAGTAGAACCAAATCTCGTGCATTAAATGTAGAGATCTATCCCCATCTCGTGCATTAACTGCAGAGACGTGCCTCGAGTTCTGTACGAAGAATAACTTTTGACGTGGCGTCTGATTTCGTCTCATCTTGAGCGTAAAAACTCATCTCTGCCAGTGTAGAATAGGCAGCGTATTCCTTGAATGCGTAAACAATGTCTTATATCAAGGATTATGTCAGTAAACGACAGCCTGGGTGTCACTACCACATTCTGAAAACAGGGGTATTTTTGAATTTTTCAATATTTAATATTATGTTATTTATAATTAATTAATTGCATGATAGTGTATTTGATTTAAATAATTATTTGTACGATGTGTGATTAAAAATATAATTAAATGCAGTGTTAAATTATTTTATTTTAGCTAGCAGACTAGACCTAGAAGCCCAGTAGACGAACCCTTGTCCGAATTATAGAATTCTGGATTTTATTATTTTATTTAGAATTTAATTCTTGGTGTTTATAATTAATTACTGTATTTTATTTAATATTTCTTCGCATTGCCTTTGCTTCGATATTTGGAGCACTATCCAGACTTTTGTCTTCCAACAAAATTCACAATCTTGTCCTGGACATGCCCGCCTTCAAATCTGCCATTTTTGCAACTCATAATTTTGCTTCTTGTGCATTATTTCTGGCCGCACAAAAATCGTCGCGGACGTTATTTTTAAAATTCCTACTTTTGTATCGTTGTGCGTTCCAATCGAAAATTTGAGGCCATCTTGACCTATTTTTCGTGCGACCCAAATTAGGGTAATATTCTGTTCTGAGTCTTCTTCAATATTGGTATTGATGACTTGATCTGATTTTGACCCCAAGTACTCCTAATTAATTGTTGAACACAACTTGCATTTTATTTCTATTTAAATTGAGGATACTAATTTATCTGATCTAAAATCCCAATTTAATTCCAGTGCCCTGCAAATTCAGCCCATACCCATCTTACAGTGTCCCCTGACCCTACAAAAATATCGGACCCCGAATCGCCCGCCCAATTTCCGTCATTTCATGTGTTTGTGCAATTTCCTAAATTAAGGGGCTAAGTTGCAATTATTCAATTATAGGTGCCAACACCTAATTATTTTAACCAATAAGGGAACCCACTATTTTTAATTAATTAAACTCTCACCCTCAAAGCCCCATGAATTAATTTCTCTTGACAAATCTGGACCACCCATTTAATTGGGTGCATCCTCACCATTGGATTCATGAACCCTCTCTCCTATTTAATATCATGTCCTATCAAACCCTAATCCCTAGACTACCTAGAATCCCCCCTCACAAGCCTCCAAGCCCCCTCTCTCTCATACGTGGGATTTCTTTCCTCCTTCCTTTCTTTTCTCTTTCCTTTCTTCTTCCTTCTTCTCCATCTTCCTTCCTTCTTCTTATTGTTTTTCTTTTTCTTTCTTTGAATTTTGAATTAAAGGGGGAAACTTGGGGTTACTGTGCAACCCCCGGCCCTTTACTGTGCTTCCCGGCTGTCCCTGGGTGCTCCGGCCAGGTGGCCGACTTCCTCCCTCGGCGTCCGGCGGCCCTGAACTCCGGAGCCCCCTTTGAACCGCGGCCGCTGCTCCTCCAGCCGGCGGCACTGCGGCTTCCCTCCCTCTGCCGACGATCCGGCGGCTACATCAACCCGGCGGCCCTGTGCTCTCGGCCGACTCCCCACAGCCGGCCTGTTCAGCCACTCCGGCAACTCCCAAACCGCTCCGGCGGCCATCTTCAACTCGGCGGCTCCTTCCTCCCCTCCATCTCCTCTACACTCGGTCCGGCGCTGCTGCACCCCACCGGCGGCCCTCCGGCGTCCGGCAACTCCGGCTCCAACTGACTGTTGGTTTACCAGAGGATACTCTGGAACAGGACATCCATAAATACCAGCTAAGGACCGAGGCAAGTACATTCTCTGATAAATTCCAATTCTTGATAAATTCTATAAGTTCAAAAATCATGAAATGTTACATCTGAATCTTTGTCACTGTGCTACACGGACTAGTATAGCTTGGATTTACAGTCATGAGATGTTACCATTATTATCGTATTGACATTGTACACGACATGTATATTTAGAAACCGTACATGATAGACTTTACTTGCTCGTGTATCGTGACGTGTCATGGTTGGATCCACAGTACTAGTTGGGGCGGGGAAGTAGTTAGTAAGAAATGTGATCATAACCTCTTATTTGTAGTATAAAAACTGTAAGTGTTAATCATGCTCTTCACCCATGATTAGCCAGGCCTTATAGCAACCGTACATGTTCCCAAGCCGATCACATTTCGAAACTACTATTTCAAACACTTAGAATAGTTACAGTTCTCTATATTTTCATATATTACATCACCCGTATATGATACTGTTCCTTATTCTTTCATTTTATACATGCACTGACTGTGTTTCATTGCCTATTGCCTGTCTCTCTTAAACTGTCATTACATTATTCCACTGTCTTCTCAGTAGCTAGCATGACATGTTTTATTGTATTATAGACATTATCAATTAATGGAACTGTTATTTGAGTTTGTGCTTTGCTCCTTCCTGACTGGAAACATTTTTTCCAGACTATGCCTTAGATGACCGCTGTCCGACACTTATGGTGAGTAGCTGCAGACTTAGTAGTTGTGATTCCAGGAGGTCTAGCTGGAAGTTATTTTCATTGTTAGTTCTTAAGTAGACTATTTGGTACCGGATTTGTCTCCGGCATTTTGATGATTCTTGGATATGGTTAAGTTAAGTTATTTCTTGTGGACTTGTACTGTGTTTAATGTTAGTTTAGTATTCGAAATCTTATCGTGCTGTGATTCTGTGGTTGAGTATGTGTTCATCTTATTTGTGTCATCCGTGCCTCCTAATGGAGATTGGATGCCTGCGTGACATTAGTTAGATAGTATCAATACCTAGACAGCGTTCTACCGCCGATGCTGCGGCGTAGGCTGGACGTACCCACGCACTCGTGCCCCTAAACCGGGTGCGGGTCGTGACACATTTTTAGTGGTGGCCCATGCAGGTCAGACTTCGCGAGTTGTGCGATGTCGTAGTAGTGTAGCATCCTTGTTATACTACTGCGTGCCTGCTATAGAATCTAGGACATAGGATACTAGGACGAGAGCAAATACTCAATCACAATTCCTTGAGAGATTCCTGGGACGACCCCTTGAGAATCTTGTTATAATTTCCAATTTAAATCCTTCCTCCTTGTTTTCGTCCGTCCTCACTTATTGATATTGAGTTTAATTCTTGTTGACCAGTTGTTAACTTTAATTCTTGGCATCGTTGTGGAGCTTTTGATTTCATATCGAGGTGAATTTTACGGGCTAAAATTTACGGTATCATCTGATGACGTATATTGATGAGGACAGTGAGAAAGGTAAAGCGTCTACCTTGATTATGGAACCTAGAACTTATCGCAGCCATTCTAGCTGTCGTGACGAGAACGTAGGAACCTAACTTGGATGTACACACTTTAGTTATGAGATTTAGAGTTTCTCGCAGCCATACCGGTTGGCGAGGCGAGGATTCTTGATGACATGATTATAGAGTTGCATACCTTAGTTACGGAACCTGTCGTTATCGCCTCTATGCTTACTGGCGTGGCGAGGATTCTGTGTGTCATGATTTCTGGCAGACGTGTATGATTATCAGGTTGTATCTTAAATTGGTTCTTAAAATATCATCTCAAGACTTATCCATTTTGTTATTCCAGGACTTTGTCCATCGCTTCTTTTCTTTACTAGCAGTAAGGATACCTTCCGTCCTTGATCCAATTCCTTTTGAGCTTATTCCTTGTTAGTATGATAATTAGTGACTTACAATTTTGGTTGTGTCTTGTATTAGTTGACTGAGTGTTGCCTGTGAGATTGTAAGTGCTTCCTAGTTGGACATATGAGCATTAGGCATTAATCTAGGGATACCCATAGCATAGTACCTTGTAGCAATAGTTCTATGATAGGTGTTATTATAATTAGTATTGGTATTATAGAAAGTGCGAGTGATCGTGATTTGTAATAAGTTTGACGAGTTAATCTAAGGATGAAGCTAGTGTTACCATACCAATAGTGCTAGTGATTCTATATCAAATATTTGTTGAGCAAGGTGCAAATGACAGTAAGTACTTCGTGTGATGACAAACAGATTGGGGTATTAAGTAATATAGATAGAAAATTATTGAAGAAAATATGTGAGATGATAATTTGGATTATTGGAAATGATAGTGCAAATAATTCGGACAGTACAATTTTCGTACACAGTTGAGGTTGTAAATAATTAGTGTATTAGAGTGCACCTTGAGTATTAGAGACTGTGAGTAGTATATGTATACTTGTGGATTAAATTTATAATTTGTAGAGTGGAAATAAATTTCAATTTTAAAGAATTTTGAGGAGATGAGATTTTATGTTATTAAATTTTGAGTATTCGAATTCAATTCAATAAACATAGTCAAGGCTATAAGGATTTTAAAGGTGATTAAAGTTTTTGATATTGAGTATCTGATTTTGAGGAGTGTATGCAATTATTTTTAAGTTGATCGAGAAGTTAAACCTTGACGATTATTTCGAGGATTAACTTTATGGTAGATAAGAGATGAATATTAATATATGAGTAGATGATATACATGTGTAAGATTTGATGACTTGAGTATGATTGAGAATTCACTGCAAACTGACTTGGGTGTCAATCTAGGGTGGTAGTAAAGTGTGGTACCTAAAGAGATAGAGGTATCAAACTTTCCATGCATCATTTGACCTATGATTATGTTAGAAGATATTGCAAGTATATATTAGCAGGTTCTTTCTTTTCTTTCTTCATGTTCTTTTGTCTTCTGATTGATTGATACCTTAGTACCATAGTTGCATGCATGATTCTTGTTATAATGTAGTTAGTAGTACCCCTGATACAGAGACTGCAATACCCTGACAAAAGACACCATGATCATACATATTTCTTTTAGGTTGCATGTTGTATGAGTATAGGTAGAATTCTCTTAGACTTTGATTGTTGAGGATTTAACTGTAATAAAGATTAACGAAGAGGTTATAACTTGACAAAGAGAGACAAGGTGCCTAAAATTTTGAGGAAAATATTAAATTAAATAAAGAGTTGGGAATTTAATATGGCGAAATTGAAGTTTTGTTAAATCATTGATTTTTAGAAAATTATGAAATGATTGAATTTATCATTGAAATTGAGGAATTTAAGAAGGCCATCGATATATTGTTGGACTGCAAGTTGAGAACTTATATTTTGAGTATTGTATTGGAGGTTCCATAAGCATTACATCGTTGCATGGTATGGATTAGTGTTAAACTCAAATTTGGGACGAGATTCAATTTTAGAAATATGCATTGATTGGATTTCAATTAGAGGATTGAATATTAAATTCTTGCATTTCGTTATTAACTTAAAATTTGGAGGATATTGTGATAAGAATGTGATTTGATTATTTTTGAAGATTTTTAGGGATATGGGGATTATAGAATTTTTGAAAGAATTTATTGGGAAATAACAATATGGAGTAGTTCATGATTTTACGATTTAAGGAATTTAATTTTGATGGTAGTAAATACATAAATAAAACAATCGAGGATTTAAAAATTTGAGGATAATTATTGATTTAAATAAATGGTTAAGAAATTAACATGGCATAATTGGTGGTTTATTAATTCCAGGAAAGATTTTGACATGTTTAAGTTGGTTATTAATTTGGAAATTTTGGGAGATTTATCGATGTATTTATTTAATTGCAAGTTATGAATTTAGAACTTCATATTTGAATGTGACATTTGGAGAATCCTTAAATATCACATTTGTTGAGTATTTTAGAGGAGTGGATATTAAATCCCGGACATTAAATTATTAACTCAACTTTCAAGGAAATTTTGATGGACTTTACTTGAAGATTTTCAGGTTATACAACAATTTTTAAAATTTTGAATTTGCGAAAAGACCTTGTGGATTGTTAACTGATTTCGTGATAGAAGAATTTAAATTTTGATGGGAATAATAATGTGTATGATTAAACACTAATATGAGGATTTTAAATTTCGAGGACGAAATTTTTTTAAGGTGGGTAGACTTGTCACTACCACATTCTGAAAACAGGGGTATTTTTGAATTTTTCAATATTTAATATTATGTTATTTATAATTAATTAATTGCATGATAGTGTATTTGATTTAAATAATTATTTGTACGATGTGTGATTAAAAATATAATTAAATGCAGTGTTAAATTATTTTATTTTAGCTAGCAGACTAGACCTAGAAGCCCAGTAGACGAACCCTTGTCCGAATTATAGAATTCTGGATTTTATTATTTTATTTAGAATTTAATTCTTGGTGTTTATAATTAATTACTGTATTTTATTTAATATTTCTTCGCATTGCCTTTGCTTCGATATTTGGAGCACTATCCAGACTTTTGTCTTCCAACAAAATTCACAATCTTGTCCTGGACATGCCCGCCTTCAAATCTGCCATTTTTGCAACTCATAATTTTGCTTCTTGTGCATTATTTCTGGCCGCACAAAAATCGTCGCGGACGTTATTTTTAAAATTCCTACTTTTGTATCGTTGTGCGTTCCAATCGAAAATTTGAGGCCATCTTGACCTATTTTTCGTGCGACCCAAATTAGGGTAATATTCTGTTCTGAGTCTTCTTCAATATTGGTATTGATGACTTGATCTGATTTTGACCCCAAGTACTCCTAATTAATTGTTGAACACAACTTGCATTTTATTTCTATTTAAATTGAGGATACTAATTTATCTGATCTAAAATCCCAATTTAATTCCAGTGCCCTGCAAATTCAGCCCATACCCATCTTACAGTGTCCCCTGACCCTACAAAAATATCGGACCCCGAATCGCCCGCCCAATTTCCGTCATTTCATGTGTTTGTGCAATTTCCTAAATTAAGGGGCTAAGTTGCAATTATTCAATTATAGGTGCCAACACCTAATTATTTTAACCAATAAGGGAACCCACTATTTTTAATTAATTAAACTCTCACCCTCAAAGCCCCATGAATTAATTTCTCTTGACAAATCTGGACCACCCATTTAATTGGGTGCATCCTCACCATTGGATTCATGAACCCTCTCTCCTATTTAATATCATGTCCTATCAAACCCTAATCCCTAGACTACCTAGAATCCCCCCTCACAAGCCTCCAAGCCCCCTCTCTCTCATACGTGGGATTTCTTTCCTCCTTCCTTTCTTTTCTCTTTCCTTTCTTCTTCCTTCTTCTCCTTCTTCCTTCCTTCTTCTTATTGTTTTTCTTTTTCTTTCTTTGAATTTTGAATTAAAGGGGGAAACTTGGGGTTACTGTGCAACCCCCGGCCCTTTACTGTGCTTCCCGGCTGTCCCTGGGTGCTCCGGCCAGGTGGCCGACTTCCTCCCTCGGCGTCCGGCGGCCCTGAACTCCGGAGCCCCCTTTGAACCGCGGCCGCTGCTCCTCCAGCCGGCGGCACTGCGGCTTCCCTCCCTCTGCCGACGATCCGGCGGCTACATCAACCCGGCGGCCCTGTGCTCTCGGCCGACTCCCCACAGCCGGCCTGTTCAGCCACTCCGGCAACTCCCAAACCGCTCCGGCGGCCATCTTCAACTCGGCGGCTCCTTCCTCCCCTCCATCTCCTCTACACTCGGTCCGGCGCTGCTGCACCCCACCGGCGGCCCTCCGGCGTCCGGCAACTCCGGCTCCAACTGACTGTTGGTTTACCAGAGGATACTCTGGAACAGGACATCCATAAATACCAGCTAAGGACCGAGGCAAGTACATTCTCTGATAAATTCCAATTCTTGATAAATTCTATAAGTTCAAAAATCATGAAATGTTACATCTGAATCTTTGTCACTGTGCTACACGGACTAGTATAGCTTGGATTTACAGTCATGAGATGTTACCATTATTATCGTATTGACATTGTACACGACATGTATATTTAGAAACCGTACATGATAGACTTTACTTGCTCGTGTATCGTGACGTGTCATGGTTGGATCCACAGTACTAGTTGGGGCGGGGAAGTAGTTAGTAAGAAATGTGATCATAACCTCTTATTTGTAGTATAAAAACTGTAAGTGTTAATCATGCTCTTCACCCATGATTAGCCAGGCCTTATAGCAACCGTACATGTTCCCAAGCCGATCACATTTCGAAACTACTATTTCAAACACTTAGAATAGTTACAGTTCTCTATATTTTCATATATTACATCACCCGTATATGATACTGTTCCTTATTCTTTCATTTTATACATGCACTGACTGTGTTTCATTGCCTATTGCCTGTCTCTCTTAAACTGTCATTACATTATTCCACTGTCTTCTCAGTAGCTAGCATGACATGTTTTATTGTATTATAGACATTATCAATTAATGGAACTGTTATTTGAGTTTGTGCTTTGCTCCTTCCTGACTGGAAACATTTTTTCCAGACTATGCCTTAGATGACCGCTGTCCGACACTTATGGTGAGTAGCTGCAGACTTAGTAGTTGTGATTCCAGGAGGTCTAGCTGGAAGTTATTTTCATTGTTAGTTCTTAAGTAGACTATTTGGTACCGGATTTGTCTCCGGCATTTTGATGATTCTTGGATATGGTTAAGTTAAGTTATTTCTTGTGGACTTGTACTGTGTTTAATGTTAGTTTAGTATTCGAAATCTTATCGTGCTGTGATTCTGTGGTTGAGTATGTGTTCATCTTATTTGTGTCATCCGTGCCTCCTAATGGAGATTGGATGCCTGCGTGACATTAGTTAGATAGTATCAATACCTAGACAGCGTTCTACCGCCGATGCTGCGGCGTAGGCTGGACGTACCCACGCACTCGTGCCCCTAAACCGGGTGCGGGTCGTGACACTGGGTCTCTGTACAGAATCATCATTACAGCCGTCCTCTCGATCGTCGTGCAGTACTCTTTGTCAGGAGTCAGGTTCACTGCTTAGTCTGACAGGTTCATTCGAGGAATACGAAAAGTTTCTTGTACAACTGCACACTACATTAAAAGCAGACATTTTACGCTGGAGTGGCGATACAGCAACCTTTTTACGCCAAAGCAGTATGGAAGTACTGCTTTACGTGGGTTATTTTGGAGCTATGTTTTACGCTGAACAGCGTTGAAGCTCTGTTGTATGCCAATGGCTCTGAAGTCATATTTTACGCCATACAGTGCTGGAGTTCTATTTTACGTGAGCTTCCGGCATGTTGGGGGTTTTACGCGTATAATACTCCAGCGTATTTTTTATGCTTCTACAAGACCCCCTTCAAAGTTTTTAAATTTATCGTAATTTGAAATACTTTGAATGAAGCATGAAACGGTCAAATTTGACTCGTTCTGCGAGGCTGATTTCTCGGTAGATTTTGGGAATTTGTTGGGATTTGGTATGTTCTCTTCTGCCTATAAAAAGGCAAGTGAGTGAACCTGTTTTTCCCTACTTCCTTCACCAAAAGAGATGGTTGCCGAGATCCATTGGACTGACCTGAGGAAGAAGAAGATCATGTTCTTCCAGCATGTAAGGAGCCGTAAAAAGAGGTATCTTCGAGCAAATTTCCTCTGCAACGATGGGTCATAAAAGGATATCATAACTTCCTTTGCTCGGGATAATCAGCAATTTCATATGGCGATTCGTCCAAGAGAGAGGAAGGGTCGCATTCGACCACACAGCTTGCTAGCTGTATTTTCTCCTATCATGAAGCTGGACGAAGGTAGACAGTTTGTCCCTGTCTTTCAGTATTGTGTTGGGTCTGAATCCCTAACACAATTCTAGGGCGTGTCTGCCATGACGTATGGAGGGTGGGCTTGAATAATTGATACATGCCCAATTATGTATCCTCCCATCATTAATCATTTTCTTGTTCATCGGCCGCATAAGCCAATGAAGTGTCGTAAAAGACGAAAAAGATCTACACCAATATGAGAACCTGGCGCAACAAATTCCCGGCGTGATCTTAAATGAAAATGAGAAACCCTCTATAGAAAAAGGATTTCCATCATATGTAATCATAAAAATGAAAAATCCTTTATAAACTAGATTTCCATCATATGTAATCATGATTAATAGATTTGTCTTCTTTTACGCATAGCTGATTTGCCATATTTGCTGTGAGGAAGTCTGATAATCTGCAGCTTCGACACGTCTGAATAATTTTACGCTGACTCTGAAAAATGCTTATTCGGTCACATCCTGACTTTTACGCGTAGCGGTGGATGCGTAAAAAGCTCTTTAGCATTAAGTTGTCTTGACGATCCAACTATCATGCTATTTTTGGACGAGGAGTCGCATAAAGATTCTGAACTGTCACTTCTCTGATACAAAAAATTTTTGTTCAGACTATCATCTTCAAGAATGGTTTCCCCAAAAATCCCTTGAAATAGGGCGAGAAATGTCCGCCGAACAGGCCATACTTGAACTTTAGATGTAATTGGCCTTCAAATGGACCTCCAATTGCCTGAGAAGAAGAGTCATCTTCGATGTTGACCACTGTGTGTTTCAGGCACTTGGAATATTTTGTAGCCAAAAAGGAGCATTTTCTGCGTAAATCCTTGTAATTGGCCATCTGTAACTTCTGAGCGTAGAATCGTAGATTTGTAGCCTCTGAGCGTAAAAGCTTATGAGCGGAAAACCGTAGATTTGTAGCATCTGAGCGTAAAAGTTTTTGAGCGTAAAACCATAGATTTATAGCCTCTGAGCATAAAACCGTAGATTTGTAGCCTCTGAGCGTAAAAGCTTCTGAGCGTAAAACCGTAGATTTATAGCCTCTCAGCGTAAAAGCTTCTGAGCGTAAAACCATAGATTTGTTCTGCGCGTAAAATCTGGATCCACTGACTGTCCGTCTTCTTTTTCAAATGATAGGATGACGTGGTCCCAAATAATAATCGACTTATTTAATATCAGATTTAGTTAGGGATTCGAAGAGTTATCAGAACTCTATAAATAGCTCAAGGTCTTGAGAGAGAAACCTTTCATCTGTCTTTTACAAAAACCCTTTTGTCTCTTTGAGAACTCTTTGTCTTTGTCTCTTTTCTGAGAACTTTGAGCTTTGACATGACACTAAAACAGGCTTCCACTGCTAAGGAAAAGAAAACTGCTTCCTCATCTCGCTCCTCTGCTTAAGCATGAGCAACCCCCATTAGGCTGAGCGAGCCCCGATCTGAGCAAAGTGCTCCTCCGATGAGCTACACTCCGAGAATTACAGGTAAAGACTCCGAGAGGATCTTCTGCACATGTTGTACGTATATGCGAAACAATACGCCCACATTTCTAATGTGTCAGCGTAAAAACTCCATCTTTTCGTAGTCTGGCGTAAAAACTCAGACTGTCAAAATTTGCGTATATTACAAACTTTGAGTTTTACGCGCTGGATGTAAATTCCGGCGTACAAACTCAAATTTTGGCAGTCTGGCATAAAAACTCAGACTGTTAGATTTTGGCGTATACTGCCAACCTTGAGTTTTACGCACTGGAAATAGATTCCGGCGTAAAAGCTCAAGTTTTTGCAGTATTGGCGTAAAAGCTCACACTGTTAGTCTCTGGCGTATACTGCAAGAGTGTAGCATCTAGCATAAAAAGTGACTTATTTTCTTGCATTTTGTAGTAGACTTGCAGATCCCTCCTTTGGCTGAAGTGATGGGCTCTGCTGCTGGTATGCTGAACTCCAATTATCTGGAAGATTTGTCCCATGTGACATTCCCCATCTCTGGAGCCAATTATCCTGAAGAAAGGGGAACTCTAATCTCGTCCCAAGGAGAACGTATGCTGCTGAGTATGATCAGTGGGGAGCCCCTGACATATATAGATGGGACTGAATATAAGAAATCAGGTTTCTTATTCGGGGATATTATCGACAAACAATCCCAGACTAAGCCCAAGAAGGAGAATTGGGTATTTACTGCTGAGGGCACGGTTATGTATCTGCCCAGGATGCCCAGAGATTACCCTATCTCGGCATTCTTCCATGCCACTTATCCTAGGAAGATGATGTGGACTCTGACTCCAGATCTTCATGGGCGGCCAGGGAAGATCTCATACAAGAAATTCTTGAACCGAGGAGTCTTTGTGAGCAGTGCATTAGGCCCTGTTATGCCTTTCAGAGGATTACTGCCGGGTAGCGTCCCGAGTGAAGATACTTCACTGATCCAGCCAGTTCAAATATCGACTTTCGACAATGACTTTATGGGGCAGGGATGAGTGTACCCCAAAGTTAACCCTCGGACCAGTGGATGGCTTAGCCCGGGGAATCTTCGATGGGCCAGTTTAACTGCTGGGCCCTGAAGCATTTCCAGGTGGAGCTGGAAAATATTTGCTTGTTCGCGGCTGTGAGTGCCACTAGTGTTGGGCTACCTGTCAACCCAAACTTGTTCTTAGCCTTGATGGAGCGATACAACTCGCTTACAGGGACTTTTGCCACTCCGTTAGGTGAGTTGGGCTTAGCCCTTCATGAGATGGCATAGATTTCAAAGCTGCCAATGGGGGACACTCCTTATAAAGAGTACGTTCCCACAAATAAGGAGTTGAGGGATACAAACCCTCGGGCAGTGGCGGTGTACCAGGAGCTGATGTGCCACTATCTTGCCTGCACTATTTTCTATAAAGAGCCCTCTGATTTGGCTCATATCAACAAGTGGACATCCTACCTCTTCTTCCATCAGGCCAAAAATGCTAAGTCGGACAAGGTTGTAGATAGCCGAGATAAGCCCTTGAACCTCCTGAGCATGCTTAGCGCCAATACGGTCGATGACCTCATTGAAGACGCAGGGGCTTCCGATCATATTCTCGATGAGCAGATGGGGGGTTATCCTGCAGGCACTAAAGCCTTCAGTTATATGAGGCATTATCGCAAGTCTCTGTCAAGGGAAGCTCAACTGGATGGCTTTCTCTCTGTCTGGCTACGCCGATGGGTAGTGCCTGGCATCGCGTCTGCGGATCGCATCCATCACAATACCATATGGCCCACAGTACGTTTGGTATTTGGAGCAAGACTGGGCCTGCTTCCTGCCATGGTATGTAGAATACAAGCTGGCCTGAGGGCCCTTACTGATGGGCTGCTTGCAGATGATACGCAGCGTGAAGGATATCCCAGAGTGGAATTGCCATTCCTATATCTGATGTGATGGTTAATCCTTCACAACAATAGGGTGATGTCTCCTGGCTCTGCCAGCAGTTCAGGAAATAACTTCTTGCTGAATTACAAGAATTCCCTTTGGAATGTGGCGAGCGTCATAGATTACCGGCGAGCATTAAATTTTGCCCATGGCTGGAAGCTCTTCTGTACCGTCCCCCCATACATATCAATCAACAGGGGACGAAACTTCAGGATGGGGGCCATGGGAGGACCATTCTTTCTCCTGAAGCCTTTTATTGGTTGGTCTGCATTAGACCTTCCCACTTGCTGTACAGAAGTGAGGACCACTGCTACTTAGGGCCTTATCTGCCTAGCCGATTTGCCAGGCAATTTGGGTACGACCAGTTGCATATGGGGAATCCTATCACCAGCTTCAAGTCCAAAGGTGGACTTATTGATGGAGCCAGAGGATGGTGATATTTTATCACGGGCTGTACTGGTGCAACTTTTGTTGTGCCCGCGACTTCTCTCTCAATGGAGTTGCGCATCCTTCACTCGTACACGCAGTTTTATGCGTCCATCAATACCTTCCATCGTAATTTTGATGTGCATGGAAGTTTCAAGATGCCCTCCCATAAGTCCACTGGTAGAGCGGAGATACTATCTGTTTCCTCGGATGAAGGTGAAGGCACTACCGGTGCAAATGATTTTTTGTTGATAATACCGAGAGGCGTAATAGCTCCGCCCGCAGAGCCTCTCATTATCTCCAATAAGTGAAAGGCTTCTACTCTGAAAGAGCCTTCCCCCCGCAAGAAGAAGACTGTCAGAGGTCCGAAAAGGACTTCCACCAAGGGGGCCTCTAGGAGTGGGCTTGTTGTTTCCCCTGTTGGGGATGATTCTTTGATCAGAGGTCCTTCGCCTTTTAGAGAGGGAACCTCCACAGTTCCAGCTGATAGCGCTGGAGATTCTTTGCTCGCGGTTGCTACCGCTACTGGTAGTGCTTCGAGGTCGCCTTCGAGGCCGAGCATATTAAGAATCAATATACCTTTATCCAGATAAATAATGGAAATAACCCCTCCTTCGTCTGTAAGTATTTCCAGCGAGATTCCACTCGATGAACCTCGAGTGGATCTGGGTGACGACTGGGATGACTATCCTCAAACGTCAGTTGGTGCACCCTCTTCTCCAGGTATGACAACTTGCTTAGCATCATTAAGAAATAATTTAGCTGTACAGGCTGCAGACGCAACATACATACTATCGGCCATGGGTAAATGTTGTCTTTACGCTTCTTTCAGGAAAATTAACATCGAATTGATATTAACTTTCTCTTGTCTTCTTTTCAAGCGAAGACATTTCTGGGGAGGACGGAGTTGATGCAACCTCTGACTTTGTTGCGGATCCGGCTGATGAAACGACGGTGTTTGATGTCGAAGAAGCATGCTTCGAAGCTGTCGATCTTTTATCCGCAACATTCTCGGATGTCATCCCGCCAATAGCAGTCCAAATAACATCGGAGGAGGATGAGCCCATTATCTCTACTGTGCCTCCTTCGTTGAGTATGCCACCAACTTCAACCATTGTTGGTGTCCCTTCTTTTATCGTGCCATCCGTTGAAGCAACGGTTGTGGCAACATCCTCCGCAATCATTCCTGAAAGGAGATTTCCCGGTATCGCAGCCATTTCCAGCGTGCATCCGATCTTTGATATACTAGTTGAACAATATACTAGCATATTCTACCGCACTTTGAAGGAGTTGATATTAATGATGCTGGAGAAGAACCTAGGTTTTGATGCTCTGCGGACGTCCTCTCAGCTTATGATAGCGCCGATTAGAAATTTCAATGACGCTGAAAGAGCTGATGCGCTAGAGCAAATAGTTAATGGTTTAGAACAACCCATTAACGAGTATTTGCAACTATCCTGAGGCAGCATCGACGATATGGTTCAGGCTGATTATGACTCCTTAATTACAAAACTTGCTGAGCAAATAAAATCTCTAAACAAATCCATCCAGGCACAGCAGCAAGAGATGGATGAAGAGCAAGCTGTCTTGGTGGAGGTCATTCCTCAGCTTGCTAAGTGCCAGACCTAATATGAGGGAAATAAAGCGAGGGTTCGCAAATTAGAAGCTAAACTTGCTCAGGCAAGGGAGCGGGCTCTCAAGTCATCGGTAACTTGAGATATGCTGAAGGGCCAAATGGATATAGCTCAGCAGAACTTGGCACATGCGGGTGTCATCCGTGCCAGTTTTGTGAATGCTCGGTCCGAACTATCTCGCTTGAGTGATGATGAGGCACGACTGGAACGAGCTCGCGCTAACATCTTGAACTCCAGGAATGAGAGGATGGCTGCTTTGGCGCAACAGATTCATGATTTAACTGCTCCTCCCCAATGATGTACTTTTTGCTTCTTTTGTAATTTGCTTTTCCCGGAGATAATAAAGATACTTCTTCTGATTTTGTGGACCCATCATTTTTTTAGAATATAAATGATAGGTTAGGATGAAAGTGATATCAGAGGTAATATGAACGTGATATACTTTTGGTAAGTTTCAGCTGGATATATCTATTCAGAGGTTATATGGACATGATAGAATATGATCCAACTAAATGTGTATACAAAACACTATCAGAGGTAATATGGACGTGATAGGTTTTGAAGTTCCAAATTAGTTAAACATATCTATTCAGAGGTCATAAGAACATGATAGAATATGATCCAACCAGTCTTTGTACGTAGTATCGTCAGAATGAGATCTTCACCATACTCCGTTTAAGCAAGGGTGATTAAGCATAGTATCTCTTCAGGAATTTGTCGTTGATAGGAGCCATTATCAAATCTCCATTAGGCTTGGCTAATCTGTAAGCGCCATTTGAAAATGTCATTTCAATCACATAAGGACCCTCCCATTTGGGATGGCCTTTACTTTTGTGCGTAATAATTATTGGCCTCTTCACAGCAAAACTAGCTCACCAACTTTGAACACTCTTTCCTTCACTTTTTGATTAAAAGCTCTGGAAATGCCTGCCTGGTAGAACGCAATGCGCTGTTGAGCTTGAAGGCATTTCTCGTCTAATCCTTCTAGCTCTTGAAGCCGTAGTCGATCATTATTTTCCTGAGTCAACTCATTAGCCACTGCTATTCTGAGTAATGAAATTTGGACTTCAATGGGGAGAACTGCTTCACACCCGTAGACTAATGAGAATGGGGTACAACCCGTCGGTGTTTGTACCGTTGTGCGGTATGCCCAGAGGCACTCTCTCAGCTTCTTATTCCAATCTCTTTTGTTCGAAGAGACGAACTTCTTTAAGAGTTTGATAATGGTTTTGTTGAATGCTTCCGCCAAACCATTAGCAGCAGGATTATATGCTGTTGAGGCTATATTTTGTATTCGATTCTTATCGCAAAATCGGTGAAACGCTTGGCTGATGAATTGAGGTCCATTGTCATGAATTATCCTTCGGGGTATCCCAAAGTGATAAAATACATGGTGCTTGATAAAGATGATCACGTTGGATGTCTTTACCTCAGCAAGAGGGATCGCCTCCGTCCATTTGGAGAAATAATCGGTGATAGCCAATATGAACCGCTGTCATGTAGAAGACGACGGGTGAATAGGACCAATGATATCCATACCCCATGCTTCAAAGGGACATGATGCAATGGAAGGATATAAATACTCAGAAGGCTAATATATAAAATCCGCATGAACATGACAGGCTTTGCATTATCTTGCATACTTTACTGCATCTGCAATCATAGTAGGCCAGTAGTAGCCCATCCTCCTAATACGATCCTGTAACTTAGGACCGGGTTGATGTGCTCCACATACACCATCATGAGCTTCTCGGATAACCCGCTTTGCATCATCATCGGAGCGACATCGTAGCAGTAGTCCATCGTATGTTCGGCGATATAGACTTTGTGAAGAAGCGTCAAAATAGAAGCGTAATGATCATCTTTTGATAGATACTGCTTCTCTAGGATCTTCTGGTAAGATTCCGTATGCTATGAAATCTATGAAGGGAATTCTCCAGTCTCTCTTAGGAGGAACCGTGTCTACAGTGTAGCTGCGTTCTATGTGAAAGTTATTTTTTACACAGAATAGATCTCTATTGAGAAGGATCACCGAATTCTTCCTTCTTATAGGAATAGCTAGATTTGTAGCTAGACTGGCCAGAGCATCAGCTTCCAAATTTTGAGATCGAGATACGTGCTCTAGGAAGAATCCTTTAAAAGATATGGCTATCTCGATCGTTGCTTGGTGATAAAGAATGATGTCTGGATTGCGGACTTCATATATTCCTCTGACCTGATTGACGATCAGCTGAGAATCACCAAAAGCTTCCAGGTATTCAACCTCCAATTCTTTAGCGACTTGAAGCCCGATTAATAGAGCATTATACTCTGCCATATTATTAGAGCAGGGTTCGCTAAGAGAATATGCTCGATAGATAATGAGTTTATCAGGAGTTACCAGAATAATTCCTACTCCTGAAATCATGTTTCCCTTGGGACCAGTCCTGGAGGCATCATCGAAGAATATCTGCCATGTATCACCTTCCATTGCAGAGTTACATTCTGCAACTTCATCGAGAATGTCCTAGTATAGTTTGGAGGTTTCCGGAATTGGATGAGCAGCTAAGAAGTCAGCCAAGACCTGACCTTTTATGGACTTCTGAGGGACGTACACCATATCATACGGTATTAATAACATTGCCCAAGTCGCGAGTCAGGAATTAAGAACACTCGGCTTATTCATCAATACCCGAAGAGGATTGATTCTTGGAGATGATATGAATAGTTTGGCCTGTGACGTAATATCGCATTTTCTGAATGGCAAACATTAGGGCCAAGCATTCTTTTTCCACTGGATTGTACCGGTGTTCAGCTCCGACCATCATCCTGCTAGATAGTAGATAGCCTATTCATGACCCTCATTGTTCTTTTGTGCGAGAAGAGCCCCAAAATAATGATCTATTGCTCGAACATATAGCAAAAATGGTCTTCCTATGACGGAAGGCACCAGAACTGGAGGAATAGTGAGGTAGCATTTGATGTCATTAAACGTTTGCTGACAGGCTTTGTCCCATAGGAATGACACACCTTTCTTCATCAGTCGAGAAAAAGGTTGACATCTCCCAGAGAGGCTGGATATGAATCTCCTGATATAAGCTAGACGATCTTGAAATCCCCTGAGTTCCCTCAGATTATGAAGCGATCGTATTTCTAGGATAGCTTTTACTTTATCAGGGTCAACTTGAATGCCTCCGGCGGTAATAACAAATCCCAGGAATTTGCCACTGGATACGCCAAGAAAGGACTTTGTAGGGTTCATTTTGAGTTGATGTTGGCGCATCAACTCGAACACTGTCTTCAAGTCTTGGATGTGATTATCCTTGAGGCAGCTTTTGACAGCGATGTCGTCTACGTAACATTCCACCATTTTGCGTAGATGCTTATGGAATATGTTACTCATAGCTCGCTGATATGTAGCCCCGACATTCTTCAATCCAAAAGGCATAATTGTGTAGCAATATACCCCCAGTGGTGTATGGAAGGCAGTATGCTTCTCGTCTTTAGGATGCATCTTAATCTGATTGTATCCTGAAAATCCGTCCATGAAAGACATGCGCTCAAAACCGCACGTATTATCGATCATGACGTCTATGATGGGAAGAGGGAACTCATCCTTGGGGCAGGACGCATTTAGATCTCGGAAGTCGATACAGATGCAAACTTTCTCGCTTTTCTTCATGACCGAGACAATGTTGGCGACCCAATCAGGATGTTGTTCTTCCCGGATGAACCCGTAGGCTATCAATTTCTTGATTTCAGCTTCAATAACATCCATCATATCCGGGCGGAACCGGCGTTGGTGCTGCTTTACAGGCTTTGAATTGGGCAGTATGTTGAGTTTATGGGTAGCCATTTTTGGATCAAGACCTGACATATCCTCATAATTCCATGCAAAGACATCGATATATTCTTTTATCAGCTGGATCATTTCTTCCCTTTCTTCTTCGAAAAGATTTTTACTGATAAATATCGACTTTGGTAAAAATTCATCCCCAACATCGACTTGGATAACTTTATCTTCAGTGGGCGGTTCTCTCTGCTCGAACCGGAGTTCCCATTGTGTATCCATTTGCTGTGCCCAGGAGTTACTTTCAAACGGTTTAGATTCTTGTTCCTCTGCTTCGAAAGAATCTGTCAATACCGTGTTTACTAACAATACTCGTTCGAGTTCATTATATGAGTCGGAGGACGACAAACCATCATGAGAAGAGGAAATGGTATCCTCACTTGACTCAGAGTTGTTCAAAGTTGCAAGAGATGTGGTGTAGAAGCATAAAAAATACGCCGGATGGCTATACGCAGCTTATTGGTGCTGGGCAGCGTAAAGAGATGACCTCAGAGCCATCAAACATGCAAAACAAGGGTTATATTAAAAGCTCAAAGGACCATCCGCGTAAGTGCAGTATGTCCAGGTTGCCTCAGCGTAAAATAGGGTACTTCGTCGCCTATATGGCGTAAATCACATCCGCTTTCAATATAGCATTAAAGCGTACGAGGAACGTTTCGTGTTCTCCGAAGTGAACCTGTCAGATCCTGCAATGAACCTGACGTTTGGACTTCTGACAAAGGCATACTGCTCGACTACCCAGACGACGGCTATAATGATGGCACGGCACTGTAACCCAGGCTGTCATTTACCGCCATCTTTTGTACGTAAACTGCTTTTATGTGTACAAGGGGATACGCTGCCTTATTTTACACAGGCAAACATGAGCTGTTTACGCTTCGCAGTAGATAAACCGCCTGCCAACATCAAAAGCTACACTTCGTATGGGGCTCGAGGCACGTTTCTACGTCTAGTGCACAGAGCGGTGACAGTTTCTCGAGGCACATCTCTGCGACTGATGCACAGAAGGCCTGCAGACCTTCAAAAATATGCCTCTACATTTAATGCGCAGGATGGTGACAAATCTCTGCATTTAATGCAAAAGATTTGATTATATCTTGAAAAGCCATAATTCCGGCTAAGACGTCTGTAGAAGCATGAAAAATATGCCGGGAGGATCTACGCAGCCTCTTGATGCAGAGCAGCATAAACAGAGGCCTTCAGAGCCATCAAGCATGCAACGGAGCTTTTTTCGCTAAAACACAGCATGAAGTATAAGCTCAAAGGACCATCCGTGTAAGTGCAGTACGTCCAGGTCGCTCCAGCGTAAGACAGAGTTCTTCATCGCCTCCATGGCGTAAAACTCAGCCGCTCTCAAAGCAGCGTTAATGCGTACGAGGAACGCTTCGTCTTCCCCGAAATGAACCTGTCAAGTCACGCTGTGAACCTGGCCTCTGACTCCTGACAAAAAGTGCTGCACGGCTACCCAGACGACGGCTGGAAATGATGGCAGACCCCTCGGGACGTGCCCCACAGTATGATGGCGGATCTCGACATTTAATGCAGAGGATTTGGTTAAAATATCACCAAACCGTCGGTTACCAAAGTCCCCCCAGCGTAAACCGCTCTTTTGCGTACAAGGGAATATTCCGCCTTGTTTTACACAGGCAAACATGAGCTGTTTTACGCTCTGCAGTAGACAAACCGCCTGCCACGTCAAAAGCTGCACTTCGTACAGGGCCCGAGGCACATCTCTACGTCAAATTGCACAGAGCGGTGACAGTTTCTCTCAAGACACGTCTCTGCGACGGATGCACAGAAGGGCTGCAGACCTTCAAAACACGTCTACGCATTTAATGCACAGGATGGTGGCAAATCTCTGTAAGAGATTTGATTACACCTTCGAAAGCCATAATTCCGGCAAAGACGTCCACATCAACACTCTGGCACGGTACGCAGCGGCTTCTATGCCCATTCAGGATCTGTGCTCATTCGGCTTCAAATGCCCACTCAGTCTCTACGACCATTCGACTTCTATGCCTGTTCGGCTTCTATGCCTGTTCGACTTCTATGCCCATTCGACTTCTACGTCTGTTCGGCTTCTATGCCTATTTTGGCTTCTACGCCAGGGGTGACAATCATTTGGCTTCTATGCCAACCTCTTCTACACGAGGGATACCTACCTACATGGCTTCTACGCCGTGATCTTCGCAGCAGATATACGCGTTTTGTCCCCTTACTTGGACATGCGTCACATGCTCACTCAAAAGGTTATTTATACGCAGGCATTGGTTATTTTAACCGTTGTGTAAAAGGGTGCTGTACTGTCCACTCCTCGGTTGTTACACCGACGGAGTGGTCACTGTCACCAAAACTCTATAAATAGAGACCCCTATCAATGGGGAACAAGGTCGACAATTTGGAAGATCGAACCAGGTCAAAGAAATTGGTAAAAAGAGAGAGAGAGAAGGAGAGAAGAGTCCGGAGCTCAGGCAAAGAGTAGGGGTCGACGGCTTTGGCACCGTGCATCCACCCTCCTTCGCAACCTTCGAAGCCACTACCCGTCTTCCACGGCACTTCTTCAACATCGTGTAGTCCAAGGGCTAAAGTGATCGACTGCAGATCAGACACCTATAGCAATTTATACCCAGATTAAATAAATTGTACTCCCGCATCCTCGTATAGGATCGAATTGTACAAGTTTGTTTGTAAACCAAAGGGCACGGGTCTTGTATAAATCCTGTCATTGAAATACACTTTCATTCTTTCATTTAATACCACAAACAAGATGGCGACTCTGCTGGGGACGTCTTTCTCTTCTGACGAGGAAGTAATTGCTCAACACGATGCGGTATCCGTGGAATCCGTAAAGAAGACACTGGTCGTCCAATTTGACCAGTCTGCCTACGAAGACATGCTTCGGACTGGGGGTAGCTCTCACTCTCTCTTCGTCCAAGACAACAGGAAGCTGCACAAAGTGTGGATGCCCAAGATATCCTTCGCCGTTCCTGTGGACTCTCCGATCTCTCCGATCTCTCCGACCAATAAGGTGGTAGCATCGCTCCCTCCGTGCCCCGTATGTAAAATTTAGTCTTCCGCTACGCGCGGTACAGACAAAACTTCGGGCAAAGCCTCAGCGCTAACCCAGGAGTATCCACTGTGCTTTACGCGCAAAAATCAGTCTCCCGCTACGCGTGGTACAGACAAAACTTCGGGAAAGCCTCAGCGCTAACCCAGGAGTACCCACTGCGCTTTACGCGCAGAAATCAGTCTCCCGCTACGCGCGGTACAGACAAAACTTCGGGCAAAGCCTCAGCGCTAACCCAGAAGTATCTACTGCGCTCTACGCGTAGGAACCAGTCTCCCGCTACGCGCGGTACAGACCAAACTTCTGGTGATGTCTCAGTGCCAGGACAGAAGTACAAATCATGCTCCAGGCGCAAGACAACATCTGACCTCTACAAGGAACCAGATGAACGTCGTGATTTCTGCGAAGGGAAGCAGGCAGCGGAATACTCGACTCCTCGGCTATTACGCCAGCGAAGGAGCAATCTGCCTACCCTCCGGATTACGCGGGAAGCCGACGGCCAGCTGAGGACCTCTTCAGCCTTACGCCACTCTGAGCGAATCTCCAATTTACGCCAGGCAAAGTCCAACGATGTAAAGCAAGCTCAAGTTGCTACTCCCCCCTGACCTGCGCAAATACTTAATCCAGAAGCGTAAGGAGAGGGGACCTTCCAACATGTCTATTACGCCCCCTAGCGAGCAATGTTGTAATAGTCATAAAATTGTGATTGACTGTTGCTGTTCTAAGGCAAAACGGCCAGTTTTTGACCGATTGAGCTACTATCAGTCTTTTCCGAAAGAAGAGCCCGCGTATGCGTCCGTGAACATGGCTTCTCACATACCTAGAGGAGGGCCGAGCTCAAGATGTCATCCCGCAGGGCCTCCGAGCCGAAGAAGATTCGAAGACCTCCTCAGGAACACTGAAGCTGGGGTGTTCCAAAACACCCGTGCAAGGTCACAGCAACCGGCTTCGTACTCATCTGATTCCGACGCTGGGGGTCGCCAATCTTCCAGATCAGATGCTAAGAGTATAGAGTCGACTTCTGCAGCGACCTATACTTATCCTTCGAGGACGCCCAGGGAAATGGGAGTCTACGCCATTGAAGACGAACACGAGGAAGCTTCGTCGTCAGGAAACGCGGAACAACACATCACTATGCTGGAAACATCTCTGAGACAAATACAATCCACGATGGAGAACATGCACCGGATGATGCTAGCTCAGCACGCAACTGCCATGGCTCAAGCATCGGTCCCGCCAACTCAGATACGTGTGGGGGTGGACTTACCACCATCCAACCCGAGCTAAGAGCCTGCGCTAGATCAAGAGTCAGTAGTTCCTCCGCTTCCTCACTCAGGGAATGCCTTACCTCCCGCTGGAGTTACGATACAACCAACTCCGTACCACTCCGTAGCCCCGCTTCCGACCGAAAATCCGATGCAGGCAGTACGGGAATTGAAAGCCCAGTTCAATGCCTTGAAGCACAAAGATCAGCTCAAGAAACTGGGAATCAACCAACCCTACCCAGCTATCTGGGAAGAAGTCCCTTTTCCTCCGAAGTACAAGCCTCAGACTGTGGCTCTGTTCAAAGGAAAAACATCGCCCAGTCAATACATAAACTATTTCAGTATGATGACGGTGTTGCTACAAGGGAACAACACCCTCCTCACTCGGGTGTTCAAAGGCTGCCTCTCAGGAGTAGCCTATCAGTGGTACCGTAGCTTGGCGGACAACTGCATTACTTCCTTCGAAGACTTTAAAGCTTTATTCTTCACGCGATTCTATGAGGGTGGGATGGACATGTCTATGTCCTCTCTCATCGAAGTCAAACAAAGGAAAAAGGAGGACATTCGCACCTTCATCGAACGTTTTCGTCAGGCCACCTTACAAATGCCTCCAGGAGTTCCGGACTCGGCGTTAGTAGACATTTGCAGGAAGAACCTCCTTCCCGTAGTCTCGGTGTTTACAGGACCATATCAGTTCCATGAGTGGCCTTCGTTCATCGTCTCGGCAGTGGCCGCCGAAGACAACAGTCGCAAGGCGCGCGATAATGGCATCATGATCTCCGCCTCCGATAGAGACAAAAGGTCATCTCCCAGCAGCGACCATCCTCGCAGCTCCAAGGGAAAAGAAGCTCTGACAGTCAATACGTCCAGACAAAAGACGGCGGCGACCATGCAGACGAAGCCCGGGACTTCCAGGCCCGTCGAAGTCTACTCTTTTGACGACGACGATATCCCTAGTATATTCGAGTGTCTCGTCAAAAGCGGCAAGATCACCCTTCCAGAGCTAAGGCGGCCCCAAGAAGCCGGCAGTACTGACGACCCCAAATACTGTATCTTCCATAGATACGTACACAACCCAACAAAGGCGTGTTACATACTGAAGAGGAGGATCCAGGGGTTGATCGATGCTAAGGCCATCACTCTGTATAATACCGAGAAGACGGTCACGGCCAACATGATCTCTCTACGGTTCGGCGATCTGCCTTCCCAAGAGGTCATGAACGGTGTCACACCCATTTCCCGAGCTACGATGGACATCGTCAATCTCCCTCCCTCTAGAGATCAAAATCAAGACCTAGTACCCCTGACCACCCGGCAGGGCGAAATCATGTGGGTTCATCCGGATTTGGTGTCAGAGCTTGAGGGAGAGACCAAGGCGACTAAGCCTACATCCAAGAAGAGCCCCAAATACAGACCATGCCACATGGTCGCAACTTCTTCTACATCAGACGAAGATAAATTATTTGCCGCAACCCGTTCGGGGAAGGCCTACCTCAACGACAACGGAGCAGGTCAGGAAGGCGCACCGGCTGACGCTCTAGCCGCCAAACCTTCAGAGCAAGGTCCCGCCATGCAAAACATCAGCCCTACAAAACCTACTCCGGCGAAAAAGGGGAAGCAGAGAGAAGTACGCTTTGATAAACCTGTGAAAAACATTCCAAGCAAGGGTTTAGAGAAGCCGTACGAATTTGACATCCTGGACCAACTAGCCAATACGCCGACCAGGTTGTCCATCTTTGAGCTACTCAGGCTCTCCCCAGACACTCGTCTAGCCCTGAGTGAAGCACTGATACAGGCGGAGCTATACCTGACCCAGCTCAAGTCCCCCGACGAGGAGCCAGTGGCGTGTCCTCAATGCCACAGCGTGATGGAGGTGGTCCTAAATATCACTTTCACTCAAGACGACATGCTGTTAAAACATAACAGACATGACAGGCCCCTCTATTACATCGGGTACGTCGGTTCCATGGAGGTCGACCGGATTCACATAGATCCGGGGTCGTCGATCAGCATCATCCCTCACAGTCTGCTCAGGCCGCTAAGAATTTCTACCAGCGAACTGGCTTACACTACCACTACAATCGTGGGTTTCAACGCTGGAAGAAGTAAGCCATTAGGGAAGATCCGCTTGAGAATCCAGATCGGCAACCTTAGATTGGTGGCCACATGTTACGTCATCGATTCAGAGGTATCCTACAATATTTTGCTGGGAAGACCGTGGATCCACAACCACAACATCGTTCCTTCAACCCTACATCAATGCCTTAAATATGTAGACACACAAGGAACCGTACAAACGGAGGTGGCTGACCTAAACCCGTTTAAAGGAATAGAATCCTACTATTCCGATGCCGTATTATACTCCCAAGACCACACGGAAGAAGCGCCAGGCGAGGCAAAAGACAGACCACTCGTCCGAGAGCCAAAAGAGCCCTCTGCCACACTGCCGCTGTCGATCAAAGTGAAAGGATGAACCACTCATCCAAGAGCCGTAGAGCCTATGGCTATCCACCTTAACAAGACCAAGTCAGGAGAAGGGAGTGATCCTCTGGTAATCACTTTGAACCGGAAGCCTCCACCCTTGGCCATCAACCTTTGGCACAACAGGCAAACGACTGATGTAAATGCAACCAGGAACTGAGTTCCAGATGATAATAAACATCCTCTTTTTTGGTACATCGGTGCTCAAATTTCAAAACAGGAATCCACTCACCATGACGAAGTAGAACCAATAGCACGAAAATTCTTGGAAGCTATAAACTCCTACCGTCCGTATGTCTGGGAAGTGGCGTCATCGTCCAATATCGTCACGACATATGGGCCACACGAGGATTCTATCTTTATCGTCCCGCTTACCTGCAGCAGCCAGCGTTCGATAGTCTTCGGCCGCATGCGCAATCAACCGACTGTCCAGGAAGATCCTTTCGACAATGATACTGGGAGAATGCAGGTTCACCGATACAGCCCGCAAGCGCTAAGGATCATGCAAAATATGGGCTACGACTTAAAGCGGAAGCCGGGCCTCAACTACGGAAGAGGCAGACGAACGCCACCGCGCGGCAACACCCGCTATCGAAAGACCCGTTTCGGATTAGGATATACCACCGCCCTTGCGACTTCTAAGTCAGACGAGGACATCTCTTCCTCCTCCTAGAACGGCTCGTCGCCCCTCAACTCACCTGATGCTCTCGAACAAACACTATCAGTAAATATGGTGGTGACAGATCCCTCAGGAGCAGATGAGCAGGATTCGAAGCCATTTGAGAATGACTCTTGGGCTCAGCAAATGGATACGCAGTAGGAATTTCGCTTCGAGCAAAGAGAACCTCCCACCAAAGACGAAGTTATCCAAATCAATGTTGGGGGTAAACTTTCGCCAAAGCCAATATTTATCAGTAACAACCTTCCCCCAGCTGAAAGGGAAGAAGTTATACAGCTGATAAAGGAATACATCAACATCTTTGCATGGAATTATGAGGACATGCCAGGCCTGGACCCAAAAGTAGCTACTCACAAGCTCAATATATTGACCGATTCGAAGCCAGTAAAGCAGCACCAATGCCGGTTCCGCCCAGATATGATGGACGCCATCGAAGCTGAAGTCAAGAAGTTGATAGCCTGCGGTTTCATCCGGAAAGAACAATATTCCGACTGGGTCGCCAATGTTGTCCCAGTCATAAAAAAAATGGAAAGGTACGTATCTGCATCGATTACCGAGATCTGAATGCGGCCTGCCCCAAGGATGAATTCCCTCTTCCCATCACGGACATCATGATCGACAACACCTGCGGCTTTGAACGCATGTCTTTCATGGACAGGTTCTCAGGGTACAATCAGATCAAGATGCATCCTGGAGACGAGAAGCACACCGCCTTCCGGACACCATTGGGAGTATATTGCTATACGGTCATGCCCTTCGGATTGAAGAACGCCGGGGCTACATACCAACGAGCTATGAGTAACATATTCCACGAGCATTTACGCAAAACAGTGGAATGTTACGTGGACGATATAGCCATCAAGAGCTGCCTCAAAGGTGATCACATTAAAGACCTGAGGACGATATTCGAGTTAATGCGCCAACATCAACTCAAGATGAACCCTACGAAGTCCTTTCTGGGTGTATCTAGTGGCAAATTCCTGGGATTTGCCATTACCGCCAAAGACATCCAAGTGGATCCTGATAAGGTCCAGGCAATCGTGGAAATACGACCGCCCCGTAATCTTAGGGAACTCAGGGGATTTCAAGGACGTCTGGCTTACATTCGATGATTCATATCCAACCTCTCGGGAAGATGTCAGCCCTTCTCTCATCTCATGAAGAAAGGTGTATCCTTCGTATGGGACGAAACCTGTCAGCAAGCGTTCGGAGATATCAAGCGCTACCTCACCAGTCTACCAGTTCTGGTGCCTCCGTTATGGGAAAACCGTTCTTGCTGTACGTCCGAGCAATGGATCATTCGCTAGGGGCTCTTCTCGCACAGAAGAACGATGTAGGGCATGAACAGGCTATCTACTACCTCAGTAGGATGATGGTCGGAGCCGAACACCGGTACAACCCAGTAGAGAAAGAATGCTTGGCTCTGATGTTCGCTATCCAAAAGACGCGATACTACGTCATCGACTAGACTATCCACATCACCTCCAGGATCAACCCTCTTCGAGTACTGATGAGCAAGCCGAGCGTTCTTAATTTCCGACTCGCAACTTGGGCGATGCTGTTAACACCATATGACATGGTATACGTACCGCAGAAGTCCATCAAAGGCCAAGCGCTGGCCGACTTCCTAGTTGCTCATCCGATACCGGAGGCCTCCAAATTATACGAAGATATTCCCGACGAAGTTGCAGAATGTAATTCCGCAATGGAAGGTGACGCATGGCAACTGTTCTTCGATGGCGCCTCCAGAACCGGTCCTAAGGGAAACATCATTTCGGGAGTGGGAGTCGTCCTGGTCGCCCCTGATCAGCTCGTCATCTACCGAGCATATTCTCTTAGCGAGCCCTGCTCCAACAATGTGGCAGAGTACAACGCTCTACTAATAGGGCTCCAATTTGCTAAAGAGCTGGGGGTAGAGTCCCTGGAAGCTTTCGGTGATTCTCTGCTTATCGTCAATCAAGTCAGGGGAATATATGAAGTCCGGAATCCAGACCTCATCTCCTATCACCAAACGACGGTCGAGATAGCCATGACATTCAAGGAGTTCTTCCTAGAGCATGTACCTCGATCTCAGAATCTGGAAGCTGATGCCCTAGCCAGTCTAGCTGCGGATTTAGCTACTCCCGTAAGAAGGCAGGATTCGGTAATCCTTCTTAACAGAGATTTATTCTGTGTGAAGAACAGCTGTCACATAGAACACAGCTACACTGTCAACACCAATCCTCCTACGAGAGATTGGACAAGTCCCTTCATAGATTTCGTGGCATACGGAATCTTGCCGGAGGACCCCAGAGAAGCAGTATCCGTAAAGAGACGATCACTACGCTTCTACTTTGATGCATCTTCACAAAGCCTATATCGCCGGACCTACGATGGATTACTATTGAGATGTCTCTCTAACGACGAAGCACAGCAGATTATCCGTGAAGCTCACGACGGCGTGTGCAAAGTGCATCAACCCGGTCCTAAGCTATAGGATCGCATCAGGAGAATGAGCTATTACTGGCCTACTATGATCGCAGATGCAATACGGTATGCAAGACATTGCAGAGCCTGTCAGGTTCATGCAGACTTTATACATCAACCGTCTGAACATCTATATCCCACGGTCGCATCCTGGCCTTTCGAAGCATAGGGTATGGATATCATCGGTCCTATTCACCCGTCTTCTTTCAGGGGTCACCAGTTCATACTGGCCATCACGGATTACTTCTCCAAATGATCAGAGGCAATCCCTCTCGCTGAGGTAAAGGCATCTAATATAATCAGCTTCATCAAGCATCACGTCATTTATCGCTTCGGGGTACCCCGGAGGATAATTCACGACAATGGGCCTCAATTCATCAGCCAAGCATTTTATCAGTTTTGCGATAAAAATCGGATACACAATATTGCCTCTATGGCATACTATCCGGCTGCTAATAGTTTGGCGGAAGCTTTCAACAAAACCATTATCAAACTCTTGAAGAAATTCGTCTCTTAAAAAAAGAGAGACTGGAACGAGAAGCTGGGCAAATGTCTCTGGGCATACCGCACAACGGTACAAACACCGACAGGTTGTACCCCCTTTTTACTGGTCTACGGGAGCGAAGCAGTTCTTCCCATCGAAATCCAGATCCCATCGCTCAGGATAGCCGTGACTAGTGAGCTGACTCGAGAAAAGAATGACCTGTTAAGGCTCCAAGAGCTAGAAGGATTAGACGAGAAATGCCTCCAAGCTCAACAGCGCATCGCGCTCTACCAAGCATGCATTTTCAGAGCTTTTAAACATAAAATAAAGGAAAGAGTGTTCAAAGTAGGCGAGCTAGTCCTAGCCGTAAGAAGGCCGATGATTCTTACTCACAGAAGTAATGGCAAATTCCAGCCCAAGTGGGAAGGCCCTTATGTGATCGAGACAACGTTCTCGAATGGCGCTTACATGTTAGCCCAGCCTAATAGAGACCTGTTAATGGCTCTTATCAACGGTAAATTCCTGAAGAGGTACTATGCTTAATCTCCCCCGCTCGAGTGGAATATAGCGAGGATCTCGATTCTGACAAAACTACTTCCAGAACGCAATTAGTTGGGTTACACTCTATCATGTCCGTAAGACCTCTGAATAGATATCCCGCTAAAAGGTTATCGAGAGTTTATCACGTCCATACTACCTCTGATATCACTCTCACCTAAACCTGTCATTTACATTCCGAAATGATGGGTCCACAAAAGTCAGAAAAGAGTCACTTTTACTTATTCCCGAAAAAAGAACAAAATTACATCTGGGGAAGCAGAAAGAGAAAGGATACATCATGATGGCGGATTAGTCAGATTGCGAATCAGCCGCTCCAGTGAAGCTATCCTCTTGTTCCTAAGAACCAAGGCGTCGGTGAGAGCCTGCTCCAGCCGTGCCTCGGGGGTGTTTGTAAAGGTCAGATCAGCCCTTGCCCGAAGCCAGCCCGCACAGGCAGCTTTTGTACGGTCCAAATCCCGTCGTGCTGCGCTCAATTGACCGGTCGCTACGTCTAGACCCGCCAACAATTGAGAAGCCCACTCCTCAGCCCGAGCGAGTTTTTCCTTCAGCTTGGAGGCCCTCGCCGCATTCCCTTCATGCTCGGATCGGCACTGCATCTCAAGAGCGAGAGCCTCCGCCACGACAGCTTTTCTTCTATCCATCTCTAGCTCATGTGTCTTGATGGAGTTGTCTAGGCTTTCCAGCTTTGAAGTGAGCCGCACGGTCATATGGTCATACCTGGTCTGGACCTCAACATCGAAGCTGCCCCGAGTCAGCTACAAATATTCGTTAATGGGTTGCTCTAAACCATTAACCACCGCCTCCAGGGCGTCAGCTGCCCCAGGATCGCCGAGCTCCCTGATGACCCCGATCAAAGCAAGAGAAGTCTTCTTCCGGCGCTCGAAATCTAGACTCTTCGCTAACACCATTAATATCATCATTTTCAAACCGGTGTAGAAGAGGCTGGTATGTTGCTCGGTCAACGCAACTAGATTCGACTGGACGCCGGGAGCGGCCGCAATATCAGCAAGTCCCTCTCCAGGGATAATTGCAGACGAGGTGGCCACAGCCGTCGCATCGACGCATGGCGCGACCGAAGAAGGTGCGGCAACGGCGATCGAAGTCATTGCCACACTCACAAGAGGCGAGGTCACGACGACGGGTTCATCCTCCTCTTGAGGTGACGAAACTACTCCGGGCGTACTGGCCCCCGAAGCCACTTCCTCATTGAAGTCGAACGCCTCCGTATCATCGTCAGGAGCCCGAGCGGAGCCAGAATGCGCTTCAACGCTATACTCCCCGTGGGCGCTATCCCCTGAAAAGAGGACAAGAAAGTTAATATCAGTATGATGATAATCTTTCTAAAGGGAGACATAAAGACGACATTTACCCGGAGCCAACGGCATATACGACGCATCTGCAGCCGATATAGCTAAACCACGCCTTAATGACGCAATGCGAATCGTCATGCCTGGAGAAGGAGGTGGGCCGACCGACATCGCCGAGAGTTCTGTCAAGCCTTCACCAAGACGCGGTCGAGGTTCATCAGCTGGAATCTCGCCAGACGCGCTCGCTGACACGACGGGAGTCTTTCCCGCTGCTGACCTCGGGAAAGATTCTCCCATATGCCTCGGTCATACAGGCAACCTCGCTCCACTACCTGGAGCAGCAGCCACGACAGCGACCTCTAGCGAGGATTCTCCGGCGCCGCCGACCGGAACTGTAGAAGGTCCCTCTCTAAAAGGCGAGGAACCTCCAGCCAAAGAATCATCCCTGATATGGGGAGAGGCAGGCTCACTCCCGGGAGCCTCAACACTAAGGATGCGGAGAGGACGAGCAACTGTCTCCTTCCTCCTCTTACGAAAAGAAACTTCCTTCGGAGCAGAAGCCCATCGCTTCCCAGAAGAGACTACCAAAGCCCCCGCAGGCGGAGGCACTTCGCACCTGGCACCGGCACCAGAGGCTCATCCGAAGTACCAGACTCCTCGCCCTCGTCCGAAGAAACCGAGGGGACGTCAACTCTTCCCCCAGGCTTGGGAGAAGGTACCCTGAAGCTTCCACGCGTGTCAAAATTACGATGGAAGGTGTTAATCGCCACATAGAACTGGGCATAGGAATGAAGGATGCGCAGCTCCATGGAAGTTGTAACGACCGACAAGATAAAGATTGCCCCCGTACAACCCATGATAAAATATCGCCACCCTCTAGCTCCATCAATGATTCCGCCCCTGGACCTGAAGCTGGTGACGACATTGCCCACGTGCAACTGATCATACCCAAACTGCCGGGCAAACCGACTAGGCAAGTAGGGCTCGAAGAAACAATGGTCTTTGCTCCTATACAGCAGGTGGGAGGGTCTAATACAGACCAACCAGTTAAAAGCTTTCGAGGAAAGGTCGGTCTTCTCTCTACCTGAATCCTTAAGCCGCACCCCTGATTGATTGCGATATACGGAGGGGACAATACAGAGGATCTTCCAGCCGTGGCTGAGGTTCAACACCAGCCAAAAAACTGTGTTTACATTTCAGGAGGAATTCTTGTAATTCAGCAAGAAGATGCCCCCTGAGCTGCTACCGGAGCCAGGAGACATCACCCGGGGATTGTGGAGAATTAACCATCCCATCAAGTATAGGTATGGTAACTCCACCCTGGGAAAACTCTCACGCCGAGCTTCGTCGACGAGCAACCCATCAGTTATGGCTCTCAGGCCAGCCTGTATACGGCACACCATGGCGGAAAGCAAGCCCAGTCTTGCCCCGAACACCAGGCGCACTGCCGGCCACAGGATATTCCGGTGAATACGATCCGCAGATGCTGTGCCGGGCACTACTACTCGACGCAGCCATATGGAAAGGAAACCAGCCAACTGGGCTTCCTTAGACAGAGGCCGGCGACAGCGCCTCAAGTAACTACAGGCCTTAGTGCCTTCGGGGTACTTTCCTACCCCCTCGACGAGAATCTGATCCGGAGCTGTGGCCTCCTCCATAAGATCCTCGACGACCTGGGCGCTAAGCACGCCCAAACAGTTCACGGGCTCATTTTTACCCCCCGAGGCTTTCTTCGACTTGGCAGCCCTAGCTCGGTGAAAGAAGAGGTAGGACATCCACTTGGTGGTATGAGCCAAATCAGAAGGCTCGTTATAAAAAGCGGTGCACACGAAGTATTGACACATCAGCTCCTGATATACTTCTGCCACCCGAGGGTCCAAATCCCCCAACTCCCGGTTGGTAGGAACATACTCTTTATAGGGGGTATCCCCCATCGGCAGTCTCGAGACAACTGTCATCTCGTGGAGCGCCAATCCCAACTCCCCCAGTGGAGTGGCAAAGGTCCCAGTGAGCGGAATGTACCGCTCCATCAGTGCCAGGAACAAGTTAGGGTTCGGAGGCAACCCAACGCTCGTCGTACTCACAGCGGCATATAGCCCAATGACCTCCAGCTCCCTTCGGAAGTGCTTCAAGGCCCAGCCTACTAGGCATGTCCATCGGGAGTTTGTTAGGGCGATCCACCCATTACACCGAGGATTCTCCTTGGGATATACCCTGCCTCGTCCCATGATGTCGTTGCAGAAGGTCGACAATTGGACCGGCTGGATCACCGAGCTGTCTTCACTCGGGACACTACCCGGGCACAGTCCCCGGAACAACGTCACAAAGCCAGAAGGGCGACTGACAAACGACCCCCGGTCAGCTCCTTTGAGATGAAAGATCTTCCCCGGCTTACCGTGAAGATCAGGAGTCAGCATCCACGACATCTTCCTGGGATGCGTCGCATGGAAGAAGGCCGAGATGGGATAATCCCTCGGCATCGTTGGCAAATACAAAACCAAATTCCCGGCAGGGAAAACCCAGGGCTCCCTCTTGGGCCTCGTTTGGGACTGTTTGTCAATCATGTCCCCAAAGAGGAAAGCCGGCTTTATGTACTGCTCCCCGTCTACGTAGGTCAGGGGCTCGCCATTAATCATGATCAGCAGCGTCCGCTCACCCTGAACCGATATCAAAAACCCCCTTCCCTCAGGATACTGGGGTCCGGAGATGGAAAATGCCACGTGGGATAGATCCTCCAGATAATTCGAGTGCAGCATCCCGGCAGCGGATTCCATCACCTCGGCCAGTGGAGACTCGCCCAGATTAATTGCGAAAGTGCAAGGAAAATATATCATTACAAATCTTGCACAAACGTACAGAACCAAAGAAACGACAGTCTGTGCTCTATGCAGTATCGTAACCATTTAGTTATTTTACGCCAGAAGTCCCCTCAACAAGCGTAAAACTCAAATTTTACGATATACGCCCATTTTCGATAGCCAGAGCTTTTACGCTCAGGGCTACGAAAATATGGAGTCTTTACGCTGGCATATTAGAAATGTGGGCGTAAAAGATGAAAATGCCTCCGTGCATCATCTTCCTCCAAAGAGGCTATCAGCACAGAAGACGACCTAGCGCGGTCACGTTCAACGTGTGCGAAGGATTTTTTGTCATTTTTTTGTTACCCCAAAGGCTCTACCTCTAAGGCCGGGTGCGCTACTCGTCGACGGGATACTTTGCTCGGAAGGAAGTTCGCCTTGCCCTACCAGAGACTCCCTCGCTGGGGCAGAAGAATGAGATGAAGAACCTATGCTCTTTCCCTTAGCGGAGGGAGTTTGTTTCGGCGCCATTTCTGAAGACTCGAAGTGCTCGGAGAAGGAATGAAGAAAAACTCGAACAGTCGAAAGCTCTCTTTCGCAGAAGACAGATAAAAAGTTTTTCTCTCAAAAACTTGGGGTATATATAGTCCGGGTCGACTCCTCGAATCCTCGGACGAACTCCTCGAGACCCTAACCAAATCTCGCAGATTGGTTATGATTGGATGCTACGTCAGCCCACTACCCTTGGAAGACGAACAGTCAGCGAATTCGAAAGGTTTTTTTTGTGCAAAACGGTTCAGCGGGTTCTACGCGAAAGGAGCTTTCTACGCTCGACAGCAACGGATCTACGGTTTTTACGCTCGCAAGCTACAAGTCTATGGTTTTACGCCCGGATGCCTTTGTGCTCGGTAGCTTTTATGCTCGAGAGGCCACAAACCTACGACTTTACGCTCAGCAGATACCAAATCGACGATCTCACGCTCGGTGGCGCTCAGTTTACGCTCAGATGCAACAGATCCGCAAACTTCACGCTCGAAGAAATTTTCTTTTCAGGAGCTACAAATCAAACAGTTCTACGCTAAAGGAGCTTTCTACGCTCGACGGCTACGAATCTACAGCTTTACGTTCGACAACTATAAGTCTATGGTTTTATGCCCGGATGCCTTTGTGCTCGGTAGCTTTTATGCTCGAGAGGCAACAAACCTACGACTTCACGCTCAAAAACCACAAGTCTACGATTTTACGCTCGATGGTGTTCTACGCTCACAGGCTACAGATCTCCAGTCCTACGCTAAAGGAGCTTTCTACGCTCGACGGCTATGAATCTACAGCTTTACGTTCGACAGCTATAAGTCTATGGTTTTATGCCCGGATGCCTTTGTGCTCGGTAGCTTTTATGCTCGAGAGGCAACAAACCTACGACTTCACGCTCAGGAACCACAAGTCTACGATTCCGCGCTCGATGGTGTTTTACGCCCAGAGGTTACAGACTGATGATTTTGCGCTCTACGACTTTCCGTATATTCGAAACAGTCCCCAAAGCGGTCAATTGCAAAGAGTTCAACACAGAAGATACTCGTTCTTGAACCAAAGCATCCCAAGTACCCGAAGCATACAGAGTTCAAACATTGAGAAATTACTCTTCTCGGGTCCAAAATTGGAGGTTCATCCAGACTCCAGTCTGAACGTCTCGTCTATCAAGATGACAAACTCAGTTAGACAGCCATTTCTCGACCCTGTTCCAAGGGATTTTTACGGGAAGTCATTCTTGAAGACGGAGTCTGAACAAAAAAATCTGTTTATCAGAAGTTCAGAGCTCTACGTGGTTCCTCAGTCCTAGCACCAGGACAGTTCTAAAATGTTCAAAATGCTCTACAGTGTTCTATGGACTATTTGCTATGCGTAAAGGACATGACCTAGCACTCTTTCTACAGAGTCGGCGTAAAGATTTAGACGTGTTGAAGCTACACATATTCAGACTTCACAGCAACATATGGCAAGATGATCATATGAAGAAGCAAGACAATTTTATTAAAGATTAAAGTCATGATTACATATGAAGAAAATCTAATCTACAAGGGTTTTCTTTTCATTTTCATGATTACAACTGAGGGAAACTCCGTCTGCAAAGGGGCCCCCTCATCATCGTCTGAAGATTGCCCAGAAGCTGTTCTGACAGGTTCTCGCTGGGCTTCAATTCTTCATCCATCTGCTCCAGCAGTCGGTCGGTTGCCGCAAACTGACTGACAGGACAATGATCAACGGCGGGCGGATACAGAACTGGGCCTGCATAGATTTTGCAGGTCCCATGCTCCGTGCACCGATCAAGCCGGGACAGAGCGAGTCTGTCTGACTCTCGTCACCGGAGGCAACGAGAGAAGACAACACTTGCAAGCTGTGTGGTCAAAGACGACCCTTCCTCTCTCCTGGGGTAAAGCCATACAAAGTTGCTGATTATCCCGAGCAAGGGAGGCTAAGATATCCTTCCATGATCCATCGTTGCAGTGGACATTAGCTCGAAGATGCCGTCTTTTTCGGCTTCCTACATGCTGGAAGAACATGATCTCCTTCTTCCTCAGGTCGACCCGACGAACTCCGGCGATCATCTCTGCATGGTGATGGGAATGTGGTAAGAACAGGTTCACCCCCCAGCCTTTTTATAGGCAAAAAAGATCATAGCGGTCCCCAATAAATTTGCCATAAAGTCTGCATCGACCGTTTTAGCGCTCTATTTAGAAATATTTCGAGTTACGAGGGGCCGTTCATGCTTCATTCAAAGCGTTTCAAATTTCGAGAAATTTAAAAGCTTTGAAGGGGGTCTTGTAGAAGCATAAAAAATATGCCGGGAGGATCTACGCAGCCTCTTGATGCAGAGCAGCGTAAACAGAGGCCTTCAGAGCCATCAAGCGTGCAACAGAGCTTTTTCTGCTAAAATACAGCATGAAGTATAAGCTCAAAGGACCATCCGTGTAAGTGCAGTACGTCCAGGCCGCTCCAGCGTAAGACAGAGTTCTTCATCGCCTCAATAGCGTAAAACTCAGCCGCTCTCAAAGCAGCGTTAATGCGTACGAGGAACGCTTCGTCTTCCCCAAAATAAACCTATCAAGTCACGCAGTGAACCTGGCCTCTGACTCCTGACAAAAAGTGCTGTACGGCTACCCAGACGATGGCTGGAAACGATGGCAGACCCCTCGGGATGCGCCCCACAGTATGATGGCGGATCTCGGCATTTAATGCAGAGGATTTGGTTAAAATATCACCAAACCGTCGGTTACCAAAGTCCCCCCAGCGTAAACCGCTCTTTTGCGTACAAGGGAATACGCCGCCTTATTTTACATATGCAAACATGAGCTGTTTTACGCTCCGCAGTAGACAAACCGCCTGCCACGTCAAAAGTTGCACTTCGTACAGGGCCCGAGGCACGTCTCTACGTCAAATTGCACAGAGCGGTGACAGTTTCCCTCAAGACACGTCTCTGCGACGGATGCACAGAAGGGCTGCAGACCTTCAAAATACGTCTCCGTATTTAATGCACAGGATGATGGCAAATCTCTGTAAGAGATTTGATTACACCTTCGAAAGCCATAATTCCGGCGAAGACGTCCACATCAACACTCTGGCACGGTACGCAGCGGCTTCTATGCCCATTCAGGATCTGTGCTCATTCAGCTTCAAATGCCCACTCAGTCTCTACGACCATTCGTCTTCTATGCCTGTTCGGCTTCTATGCCTGTTCGACTTCTACGCCTGTTCGGCTTCTATGCCTATTTTGGCTTCTACACCAGGGGTGACAGTCATTTGGCTTCTACGCCAACCTCTTCTACACGAGGGATACCTACCTACGTGGCTTCTACGCCGTGATCTTCGCAGTAGATATACGCATTTTGTCCCCTTAGTTGGATACGCGTCACATGCTCACTCAAAAGGTCATTTATACGCAGGCATTGGTTATTTTAACCGTTGTATAAAAGGGTGCTGTACTGTCCACTCCTCGGTTGTTACACCGACGGAGTGGTCACTGTCACCAAAACTCTATAAATAGAGACCCCTATCAATGGGGAACAAGGTCGACAATTTGGAAGATCGAACCAGGTCGAAAAAATTGGTAAAAAGAGAGAGAGAGAAGGAGAGAAGAGTCCGGATCTCAGGCAAAGAGTAGGGGTCGACGGCTTTGGCACCGTGCATCCACCCTCCTTCGCAACCTTCGAAGCCGCTACCCGTCTCCCACGGCACTTCTTCAACATCGTGTAGTCCAAGGGCTAAAGTGATCGACTGCATATCAGACACCTATAATAATTTATACCCAGATTAAATAAATTGTACTCCCGTATCCTCGTATATGATCGAATTGTACAAGTTTGTTTGTAAACCAAAGGGCACGGGTCTCGTATAAACCCTGTCATTGAAATACACTTTTATTCTTTCGTTTAATACCACAAACAACGTCCACATCAGCACTCTGGCACGTTACGCAGCGGCTTCTACGCCCATTCAGCTTCTGTGCTCACTCGACTTCTACGCCCACTCGGCCTCTATGACCACTCGACTTCTACGCCCACTTGGCCTCTATGACCACTCGGCTTCTACGCCTATTCGGCTTCTATGCCTACTTGGCTTCTACGCCATGGTGACAGACATTGGCTTCTACGCCCACCTCTTCTACACGAGGGATACCTACCTACGTGGCTTCTACGCCATGATCTTCGTAGTGATTATACGCGTTTTGTCCCTTAGTTGGACCCGCATCACACGCTCATTCAAAGGATCATCTATACGCAGGCATTGGTTATTTTAACCGTTGTGTAAAAGGGTGCTGTACTTTCCACTACTCGGTTTCTACACCGACAGAGTGGTCACTGTCACTAAAACTCTATAAATAGAGACCTCTATCAACAGAGGACGGGGAGGAGAAAAGGGAAAGAGGTCAGAAAATTGGTCGAGAAATCCAATATCAGATCCGAGGTCAAGAGAGAAAGAGAGAGAGAGAGAATCCGAAGCTCAGGCAAAGAGTAGGGATCGACGACTTTGGCATCGTGTATCCACCCTCTTTTGCAACCTTCGAAGCTGCTTCCTGTCTTCTACGGCACTTCTTCATCATCGTGTGGTCCAAGGGCTAAAGTGATCGACTGCAGATCAGACACCTATAGCAATATTTACCCAGATTAAATAAATTATACTCCTACATCCTCGTATAGGATTAAATTGTACAAGTTTGTTTGTAAACCAAAGAAGGCGGGTTTGGTATAAATCTCGTATTATATACATTTCGTTCTTTTGTTTAATACCACAAACAAGATGGTGACTCTGCTGGGGACATCTTTCTCTTCTGATGAGGAAGCAATTGCTCAACACGATACGGTATCTGTAGGAACCGTGAAGAAGACACTGGTCGTCCAATTCGACCAGTCTGCCTATGAAAACATGCTTCGAACCGGGGGTAGCTCTCACCCTCTCTCCGTCCAAGACAACAGGAAGCTGCGCAAGGTCTGCGTGCCCAAGACATCCTCTACCATCCCTGTGGACTCTCCGATCTCTCCGATCTCTCCGACCAATGAGGTTGTAGCGTTGCTCCCTCCGTGCCCTGCACGTAAAATTCAGTCTTCCGCTACTTGCGGTACAGACAAAACTTTGGGCAAAGCCTCAGCGCTAATCCAGAAGTATCCACTGCGCTCTACGCATAGAAACTAGTCTCCCGCTACGCGCGGTACAGACAAAACTTCGGGCAAAGCCTCAGCGCTAACCTAGAGGTATCCACTGCGCTCTACGCGTAGAAACCAGTCTCTCGCTACGTGCGGTACAGACAAAACTTCTGATGATGCCTCAGCGCCAAATCGGAAGTACAAAATGCGTTCAGCGCGTAAACATTCATCTGCCTTCCGTGGAAAAATAGATGACCCCTGCAATCTACGCAAGGGAAAGCAAGTGGCAGAGTACTCAACTTCTCGGCCTTTATGCCAGCGAGGGAACAATCTGCCTACCCTCCGGATTACGCGAGAAGCCGATGGCCGACTGAGGACCTCTTCAGCTTTACGCCAGTCTGAGCAAATCTCCAAATTATGCCAGGCAAAGTCCCTCGGCATAAAGCAAGCTCAGGTTGCGGAAAGACACCCTCCCCGAGGATTATCCGCCACCCAGATGGCCAACCTGTTGTATACGGGTGGCACAGGGAAAACCATGGTGCCCAACCTCCGCATGCCCACTGATGGGAACAGAAGGAACAAGCCATCATCTTCTTCTTCTGTAACTCCTCCTGACCTGCGTAAATATCTAATCCAGAAGCATAAGGAGAGGGGACCTTCCAACATGTCTATTATGCCTCTTGGCGAGCACTGTTGTAATAGTCATAAGATTATGATTGATTGCTGCTATTCTAAAGCAAAACGGTCAATTTTCGACCGGTTGAGCTACTCTCTGTCTTTCCAGGAAGAAGAGCCCGCACATGCATCCGTGAACATGGCTTCACGCATACCTAGAGGAGGATCGAGCTCAAGACGTCATCCCTCTAGGCCTCCGAGGCGAAGAAGATTCAATGAGCTCCTCAGGAACGCTGAAGCTGGGGTGTTCCAAAACACCCGTGCAAAGTCACAACAACCAGCTTCGTACTCATCTGATTTCGATGCTGGGGGTCGCCAGTCTCCCAGATCAGATGTTGAGAGTATAGAGTCGACTTCTGCAGCGACCTATACTAATCCTTCAATGACACCCAGGGAAATGGGAGTTTATGTTGTTGAAGATAAACACGAGAAAGCTTCACCGTCAGGAAACGCGGAACAACGCATCACTATATTGGAGACATCTCTGAAATAAATGCAATCCATAATGGAGAACATGTACCAGATGATGCTAACTCAGCACACAACTGCCATGGCTCAAGCATCGGTCCCGCCAACTCAGATATGTGTGGGGGTGGACTTACCACCATCCAACCTGAGCCAAGAGCCTGCTCTAGATCAAGAGTCAGCAGTTCCTCCGCTTCCTCACTAGGAGAATATATTACCTCCCATTAGAATCACGATACAACCAACTCCGTACCACACCGTAGTCCCGCTTCCAACTGAAAATTTGATACAGGCAGTACGAGAGTTGAAAGCCCAGTTTGACGCCTTGAAGCACAAAGATCAGCTCAAGAAACTGGGAATCAACCAGCCTTACCCAGCTATCTGGGAAGAGGTCCCTTTCCCTCCGAGGTACAAACCTCAGACTATGGCTCTGTTCGAGGGAAAAATATCACCAAGTCAGTATATGAACTATTTCAGTATGATGACGGTGTTGCTACAAGGGAACGACGCCCTCCTCACTCGGGTGTTCAAAGGCTGTCTCTCAGGAGTAGCCTATCAGTGGTACCGTAGCTTGGCGGACAACTGCATTACTTCCTTCGAGGACTTCAAAGCTTTATTCTTCATGCGATTCTATGAGGGAGGGATGGACATGTCTATGTCCTCTCTCATCGAAGTCAAGCAGAAGGAAAAGGGGGACGTTCGCACCTTCATCGAACGTTTTCGTCAAGCCACCTTACAGATGCCTCCAGGAGTTCCAGACTCTACGTTGGTAGACATTTGTAGGAAGAACCTCCTTCCCGTAGTCTCGGTGTTTACAAGACCATATCAGTTCCATGATTGGCCCTCGTTCATCATCTCGGCCGTAGCCGCCGAAGACAACAGTCGCAAGGCGCGCGACAATGGCATCATGATCTTCGCCTCTGACAGAGGCAAGAGGTCATCTCTCAGCAGTGACCATCCTCGCAACTCCAAAGGAAAAGAAGCTCTGGCGATCAATACGGCCAGGCAAAAGATTGCGGCAACCGCACAAACGAGACCCGGGACTGCCAGGCCCATCGAAGTCTACTCTTTCGACGATGATGATATCCCGAGTATATTCGAGTGTCTTGTCAAAAGTGGCAAGATCACCCTTCCGGAGCTGAGGTGGTCCCAAGAAGTCGGCAGTACTAACGACCCCAAATACTGCATCTTCCACAGATACGTACACCACCCGACAAAGGTGTGTTACATACTGAAAAGGAAGATCCGGGGGTTGATCGATGCTAAGGCCATCACTCTGCACAACACCGAGAAGACGGTCATGGCCAACATGATCTCTCTGCGGTTTGGCAATCTGCCTTCCCAAGAAGTCTCGGACGGTGTCACACCCATTTCTCGGACCACGATGAACATCGTCAATCTCCCTCCAGCTAGGGGTCAAAATCATGACCTGGTACCCCTAACCACCCGGCAGGGCGAGATTATGTGGGTTCATCCGGATTTGGTGTCAGAGCTCGAGGAGGAGACTAAAGCTACTAAGGCTACGTCTAGAAAGAGCTCCAAATGCAAACCATACCATATGGTCGCAACTTCTTCGGCATCAGACGAAGATGAGGTATTTGCTGCGACCTGTTCAGGAAAAGCCTACCTCAAACGACTACGGAGCAAGTCAGGAAGATGCACCGATGGACGCTTCAGCTGCCAAACCTTAAGGACCAGGCCCCATTATACCAGACGTCGGTCCTTCACAACCAACTGCGGCGGACAAGGGAAAGAAAAATAAGTGCGCTTTGATAAACCTGTAAAAAACATTCCAAACAAAGGTTTAGAGAAGCCATACAACTTCGACATCCTGGCCCAACTGGCTAATACACCAGCCAGGCTATCCATCTTCGAGCTACTCAGGCTCTCCCAAGATACTCGTCTAGCCCTGAGTGAAGCACTGATGCAGGCGGAGGCATGCTTGACCCAGCTCAAGTCCCCCGACGAAGAACCGGTGGCGTGTCCTCAATGCCACAGTGTGATGGAGGTGGTCCCAAATATCACTTTCACTCAAGATGACATGCTGTTAAAATATAACAGGCATGACAGGCCCCTATATTACACCGGGTACGTCGGTTCCATGGAGGTCAATCGCATTCACATAGATCCGGGATCGTCGATCAGCATCATCTCTCACAGTCTGCTCAGACCGCTGAGGATTCCTACCAGCGAATTGGCTTACACCTCCACTATAATTATGGATTTCAACACCAGAAGAAGTAAGCCGTTGGGGAAAATTCACCTGAGGATCCAGATTGGCAACCTCAGATCGGTGGCCACATGTTACGTCATCGATTCAGAGGTGTCCTACAATATTTTGCTGGGAAGACCGTGGATCCACGACCACAACATCGTTCCTTCAACTCTACATCAATGTCTTAAATATGTAGACCCCCAAGGAACAGTACAAACAGAGGTTGCTGACCTAAACCCATTTAAAGGAGTAGAATCCTACTATTCTGATGCCGTGTTGTACTCTCAAGACCACACGGGAGAAGTGTCAGGCGAGGCAGAGAAGGAATCCCACCGGGAGCCAGAAGAACCCTCTGCCACACTACCGCTGTCAATCAGAGTGAAAGGACGAACCACTCGTCCAAAAGCCATGGAGCCTATGGCTATCCACTTGAACAAAACCAGGTCAGGAAAAGGGAGTGATCCTCTAATGATCACTTTGAACCAGAAGCCTCCACCCTTGGTCATCAACCTTCGGTGCAACAGGCAGCCGACTGATATAAATGCAACCAGGAACGGAGTTCCAGATGATAATAAGCATCCTCTTTTCCAGTATATTGATGCTCAAATTCCAAATCAGGAATCCACTCCCCATGACGAGGTAGAACCCATAGCACAAAAATTCTTGGAAGTTATGAACTCCTACCGTCCTTATGTCTGGGAAGTAGCATCATCATCCAACGTCGTCACGACGTATGGACCACATGAGGATTCTATCTTCATTGTCCCGCCTACCTGCAGCAGTCAGCGTTCAATAGTCTTTGGCTGCATGCGCAATCAACCGGCTATCCAGGAAGATTCTTTCAATAACGATGCTGGAAAAATACAAGTTCACCGATACAGCTCGCAAGCATTGAGGATCATGCAAAATATGGGCTACGACTTGAAGCGGAAGCCAGGCCTCAACTACGGAAGAGGCAGACGAACGCCGCTGCGCGGCGACCCCTACTATCAACGAACTCATTTCGGGTTAGGGTATGCCACCTCCTCTAAGTCGGACGAGGATATCTTTTCCTCTTCTCAGAACGGCTCATCGCCCTCTGACTCACCTGATGCTCTCGAACAAATATTATCAGTGAATATGGTAGTGACAGATCCCTTTGAAGCAGATAAACAGGATTCTGAGCCGTTTGAGGATGACTCTTGGGCCCAACAAATAGATACGCAGTGGGAATTCTGCTTCGAGCAAAGGGAACCTCCCACCAAAGATGAAGTTATCCAGGTTGATGTTGGGGGTAAACTTTTGCCAAAGCCGATATTTATCAGTAACAATCTTTCCCCAGCTGAAAGGGAAGAAGTTATCCAGCTGATAAAAGAATATATCGACGTTTTTGCATAGGATTACGAAGATATGCCAGGCCTTGACCCAAAGGTGGCTACTCACAAACTCAACATATTGCCCGATTCAAAGCCTGTGAAGCAGCACCAACGCCGGTTCCGCCCGGATATGATGGACGCAATCGAAGCTGAAGTCAAGAAGTTGATAGCCTGCGGTTTCATCCGAGAAGAACAACATCTCGACTGGGTCGCCAACGTTGTCCCAGTTATGAAGAAAAATAGGAAAATACGTATCTGCATCGATTACCGAGATCTGAATGCATCCTGCCCCAAGGATGAGTTCTCTCTTCCCATCACGGACATCATGATCGACAACACCTGCGATTTTGAACGCATGTCTTTCATGGACGAATTCTCAGGATACAATCAGATCAAGATGCATCCTGAAGACGAGAAGCATACTGCCTTCCGGACCCCATTGGGGGTATATTGCTATACGGTCATGCCCTTCGGATTAAAGATCGCCGGGGCTACATACCAACGGACTATGAGTAACATATTCCATGAGCATTTACGCAAAATAGTAGAATGTTACGTGGATGACATAGCCGTCAAAAGCTGCCTCAAAGATGATCATATTCAAGACTTGAGGACGGTATTCGAGTTAATGCGCCAACATCAACTCAAGATGAACCCTACGAAGTCCTTTCTGGGTGTATCTAGTGGCAAATTCCTGGGATTTGTCATTACCGCCAAATGCATCCAAGTGGACCCTGACAAAGTCCAGGCCATCGTAGAAATATGACCGCCCCGTAATATGAGGGAACTCCGTAGATTTTAAGGCCGTCTGGCTTATATCCGGAGATTCATATCCAACCTCTCGGGGAGATGTCAGTCCTTTTCTCATCTCATGAAGAAAGGTGTATCCTTCGTATGGGACGAAACCTGTCAGCAAGCGTTCGGAGATATCAAGCGCTACCTCACCAGTCCGCCAGTTCTGGTGCCTCCCGTCATGGAAAGACCATTCTTGCTGTACGTTCGAGCGATGGATCATTCGCTAGAAGCTCTTCTCGCACAGAAGAATGATATGGGTCATGAACAGGCTATCTACTACCTCAGCAGGATGATGGTCGGAGCCGAACACCGGTACAACCCAGTGGAGAAAGAATGCTTGGCTCTGATGTTCGCTATCCAGAAGACGCGGCACTATATCACCGGCCAGACTATTCATATCATCTCCAGGATTAACCCTCTTCGAGTACTGATGAGCAAGCCAAGTGCTCTTAATTCCCGACTCGCGACTTGGGCAATGCTGTTAACACCATATGACATGGTATACATCCCGCAGAAGTCCATCAAAGGCCAAGCGTTGGCCGACTTCCTAGCTGCTCATCCGATCCCGGAGACCTCCAAACTATACGAGGATATCCCTGATGAAATTGCAGAATGTAATTCCGCAATGGAAAGTGACACATGGCAACTATTCTTCGATGGTGCCTACAGAACTGGTCCTAGGGGAAACGTGGTCTCAGGAGTAGGAATCGTCCTGGTCACTCCTGATAAACTCGTCATCTAACGAGCATATTCTCTTAGCGAGCCATGCTCCAACAATGTGGCAGAGTACAATGCTCTGCTAATCGGGCTCCAATTCGCTAAAGAGCTGGGGGTCGAATATCTGGAAGCCTTCGGTGATTCTCTACTGATCGTCAATCAAGTCAGAGGAATATATGAAGTCCGGAATCCAGACCTCATCCCCTATCACCAAGCAACGGTCGAGATAGCCGTAACGTTTAAAGGATTCTTCCTTGAGCATGTACCTCGATCTCAGAATTTGGAAGCTGATGCCCTAGCCAGTCTAGCTGCGGATTTAGCCACTCCTATAAGAAGGCAGAATTCGGTAATCCTTCTTAACATAGATTTGTTCTGTGTGAAGAACAACTTTCACATAGAACGCAGCTATGCTGTAAGCACAGATCCCCCTAGAAGAGACTGGAGAATTCCCTTCGTAGATTTTGTGGCATACGAAATCTTGTCGGAGGACCCCAAAGAAGCAGTTTCCGTCAAAAGACGATCATTACGCTTCTACTTCGATGCATCTTCACAATGCCTATATCGCCGGACCTACGACGGACTGCTATTGAGATGTCTCTCTAACGACGAAGCACAGCAGATTATCCGGGAAGCTCACAACGGCGTATACGGAGGGCATCAACCCGGTCCTAAGCTACAGGATCTTATCAAGAGAATGGGCTATTATTGGCCCACTATGATCGCAGACGCAATCAACTATGCAAGACAATACAGAGCCTGTCAGGTTCATGCAGACTTCATACATCAACCGTCTGAATATCTACATCCTACGGTTGCATCCTGGCCTTTCGAAGCATGGGGTATGGATATCATTGGTCCTATTCACCCGTCTTCCTCCAGAGGTCACCGGTTCATACTGGCCATCACGGATTACTTCTCCAAATAGGCAGAGGCGATCCCTCTTGCTGAGGTAAAGGCATCTAATGTAATCAGCTTCATCAAGCATCACGTCATTTATCGCTTCGGAGTACCCCGGAGGATAATTCACGACAATGGGCCTCAGTTTATCAGCCAAGCATTTCACCAATTTTGCGATAAAAATTGTATACACAATATTGCCTCTACGGCATATTATCCAGCTGCTAATGGTTTGGCGGAAGCTTTCAACAAAACCATTATCAAACTCTTGAAGAAATTTGTCTCTTTAAACAAGAGAGATTGGAATGAGAAGCTGGGCGAATGTCTCTGGGCATACCGCACAATGGTACGAACACCGACAGGTTGTACCCCATTTTTACTGGTCTACGGGAGCGAAGCAGTTCTCCCCATTGAAATCCAGATCCCGTCACTCAGGATAGCCGTGACTAATGAGCTGACTCAAGAAAAGAATGACCTGTTAAGGCTTCAAGAGCTAGAAGGATTAGACAAGAAATGCCTCCAAGCTCAATAGCGCATCGCGCTCTACCAAGCACGCATTTCCAGAGCTTTCAATCATAAAGTAAAGGAAAGAGTGTTCAAAGTCGGCGAGCTAGTTTTAGCCGTAAGAAGGCCGATGATTCTTACTCACAGGAGTAAAGGCAAATTCTAGCCCAAGTGGGAAGGCCCTTATGTGATCGAGACAACGTTCTCAAACAGCGCCTACAGGTTAGCCCAGCCTAATGGAGACCTGTTAATGGCTTCTATCAACGGCAAATTCCTGAAAAGGTACTATGCTTAATCTCCTCTGCTCAAGTGGAATATAGCGAGAATCTCAATTCTGACAAAACTACTTCCAAAACGAAACTAGTTGGAGCATATTCTATCATGTCCATATGACCTATTGATAGATATATCCTACCAAAGCATATTCTATTATGTTCGTATGACCTCTGAATAGATATGTCCTGCTAAAAGTTTATCGAGAGTCTATCACGTCCATACTACCTCTGATATCACTCTCGCACAAACCTGTCATTTATATTCCGAAATGATGGGTCCACAAAGTCAGAAAAGATTCGCTTTATTTATTCCCAAAGAAAAAAGAGAGCAGAATTACATTTGGGAAGCAAAAAGAAGAAAGGGTACATCATTGTGGGGGAGCGGTCAGATAGCGAATCAGCTGCGCCAGTGCAGCTATCCTCTCATTCCTGGAAACCAAGGCATCAGCGCGAGCCCGCTCCAGCCGTGCCTCGTGGTTGCTCATAAAGGACAGCTCGGCCCTTGCCCGAAGAGAACCCGTACGGGCGGCTTCTGCATGCTCCAAATCCCGTCGTACTGTGCTCAGTCGACCAGTCGCTACATCTAGACCTGCCAACGACTGAGAAGCCCACTCCTCTGCCAGAGCGAGTTTTTTCTTCAACTTGCGGGCCCTCGCTACATTCCCTTCATGCTCGGATTGGCACTTCGTCTGAAGAGCAAGAGCCTCCTCCACGACAGCTTTTCTTTCATCCATCTCCAGCTTATGTGTTTTGATGGAGTTATCTAGGCTTTCCAGCTATTTAGTAAGCCGCACAGTCATGGAGTTGTATCTAGTCTGGACCTCAGCTTCAAGGCTGCCCCGAGCCAGCTGCAAGTATTCGTTAATAGGTTGCTCCAAACCATTAACCATCACCTCCAGGACGTCAGCTACCCCAGAATCACCGAACTTCCTGACCGCCCCGATCGAAAACTGAGAAGCCTTCTTCAGACGCTTGAAGTCTAGATTCTTCGCCAACACCATTGATATCAGCATTTTTAAACTGGTATAAAAGAGGCTGGTATACTGCTCGGTCAGCGCAGCCAGATCTGATTGGACGCCAGGAGTAGCAGCAATATTGGCGAGTCCCCCTCCAGGAGTGGTTGCAGACGATGTGGCCACGGCTGTCGCCTCGACAGGTGGTGCAACCAAGGAAGATACGACAACAACAGTCGGAGTCATCGACATACTCGCAGGAGGCGATGTCACAATGATAGGCTCATCCTCCTCTTGAGATGACGAAACTACTCGGGGCAAGCCGGCACCCGAAGATGCTTTCTCTTCAAACTCAAGCACCTCCATGTCGCCACCAGAAGCCGAAGCAGAGCCAAAAAACGCTTCAATGCTCTTCTCCCCGTAGACATCTGCCCCTGAAAAGAAGACGAGAAAGATAATATCGACACGATGTTAATTTCTCTAAAAAGAAGGGCGTAAAGACGACATTTACCCACGACCGACGGCATATATGTCACATCTGCAGCCAGTACAGCTAAATCGCTTCTTAATGATGCTAAGCAGGCTATCATACCTGGAGAAAGGGGTCTGATAGCTGACCCTGGCAAGTAGTCTTCCAAGTCCTCCTCAAATTCCAACCGATGCTCATCGGCTGGAATCTCGCCAGGTGCGCTCGCAGGCATGAAAGGGGTCTCTTCTGACGCTGATCCGGATAAAGGTATATGGAACCTTATAATCAGCCCCGGAGGCGACTTTATTCCACTACCGGAGGCAGTGGCAGCAACGGCAGCTTCAAGCAGGAGTTCTTCGGCACCGCCAACCGAAACTGAGGGTCCCTCTCCGAAAGGCGAGGAACCTCCAATCAAAGAGATATCCCCAACAGGAGAGACAGCAGGTTCCTCTCTAGGAGCCTCAGTACTAGGAATCCGGAGAGGACGATTAACCGTCTTCTTCTTCCTCTTGCGAGGGGAAGTCTACTTCAGAGCAGGAGCCCTTCGCTTCCCGGAGACTACCAAAGCCCCCGCAGGCGGAGGCACTTCACACCTCGGCACCGACACCAGAGGCTCATCCAGAGTAACGGACTCCTCACCCTCGTCAGAAGAAACCGAGGGGACTTCGACTCTTCCCCCAGGCTTGGGAGAAGGCACCCTAAAGCTTCCACGTATGTCAAAATCGCGATGGAAGGTGTTGATCGCCGTGTAGAACTGGGCATACGAGTGGAGGATGCGCAGCTCCGTGGAGAGTGTGTCGACCGGCACGGTAAAGATTGCTCCCGTGCAACCCATAATAAAATATCGCCATCCTCTGGCTCTATTAATGAGTTCGCCCCTGCACCTGAAGCTGGTGACGGTATTGCCCACGTGCAACTGATCGTACCCAAACTGCCTGGCAAACCGACTGGGCAAGTAGGGCTCGAAGAAGCAATGATCTTTGCTTCTGTACAGCAAATAGGAGGATCTGATGCAGACCAACCAATTAAAAGCTTTCGGAGAAAGATTGGTCTTCTCTCCACCTAAATCCTCAAGCCTAATCCCCGATTGATTGTGATGTACAGAGGGGACAATACAGAGGAGCTTCCAGCAGTGACTGAGGTTCAGCACCACCCGACAGTCTAAAACTGTGTTCATATTCCAGGGAGAGTCCTTGTAGTTCAACAAGAAACTACCCTCCGAGCTACTACCAGGGCCAGGAGACATCACCCGGGGGTTGTGGAGAATTAACCATCCCATCAAGTACAGGTATGGTAATTCTACCCTGGGAAAGCTATCACGCCGAGCTTCATCGACGAGCAGCCCATCAGTCATGGCTCTCAGGCTAGCCTGTATCCGGCACACCGTGGCAGGGAGCAAGCCCAGTCTTGCCCTAAACACCAGACGCACGGCAGGCCACAGGATGTTCTGGTGAATGCGGTCCGCGGACGCAATGCTGGGCACCACTACTCGACGCAGCCATATGAAGAGGAAACCAGCCAGCCGGGCTTCCTTAGACAGAGGCCTGCGGCAGTGCCTCAAGTAACTATAGGCCTTAGTGCCTTCAGGATACTTTCCTACCCCGTCATCGAGAATCTGATCTGGAGCCTTAGCATCCTCCATAAGATCCTTGACGACCTGGGCACTAAGCACGCCCAAACAGTTCACAGGCTCATTCTTGCCCCCCGAGACTTTCTCTGACTTGGCAGCCCTGGCCCGGTAGAAGAAGAGGTAGGACGTCCACTTAGTGGTGTGAGCCAGATCAGAAGGCTCATCATAAAAAGCGGTGCATACGAGGTAGTGGCACATCAGCTCCTGGTACACTTCTACCGCCCGAGGGTTCCCCAACTCCCGGTTGGTGGAAACATACTCTTCATATAGGGTATCCCCCATCGGCAGTCTCGAGATCGCTGCCATCTCATGGAGGGCCAACCCCAACTCCCCCAATGGAGTGGCGAAGGTCTCGGTGAGCGAAATGTATCGCTCCATCAGTGCCAGAAATAGGTTAGGGTTGGGAGGCAACCCAACACTCGTCGCACTCACAGCAGCATACAGTCCAATGCCCTCCAGCTCTCTCCGAAAATGCTTCAAGGCCCAGTCAACTAGGCAAGACCATCGGAGGTTTGTTGGGGTGATCCACCCATTGCACCGAGGATTCTCCTTGGGGTATACCCCCCCTCGCTCCATGAAGTCATTGCAGAAAGTCGGCAATTGGACCAGCTGGATCACTAAACTGTCTTCACTCGGGACGCTGCCCGAGCACAGTCCCCTGAACACCGTCACAACGCCGAAAGGGCGGCTGACAAACGACCCCTGGTCAGCTCCTTTTAAATGAAAGATCTTCCCCGGCTTGCCGTGAAGATCGGGAGTCAGCGTCCACGACATCCTCCTGGGATGTGTAGCATGGGAGAAAGCCAAGATGGGATAATCTCTCGGCATCATTGGCAGGTACAAGACTAAACTCTCAGCGAAGAAAACCCAGGGTTCTCTCTTGGGCTTCGTCTGGGACTGTTTGTCAATCATGTCCCCAAAGAGAAAAGTCAGCTTTATGTACTGGTCCCCGTCTATGTATGTCAGGGTCTCTCCGTTAATCATGTTCAGCAACGTCCGCTCGCCCTGAGCCGATATCAAGATCTCCCTTCCTTTAGGATACTGGGGTCCGGAGATAGGAAATGTCACGTGGGACAGATCCTCCAGATAGTTTGAGTGCAGCATCCCGGCAGCGGAACCCATCACCTCGGCCAGTGGAGACTCATGCAAGTTAACTACAAAAGTGCAAGGAAAACACGTCATTACAAATCTTGTAACATAAAGACCAAGAAACGACAGTCTGTGCTTTACGCCAAGACTGTACAAATTTGGTCATTTTATGCCGGAAGTCACATCCAGAAGCGTAATTGGCGGTGTACAGTCCGTGCTCTACGCCAGACTGCCAAAATTTTAGTTATTACGCCGGAGGTCCCATCCACAAGCGTAAAGCTAAAATTTTATAGTATACACCAAGTTTTCGGCAGTCAGAGCTTTTACGCTCAAAACTGCAAAAATATGGAGTTTTTACGCTGGCACATTAGAAATGTGGGCGTAAAAGATGAAAACGTTTTCGTGCGTCATCTTCCTCAAAGAGGCTATCAGCATAGAAGACGACCTAGCGCGGTCACGTTCAACGTGTGCGAAGGATTTTTCATCGTTCTTTGTCATCCCAAAGGCTCTACCTCTAAGGCCGGGTGCGCTGCTCGTCGGCGGGATACTTCGCTCAGAAGAAAGTTTACCTTGCCCGACCGAAGACTCTCTCGCTAGGACAGAAGAACGAGAAGAAGAACCTATACTCTTTCCCTTAGTAGAGGGGATTTGTTTCGGTGCCATTTCTGAAAACTCGGAGTGCTCGAAGAAAGAACGAGGGAAAAAACTCGAACAGTCGAAGGCTCTCTTTCGCAGAAGACGGATGAAAAGTTTTTCTCTCAAAAGCTTGGGATATATATAGAGTTCGGACCGGCTCCTCGAATTCTCGGACGGACCCCTCGAAACCCTAACCAAATCTCATAATTAATATTTTGGTTATGATTGGGTACTACGTCATCCCACTACTCTCGAAAGGCGGACAGTCAGCGAATTCGAAAAGTTTTTCGCGCAAAGCAGGTTCGTGGTTTCTACGCTAAGGAGCTTTCTACACTTGACAGCTATGGATCCACGGTTTTATGCTCGCAAGCTATCAGTCTATGGTTTTACGCCCGGATGCCTTTGTGCTCGGTAGCTTTTACGCTCGAGAGGCTACAAACCTAAGATTTCACGCTCAGCAGATACCAAATTGATGATCTCATGCTCGGCGGCGTTTAGTTTACGCTCGGAGGCAACATATCCACAACCTTACGCTCGAAAGATTTCTTTTTCACAGGCTACAAATCTACAATTCTACGCTAAGGAGCTTTCTACGCTCGACAGCTACGAATCTACGGTTTTACGCTCGCAAGCTATCAGTCTATGGTTTTATGCCCGGATGCCTTTGTGCTCGGTAGCTTTTACGCTCGAGAGGCTACAAACCTACGACTTCACGCTCAGTAGCTACGAATCTACGATTTCACGCTCGGTGGCTTTCTACGCTCGATAGGCTACGAACTCAGGATTTTCAGCTCATCTACACTACGGATCTCTAACTTTCCGCATATCCGAACAGTTCTCAAGGCGGTCAATTGAAAAGAGTTCACACAAAAGATACTCCTTCTTGACCTCAAAATATCCCAAGTACCCGAATCATACAGAGTTCAAACATTGAGAAATTACTCTTCTCGGGTCAATTGGAGGTTTATCCAAAAATACAGTCTGCATATTTCATGTACAGCTCAAAGATGGCGACTCAGTTCGACAACTATTTCTCGCCCTATTCCAAGGGATTTTTGAGAAATCATTCTTGAAGATGAAGTCTGAAACAAGAATTCTGTTTACACAGAAGTGAAAACAATAGTTCAGAATTCTACGCGGTTCCTCATTCCTAACAACAGGACAGTTCGAACACTCGAATGCTAAAGCGGCTTTCTACGCATCTCTAGTTATGCGTAAAAAAAAATAGGACAGGGCCTAATACTCTTTCTATCAGAGTCGGCGTAAAGAATCAGACGTGTCGAAGCTACACATATTCAGACTTCACAGCAACGTATGGCAAAATGATCATATACAGAGAAGAAAGACGATTTTATTAAAATCAAAATCATGATTATATATAAGGGAAATCCTGTCTACAAAGGGTTTTTCTTTATTTTCACGATTACATCTAAGGAAAACCCCGCCTACAAAGGGCTTCCTCATCGTCGTCTGAAGATCGCACCCAGAATCTGTTCTGCCAGGTTCTCGCATAGGCACAATTCTTCATCCATCTTCTCCAACAGTCAGTCGGTTGCCGCAAACTGACTGACATGACAATGATCAACGGCGAGAGGATACAAAATTGGGCATAGACCCATCCTCCAACAGAAAAGCAGGGTACTACTTTCCTACGCCCAGCGCCATGGCAGATTGAGTTGAGGTATATCACCCAACTCAATGCCCGAGGTCAGAGCTAGTTGCTGCTCTCATCCCCGGAGGTAACGGGAGAAGGCACCACTTGCAAGCAGCGTGGTAAAATATAATTCTTCCTCTTTCTCCTGGAAGAACCACCATACAAAGTTGCTGATTATCCCGAGCAAGGGAGGCTAAGATATCCTTCCATGATCCATCGTTGCAGTGGACACTTGCTCGAAGATGCCGTCTTTTTTGGCTCCTTACATGCTGGAAGAACATGATCTCCTTCTTCCTCAGGTCGACCCGACGAACTCCGGCGATCATCTCTGCGTGGTGATGGAAATGTGGAAAGAACGGGTTAACCCCTCAGCCTTTTTATAGGCGAAAGAGATCACACCGATCCCCAATAACTCCGCCATAAAGTCAGCCTTGAAAGAATGTGTCAGACTTGACCGTTTCAGGCTCCATTCAGAAGCGTTTTGAGTTACGAAGAATGGTTCATGCTTCATTCAAAGCGTTTTAAATTCCAAGGAATTTTGAAACCTTTGAAGGGGGTCTTGTAGAAGCATAAAAAATACGCCGGATGGCTATACGCAGCTTATTGGTGCTGGGCAGCGTAAAGAGATGACCTCAGAGCCATCAAACATGCAAAACAAGGGTTATATTAAAAGCTCAAAGGACCATCCGCGTAAGTGCAGTATGTCCAGGCTGCCTCAGCATAAAATATGGTGCTTCGTCGCCTATATGGCATAAAACACATCCGCTTTCAATATAGCATTAAAGCGTATGAGGAACGCTTCGTGTTCTCCAAAGTGAACCTGTCAGATCCTGCAATGAACCTGACGTCTGGACTTCTGGCAAAGGCATACTGCTCGACTACCCAGACGACGGCTATAATGATGGCACGGCATTGCAACCCAGGCTGTCATTTGTCGCCATCTCCTTTGCGTAAACTGCTTTTACGTGTACAAGGGGATACGCTGCCTTGTTTTACACAGGCAAACATGAGCTGTTTATGCTCCGCAGTAGACAAACCACCTGCCAACATCAAAAGCTGCACTTCGTACGGGGCTCGAGGCACGTCTCTACGTCTAGTGCACAGAGCGGTGACAGTTTTTCGAGGCACGTCTCTGCGACTGATGCACAGAAGGCCTGCAGACCTTCAAAACCATGCCTCTATATTTAATACGCAGGATGGTGGCAAATTTCTGCATTTAATGCAAGAGATTTGATTATATCTTGAAAAGCCGTAATTTCAGCTAAGACGTCCACATCAGCACTCTGGCACGTTACGCAGCGGCTTCTACGCCCATTCAGCTTCTGTTCTCACTCGGCTTCTACGCCCACTCGGCCTCTATGACCACTCGGCTTCTACGCCCACTCGGCCTCTATGACCACTCGGCTTCTACGCCCACTCGGCCTCTATGACCACTCGGCTTCTACGCCTATTCGGCTTCTATGCCTACTTGGCTTCTACGCCATGGTGACAGACATTGGCTTCTACGCCCACCTCTTCTACACGAGGGATACCTACCTACGTGGCTTGTACGCCTTGATCTTCGTAGCGATTATACGCATTTTGTCCCTTAGTTGGACCCGCGTCATACGCTCATTCAACGGATCATTATACGCAGGCATTGGTTATTTTAACCGTTGTGTAAAAGGGTGCTGTACTTTCCACTACTCGGTTTCTACACCGACGGAGTGGTCACTGTCACTAAAACTCTATAAATAGAGACCTCTATCAACAGAGGACGGGGAGGAGAAAAGGGAAATAGGTCAGAAAATTGGTCGAGAAATCCAATATCAGATCCGAGATCAAGAGAGAAAGAGAGAGAGAGAATCCAGAGCTCAGGCAAAGAGTAGGAATCGACGACTTTGGCATCGTGCATCCACCCTCTTTTGCAACCTTCGAAGCTGCTTCCTGTCTTCTACGGCACTTCTTCATCATCGTGTGGTCCAAGGGCTAAAGTGATCGACTGCAGATCAGACACCTATAATAATATTTACCCAGACTAAATAAATTGTACTCCCACATCCTCGTATAGGATTAAATTGTACAAGTTTGTTTATAAACCAAAGAAGGCGGGTTTTGTGTAAACCTCGTATTATATACATTTCGTTCTTTCGTTTAATACCACAAACATGTGGTATACCCTAATCCAAAATGAGTTCGTTGATAGTCGGAACTACCATGCAACGACATTCGCCTGCCTTTTCCATAGTTGAGACCTGGCTCCGACTTCAGGTCATAGCCCATGCTTTGCATAATCTTTAAAGCTTGTGGGATATATCTGTGAATATGCATTTTCCCAGCATCGGATTCATGAGAATCTTCTTATACAATCGGTCTATTCTGCATGCGATCGAAGACTATTGGATGCTGATTGTTGCGAGTAGGCGGGATAATAAAGATAGAATCTTTATGTGGCCCATATGTCGTGATGACATTAGATGTTGACGCTGCTTCCCATACATACGGATGATAGGAGTCTATAGCTTCCAAAATTTTTTGTGCTATAGGCCCTATATCATTATGAGGGAAGGATTCCTGATTTGGAAATTGAGCGTCTGTATACTGGAAAAAAGAATCTTTATTATTGTCAGAAACCACGTTCCCGGTTGTATTTATATCAGTCGACTGCGTGCTGCGCCTAAGGTTGATGACCAAAGGTGGAGGCTTCTGATTCAGAGTGATCACTAGGGGATCACTTCCTCCTCCTAATTTGGTTTTGTCCAAGTGGATTGCCATGGGTTCTATGACTTTCGGATGGGTGGTCCGCCCTTTCACCTGGATTGACAGAGGTTGCTCAACAGATAGTTCTCCTGGCTCCCGGTGGGATTCCTCCTCCATCCTGCCTGACACCTCCTTCATGTAGTCTTGGGTGTACAATATGGCATCAGAATAGTAAGACTCAACTCCTTTGAAAGGATTAAGATCAGCAAACTCTGTCTTCACTGTCCCTTGGACGTCTACATATTTGAAGCGTTGATGTAGAGTTGAAAGAACAATATTGTGATCGTGGATCCATGGTCTGCCCAACAGAATATTGTAAGATACCTCCGAATCAATGACGTAGCATGTAGCCACTGATCTAAGGTCACCAATCTGGATCCTCAGACGAATCTTCCCCAACGGCTTGCTTTTCCTGGCATTGAAGCCCACGATTGTAGTGGTAGTGTAAGCCAGTTCCCTTGTAGGAATTCTCAACGGTCTGAGCAGACTATGAGGGATAATGCTGATCGATGATCCCGGATCTATGTGGATCCGATCGACCTCCATGGAGCCGACGTATCTGGTGTAATAGAGAGGCCTGTCATGCTTGTTATGTTTCAACAACATGTCCTCTTCAGTGAAAGTGATGTTAGGGACCACTTCCATCATACTATGGCATTGAGGACATGCCACAGGCTCTTTATCCGGGGATTTAAGCTGAGTCAAGCATACATTCGCCTGTATTAAAGCTTCACTCAAGGCTTGACGTATGTCTTTGGATAGCCTAAGTAGCTCAAAAATGGATAATCTGGCTGGAGTATTAGCCAACTGGGCCAAGATATCAAAGTTATATGGTTTCTCTAAACCTTTGTTTTAAACCTTCTTCAAAGGTTTATCAAAACGAACTTCTTTTTGCTTGCCTTTGTCTGCCGAAGTTGGTCTAGAAGGACCTGCCTCTAGTATGACAGGTTCAGGTTCTGGAAGTTTGGCGGCTGAAGTATCTGCCGTCGCTTCTTTCTGATTTCCTCCATAGTCCTTGAGGTAGGCTTTCCCTGAACGGGCTCCGGTAGCCAAAGCCTCTTCTTCTGATGTCGGGGATATTGCAACCATATGGCATGGTTTACATCTTGAGTTTTTTTTAGACTTAGCCTTAGCAGCTTGAGTCTCTTCCTCAATCTCTAACACCAGATCAGGATGAACCCATATAATCTTACCACGCTTGGTAGTTAGGGGTACCAGGTCATAATTTTGATCCCTGGTCAGAGGGAGATTAACAATGTTCATCATCGCCCGTGGAATAGGTAATACACCATCCGGGACTTCCTGAAGGGGCAGATTACCGAATTGGAGAGATCATGTTGGCAGTGACCGTCTTCTCGCTATTACGCAGAGTGATGGCCTTGGCGTCGATCAACTCCTGGATTTTCCTTTTTAGTACATAACATGCCTTCGTGGGGTGATGTACGTATCTGTGAAAAATCTAGTACTCTGGGTTATTGGTACGGCCGACTTCATTAGGCCGCTTTACCTCTGGGAGAGTGAGCTTGCCACTTTTGACTAGACAATCAAATATGCTCGGAATATCGTCATCGTCAAAAGAATATTCTTCTTTAGGCCTGGAAGTCCCAAGATTCGTCTGTGTATGTCACACCCTGATCCCGAAAGGGTCGATCGTCCTCGCTGGATCATTTACGGAACCGATTCATCCTCGCTTGGGGCATGATGCCTTGCGAGCCTAGAGTTGCGCTCACACAAGGCAAGAACTTGCAGTTATAGGAACCCATTTTGAAACACAATTTATAAAATATATTCACAGATATTTGAACACAAGTGCAGGAAGAAACATGCTTTTCATTGATAATTCAGAGTAATTTACATAGAGTTTACATTGATGCGCCTCTCGGCTGCTTGATTTGCATTACAAAAAGATAACTCAAAAGGCAGGGCGCGCTCCATCAGATAGTCTACGTCGTTCATACATTACGCCCTTGTATAGGTTGAAAGTCCAAGCCTCCAAAATGATCTGACTCCAACTATACTTCAAAATAGAGGTGCTCCTAACGCCTCATCGTCTATCCACTAGCGTTGCACCGTCTGAGTGCCTGAAATAGTTGCCCACAACGTGGGTCAGTACTCAACTTGTACTGGTGAGCGGGATGAATCCACTCGACTAAATCGACACTAGCTTATTAGGGGCGAGCATGCATTAAGATGAACTTCTATAAAGAAGCAAGTGAATTCAATTCATATCAGTTGTATGTTTTGATAGGAATGAAAATAACATAGCATCCAACCAGCACATCGGTTGCTTACTCAACCGATGCACGCCTTCCCTGCAACGAAACACAAGTATACTTACCATATGCACAAGACAATAAATTAGCACGTGTTCTATTCTATGCGGTCATTGGTGTGATCGACACCTTAGGGACATATTCCAAGCATTAGCGATGTGCCCTATCAGCCCGGGTAGCAAGCCCTGCTGGAGGTCCCGTAATGCATCGTGACTAGTACGAATCAAATATTTCCCTCCGGATCGATACGGTTCCAGTGCCCCGGAATGCCGTTTCGAGGAAATGCCAAACCTTGTGCACAAGTTATCCCAGACCATGCAAATGCATGAACAATTCATATTATCATACAATGCATCAAAATAAACAAAGAAGTAAAGCAGCAATATATATCTCATGCAACAGTTCATATTTTCTCAATACGGTGTTCCGATTTTTGGTATCCCATAGGTCCAAACTCCATCCGAGGTACTAGGCCGCCACCAACAACCAATTCCCTTTATAAACAACTCAAGTTATAAGGTGTGCAAGCATATAGTAAAATTAGTCTACAAATCTCATGTTCCTTTCTTAGTGGCTGGCATGCATTGTGGCAAGGATTTCCTAGGTGTCCAACCGGGCATCATCGAGTGAACATTTGAAACATTAGAGATGTTGGCGTGAAGAAGTAGAAAAGAAGGGTCCAAACCACTCACTGGTTAAGGGAAAAGGTAGCTGAAACACGAATCCCGCCTAGCGACGATCAAACGTCAGTTACGCGGACCTGCACAGCACAAGCACCCATTAGAAATCTTGCCTATCCTTCCTTGCCGAACTCCCCAAGAATCAAAGCTCCAAACGATAAAACCAGCAGCAAAAACCAAGCAAATCGAAAGCAACACCAAATCAAAATCCCAAAGCAAAAATCAAGAAAACCAAGCAACCAAACCCGAAAACTATTGGACTCATTTCAATAGAGGCCTTTCCATGAATTGGAAAGGATCATCGCATTTTGTCCGTGGCAAGAAGATGCCGAAGATCTAAGCTACGACTCAGATGGACTAGTCACAAGCCCAATTACGTAGTGCACATCCCGGTCGGATCGGGATTTGAGGCACTACATAATATACCACTAAGAAAAAGTTTCGACCCAAAACTTAAGAACAAGCCCTACCTCCGACTGAATGAATAATGAAGGGTACTTCTCCTTCATATCCGATTCCAACTCCCAAGTTGATTCCCCAACTGAATGGTTCTGCCACAGCACGCGAACGAAGGACATCGTACGGTTGTGAAGTACTTTTTTCTTATGATCCAGAATTTGCGCCGGCTCTTCTGAGTATGACAAATCCGTGCACAATTCCAATTGCTCAAAGCTAACCACATGACTTGGGTCATGCACATACTTTCGAAGTTGAGAAACGTAGAATACGTCATGCACTTTAGCCAAGGCGGGAGGTAGTACAATCCGGTATGCCACAGCTGCCACTCGTTCCAGTATCTCAAAGGGGCCGACAAACCAGGGACTCAGTTTGCCCTTCACGCTGAAATACATCACACCACGCATCAGCGTCACTTTCAAGAAGACATGATCCCCGACCAAGAATTCCAAGGGTCTTCGATGGACGTCAGCATAACTTTTCTGTCGGCTCTGCGCTGTGCGGAGTCTTTCCCGAATCAAGCGAACTTTCTCATCTGCCTGCTCTACCAGCTCTGGCCCGAGTACCTGCCGCTTGCCGACTTCGTCCCAACAGATTGGAGATCGATACTTGTGCCCATATAGTGCTTCGTACGGTGCCATCTGGATGCTCGATTGGTAGCTGTTATTGTACGCAAACTCTGCCAATGGAAGATGCGTGTCCCAACTAGTCTTTAAATCGATCGCACACAGTCGTAACATGTCTTCAAGTATCTGATTTGTCCTTTCTGTCTGTCCGTCAATCTGCGGGTGATATGCGGTACTGAACTGTAGCTTGGTTCCTAAAGCAGACTGTATGCTAGTTCAGAAATGAGATAAGAAACGTCTGTCACAGTCAGAAACGATTAAGGCAGGTACTCCATATAATCGGACAATCTTATCTATGTAAATTTGTGCTAACCAATCGACGCTCAAAGTAACTTTTATAGGAAGAAAGTGGGCTGATTTGGTCAAACGATCAACTATGACCCAAATCGCATCATGCCCCCGTGGCATCTTCAAAAATCCTACAATAAAATCCATAGTGATGTTGTCCCATTTTCACTCGGGAATAGCGAGGTTCTGGAGCTCCCCGTCGGGCCTCTAATATTCAGCTTTCACCTGTTGACATGCCATGCACTGTGACACAAAGGTCGCCACATCCCGCTTCATACCGTACCACCAGAAGGTCCCGCGCAAGTCCTTGTACATCTTAGTGCTCCCAGGATGCAAAGAATACTTCGCATAGTGTGCTTTCGCCATAATTTCCCTTCGGAGTTCTGGGTCGCTAGGAACACATAGCCTCCCTTTCATCTATAAGGCCCCATCTTCGTCTGCTACAAAATCAGACGTCTTTCCCGCCGAGATCAGTCTGCGTACCTTCGCTAAGATCTGATCGCCCTCCTGAGCTGATTTGATTCTACCACGTAAACCCAGTTCAAGATGGAGTGGTGCCAGCTGCACTCCTTGATGCCGAACTCGAAACTCGACGCCCATCGCCTCTAGATCTCAAAGTAAACGGTTGTTTATGGATAACGAGCCCACGTGCTTTCGACTCAGAGCATCAGCAACGACGTTTCCCTTGCCAGGTGTATACGCGATCGTTAGGTCATAGTCCTTAATCAGTTCTAGCCAACGCCGCTACCGGAGGTTTAATTCCCGCTGGGTGAATAGATACTTGAGGCTCTTGTGATCGGTAAAGATTTTGCAAGCAACACCATAAAGATAATGCCTCCATAACTTCAGTGCAAACATAATTGCAGCCAATTCTAAGTCATGTATCGGGTAGTTTTTCTCGTGCGGCTTCGGTTGCCTGGAGGCGTACGATATTATCTTGTCCCTCTGCATGAGCAGATACCCTAAGCCCGAGTCCTGAAGCGTCGCTGTATATCTGAAACTCCTCTACCCCATCTGGAAGTGCAAGAATCGGAGCTGAAATAAGACGCCGCTTAAGTTCCCGAAAGCTGGTTTCGTAGTCATCACCCCATTCGTATGCAATCCCTTTCTGAGTAAGGCGAGTCATAGGTGAGGCCAGTTTAGAAAAATCCTTTACAAACCTACGGTAGTATCCCGCTAGGCCCAGAAAGCTTCGAACTTCGCTGGCTGACGTAGGTTGTTTCCAGTCCACCACCGCCTCTATTTTCTTTGGGTCTACGGCGACGCCTTCGATCGAGATGACATGACCAAGGAACGCCATGCTGTTCAACCAGAACTCACACTTGCTGAACTTAGCGAATAACTGATGCTCTTGTAATATCTGCAGCACGATCTTCAGGTGTTCCTTGTGCTCTGCCTCGTTCTTGGAATAGATTAGTATGTCGTCTATGAACACAACCACAAACTTATCCACAAATGGCCAAAACATGCGGTTCATCAGATCCATGAAAGCTGTAGGGGCGTTCGTCAAACCGAACGACATCACGAAAAACTCATAGTGTCCGTAACAGGTTCTGAAAGCAGATTAAATATCATCTGATTTGATGTTCAACTGGTGATACCCTGACCTGAGATCAACTTTAGAGAAAACTGTTGCACCTTGCAGCTGATCAAACAAGTCATCTATTCTAGGCAATGGGTACTGATTCCGTACGGTCGCTTTATTCAGTTCTCGGTAGTCAATACACAGCTACATGGATCCATCCTTCTTCTTCACGAACAGCATCGGAGCGCCCCACGAAGAAATGCTTGGACGAATGTATCCTCGGGCCAACAGATCTTGTAACTGAACCTTAAGTTCCTTAAGCTCTGCTGGGGCCATTCGATAAGGTGCCTTTGATATCGGTTGCGAATTCGGAAAAGTGTCAATGCTGAATTCGATCTCACGATCAGGAGGCATTCCAGGCAGCTCGTCCGGGAAAACATCGAGGAAATCTGTAATGACTTCAGCCTGAGCTGCATCTGCACTTTCCTATCGGGTGTCTCGAACGGAAGCTATGTACCCTTCACAGCCCGAATGCAACATACGCCTAGCCAAAATTGCTGATATCATAATTGTCGTCTTCGGTGCAGCGCTGCACGAATAGTAGAAGTCTGCCTCGCCGGGTAGACGGAATACGACTCGCTTCTCTGCGCACTCGATTGTTGCATGGCAAGCACCCAACCAGTCCATACCGAGAATAATATCGTAATCCTTGATGTCTAGTACAATGACATCTAAGGAAAGCTTCCTTCCTCCGATGCAAATATAACCATCCCTACAGATCGCATGGGCGGGCATATCGACTCCCGAAGGGGTACTCACGCAAAGGTTCATATTTAAAGGAGTAGAAGCTAATTTATGCTCAACAGTAAAATTAGCAGATATGAAACTATGCGTAGCACCTGAATCGAATAAGACTCTAGCGGGCAAATCTCTGAAAAGTAATATACCTGTCATGATAGTTTCAGAGACGGATGTCTCATCCCGAGTCAGTGCATAGACTCGGCCTTGAGCACCCTGGCGTTGTGGGTTTACTGGCACATCATTGGCATCACTTGATGGAGGCCCCCTGTTCTGATTCCCGTTGTTCCGGTTCCCGTTGTTTTGATTCTCGTTGTTCTGGTTCCCATTGCCCTCTCGACAGTTAAAGTGTTTATGGTCCAGACGGCCACATTTAAAATACCCTCTAGCTCGGTATTCGTTTATTCGATGCCCTAGTCTGCCGCACCTATGGCAGTGCGGTGCTTGGGGTGGACCCCTATTTTCTGATGTGTGCGGGCGCTTTTGTGCTCCAGACCCTCCCATTTCCTGAGGTCGTTTGCTATTGTTGGTACGGGAGGTTTGCACATCAACCTTTGGGGGATTGCGCCCAAAGATCTGCTCGCTATTCAAGGCGGCTTCGTAACATTCTCTGTAGGTTTGGCATCTCTGGTTGATGACGTCCCTGCGTAAATCATTATTCAAATCTTTCTGAAAACGATAGTACCACGCCTGCTGGTTAGGCAGGAAGTGCCCAGCAAACTTAGCCAGTTTAGCAAATACTGAATCATAATCATCCACAGACAAACTTCCTTGTACTAGATTGCTAAAGTCGTCTTCCTTTTGTTGTCGCACTGCTCGGGGGATATATTGTTCAATGAATGCAGATTTGAACATTTCCCAGGTGATTTTGCAGTTGGAATTGGCATCATAAATCCCTTGCTTAGTGGCCTTCCACCAGTCATGCGCACGCAGTTCTAGCTGAACCGATGCACAGGCCACTCGCTTGGATCCCCTGATGTCAACCAGGCTGAAGAGTCCTTCCAGCTTAACAATTTACCCCATCACCACATCCAGTTCTGCTCATCTATTGAACGTTGGCGGATGCATTTTAGTGAACTCTGTTGCTCGGCAGGAGTTCCTTGCTGGAGGCTGAGTATCTTCTGACTCGTCTTCTACCGCCACGGCCGGTGGCATGACAGGCGTTACCGTGGCTGCCCTGTTGCTTGGTACCAGGGATGCAATCAGTTGCATCATAGTTTCCATCTGCTTCTGTTGAGAAGCAAACTGTGCCTGTTGCGTAACGGTTTGTGGTTGCTGCACCTCCATGAGATGCATAAGCCATTCCGCCATACCGGTTGAACCCGCTCCTCTGGATTCTCCAGAGTTTGCTGGATCGCTCTGAATAGGTTAAGCACTACGGGCAGTTTCAGTGTTCTTCTTAGCCATGGCTACAAAAGAGAGTAGCTTGTTAACACTCCAAAAATGATAGATTTTATATCTATGGGCTTATTGTATAAGCGACTCTTCCCATGCAGTGGACGCCAAACACAACTCAATTGAGAGGCGCATCAAACTCCTTTATAATCTTTTTGAATCCCATGGAAGTAAAGCCTAGGCTCTGATACCAATATGTCACACCCCGATCCCGAAAGGGTCGATCGTCCTCGCTGGATCCTTTATGGAATCGATTCGTCCTTGCTTGGGGCGTGATGCTGTGTGAGCCTGGAGTTGCGCTCGCACAAGGCAAGAACTTGCAGTTATAGGAACCCATTTTGAAACACAATTTATAAAACATATTCACAGATATTTGAACACAAGTGCAGGAAGAAACATGCTTTTTCATTGATAATTCAGAGTAATTTACATAGAGTTTACATTGATGCGCCAAACGGCTGCTTGATTTGCATTACAAAAAGATAACTCAAAAGGCAGGGCGCGCTCCATCAGATAGTCCATATCGTTCATACATTACGCCCTTGTATAGGTTGAAAGTCCAAGCCTCCAAAATGATCTGACTCCAACTATACTTCAAAATAGAGGTGCTCCTAATGTCTCCTTGTCTATCCACTAGCTTTGCACAGTCTGAGTGCCTAAAATAGTTGCCCATAACGTGGGTCAGTACTCAACTTGTACTGGTGAGCGGGATGAATCCACTCGACTAAATCGACACTAGCTTATTAGGGGCGAGTATGCATTAAGATGAACTTCTATAAAGAAGCAAGTGAATTCAATTCATATCAGTTGTATGTTTTGATAGGAATGAAAATAACATAGCATCCAACCAGCATATTGGTTGCTTACTCAACCGATGCACGCCTTCCCTGCAACGAAACACAAGTATACTTACCATATGCATAAGACAATAAATTAGCATATGTTCTATTCTATGCGGTCATTGGTGTGATCGACACCTTAGGGACATATTCCAAGCATTAGCGATACGCCCTATCAGCCCGGGTAGCAAGCCCTGCTGGAGGTCCCGCAATGCATCGTGACTAGCACGAATCAAATATTTCCCTCCTGATCGATACGGTTCCAGTGCCCCGGAATGCCGTTTAGAGAAAATGCCAAACCTTGTGCACAAGTTATCCCAGACCATGCAAATGCATGAATAATTCATATTATCATACAATGCATCGAAATAAACAATGAAGTAAAGCAGCAATATATATCTCATGCAACAGTTCATATTTTCTCAATGCGGTGTTCCGATTTTTGGTATCCCATAGGTCCAAACTCCATCCGAGGCACTAGGCCGCCACCAACAACCAATTTCCTTTATAAACAACTCAAGTTATAAGGTGTGCAAGCATATAGTAAAATTAGTCTACAAATCCCATGTTCCTTTCTTAGTGGCTGGCATGCATTGTGGCAAGGATTTCCTAGGCGTCCAACCGGGCATCATCGAGTGAACATTTGAAACATTAGAGATGTGGGCGTGAAAAAGTAGGAAAGAAGGGTCCAAACCACTCACTGGTTAAGGGAAAAGGTAGCTGAAACATGAATCCCGCCTAGCGACGATCAAACGTCAGTTACGCGGACCTGCACAGCACGAGCACCCATTAGAAATCATGCCTATCCTTTCTTCCCGAACTCCCCAAGAATTAAAGCTCCAAATGATAAAACCAGCAGTAAAAACCAAGCAAATCGAAAGCAACACCAAATCAAAATCCCAAAGCGGAAATCAAGAAAACCAAGCAACCAAACACGAAAACTATTAGACTCGTTTCAATAGAGGCCTTTCCATGAGTTGGAAAGGATCATCGCATTTCGTCCGTGGCAAGAAGATGCCGAAGATCTAAGCTATGACTCAGACGGACTAGCTATAAGCCCAATTACATAGTGCACATCCCGGTCGGATCGAGATTTGAGGCACTATAGCGTAGTCCCTGGAGTATGTTGCCTGGACGTATTAATCGCCAGAGCTTCCTTTTCTTTGGAACCACGAGGATGGTCGCTATTGGAGGATAACCGCTTCCCTCTATCAGAGGTAGAGATCATGATTCCATTGTCACGCGCCTTCCGACTGTTATCTTCAGCGGCTACAGCTGAGATGATAAACGAGGGCCAATCATGGAACTGATATGGTCCTCTGAACACTGATATTAGTGGGAGAAGGTTCTTCCCTTAAATTTCCACCAAGGCTGAATCTGGAACTCCGGGAGGCATCTGCAAGGTGGCCTGACGAAAATATTTAATGAAAGTACGAACGTTCTCTTTCTCCTTCTGCTTCACTTCGATGAGAAAGGACATAGACATGTCCATCCCTCTTTCGTAGAATCGAGCGAAGAACAGAGTCTTGAAATCTTCAAAAGAAGTAATACAGTTGTCCGCAAGACTACGGTACCATTGGTAGGCCATTCCAGACAAACAGCCCTTAAACACTCGAGTGAGAAGGGCGTCATTCCCTTGCAGCAACACTGTCATCATGCTAAAGTAGTTCATGTACTGGCTTGATGACGTCTTTCCCTCAAACAAAACCATAGCCTGTGGTTTGTATTTTGGCGGGAAAGGGATCTCGTCCTAGATAGCTGGGTATGGCTGGTTGATTCCTAACTTCTTGAGCTGATCCTTATGCTTCAAGCCATCAAATTAGGCTTTCAATTCCCGAACTGCCTGCATCGGATCTTCAGCTGGGAAAGGGGTTGCAGAGAGGTGAGAGGTTGGTTGTATTGTGACTCCAACAGGAGGTAATACATTCTCCGGGTTGAGAGGTTGAGGAGCAGCTGATTCTTGAATTTGAACAGGCTCCTGACTTGATGGTATATCTATCCCCACTCGTAGTTGAGTTGGAGGAACAGGTGCAGCTGTGTGTTGAGTCACCAAAATTTGGTGCATACTTTCCATCATGGTATACATCTCTTTAAGCGATGCTTCCAATACAATGATGCGTTATTCCGTACTTCCTGATGGGGAAGCCTCTTCATATTCATCTCCAATGGCATAAACTCCTATTTCTCTGGATGCTACTGAGGGACTGGTATAGATCTCGGTAGAGATCGAGTCTATACTGTCAGCATCACATTCAGGAAACTGGTGACCCTCAGTGTTGGAATTGGAAGAACATAAAGCCGATTGTCGCGACCTCGAGCGAGTGTTTCGAAAGACACCTGCTTCAATATTCTCAAGGAGTCTGTCAAATCTTCTTTGGCTCAGAGTTTTAGAGGGATGACATCTCGAACTTGACCTTCCTCTAGGAATGTGTGAAGCCATGTTTACTGATGCGAATGTCGGCTCTTCTTCCTGTAAGAGAAAAGAGTAGTTCAACCGGTCAAAAATTGACCATTTTGCCTTAGAACAGCAGTAGTTAACTACAATTTTATGACTATTACAATAATGCTCCCTAGGGGGTATAATAGACATATTAGAAGATCCCCTGTCTTTGCGCTTCTGGATTAAGAAATCACGCAAATCGGGGGAATTAACAGAAGAAGAAGAAGGCTTATTCTGTCTTTTTACATCAGTTGGGGTATGGAGATTGGGAATTATAACTCTCTTCCTGCCATAAGAATACAGTAGTTCAGCCATGTGAGTAGCATAAGATCCATTATCCGTCTGAGGAGCGTATGTTCCCGTGAACTAGGTCTTCTTTACACGGACGGGCTTATCTTGGCGTACTCTGGAGTTTTGCATAGGTTGGCGTAACACGGGGGAAGTCCTCAAACGTCCTCCAGCATCACGCATAATCTGAAGAGTGGGCTACTTCTTCTCTTGATGGCGTACAAGCTTAGAGGTTGGGAGATCCGCCACTTATTTTTCCTTGATGTGATCCAAGGGTCCATCTGCCTCCTTATAGGTGGGAGATATATTTTTACGCGCAGGGCGCATTTGAAATTTCTGAATTGGCGCCAAGGCATTGTCAGAAATTTTGTCTGCCACGTCACAGATGGGAGACGGATTTTTGCGCACAAGGCGCGTTGTAGACTTCTGGATTGGCACTGAGGCATTGCCAGAAGCTTTTTCTACCACATCACAGATGGAAGATGGATTTTTACGCACAAGGCATACAGGTTGCGATGTCACAACCTTGTTGGTCGGAGAGAGAGAGCCTGGAGGAAGGGTAGAGGATGTCCGGGGCATCCATACTTTACGCAACTTCCTGTTGTCCTGGACATAGAGGGAATGAGAGCCACCCCCTGTGCGAAGCATGTCTTCATAAGCAGATTGGTCGAATTGGATGACCAGAGTCTTCTTCGTTGATCCGACGGATGCAGCATCGTGTTGAGCAATGGCTTTCTCATCAGATGAGAAAGTAGTCCCCAGCAGAGTCGCCATCTTGTGTTTGATGATAAATAAAAGAAATTAAAACTAGGTTTATACGGAACCCTTTCTTTGTTTATAAACAAGAAAAAGAAGTACAATTAATCCTATACGAGGATGTTAAGTACGAAAAATGATTCTGGGGAAATATTACTATAGGAGTCTGATCTGCGGTCGATCACTTTGTCCCTTGGACCACACGATAACGAAGAAGTGCTGTAGAAGAAGAAAAAGAAGCTTCAAAGACTGCAGGAGGGATTGAACTCTCGTTGTCAAGTTGTCAATCAACACTCTCTGTATGTGCTCTCTCTCTGATCTCTCTGGTCTTTTTGATCTTTTTGATCTTGACCTCCTCTCGACTGATCTTGACCTTCCCCTCTGATCTTGCTAATCTCTTTTTGACCTCTGTCCCCTGTGGCCGAAAATCTCTATTTATAGAGCTCGGTCACAGTAACTGACTAGTCGGCGCAAAAACCAAACAGGGGAGAGAGTTGTACCTTTTACGCGGCGGTTATAATAACTGCTACCCATGTCTGAATGATCTCTTGAATCTGCGTGTGACGCGTATCCCATTATGAGATAATGCATATAATCGTTCATCAAATATCATGGCATGCAAGCCACATAAGTAACTGCCTCTCACGTAGAGATGGTTGGCATAAAAGCCAAATAACTGTCTCGTTGGCGTAACAGCCAAATAGTTATCTTGTTGGCGTAAAAGCCAAGTAGCTGTCCTGTTGGCATAAAATCCAAGTAGCTGTCTTGTTGGTGTAAAAGCCAAGTAGCTGTCTTATTGGCGTAAAAGCCAAGTAGCTGTCTTATTGGTGTAAAAACTAAGTTCTGTGTAAAGCTTGATGCTGCTTGGATAGGTAACCAACGTAAAGATAGCCAATTATCTTTCCTTGACTGAGGTCTTGAGCGTATTCTGGGCCCAATAGCTTTATCACGTACCTTTGCAAATATAGCCTAAGTTGGCGTATTTCGAGAAGATAGCATACGGCGTGCTCCTATAGTTAAAAACAGCCAGATTGGCATATTTCAAGGAGATAGCATACGGCGTGCTCCTATAGTTGAAAATAGCCGAATTGGCGTAAAATGCCAGGATAGTGACGTGAGCGTATTAGCTCTAATTTTAGCTCCTCCGGTCATTAAAAGTAGAACCAAATCTCATGCATTAAATGCAGAGATCTGCCCCCATCTCGCGCATTAACTGCAGAGATGTGCCTCAAGTTCTGTACAAAGAACAGCTTTTGACGTAGCGTCTGATTTTGTCTCATCTTAAGCTTAAAAACTCATCTCTGCCTGTGTAGAATAGGCAGCGTATTCCTTGAATGCATAAAAAATATCTTATATCAAGGATTATGTCACTAAACGACAGCCTGGGTCTCTGTACAGAATTATCGTTACAACCATCCTCTCGATCGTCGTGCAGTACTCTTTGTCAGGAGTCAGGTTCACTGCTTAGTCTGACAGGTTCATTCGAGGAATACGAAGAGTTCCTCGTACAACTGCACGCTGCATTAAAAGCAGACATATTTTATGTCGGAGTGGCGATGCAGCAACCTTTTTATGCCAAAGCAGTTTAGAAGTACTGCTTTACGCGGGTTGTTCTGGAGCTCTGTTTTACGCTGAACAACGTTGAAGCTCTGTTGTACGCCAATGGCTCTGAAGTCATATTTTATGCCACACAGTGCTGGAGTTCTATTTTACGCGGGCTTCCTGCATGTTGGGGGTTTTACGCGTATAATACCCCAACTTATTTTTTATGCTTTTACATGGGGTGAGCTATTATACATGTAGAGTTGGGTATAATCATATAATCTACTAATATCTTCCCGTCCCCAGCTAGCACGATGGATTCCAATCATGACTCCTCGTGACTGGTCTCGATGATGCTAACCCGTGTATCCATAGTGTCAGAATCATGTATGCTATACAACTAGAATCATAGAGATGATCAACATAATGAAAACTGTCAGAGAATGTACTCGCTTGTGGTCCTGCACTGGCAATACCAATATCCTGTTTTTGAAGTTTTGTCTGAACAATCCAACAGTCCTATATACATAATATGATAATAATATAGCATTAGTCGTTACACTAGCACACACACAACATAATTATACTAAACTAAGAGACTACATTAGGGTGATACTGGTCAACTAGCAGGGTCAAGGGTGTGTCTAATACACGGGTGTCATGTCCTCAAATATTGTGCATAACAAGACAGTCAACTCACTAACACATATCTAAAGATCTAAATCCCATGTAACACCAACACATGTCTAAGCCAGTACATTGGTGTACACAAGGCAGTCAATTCACTAATACTCAGGTCATATAGTCTTATGTAATTACGGGATACCCACAATTAACACTTATGGCCATACACATATATAATATCATCATACATAGTACTAAAAATCAATTTTCCATGAAATTTATATATGTATATCTATATATATCAAACTAATTATTATATGCATACGCGCACGCACACGCAACTAGTTATTAGGTTCACCGACACGGGTCTTGCAGTCCTATCAACTAAACTATGACGAAGCAATATGCTAATCTCTAATACTATTCACATACACATAATATGAAAAGAAGGGCAAGCTCAAACCTTGGCGTGAACGACGGTGAGGAGGCTCGTCGTGGAGAGGTCGAGGGAGACTGCTGCGGGTCATCTCTGACGAGGTGGTCGACTGTTGCCGGGTTGGAGATCGACGATGATGATAATGTTGATGATGATGATGGTCGTCGGTGCTTCCGGAGGGATGAGGCTCAGGCTAGGTGATAGGGATGTCGACGACGGTGGTGGTGCAATTCAGTCATCGCCGGAGGAGCCGATATGATAACTGTTCGACGCTGGAGAAAGGAACATAATGATGATGGGATCCATAACACCGACGAAGCCCACGCCTGCAATGTCTCAGCCTTGCCGGTAATATAGGGCGACCATGGATCTCGCGCATCGAGGTCCTAGGTCCGGTCGAGATGTCAATACAACGGAGGTGCCAGAGCATCGGGACAATAGTTCATGCTGTACGTACATGGTGACAGCGTGCACGCAACGGCGCCGATGATGAGGGTCCCGTGAGGAGAGCTCAGCCAGTTTTTATGGCGGCTTGCTAGTTCGATGGGGCGGGGCAACGCAATATGCTTGACTGCACTTGGAAGCAGTCGATCGACCGAAGATCAACACCGCTCCGGTGCACGAGAGTCGACTATGGCGGTTCGCAGCGTGGACTGGCTGACAGCGTGGAATGGCTGTGGTGGCCGCCGCGGTGGGGGCGGTAAGCAGTTCTGCTGCTCGGGCGTGGGTCGACGGGGTTGCTCAGGCGGTCGGGTCAGGCGTGGCCGGGGCTAATGGCCAGGGGTGAGGGATAAAGATGATGAAGTTTCAGGTTTAGGTTTGTTTTGAAGAGGATGGTGATAAAAAAATATGGAGGATGAGTTTTTGTATGAGGGAGGAGAAAATGGTGATGCTAGCCTAGGGATTAGGGCCGGCCATGTGCTCATTGGGATGGGGGATGGCTTTTTGGGAAAGGTGTTCGGATGAGGGATTATAAATAGGAAAATGTGTGCAGTGAGGATGGTGCTTCATTTTGAATGAAGGGCCAAGATTTAACATGAAGGGGAGTGTACAAACAAAAAGGGAAAGAGAGAGTTGGACCGGTCAAAGAGGGAGGGAATTTATTCTTTATTGGATTTGACTAATAGGATGGTGACACCTCATTGCACTTTTGCATAAAAGCCCCCCAAAATTAAAAAATTGCACAAAAAGTGAAAATTTGATTGAATGAGGGAAAACACCATGTTTGGTGTGATGTAGTGGATAAAAAGGGTGTGTGGTGTTTAGTATGAGTCTTGAGAGTGTGAATGGGGGTTTGGCTTGGTATTGGATCTAGTTTTGGGTTAAGTTGGGTCCTTACACCAATTTAATTAAAATTAATGTAAATGGTGTTCTAAAATTAATTAAAAATATATAGGGTTAAAATTAGGTGGAACACAAGTGTCATGGACGTAGAAGACTCATAATAAATATTGTCACAATTTAGGTTGCCCAAAATGGGTCAAAATTGTGTCTCCAATTTCGATTGGAACGTACAAAGATGCAAAGTCGAATTTAATTGGAAAATGAAGCACAAGAGAAGGTATTTATGAGTTACACAAAGGTCAGAATGGAAGACGGACATATTTAGGACAAGGGTGTGAAATTTGTTGGAAGGCAAAAGCTAGTGTAGCACTCCAAATATCAAAGCAACAGTAAGGTACAATAATTAAATAAAATCACAATAATAAAATATAACCTCAATAATTAATCCTAAATAATATGAATTAAATCCATAATCCTATATTTCGGTCAGGGGTTCATCTAGTGTGCTTCTAGGTCTAGTCTACTAACTCATGCATTAATATATATATATATATATATATATATATATATATATCATGCAATTATTTGAAATAAATATACATAATACATATAATAAATAAAAAGACAAAAATACCCCTATTTTAGAATGTGGTAGTGACACACTAAAATACTTGTATTTGAATATGCTAATGCCCTGATTTATTTTATAAATGCTCGTGCTTGAATTAACTTGGTTTGCCTTGGACAGGGAAGGACAAATGGTAAGTTGGTAATTCTCGCCATGTTTCCTCTTATATCGTACGACGCATTGCCACACGAGTTTAAGCTATTCAATCTTTGCCATAAAACTGATCCTAAGGCAACTAGAAAGACAACATAATAGTTGGTGCACGAAACTTATATTATGTGTTTGGATTTGTCGAGCGGGCTAGTAGCCTCCCCACTAGTGCATTCGTGTACTGATAATCCACCAGGTTATTTGCAGAGTATGGAAGAACCTCGTTCGGTGCAAATGTCTCCTTCCTGCGTGCTAAGGCGTGGAGTTCACTCCGGAGCCTTGGAGCGCTAGGTCTGGAACTAAAGCACATATACAAGACATAATATTAGAACATCGCCTGTACCTCATTCTATAAATATAGCCACTTGGCACGCTTCTACTGTTTCGGAGAGAGAGATCTGAGCAAATTATAATCTCGGCCAAGCACCGCCTGTACCACTTATTTATATCAGTAAAGAGTTTGTTTTACTTGAACTTGTGTTATTTAATGCTTTCGATATTGTCGACTGAGTGAACTTGTTACCGATCGCCAATGCGTTCATAATTTTGCTGCACTCGGACAATCTGTACGACTCTGTGGCTTAGAACTCTTACCGCCAGCCAACGAACCACGACCTTGCACGAGCGTGGCTCATGCTCGTGCGGTATCACGCCCAGATGGGTCAAGCGATCGTCCCACGGGAGCGCTAGCACGGTCATTCTCACCAAGCGAGGACGTCCGATTTAGCCTGCGGGAGATCGGGGCGTGACAGGTTGGTATCAGAGCTTGGCTATACGCCTTTGGACTTTATTTTGATTATCTCAGTTTCAAAAGCTCGTTCGTGGGTTATGTGCATGCTCTCTCTCAATGTCCCAAACAGAATATTCCAACAATGAGTCTAAATACTTTCAAAAAGTGCATTTGAATAATGTGATCGCTTGTATAAAATTGTGATGCTATGACCTTTGTGTCGACCTGTGCAAACCCTTGAGATTTTTGCAAGTAGCTAGTCCGATTTTACTATCTCTAAGTTTGGCTGAATGTATATGTTTGAGGGACGCCTTGAACGTGTGCATGATCCAAGACTCAAGGAGATGGAAACTCGAGTGCTAAGACTTCGCTATCGCTGAGTTGGTTGACATGCATATGTTTGAGGGGCACTTCGAATATGTGCACGATCCAGACTCACGATATGCTGATCTCAACGCTAGTGCAAGTGAATATCCAAATAAACAAGTATAATGACTTATATAAGTTTGCCTCAGCCTTAGATCGTTAATCCAGATCAATAGAAACGTACTCCGTATTAAGCAGTATGTCCCGCGCTAAGGTGCAAATGAGACTGACTCAACATACATGCGACACGACGTAAGAACCGAGTAGAAAATTATATTTAATTGGATTTAGTGGTACCGATTGCTAAGCTTGGGATAGATTCCATAATGCGAAAGAATGGATTTCCCTCAGTAAGTCTTGAGGACGAGACTTTTTCTGAGTGGGGTATCATGTAACACCCCGTTCCGCTCAAGTGGACTGCCGATTCAAACAACAAAAGTGCAATATCCCGAACCGCTTTGCTCAAGCGATAATACTCGTTTGAGGCAAAGGATATCCAGACTTGTCCCTACAGGAGTTCGACTTAGGCTTTCAGAGGCTCGCTATCGCTCAACCGAGGTAAATCATCGGTAAGGTGTGTGGCTATGGTGAACTTATCTTTTGTTAGCCAGCACACTTAAAATATAGAACGATACATGCTAGTCGCTAGGTGAATCACCCCATGCATGCTAATAAGAATACAACGCACCTAGCTAAGAGAATAATCCCAACTTGTATTGCTTATGTTAGAACATGGAAATAAAAACATTGCTTATATTCAGACCCTCGTATACTACATTTGCCTTGTGCAACTGGACCCTGCTATGCCTCGATAGAATGATATAAATATGCTATTCTTAGTGCACCATTCACTTGTTTATACTACACGACCCTAGATAATGTCGCTCAGTAAGTTCCCTTACGGTTTCACTACCCGACTTACCTTTGGGCCTGAGTCAATGTGAATAATTATGTTTATACAAATACATGTTTGTCTGCCTGTATATTGCCTCGTTCGATGCTTGTCGCATAAACTATGCCTCAATTATGTAACACTATACATGTCATACATTTATCTAGTTCTCCTCGGAAGACTATCTAATAGTCATTCCGTGCAAGAATGAACCTGCAAGTATCCGGGACCGTTAGGTCACCAAGGCAATCCCCGAACTAGGGGAATGCATCAAGGCAAGTTATTCACTGAACGAGAATCATGTCAAGCAATTCAAGAAATATAGCTCGTGGAGCAATTTTTGCTCAGGGCAAGAATCAGGATTCAAGCATCTCGTGTACTCGTGTTCTCGTATATCTCATAAAATTGGAAGACCAATAATTGCATGCCGCGGATAACTCAAAAATGAGGTATAGTTCCACGGACGGTCACCGGGGCACTGGGACAGATCCGGTTCGGATGGAACTTCGTGTGTGGTCCTCGTGTGCGGGCGAGATGGTTTGTAGCGCCTCTTGTGCTTTCATTGCATTCCATTCTCGTCTTGGACTGGGTCCTTTATGGCTATGACAGCGACACATGTCATATAGATAAGTCATCCTCGCTTAGCGGCTATCCACGTGCGAGTTATTATATCGCATCAAGAGCATCCAAAACATAGTCCCGTACTAAAACACTTGTGTTTGAATATGCTAATGCCCTAATTCATTTTATAAATGCTCGTGCTTGAATTAACTTGGTTTGCCTTGGACAGGGAAGGACAAATGGTAAGTTGGTAAGTCTCTCCGTGTTTCCTCTTATATCGCATGGCGCACTGCCACACGACTTTAGGCTATTCAATCTTTGCCATAAAACTGATCCTAAGGCAACTAGAAAGACAATATAATAGTTGGTGTACAAAACCTATATTACGTGTTTGGATTTGTCGAGCGGGCGAGTAGCCTCCCCACCAGTGCATTCGTGTACTGATAATCCACCAGGTTGTTTACAGGGTGCGGGAGAACCTCGTTCGGTGCAAATACGTCCTTCGTGCGTGCTAAGGCATGGAGTTCACTCCGGAGCCTTGGAGCGCTGTATTCGAAACTGAAGCACATATATAAGACATAATATTGGAACATCGCCTGAACATCGCTTGTACCTCATTCCACAAATGTAGCCACTTGGTATGCTTATACTGTTTCGGAGAGAAAGATCTGAGCGAATTATAATCTTAGCCAAGTGCCGCCTGTACCACTTGTTTATATCAATAAAGAGTTTGTTTTACTTCAACTTATGTTATTCAATGCTTCCGCTATTGTCGACTCAGTGAACTTGTTACCGATCGCCAATGCGTTCCTAATTCTGCTACACTCAGACAATTTGTGTGACTATATGGCTTAGAACTCTTACCGCCAGCCAACGAACCATGGCCTTGCACGAACGCGGCTCACGCTTATGCGATATCATGCCCAGATGGGTCAAGCGATCGTCCCGTGGGAGCTATGGCACGGTCATTCTCGCCAAGCAGGGACGGCCGATTTAGCCTGCGGGAGATCGGGGATACCTTGGCTTTGAACTAATGCTAAGTGGATACCTTGACTTTGAACCAAATATGGTATCACACCACCTACACACCCATCTTGATATACAAACTCAATACCTTGAGTATAAACCAATACCTTGACATTATCTTGATATCACAAGGTAGTACAATATCTAACATTAAATAACTAACCAACATACCTTACTATACACTAGCATGCATTTAAACTTATAACAATACTATACTAAACTAACATACCAACATACCCCTTCGGATATTCAATACCCATACCCAAGATACCTCAACTCTCATTACCTTGGTGTCACAAGGTAATCTAGAAATAATACTAACCAATGCTAACTAGTGCTTATATATATATATATATATATATATATATATATATATATATATATATATATATATATATATATATATATATATATATATATATATATATATATATATACTTAACTCACTAAAAATATAACTAACTATCATATAAACTAACTATCATATAAACTAACTTAGCTTATTAACTAGCATAACTTAACTTATCTACAACTTAATTTTTAAGCACTCAAACTACTGCTGCTTATTGTTACTACTTCTGCTTATCGCTGCTGCTGCTTATTTCTTTTGCTACTTTTGCTTATCGCTGCTTCTGCTGCTGCTACAGCTTTCTGCTTCTGCTTACTGCAGCTGCAGCTTACTGCCTCTGCTTGTAGTTGCTGCAGCTTACTGCTTCTGCTTGCTGCTTCTACTGCTGCTTATCACTGTTGCTACTTCTGCAGCTTCTCATTGCTGCTGCTGCTTGCTTTTGCTTATCCGGCTGCTTCTCGGCCTGCTGATTGCTCTCCCTAGATCACATGCACACATCTATACACACATACACTCATATATATATATATATATATATATATATATATATATATATATATATATATATATATATATATATATATATATCGCTGCTGCTACTTCTGCAGCTTCTCACTGGTGCTGCTTGCTTCTGCTTATCCAGCTGCTTCTCGGCCTGCTTATTGCTCTCCCTAGCTCACATGTACACATCTATACACACATACACACACTCTCTCTCTCTCTCTCACACACACACACACACACACACATATATATATATGTGTGTGTGTGTGTGTGTGTGTGTGTGTGTGTGTGTTACCACATACCCACACTAATAATGCACATGAACTTCCTATTCTCCAAATGACTACCAACACATCACAATAAAATATAGAACACACACACACACACACACACACACACACACACACACACACACACACACACACACATAGATACATACATACATATATATATATATATATATATATATATATATATATATCATATAACAATTATAATTACAATACTCTAATAGCTATAACCAAGGTAAATTGAATTATAAAGCAAAGTATCAAATACGCGGAGTGTACCGTACCCGTATCACACTCAATCTATGATACGCTTGCGATATGACTCCCCCACACCACCAAACATATACCGAAGGATATAAGCAAGTCTAAAATCACAATTAGAAGCAACACAAAGTGTTAGCTACTCATCTACGTGCCCGAGTCAAAATGTGATATGCTCAAACCCCCGTGTCGAAAGAAAACCCCTAAATCAACCCGTATCGCCAAATTATTGGGATACGGCCTACACGTATCCAATTGTGGATATGACACTAGTCACACACAACCAAACACATGTTAATTTGGTCTAATTGACCTATTGACAAACACAAGATGTGTCAATCTCAAAATTTCCCTAAAATTAACACAAAATATCATATAACTTTCTCCATAAGCCTCCTATGAACCTAATTCTAATTCCTATGGGTAGCCTTAGTACATAGGAGGGTTGTTAATGATTAAATTACTGATTTAGAGTCTAATTAGAGAGAAAAAACTGAATTGTACCTATTGGGAGATAGATTTCCAATAAAAATCCTAAATTAAGTGTCAAGAGCCTACAACTTATAGATCCTTGCTCGTCCTTGTAAATCATTACTTCCTCATTGTAGATCCTTGCTTCCTCCTTGTTCTAATAGCCCCCAATGATGAGTATTGAAGGAATTAAGAAGAAATTTGGGTAGAAATTGGTATATGGGTGAAGGAATTTGGAAGAGGGAAATTCTAGATCTAGATTTAGAATAAAAAATAAAGAGAGAGTCTCTCTCTCCTCCCTCTACTAGGCCGGCCACTAACCCCTCCTCCAAGCTACTATAAAATGTCCATAATACCCCTTAGGGCTTGTCAAAAAGGAATTAATTAAGAGAAAAGGTTCTAGTCTAATTGGTTTAACTAATTAATTTATCCTCCTAATGAATGGGCTTACTATTGGGCTCAATTCTAACTAGAATTAAATGTTGGTCCAAGGATTTAATCTAACTAGTTCGGTCCACTAACACAAGTTCAAAATCAAATCTAGAATCTAACAATAAATAAATAATATAATAAATAAAATATACAATATACAGAATATTTAATTAATTATGAAATGACAAAAATATCGTTTTCTAGAAAATATAGTAGTAACAAGTCTACCCCCCTTAAAATAATTTGGTCCTCAAAATTCAAAGATGAAACTACCCCCAAAATAGAATAGAATCAGGAAAGAACATACCTCAAGGCACAAACAAATATGGGTAACGCTCTTTCATTTTATCCTTCCTCTCCCAGGTAGACTCACCCGAAGAGTGATGCCTCCATGCGACGCATACCAGGGGAATGGTCTGGTTCCTCAGCACCTTCTCTCTCTAATCCAGAATCTCAACTGGCTGCTCTGGATAGCTAAGAGTATGGCCCACCTCTATCTTCGAGTGATCCAACACGTGACTAGGATCCACTACGTACTGTCTCAACTACGGCACGTGAAACACGTTGTGCACTCCCTCCAATGCAGGTGCTAAGTCTAGTCTGTAAGCAACTGCACCGACCCACTCGAGAATATTGAAAGGTCCAATAAATTGTGGACTAAACTTCCTGCCTCAACCGAAATGAATCGTGCCTCGTGTCAAAGAAATCCTCAGAAACACCAAACTACCAACCTAGAACTAAACACAACCTTAAGAACTTAATCTATACCAAAAAACCAATATCAAGCACAAAACAAAAATCTAAAATTATACCTCAAACTCCAAAGGTCTCCGGTAGCTATTGGCCCAATGCCGCTGTCTGTCCTGCGCCACTCGAAGTCTGTCTCTGATCAGCTTAACCTTCTCCGTTGCATCGACAACCATCTCTGGCCCTAGCAAAGCTCTCTCTCCAACATCATCCCATGACAAGGGAGTACGACATCTCCGACCGTACAGAGCCTCAAATGGTGACATCTCTATACAAGCCTGGTAGCTGTTGTTGTAAGCAAACTCTACCAAATGGATATGGTCCTCCCAAGATCCACCAAAATCTAGTACACAGGTGCGTAATATATCCTTGAGAGCCTGAATGGTCCTCTCTGAGTGCCCATCTGTCTGGGGATGATATGCAGTACTGAACTTGAGCTGGGAGCCCAAACTCGCCTACAAAATCCTCCAGAAATGAGAAGTAAAACGACTATCCTGATCTGAGACTATGCTAGCGGGAACCCCATGTATCCTAACGATCTGCCTCACATACATCTCTGCCAGCTTCTCCGTAGACAAACCCACCTTAAAAGGCAAAAAGTGGGCCAGCTTGGTCAACCTGTCAACGATGACCCAAATTGCATCTTTTTTCCAGGAGATCGTGGAAGTTCGGACACAAAATCTATAGTAATATGCTCCCACTTACACTCTACACTGGGTAATGGCTGAAGTAATCCACCTGGCCTCTACCTCTTGGCTTTCACCTGCTGGCATACTAAGAATCTGGATATAAACTGTGCCACTTCCCTCTTCATGCCAGACCACCACACACTCTCTCGCATATTCCGATACATCTTGTTAGAACCTGGATGCATGTAATACTGAGAGCGATGCACTTTCTATAATACCTTCTCATACAGCTCCCCACTAGGCACACATAATCTAACACCATGTCGCAAAGAACTATCCTCATCAATGGTTAAATTATCCTCCAATCCTGTTTTTACCTGAGTTCTGATTCTCCTCAGAGATACATCCTCATACTGGGCTGCCTTGATCCTGTCCATCAACTCTGAGTGTATCTGCAACCCCCATATCTGCATGGCAAAACCAGGAACTATTATCTCAATGCCCAAGCTATCCAAATCCTCCAACAAATATCGATCCTGCGTCAACAACATAGCTATCGGATACCTACTTAAGGCATCAGAAACTACATTGGCTTTCCCAGGATGATACTGTAAAGATATATCAAAATCCTATATTAGTTCCAGCCACCGACGCTGCCTCATGTTCAACTCCTTCTGAATGAAAACGTACTTCAAGCTCTTGTGGTCTGTGAAGATCTCTACACGCTCTCCGCACATATAGTATTTCCACAACTTTAAGGCAAACATGACTGCTGCCAACTCTAAATCGTGGGTAGGATAGTTCTTCTCATGAGGACACAATTGCCTGGATGCATAGGCAATCACTTTTTCATTCTACTGAAGAACACAACCCAGCCCTTTCCTCGATGCATCACTATAAAGAAACCTCCAGACCTTAATGGTGTAATGCCCCGTTCCCCCTATTCGGGGAGCACGGCCAAGAAACACTTAAGACCGTCCGAACGGGACAGATTGAATCAAGATCCTTTCCTCGTTATGGATTGGTTTCTTCGGAATCAGATCCCATATTTAATGGATCGTGCCTCAAGGATGTACTCGACGGCAGAGTCGAGAGGGGCCTTTCCGTTGCGTTGGTTTCTTGCCTGTTTTTGTGCCGCTTGGTTGCTTTCTTGTTGGTTTTATGACTTGTATTTTCTTGAACGGTTTCAATAGATTTTATTGCTTTCGTTCTTAGGATTTTGTATTTCGTATCGAACCTCGAAGACCGAAGCAGGGGATATTGATCATCTGTTGGTGCGTGCAGGTGATCGGGTAGACGACTCTTGTGTGGAGTCTTAAAGCTCTTTATTTTCTCTCCTACTTCTGTCACTACCACGTTTCGGAAACAGGGATATTTTTGACTTTTTACAATATTTAATATTATGGTAGTTACAATTAATAAATTGCATGATAGTATATTTGATTTTAAATAAATGTGTGTTGTGTGATTTAAATATAATATTATATACAGTGTTCATTTATTGTTAGCTAGTAGACTTGACCTAGAAGCCCAGTAGACGAACACCTGTTGGAATTATAGAATTCCGAATTTTATTATTTTATCTAGAATTTAATTCTTAGAGTTTGTATTAATTACCGTATTTTATTTAATATTATTGCGCATTGCCTTTGCTTCGATAATTGGAGCACTACCCTATCTTTTGTCTCCCAACAAAATTTCACAATCTTTCCCTAGACATGCCCGCCTTCCATTCTGCTATTTTTGCAACTCATAATTTTGCTCCCTGTGCATTATTTTTGGCCGCACAAAAATCATCGCGGACGTTATTTAATAAATCCCCATTTTTGTATCATTGTGCGTTCCAATTTAAATTGGAGACAATCTTGACATATTTTTCATGCGACCCAAATTAGGATAATATTCTGTCCTGAGTCTTCTTCATTATTGGTATTGATGACCTGACCTGATTTTGGCCCCATGTACTCCTAATTAATTCTTGAACACAACTTGCATTTTATTCTAATTAAATTGAGGATACTATTTAAACCAATTCTAAAATCCCAAATTAATTCCAGTGCCCTGTTATTTGAGCCCGTACCAAACTTACAGCGCCCCCTGACCCTACAAAACACCGGACCCCGAATCGCTCGCCAAATTTTCGTCATTTCATGTGTTTGTGCAATTTTCTGAATTTAAGGGGCTAAGTTGCAATTATTCAATTGTAGGTGTCATCACCCCATTGTCCAAGACCTAATGGAAAGATTATTTACTTGTGGACCAAATTGTATTTTTCCCCACATGAATTATTTTCCCATGTCCAATCTGGACCACTCATTCAATGAGTGCATCCTCACCCTCCATCAAAATCCCCTCATCCTATTTAATGTCTTGTACCCTCAAACCCTAATCCCTAGACTACCTAGGAAATACCACCCTCCACAAGCCTCCATCCCCTCTCCTACGTAGGTAACTTCTTTTCTCCTTCTTCTTTTCTTCTTCTCTTTTCCTTCTTCTTCTTATTCTTCTTCTTCTCCTTCTTCTTCTTCTTTTACTTTTTGAATTTAAATTCAAATAGTTAGGAAGAGAGGGGGGGGGGGAAACCTTACTGTGCAATCCCGACCATCCCCCTGTGCACCGGCGAGCATCCCGACCATCCCCCTGTGCTCCGGCGTGGTCGGCCAACTGCCTTTCGCTACTCCGGCGACCGAGCCCTTCCCGCTGCCGACTTCACTCCATCACCATTCACTCCCACCACCATCTCCATCTACATTCGGTCCGGCCAGCACCGCACTCCGGCGGCCCCTTCTGAACTCCGGCCCGAGCCCTCCGCACTCCGACGCCGGCGGAGCCTGCTGCATCTCCCCATTCTCCCACTGTTCCTCCTCCTATCCCTCCATCTCCACCGGCCGCTGCTTCCAACATCCCCACCACCACCGGCATCGGCAACCCGAACTCCTCCATCTTCTCCTCCATCTTCCCATTCCCTCCGGCCTCCTACTCCACTCCGGCGCTGGCTGCCCCCCATCTCTCAGGCGGCCATCAGTTCGGCCAACCCCCTTGATCCCATCTCCTCCTTCGCCTCTACTCTCCTCTCTCCATTGGCTGCAACTCCGGCAATCACTGCAGCCGGCTCCCGAGCCCATCTTCCTCTGCACCGGCGGGCCTCTGCAACTCCGGCGATCTTTCCGGCCAGCCGACCACAGTAAACTCCTCCCCTTTCCTTCTTTATATATATATATATATATATATATATATATATATATGTATGTATGTATATATTTATCTAATGTAATGTATATATGATTGTATATATAATTAATCAATGTGTAAGTATATGAGTAGAGTATTATTTTAATTAATGTCTAATACATGTATATGTACAGTATTTATTTAATGTTTAATATATGTATAAGTATATAAATGTATTATTGAAATTCTATTGTATATATTATTTAATGTGTAAACATGTATATATATGTATATTGGTATATATTTTTGTGTATGTGGATATTATTATACATGTAAATAGTATAATTATTATTTGGTATACAAATATATATGTGTATATATATTTTGTATGGGTATATGTTTAATAAAACGTATTCTGGTATAAATGAATAAATATGTAAATATATAATTTGGTAATTTATATATATATATATGTGTACATAAATATATATGTATATAATAAGATTTGGTATATATTCAAATAACCGTATTTTAGTACGTATATATAGTATATAAAATTAATTTGGTATTAGTATATATATAAAAGTGTATCTTGGTATATGTAAAAACATATATATGTATGTATTTTGGTATAATTATATATTGGTAAAATATATATTAAATCAATATTTTTGGTATAAATATGTGTACCTATAGATATATATATGTATAAACATATTTTTGGTATATATGTACTATATACATATTGGTATATGTATACTCTAGTATGCGTGTAATGATGTATACATACATGTATTCAGGTATATAGTATATAAATTTTATTTGGTATATGATATATATATATATAGATATGACAAATCTATATTTCACTAGTACATATATATGTATACAGGTATATTCTAAATTATAGTTATGAATAAATGTGTTATGTATATTTATTTATGTATATCCTACTAGATGACCCTAGTTGACTAGTGCCCTGCCTGGCATAGCCCTGAGGCCAGTATTTTTCTTCTGTGTGTTAGGGTAGCATCTGATACAAGTGTTATAATTGTGATATGTTTATAGGACTGTTGATCCCAGGGGATACTCTGGAACAGGACATCAATAAATACCAGCTAAGGACCCAAGGCAAGTACATTCTCTGATAATTTCCAATTCTTGATAATTTCTATAAGTTTAACAATCATGAAATGTTACATCTGAATCCTTGACACTGTGCTACACGGACTAGTATAGCTTGGATCTGCAGTCATGAGATGTTACCTTGATTATCGTACTGACATTGTACACGACATGTATATTAGACATCGTACATGATAGACTTGACTTGCTCGTGTATCGTGACGTGTCATGGTTGGATCCACAGTACTAGTTGGGGGCGGGGAAGTAGTTAGTAAGAAATGTGATCATAACCTCTTATTGTAGTATAGAAAATTATAAGTGTTAATCATGCTCTTCACCCATGATTAGCCAGGCCCTGTAGCTATCGTACATGTTCCCAAGCCGATCATATTTTAAAACTACTATTTCAAACACTTAGAATGGATTACAGTTCCCTATTTCAAATTATATACTACATCACCCGTATATGATACCATACTTGTTCTTTTCATTTTCATACATGCACAGACTGTATCATATTGCCTATTGCTTGTCTCTTTACATTGCCTGTCTCTCTTTAATTGCCATTGTATTATTTTACTGTCTTCTCAGTAGCTAGTATGACATGTTTATTGTATTATAGACCTTATCAATTTAATAGAACTGTTATTTGAGATTTGTACTTTGCTCCTTCCTGACTGAAAACATTTTTTCCAGACTATGCCTTAGAGGACCGCTGTCCGACACTTTAAGGACCATATGGTGAGTAGCTGCAGACTTGGTAGTCTAGTTGTGATTCCGGGAGGTCTAGCCGGAAACTACTATTTTTAGTTAGTTCTTTAAGTAGATTATTTGGTACCGGATTTGTCTCCGGCATTTTGATGAAACTTGGATATTGTTGAGTTAGTATATTTTACTTTTTGGGACTTGTGTTGTATTTAATTTCTATTCGTTATCTTATCGTGCTGTAATCCTGTGATTGAGTATGTATTCATTTTATTGTGTCATCCGTGCCTCCTTATGGAGATTGGATGCTTGTGTGACGTTAGCTAGATAGTATCAAGACCCTGACAGCGTTCTACCGTCGATGCTGCGGCGTAGGCTGGACGTACCCACGTACTCATGCCCCTAAACCGGGTGCGGGTCGTGACACGTTTTTAGTGGTGGCCCATGCAGGTCAGACTTCGCGAGTTGTGCGATGTCGTAGTAGTGTGGCACCCTTGTTATACTACTATGTACCTGCGATAGGATCTAGGACATAGGATACTAGGACGAGAGCGAATACTCAATCACAATTCCTTGAGAGATTCCTGGGATGACCCCTGAGAATCTTGTTAAAATTCCAATTTAAATCATTCCCTTGTTCCGTCCATTCTCACTTATTGATGTTGAATTTAATTATTGTTAATTAGGTATTAAGTTAGGATTTTGGTTTCATAGAGGGGTTTGATATTCGTATCAAGATAAAATTTGCAAACTAATTTATGGTATTACTTGATGACACGTCGATGAGGACAGTGAGAAAGATAACACTAGGGCTACTGGACTACTAGATATGGATTTAAATTCTAATTTGAAGATTAAAAACGAATTGCATTTTTGAATTTTGAGGAGTCGAGATATTATTAAAATTTTATTTTTGAGGAATCCAGATTCAATTTGATGAACCTAGACAAGCTATAAGGATTTTTGGAATTGATAAAATTTTCACTTCAGTATTTAGATAATTGGTCTTGAGGAAAGTGTATTCATTTACTTTAAAAATTTATTCGAGGTATTATTTACAGGAATTTCAATTTAGGATAAGATCTTATAGTGGGAAAGATATATTAGCATATAGCAGATGAGATGCATGTGTAAGGATCTGTTGGCTTGAGCATGATAGTGATTTCACTGCAAACTGACTTGGGTTTTTATCTAGGGTTGTATTAGAGAGTGCAGTATTTAGAATAGTGTGTTGCAATTGTTATGCACTTGAGTGATAAGGATAACTAGTATCAGCGATTTCAGTAGGTAAGGAAGCCAGCAGTGGGTATGTTTCAAGTAGAACTGTGGTACTTAGAGGGATAGAGGTATCAGACCATGGATGTATCTTTGACCTGTGCAATCACAACTAGGATTTATTCCAATCTTTTATCTTGAATATTGCTTCTTTAGAACTGTACTGTCCTTCCTTGATGATATCGCATTTTTGCCTAAATTGATTCTTTGGGATCTGTCTTCAGGATGTCGCCGCAGACACGGTCTATGAGAGCGGGAACATCAGCTTTAGAGGGGCCTGCCACCTCTCTACCTGAGGGACAGACATACGTAGTTCCTCCTACATCTTCGATGCACGTAGGTGATCCTCCTCCTCCACTTGTTCAGAAGATTGCCGCAGCTGTGACGGACAACCTTCCTCCTCCATCGACTCCGATTCCTGGAGGTTTGCCCATTGACGGGACGCAAATGTTTACCTTGATCCAAGGCATGGTAGATGCCCAGAGAGTGATGGCAGACGCTCAGCGAGTTCAAGCTGAGGCTCAGAGGGTGCAAGCAGAAGCGCACCAGGCACAAACCGAGCTAATGAGAGAAAATATGGAGAATGCTCATCAAGTAACTCTCCAAGCTTTGGAGAAAGTAGCACAGTACCAGCAGTTTTCTGGCCAGCAGCAGAGATCAGGCACTATAGTGGATTTCAAAAGGATGATGCCTCGAGAGTTCAAAGGCACCGAAGGAATACTCTACGCTGACGACTGGCTGGAGGATATAGAAAGGAGCCTACGATTGACCCAGATTCCGGAGAACTTGCAGATAGAAGCCGCTGGCAGTCAGATGTTCGATATCGCCCTCACGTGGTATCGCACAAAACCGAGAATTACTGCACAAGGACTTACTTGGGAGACCTTCAAGGAACTCTTCAAGGAGAAGTTCTTTCCCGACGTGGCATTGGGAACCTTGGAAAGTCAGTTTCATGACTTGGTTCAAGGAAACATGTCGGTCGACGAGTACGCTGCAGAATTCTGTAGATTGAGCCATTTTGCATCGTCCATGATTCGAGACCCAGGAGATCGAGCCCGGAAATTTAGAAAGGGACTGACAAGAAAGATTAGGTCACGCACTTCTGGTCGTCGTACCGCTACCTTTGAGGCTATCTTGATGGACGCTCAGATTGCAGAAGAGGATCTGGATCTCAGGCCTAAGAGGAGTCACAATACTTTTGGAGATACGAATGGTAGTACAGGACCAGCCAAGCATCCCCGTATTCAGCACCAACAGCAGTACCCAGTACTATTTCATAGTCAGCAACAACCATGGACATTTTAGCATCCACCGCAGTACCTAGCACCAGTTCCTATCCAACAACATCCATGGGCATATCAGTATCAACAACAGTACCAGGCACCTGTTCGTGTTCAGCAGAATCAGCAACAGCCTCCGAGAGAGACACAGCAGACTTGTTATTTCTGTAAGAAGCCAGGTCACCTTTGGGAGAGCTGTAGAACGAGACTAGGACTTTGTTTGCACTGCGGCGCTGCAGGACATCGAGTAAGGGATTGTCTTCTAGCCCCTTATCTTCCCGGCCAGCGTGCAACTTCAGATTATAGAGATCCAATTAGGCTACCTGTGGAACCGTATATTGCTCAGCACCCACGAAGGGAACCACCCCAGCAGGGCAGGGCATTTGCGATGACGGTCGAGGAGACCGATACTGCAGGTAATGTGTTTGTAGGTTCTGTTCTTTCCTTCCTTCTATTTCTATCTACTTGATTGATTGGTTGATTCCTTAATACAAGTGTATGCATAATTTTCTTGTTATAGTGTAGTTACTAGCACACCCTGATATAGAGACTACAATACCATGACAAGACACCATACATATTCCCTTAGGTTGCATGTTGTATGATTGTAGGAAGTTTTAGACCAGGATTATTAGGGTTTAACCACGACGAAGATTCATAAAGGAGTTATGACTTGACAGGAGAGACAAGATGATTAACAAGATGGTTAAAATTCGAGGATAAAATAAAGGGCCAAGAATTTAATATGGCAGAATTTATGATTTATTAATTCCAGGAAGATTATGACATGATTAAACGGGTTATAAAATTTGGAAATTTTGGGGGATTATCAATATATTTATTTGATTGCAAGTTATGAATTTTAAAATGTTATATTTGGATGTTGCAGTTGGAGAATCCTTAAGTACCGCATTGTTAAGTATTTTGAGGAAGAGGAAATCAAAAAATAAAATTTTGATGGATAAATGTTTAAATTCAAGCTTTTTGGACGAGATTACATCTTATATATGTCCATTGATTAAAATCAAATTTGAAGAGTGGATATTAATTCTGAGTACTGAATTATTAACTCAAAACTTTCAAGGAAATTTTTGATTAAAAAAAAAAAATGGACCTTGATTTTATTCGAGGATTTTTCGGAATGCAACAATTTCAGAAATTTTTGACAAATTGTGAAAGGACATCATGAATTATTACCTGATTTCGTGGATTATGAATTTAAAATTTGAGGAAAATAATAATGTGTATGAATAAACACTACTATGAGGATTTTGAATTTCGAGGACAAAATTCTTTTAAGGTGGGTAGACTTGTCACTAGCACGTTCCGGAAACAGGGATATTTTTGACTTTTTACAATATTTAATATTATGGTAGTTACAATTAATAAATTGCATGATAGTATATTTAATTTTAAATAAATGTGTGTTGTGTGATTTAAATATAATATTATATACAGTGTTCGTTTATTGTTAGCTAGTAGACTTGACCTAGAAGCCCAGTAGACGAACACCTGTTGGAATTATAGAATTCCAAATTTTATTATTTTATCTAGAATTTAATTCTTAGAGTTTGTATTAATTACCGTATTTTATTTAATATTATTGCGCATTGCCTTTGCTTCGATAATTGGAGCACTACCCTATCTTTTGTCTCCCAACAAAATTTCACAATCTTGCCCTAGACATGCCCGCCTTCCATTCTGCTATTTTTACAACTCATAATTTTGCTCCCTGTGCATTATTTCTGGCCGCACAAAAATCGTCGCGGACGTTATTTAATAAATCCCCATTTTTGTATCGTTGTGCGTTCCAATTTAAATTGGAGACAATCTTGACCTATTTTTCGTGCGACCCAAATTAGGGTAATATTCTGTCCTGAGTCTTCTTCATTATTGGTATTGATGACCTGACCTGATTTTGGCCCCATGTACTCCTAATTAATTCTTGAACACAACTTGCATTTTATTCTAATTAAATTGAGGATACTATTTAAACCAATTCTAAAATCCCAAATTAATTCCAGTGCCCTGTTATTTGAGCCCGTACCGAACTTACAGCGCCCCCTGACCCTACAAAACACCGGACCCCGAATCGCCCGCCAAATTTTCGTCATTTCATGTGTTTGTGCAATTTTCTGAATTTAAGGGGCTAAGTTGCAATTATTCAATTGTAGGTGTCATCACCCCATTGTCCAAGACCTAATGGAAAGATTATTTACTTGTGGACCAAATTGCATTTTTCCCCACATGAATTATTTTTCCATGTCCAATCTGGACCACTCATTCAATGAGTGCATCCTCACCCTCCATCAAAATCCCCTCATCCTATTTAATGTCTTGTACCCTCAAACCCTAATCCCTAGACTACCTAGGAAACACCACCCCCCACAAGCCTCCATCCCCTCTCCTACGTAGGTAACTTCTTTTCTCCTTCTTCTTTTCTTCTTCTCTTTCCCTTCTTCTTCTTCTTCTTCTTCTTCTTCCTCTTCCTCTTCTTCTTCTCCTTCTCCTTCTTCTTCTTCTTTTACTTTTTGAATTTAAATTCAAATAGTTAGGAAGAGAGGGGGGGGGGGGGGAAACCTTACTGTGCAATCCCGACCATCCCCCTGTGCACCGGCGAGCATCCCGACCATCCCCCTGTGCTCCGGCGTGGTCGGCCAACTGCCTTTCGCTGCTCCGGCGACCGAGCCCTTCCCGTTGCCGACTTCACTCCATCACCATTCACCCCCACCACCATCTCCATCTACATTCGGTCCGGCCAGCACAGCACTCCGGCGGCCCCCTCTGAACTCCGGCCCGAGCCCTCCGCACTCCGGCGCCGGCGGAGCCTGCTGCATCTCCCCATTCTCCCACTGCTCCTCCTCCTATCCCTCCATCTCCACCGGCCGCTGCTTCCAACATCCCCACCACCACCGGCATCGGCAACCCGAACTCCTCCATCTCCTTCTCCATCTTCCCATTCCCTCCGGCCTCCTACTCCACTCCGGCGCTGGCTGCCCCCCATCTCTCAGGCGGCCATCAGTCCGGCCAACCCCCTTGATCCCATCTCCTCCTTCGCCTCTACTCTCCTCTCTCCGTTGGCTGCAACTCCGGCAATCACTGCAGCCGGCTCCCGAGCCCATCTTCCTCTGCACCGGCGGGCCTCTGCAACTCCGGCGATCTTTCCGGCCAGCCGACCACAGTAAACTCCTCCCCTTTCCTTCTTTATATATATATATATATATATATATATATATATATGTATGTATGTATATATATATATCTAATGTAATGTATATATGATTGTATATATAATTAATCAATGTGTAAGTATATGAGTAGAGTATTATTTTAATTAATGTCTAATACATGTATATGTACAGTATTTATTTAATGTTTAATATATGTATAAGTATATAAATGTATTATTGAAATTCTATTATATATATTATTTAATGTGTAGACATGTATATATATGTATATTGGTATATATTTTTGTGTATGTGGATATTATTATACATGTAAATAGTATAATTATTATTTGGTATACAAATATATATGTGTATATATATTTTGTATGGGTATATGTTTAATAAAACGTATTCTGGTATAAATGAATAAATATGTAAATATGTAATTTGGTAATTTATATATATATGTGTACATAAATATATATGTATATAATAAGATTTGGTATATATTCAAATAACCGTATTTTAGTACGTATATATAGTATATAAAATTAATTTGGTATTAGTATATATATAAAAGTGTATCTTGGTATATGTAAAAATATATATATGTATGTATTTTGGTATAATTATATATTGGTAAAATATATATTAAATCAATATTTTTGGTATAAATATGTGTACCTATAGATATATATATGTATAAACATATTTTTGGTATATATGTACTATATACATATTGGTATATGTATACTCTAGTATGCGTGTAATAATGTATACATACATGTATTCAGGTATATAGTATATAAATTTTATTTGGTATATGATATATATATATATAGATATGAAAAATCTATATTTCACTAGTACATATATATGTATACATGTATATTCTAAATTATAGTTATGAATAAATGTGTTATGTATATTTATTTATGTATATCCTACTAGATGACCCTAGTTGACTAGTGCCCTGCCTGGCATAGCCCTGAGGCCAGTATTTTTCTTCTGTGTGTTAGGGTAGCATCTGATACAAGTGTTATAATTGTGATATGTTTATAGGACTGTTGATCCCAAGGGATACTCTGGAACATGACATCAATAAATACCAGCTAAGGACCCAAAGCAAGTACATTCTCTGATAATTTCCAATTCTTGATAATTTCTATAAGTTTAACAATCATGAAATGTTACATCTGAATCCTTGACACTGTGCTACACGGACTAGTATAGCTTGGATCTGCAGTCATGAGATGTTACCTTGATTATCGTACTGACATTGTACACGACATGTATATTAGACATCGTACATGATAGACTTGACTTGCTCGTGTATCGTGACGTGTCATGGTTGGATCCACAGTACTAGTTGGGGGCGGGGAAGTAGTTAGTAAGAAATGTGATCATAACCTCTTATTGTAGTATAGAAAATTATAAGTGTTAATCATGCTCTTCACCCATGATTAGCCAGGCCCTGTAGCTATCGTACATGTTCCCAAGCCGATCACATTTTGAAACTACTATTTCAAACACTTAGAATGGATTACAGTTCCCTATTTCAAATCATATACTACATCACCCGTATATGATACCATACTTGTTCTTTTCATTTTCATACATGCACAGACTGTATCATATTGCCTATTGCTTGTCTCTTTACATTGCCTGTCTCTCTTTAATTGCCATTGCATTATTTTACTGTCTTCTCAGTAGCTAGTATGACATGTTTATTGTATTATAGACCTTATCAATTTAATAGAACTGTTATTTGAGATTTGTACTTTGCTCCTTTCTGACTGAAAATATTTTTTCCAGACTATGCCTTAGAGGACCGCTGTCCGACACTTTAAGGACCATATGGTGAGTAGCTGCAGACTTGGTAGTCTAGTTGTGATTCCGGGAGGTCTAGCCGGAAACTACTATTTTTAGTTAGTTCTTTAAGTAGATTATTTGGTACCGGATTTGTCTCCGGCATTTTGATGAAACTTGGATATTATTGAGTTAGTATATTTTACTTTTTGGGACTTGTGTTGTATTTAATTTTTGTTCGTTATCTTATCGTGCTGTAATCCTGTGATTGAGTATGTATTCATTTTATTGTGTCATCCGTGCCTCCTTATGGAGATTGGATGCTTGTGTGACGTTAGCTAGATAGTATCAAGACCCTGACAGCGTTCTACCGCCGATGCTGCGGCGTAGGCTGGACGTACCCACGTACTCATGCCCCTAAACTGGGTGCGGGTCGTGACACATTTTTAGTGGTGGCCCATGCAGGTCAGACTTTGCGAGTTGTGCGATGTCGTAATAGTGTGGCACCCTTGTTATACTACTACGTACCTGCGATAGGATCTAGGACATAGGATACTAGGACGAGAGCGAATACTCAATCACAATTCCTTGAGAGATTCCTGGGATGACCCCTGAGAATCTTGTTAAAATTCTAATTTAAATCATTCCCTTGTTCCGTCCATTCTCACTTATTGATGTTGAATTTAATTATTGTTAATTAGGTATTAAGTTAGGATTTTGGTTTCATAGAGGGGTTTGATATTCGTATCAAGATAAAATTTGTAGACTAATTTATGGTATTACTTGATGACACGTAGATGAGGACAGTGAGAAAGATAACACTAGGGCTATTGGACTACTAGATATGGATTTAAATTCTAATTTGAAGATTAAAAACGAATTGCATTTTTGAATTTTGAGGAGTCAAGATATTATTAAAATTTTATTTTTGAGGAATCCAGATTCAATTTGATGAACCTAGACAAGCTATAAGGATTTTTGGAATTGATAAAATTTTCACTTCAGTATTTAGATAATTGGTCTTGAGGAAAGTGTATTCATTTACTTTAAAAATTTATTCGAGGTATTATTTACAAGAATTTCAATTTAGGATAAGATCTTATAGTGGGAAAGATATATTAGCATATAGCAGATGAGATGCATGTGTAAGGATCTGTTGGCTTGAGCATGATAGTGATTTCACTGCAAACTGACTTGGGTTTTCATCTAGGGTTGTATTAGAGAGTGCAGTATTTAGAATAGTGTGTTGCAATTGTTATGCACTTGAGTGATAAGGATAACTAGTATCAGCGATTTCAGTAGGTAAGGAAGCCAGCAGTGGGTATGTTTCAAGTAGAACTGTGGTACTTAGAGGGACAGAGGTATCAGACCATGGATGTATCTTTGACCTGTGCAATCACAACTAGGATTTATTCCAATCTTTTATCTTGAATGTTGCTTCTTTAGAACTGTACTGTCCTTCCTTGATGATATCGCATTTTTGCCTAAATTGATTCTTTGGGATCTGTCTTCAGGATGTCGCCGCAGACACGGTCTATGAGAGCGGGAACATCAGCTTTAGAGGGGCCTGCCACCTCTCTACCTGAGGGACAGACAGCCGTAGTTCCTCCTACATCTCCGATGCACGTAGGTGATCCTCCTCCTCCACTTGTTCAGAAGATTGCCGCAGCTGTGACGGACAACCTTCCTCCTCCATCGACTCCGATTCCTGGAGGTTTGCCCATTGACGGGACGCAGATGTTTACCTTGATCCAAGGCATGGTAGATGCCCAGAGAGTGACGGCAGACGCTCAGCGAGTTCAAGCTGAGGCTCAGAGGGTGCAAGCAGAAGCGCACCAGGCACAAACTGAGCTGATGAGAGAAAATATGGAGAATGCTCATCAAGTAACTCTCCAAGCTTTGGAGAAAGTAGCACAGTACCAGCAGTTTTCTGGCCAGCAGCAGAGATCAGGCACTATAGTGGATTTCAAAAGGATGATGCCTCGAGAGTTCAAAGGCACCGAAGGAATACTCTACGCTGACGACTGGCTGGAGGATATAGAAAGGAGCCTGCGATTGACCCAGATTCCGGAGAACTTGCAGATAGAAGCCGCTGGCAGTTAGATGTTCGATATCGCCCTCACGTGGTATCGCACGAAACCGAGAATTACTGCACAAGGACTTACTTGGGAGACCTTCAAGGAACTCTTCAAGGAGAAGTTCTTTCCCGACGTGGCATTGGAAACCTTGGAAAGTCAGTTTCATGACTTGGTTCAAGGAAACATGTCGGTCGACGAGTACGCTGCAGAATTCTGTAGATTGAGCCATTTTGCATCGTCCATGATTCGAGACCCAGGAGATCGAGCCCAGAAATTTAGAAAGGGACTGACAAGAAAGATTAGGTCACGCACTTCTGGTCGTCGTACCGCTACCTTTGAGGCTATCTTGATGGACGCTCAGATTGCAGAAGAGGATCTGGATCTCAGGCCTAAGAGGAGTCACAATACTTTTGGAGATACGAATGGTAGTACAGGACCAGCCAAGCATCCCCGTATTCAGCACCAACAGCAGTACCCAGTACTATTTCATAGTCAGCAACAACCATGGATATTTTAGCATCCACCGCAGTACCTAGCACCAGTTCCTATCCAACAATATCCATGGGCATATCAGTATCAACAACAGTACCAGGCACCTGTCCGTGTTCAGCAGAATCAGCAACAGCCTCCGAGAAAGACACAGCAGACTTGTCATTTCTGTAAGAAGCCAGGTCACCTTTGGGAGAGCTGTAGAACGAGACTAGGACTTTGTTTGCACTGCGGCGCTGCAGGACATCGAGTAAGGGATTGTCTTCTAGCCCCTTATCTTCCCGGCCAGCGTGCAACTTCAGATTATAGAGATCCAATTAGGCTACCTGTGGAACCGTATATTGCTCAGCACCCGCGAAGGGAACCACCCCAGCAGGGCAGGGCATTTGCGATGACGGTCGAGGAGACCGATACTGCAGGTAATGTGTTTGTAGGTTCTGTTCTTTCCTTCCTTCTATTTCTATCTACTTGATTGATTGGTTGATTCCTTAATACAAGTGTATGCATGATTTTCTTGTTATAGTGTAGTTAGTAGCACACCCTGATATAGAGACTACAATACCATGACAAGACATCATACATATTCCCTTAGGTTGCATGTTGTATAATTGTAGGAAGTTTTAGACCAGGATTATTAGGGTTTAACCACGACGAAGATTCATAAAGGAGTTATGACTTGACAGGAGAGACAAGATGATTAACAAGATGGTTAAAATTCGAGGATAAAATAAAGGGCCAAGAATTTAACATGGCAGAATTTATTATTTATTAATTCCAGGAAGATTATGACATGATTAAACGGGTTATAAAATTTGGAAATTTTGGGGGATTATCAATATATTTATTTGATTGCAAGTTATGAATTTTAAAATATTATATTTGGATGTTGCAGTTGGAGAATCCTTAAGTACCGCATTGTTAAGTATTTTGAGGAAGAGGAAATCGAAAAATAAAATTTTGATGGATAAATGTTTAAATTCAAGCTTTTTGGACGAGATTACATCTTATATATGTCCATTGATTAAAATCAAATTTGAAGAGTGGATATTAATTCTGAGTACTGAATTATTAACTCAAAACTTTCAAGGAAATTTTTGATAAAAAAAAAAAAAAATGGACCTTGATTTTATTCGAGGATTTTTCGGAATGCAACAATTTCAGAAATTTTTGACAAATTGTGAAAGGACATCATGAATTATTACCTGATTTCGTGGATTATGAATTTAAAATTTGAGGAAAATAATAATGTGTATGAATAAATACTACTATGAGGATTTTGAATTTCGAGGACGAAATTCTTTTAAGGTGGGTAGACTTGTCACTACCACGTTCCGGAAACAGGGATATTTTTGACTTTTTACAATATTTTTGACTTGTAGATCCTTACTCATCCTTGTAGATCATTACTTCCTCCTTGTAGATCCTTGCTTCCTCATTGTTCTAATAGCCCCTAATGATGAGTAGGGAAGAAATTAAGAAGAAATTTGGGTAGGATTTGGTGTAGGGATGAAGTAATTTGGAAAAGAAAAATTCTAGATCTAGATTTGGAATAAAAAATAAAGAGAGAGAGAGAGTCTCTCTCCTTCCTCTACTAAGCCGACCACTAACCCCTCCTCCAAGCTATTGTAAAATTTCTATAATACCCCTTGGGGCTTGTCATGAAGGAATTAATTAAGGAGGGAAGGTTCTAGTCTAATTCGTTTAACTAATTAATTCATCCTCCTAATGAATGACTTACTATTAGGCTCAATTCTATCTAGAATTTAATGTTGGTCCATGGATCTAATCTAACTAGTTAGGTCTACTAACATAAGTCTAAAATCAAATCTAACATCTAACAATAAATAAATAATACAATACCTAAATATACAACATGCACAATATTTAATTAATTATGAAATGACCAAAATACTCTTTCCTAGAAAATATGGTAGTAATAAATATGGACGATTCACGCTTGATCGCTAGGCGATCACCTCTTGCATGCTAATAAAGAATACAATTCACATAACTAAGAGGATAATCCCATCTTGTATTCCTTGTGTTAGAACATGGAAATAAAACTTAGCTTATAGTTGGACCCTTGAATGTTACCTTAGCTTCGTGCAAATAGACTCTGCTAATACTTCGAGTAGATTATTATATACTCTTCATAGTACTCTGCTTCACATGTTTACACTGCTCATCTTATAGATTATGCTGCTCGATATGTCCATGTATGGTTTTATTACTCGCACTACCCCTTAGACCCGTGCTAATGTAAAGGCTTATGTTCTAAAGTAGACTATATCGCACATTTCCTTATGCTTATGTTTCATATAATGCAATGCTTGCCTGCTTACATGCTAACTAGTACCCGTTTGTCTCATTTTAATGCTTGTCACATAATTTTATGCAACAATCAGGTAACACGATCTGAGTCTTGCATTCATCTACTTCGCCGAAAGACTATCTAATAGTCGTTTCGTGCAAGTATGAACCTGAAAGTATACGGGATTGTTAGGTCGCCAAGGCAGTTTCCGAACAAGGGGACTTAATCATGACAAGTTAAACAATATTCGTCCTGTACTAAATTTGACGGCTCGGGAAGTTGATATGTTTGTGAACAACCTTGAACTTGAACCTAAATTTGACACGAACATGTACCTGACAAGAGACCTAAGACTAGATACTTGCATGGTCATAGACAACTCGTGCACGATGTATAATCATGGATTCCTCGGACGATCACCGGGATACCGGGATCTTACCGGCCTAGGAGGAATTTTTGGTGTATTGCGTGCCAAATACGGTTATTGTATGTGAAATCATTTTTGGTACAGGGCAATACACGGGATTCGGGTCTTGATAGGGCATACTACCTTGGACTAGCCGTCTACCCTTCTGATAATCATTTGTGAGTGGGCAGAATGGCGTGGAATGCCTCCTTGTTCCTTGCATTGTACCCTATTTTGTCCCGAGCGAAGGTGGCGTGTAGCGACTCTTACCTCATGCATCTAACTGCCCAGAGACTATAACTATGCACCATTTATGGCTATGCTAGTAGCTCATGTCATATAGATTAAGTCATCATCGCTTAGTGAAAATTCGCGTGCGAGTAATTGCATCAAACTAGTAATTTGAGCACCTGAGCAATTTATTGCAACGCATCTGTATATAACACACTTGAGTAATCCGTGTAAATCGTACACCCAAATCAGAAACTCGCTCGTAACACTTATGTTTGCTCATGTAATTCCTTGGATTTTATTATATATATTCGTGTTTGGTTTAACTTGATTTTATCTTTAGACAGGGAATGACAGATGGTAAGTTGGTAAGTTTTACCGTATTTTTCTTATATCGTACGGTGCACTGTCACACGAGTTAGGCTTTACATTATGCCATAAAACTGATCCTAAGGAAAGACTAGAAAGACAACTTAATAGATGGTGCAAAGAACCTATATAACGTGTTTGGATTTATCGAGCGAGCGAGAAGCCTTCCCACCAGTGCATGCATGTACTGATAACCTACCAGATTGCTTGCAGGGTGCGGAAGAACCTCGTTCAGTAGGGAACCCATTCGTGCATGCTAAGGTGTGGAGTTAGCTCTGAAGCCTTAGAGCATTATGTCCGGAGGTGAACACATATACAGGATATAATGTTGGAACATCGCCTATGTATTATTTTATGTTATAAGCCACTTGACACACTTTTATGGTTTTGAGAGAGAGGGCTTGAGCAACTTGTAATCTCGACCTAGCACCGCTTGTAATATTGATTCAATATCAATAAAGGAAATTTTTACTTCCATACTTGTGTTATTCAATGCTTCGTCTATGACGACTCTGTGAAATTGTTACCAATCGCATATTCGTTTCTTCTCCGCTTCATTAGGACTATCTGTGCGACTCTGTGGCTTAGTTATTTTAACGCCTATTCAGATCATGGCCTTGCACGGGCGCAGTTTATCCTCGTGTGGCATCACGTCCTGATGGGAATGGTCGTTTCGCAGAAGCGCTAGTATGATGATTCACACCTAGCGGGAATGGTCAATCCCGCGGGAGATCGGAGCGTGACATATTGGTATCAGTGCACGGCTTTATGTCCTTGGACTTTATATTAGTTCTCTCAATTTGGAAAGCTCGTTCATGGGTTATGTGCATACGCTCTCTCTCGTTGTCCTGTCAGAATGTTCCGTATAATGAGTCTAAATATTTTCAAAAAATGCATGTGAATGATATAATTGCTTAAACTGGATAGTTATGCAAAGTCCTTTGTGCCAACCAGTGTTAGACTTTGTAGGAATATACTCATTGTCATGCCCCGATCTTCCACGGGCTAATCGGCCGTCCCCGCTAGGCAAGAATCACCGCGCCAGCGCTCCTACGGGATGATCGCTTGACCCATCTGGGCGTGATGTCACACGAGGTCCAAACAGGCGGTAAGAGGTCTAAGCCACAGAGTCACACAGATTGTTTTAGTGTAGTAGAATTTTAAACGCATAGGAGGTTGGTAACAAGTTCACAGAGTCGTCAATAGCAGAAACATTGAATAACACAAGTATATAAGTAAAGCAAACTCTTTATTGATATTGAACAAGTGTTACAGGTGATGCTAGGCCGAGATTACAAGTCGCTCAAGTCTCTCTCTCTGAAACAATAAAAGCGTGCCAAATGGCTTCATTTATGGAATGATGTGTAGGAAATGTTCCAACATTATATCTTATATATGTGCTTCAGTTTTGGACGCAACGCTCCAAGGCTTTAGAGTGAACTCTACGCCTTAGCATGCACGAAGGAGGCATCCACACCGAACGAGGTTCTTCCGTACCCTACAAGCAATCTAGTAGGTTATCAGTACATGAATGCACTGGTGGGAGGCTACTCGCCGGCTTGATAAATCCAAACGCGTTCAATAGGTTTCGTGCACCATCTATTTAGTTGTCTTTCTAATCATGCCTTAGGATCAGTTTCATGGCAATGATGAACAGCCTAACTCGTGTGGCAGTGCACCGTGCGATATAAAAGGTAACATGGCGAGACTTACCAACTTACCATTTGTCCTTCCCTGTCCAAGGCAAACCAAGTTAATTCAAGCATGAGCATATATTGAATTTAGGGGCAATAGCATATGCAAACGCAAGTATTGTGAGCGAGAATATATTTTGAGTGCACTAGTTACTCGGATTATTAGGTGTTGCAGAAGATGTTCTAGTGCTCCATATGTACAAGTGTGTTATACCATGATCATTCAGGTATTTTAGGTATTCTCGATGTGATGCAATGACTCGCATACAGATTGCCGCTAAGCGATGATGACTTATCTATATGAACATGAGTCACTGGCATAGCCATAAAGGATGAGTTATAGTCGACGATAAGGATGGAATGCAACAAAGATTCATGAGTGGCTACAGACCATCCTATCCAGATTTATGAGACTAAACGTTAGTTCCATCTGGATCGGATCGGCCCCAGTGCCCCGGAGACCGTCCATGAAATAAGATTCGAAGATAATCTTTTTCAAGTTATCCGCGACACGCAGTCTTGGGTCTTCCAATTTTACACAACTTGACATGATAATCCATGATTCTTGTTCTGAACCGAGTATTTGCTCAATGAGCTGTGATTCTTGATTTGCTTGACATGGTTCTCATTCAGATGTAAACTTGATATGATTATCATTCAGATATAAACTTGACATAATTCTCGCTCAGTGTTCAACTTGCCTTCATGCATTCCCCTGGTGCGGGGACTGCCTTAGCGACCTAACGGTCCCGGATACTTGCAGGTTCATTTTGTACAGAAGTGCTATTTGATAGTCTTCTAGTTAACTCGAATGCATGTACGATACGGATAGCGTTTAATTGATTATAATTATTTTGTATGGCAAACATTGAGGCGAGGCAACGAGTACAAGTTAACATATAAGCAGGCAAGTATTGCATTCATATAAAATATAAGCATTTACGTTTGCTCGAGCCTGAGGGTAAGCCGAGGAGTGAAACCGTAAAGAGACTTACCGAGCAACATAATCTAGGTAGTGCAGTGTAGCAAGTAAACAATGCACTACTAGTATACATATATTATTCTACTCGAGGCATAACGGGGTCTAGTTGCACAAGGCAAAGGTAGCATGCGAGGGTCTGTATATAAAAAAAGTTTTATTTTCATGTTCTAACACAAGCAATACAAGTTGGGATTATTCTCTTAGCTAGGTGCATTGTATTCTTATTAGCATGCAGGGGGTGATTCACCTAGCGACTAGCATGAAACGTCTATAATTTAAGTAAGCTGGCTAAGCAAAGACAAGTTCATCGTAGCCGCCCACCTTAGCGATGATTCACCTTGATCGAGCGATACTCCGAGCGAACCTCTGAAAGCCTAAGCCGAAACTCCTAAAAGGCAAAGTCTAGAAATTTTTTTACCTCAAACGAGTATTCTTGCTAAGTAAAGCGGGTCGGGATGTTGCACTTTTGCCGTTTGAATAGGCAATCCGCTTGAGCCATTTCCTTCCAACTCAATTCAAGATTTGTACTACCATTTAGCACGATCTATCCAATACCGACTAGCGTCCATCTGTTCGGGTCAAACATAGCACACGTTACCGTTCCTCGTCTAACTCTAAGTCTTGCTGCCCTAGTTATATAGCTTGTTCAAGTAATATGATAAAGTTGGTCATACTAGTTCATTCACTCGGTACAGGATAGTATGACTAATTACTAGGTCAGCTCACAAGATTATAGGTACAAGTTCCAGCACACGATTCATCATGCAAATTTGTCATTCGTCCCAATTCCTAGGGTCAAACCATTGTTCATTTGTATGGGGTATTCTACCCAAACTCGTTTCACTCAGATTTCTAAACATCAAGCACGGATCATCTTACACATAATAATACGTTCGTTTATATGGAGTTTGAGTCTGTTTAGTAAAACCCACGATATATCCGAGATACAGGACAAGCCTAGTGATTTGCATAGTCTATTTTCTCAAGTATATTTGATAGAATCTATATCCATTCCAAGTCTAGACCACCAAGCCAAGATTCAATTCTAAACCTTAGATTAAAATTCCAAGTTGTCCAACCTGATTTATGTATCCGTTCACAAAACCATCAAGCATAATTTATTCCAGGTTCTAGGCTAACATATACATGAAACATTTCTGATTCACTTACATTTCCAATTTTGTCTTATCGTATCGAATCAAAAGTCAAGACGATCTATTAGTTGTCACGCTCCGGTCTCATGCAAGTTCGATCACCCTCATTGGACATGAGATTACCACATCAACGCTCCCGCTGGATAATCGTCCTAATCCAGGAGTGACGCATGTACGAGCATAGAGTTACGCTCGCACAAGACAAGAACGTTTAAATATTATGGTTTTCTTCGGCATGATTGAGACACCTTATCATTTCACTTTACTCCATCCAAGTTATATATATCCATCGAGTCATGTCCGTTTATGCAGTAATTTTAATTCGTCTAACAAAATCATCCAACTTCAATATTATCGTTCGGTAAATCCATAGTCTACTTTTGGCATTCCTAAAGAAACTAAGTTTCAAATATTCAAGCCCAAGTTTATGTCATCTTTGATACGTTCTATTCTTTGAGTTTGTTTGGAATAATCACTGAATATGTTTTCGTGAGTTCGATCATCCCCGCCGTACGTGAATCACCACGTCGGCGCTCCCGTAGGATAATTGTTCTCATTGGGACTGATTTCGTATATTATCGTTCCGAACTTGATTTTAAGATCGTTCTTCCAAACTCCAAGTCAAACCCGTTATTGCTTATCTCTTTCATCGAAACACAATATTCATTTTCGGGCTAACTTCTATTCGAGCGATATTATATTCAAGTTTAATCCGTTTGCTTCAATCCGAAATTGCTCTCACGATACTCCAAGTTTTTCAACAAGTTTCCTTAACCAAGATATTGATTTCCATTTCCGTGAATCATAATTTGATATAAGCCTTATCATTTTTCAAGATATTCTCAAATCGTTCAATCGTTCAATCCGACTTCGCACAAGACCTATAAATCCATTTGGATATTTCTAAATGATCCATACACCACTCGGAATCGAGTCACCCAATTAAATCCATATTCGATCAGTATCTTTTGACACAAAATATCGTTCGACCTATTTTCCAAAATCTAAGCACGATTCTCTATCTTCGCCTAAGCGATAAATCTGATAATATTTCTATCGGTTGTCCTTCTAAGTCTGACTTATCTTATTCCTGAACGATATCCCATCTCGTTGCAACTAGCTTGCACCAAAGGGTCTTGGCGCGCGATACTCAACACAACTTAGCCAAAAGACTGTGTGCATAACTAACCGTTCGGGCAATATTTGATTTCGCATAATAACCAGTTGGGTAATTGCGTATAAGTATTTGGGTCTGTATATAACTTGCAAATTTTGAGCACGAGTCTAATCCCAAAATTCTAGCACAGGTCAGCACAAAGGCCTTAGCATCATAATTTTGTACAAGTAATCACATTATTTACATACACTTTTTGAAAGTATTTAGACTTATTGTTTGGAATATCCCAATGGGACATTAAGAGAGAGCGTGCATATAACCCATGAACGAGCTTTTGAAACTGAGAAAATCCAAACAAAATCTAAAGACGTAAAGCCATGCTCTGATACCAATCTGTCATGCCCCGATCTCCCATAGGATAATCGGCCATCCCCGCTAGGCGAGAATCACCGTGCCAATGCTCCCGCGGGATGATCGCTTGACCCATCTAGTCATTATGCCGTACGAGCATGAGCCGTGCCCGTGCAAGGCCGTGGTCCGAACATGCGGTAAGAGGTCTAAGACACAGAGTCACACAGATTGTCCGAGTGCAGCAGAATTTTAAACGCATAGGCAATTGGTAACAAGTTTACAGAGTCGTCAATAGCGGAAGCATTGAATAAAATAAGTATAGAAGTAAAGAAAACTCTTTATAGATATTGAACAAGTGTTACAGGCGATGCTAGGCCGAGATTATAAGTCGCTTAAGCCTCTCTCTCTGAAACAGTAAAAGCATGCCAAGTGGCTATATTTATGGAATGATGTATATACAATATTCCAATATTATGTCATGTATATGTGCTTCAGTTCTGGACGCAACGCTCGAAGGCTCCAGAGTGAACTCTACGACTTAACCCGCACGAAGGAGGCATCTGTACTGAACGAGGTTCTTCCGTACCCTACAAGTAATCTGGTGGGTTATCAGTATATAAATGCACTGGTGGGGATGCTACTCGCCCGCTCGATAATTCCAAACATGTTCAATAGGTTTTGTGCACCATCTATTTAGTTATCTTTCCAATCTTGCCTTAGGATCAGTTTCATGGAAATAATGAATAGCCTAACTCCTGTGGTAGTGTGCCATACGATATAAGAGGTAACACAGCGAGACTTACCAACTTACCGTTTGTTCTTCCCTGTCCAAGGTAAACCAAGTTAATTCAAGCACGAGCATATATTGAATTTAGGGGCAATAACATATGCAAACACAAGCATTGTGAGCAAAATTATGTTTCAGGTGCACGAGTTACTCGAATTATCAGGTATTACAGAAGATGTTCTTATGCTCCATATATATAAGTAAGTTATACCATGATCATTCAGGTGTTTCAGGTATTCTTGATACGATGCAATGACTCGTATGCAGATTACCGCTAAGCGAGGATGGCTTATCTATATGAACATTAGTCGCTGGCATAGCCATAAATGACGAGTTATAGTCGATGACGAAGATAGGATGCAACAAAGATTCATGAGTGGCTACAGACTACCCCGTCCAGATTCATGAGACTAAACGTTAGTTCCATCAGGATCGGATCAGCCCCAGTGCCCTGGAGACCGTACAAGAAATGAGATTCGAAGATCACCTTTTTCAAGTTGTCCGCGATACGCAGTCTTGGGTCTTCCAGTTTTATACAACTTGATATGGTAATCCATGATTCTTGTTCTGAACCGAGCATTTGCTCCACGAGCTATGATTCTTGATTTGTTTGACATAATTCTCATTCAGATATAAACTTGATATGATTATCATTCAGATATAAACTTGACATAATTCTTGCTCAGTGTGCAACTTGCCTTGATGCATTTCCCTGGTGCGGGGACTGCCTTGGCGACCTAATGGTCCCAGATACTTGCAGGTTCATTTTGCATAGAAGAGCTATTTGATAGTCTTCTGGTTAACTCGAATGCATGCACGATACAGATAGCGTTTACTTGATTGTGTCATTATTTCGTGTGATAAACATTGAGGCGAGGCAACAAGTACAAGTTAACATATAAGCAGGCAAGCATTGCATTCATATAAAATATAAGCATTTATGTTTGCTCGGGCCCTAGGATAAGCCGAGGAGTGAAACCGTAAAGGGACTTACCGAGCGACATAATCTAGGTCGTGCAGTGTAGCAAGTGAACAGTGCACTACTATTATACATATATCGTTCTACTCAAGGCATAGCGGGGTCTAGTTGCACAAGGCAAAGGTAGCATGTGAGGGTTTATATATAAGCAAAGTTTTATTTTCATGTTCTAATATAAACAATACAAGTTGGGATTATTCCCTAAGCTAGGTGCGTTGTATTCTTATTAGCATGCAGGGGGTGATTCACCTAGCGACTAGCATAAAATATCTATATTTTAAGTGTGCTGGCTAAGCAAAGACAAGTTCATCATAGCCACCCACCTTAGCGATGATTCACCTTGGTTGAGCAATACTCCGAGTGAGCCTCTGAAAGCCTAAGCCATAACTCCTGAAGGGCCAAGTCTGCAAATCCTTTTACCTCAAACGGGTATTCTCGCTGAGCAAAGTGGGTCAGGACGTTGCACGTTTGCCGTTTGAATCGACAATCCACTTGAGCGGAATGGGTTGTTACACTCGTGATAGAATTTGCAAGTTATGTACAAACTAGAATACCTATACATGATTACCAAGATGGTTAGTGTGCGAGATAGGATATCGTTCAGATGATTAGCTACGCATAAAGCCTTTTAGCTAAGTTGTGTTGAGTATCGCATGCCAAGACCCTTTGGTACGAGCAAGTTTACGAGTGAGATTGTGATATCGTTTAGATAAGGATAAGTCAGACTTAGAATAGAACCAATAAAAATGTTATCATATTATCGCTATGGCGAATATAGAAGATCATGCTTGGATTTTGAGAAATAGTTTGGACGATATTTCATGTCGACAGATACAAATCAAATATGGTTTACTTCGATGACTATCAATAGAGGTATATACGAGACTAAGATTTATCGAGGTGACGCTTAGGTATCGCGCATGAGTTCTAAGGAACATATTGAATATGCGAGTGAGTGATATAAAGTCGATTGAGAATTTATTTAGATGACTCGATTCCTGAGTTGTGTATGGATTATTATGGAAAGTGTTCGAGCAAATTCAGAGGTCTCTTGCGATAGTTGGGTCGAACGATTGAGAATATGTTGAACAAGTGTTAAGGCTTATATCGAATAGGGATTCAAGGTAATGGAATCAACATCTTGGTCGAGAAAAACTTGGTAAATCGTACGAGCAATTTTAAATTAAATCAAACGAATTAAAACTTGAGTTTGAGATAGAATAATCGAGGATGCAATCAGAGTTAGCGTGATGGAAGATAGTAGGATGGAAAATTTGAACTTGAGTAGGATATCGCTCGATAGAATTTAGCTTGAGTATGGATATTGTGGTTTCAAATTAATATACTTGATATGGTATTGATAGTTGGAAGATAACACGGATTGATACAAGTAAAAAGAATGTTGTGGTTCGATGATTAAGGTACGCGATAACAAATTTGATCTTGAATTTGGAAGAACGATCTTGAATCTAGTTCGAAAGATAACACTCGATATTAGGCCCGGCTAAGAATAATTATTTTGTGGGAGCGCTAGCATGGTAATTTTACGTCCAGTGGGGAGGATCAAACTCGCAAAAATATGTCTGATGATTATTCAGACGAACTAGATAAAATAGAACGTCAAGAAGTGGATAAACTTTGGCTTGAGAATTTGAACTTAGTTGTTTGAAAAATGCTAGAAGTAGACTACGGATTGATCAAACGGTAACATTGAAGTTGGACGATTTGGCTAGACAAATCATGATCATGGCATGAACAAACATGACTTGGGGATATATATATATATATATATATATATATATATATATATATATATATATATAACTTGGATGAAATAAAGTATAGCGATAAGATGTTTTGATTATTTCGAAGATAACCATAACTTTTGACGTTCTTGTCTTGTGTGAGCGTAACTTCTTGCTCGCACATGCGTCACGTCCGGATTAAGATGATTATCCTACAGAAGTGTTGGCGTAGTGATGTCACATCTAGCGGGGATGATCGAACTTGCGGAGACTGGAGCATGATAATTGAAGGATCATCTTGACTTGTGGTTCAACACGATAAGACAAGTTTGAGAATACAAGTAAATCAGAAGTATTTCATGGATGAGTTAGTCTAGAATATGAAGTAAGACATACTTGATAGTTTCATGAACGAATGCATGAATTATGTTGGATGACTTATAGTTATGATTGAGATCAAAGATTTAGAATTGAATCATGACTTGGTGGGTTAGACTTAGAAATGGACAGGTGGATCCTATCATGTATTTGAGAAGATTGACTATACAAATCGCTAGGTTTGGCGTATGGCATGGATATATCATGGATTCGGTTGAACGAACATATTTTAGGAATAACCTTATTGAAATGGACTCGAACCCTGTACAAACGAACTTATTGATATGAGTAAGAAGATCTGATCTCGATGTTTAGAAATCTGAGTGAAACACGCTTGGGTAGAATACCCCGTACAAATGAATAATAGTTTGACCTTAGGAATTGGGGCGAGCATCGTGCGACAAATTTGCACGATGAGTCGTGAGCATGAACAATACATATGACCTTGTGAGCTAACCTCGTAATTAGGCAGACGACCCTATGTCGAGTGAAAGAACTCGTGTGACCAACTTTAGAATATTGCTTGAGCAAGCCGTAGAACTAGGGCAACACGACATAGAGTTAGGCTTAAAATGGTAAGTGTGTGCTAGAAGTTGATGTTTAACATGATATGACATAAACGCTAGTCAGTTGATCAGATAGATCATGCTTGATGGTAGTACAATACTTGGTTTGAGTAAAATTTAGAAATGACTTGGATTTTTTATTGACCCCGTTGGAGGTATCATTGTGATTCATAAGACGGAAACCCTTAAGACCTCCGTAAGACTTTTCTGAGTAACTCGTCCGACTCCGCTGTAAACACCCTAAATTTTTCAGATTTTTAAATCAATTTTTGGATTTAAAAAGCATTTTTCAAGAATTTACATAGGACCTGTGATGAGTTTGTAAATTTTTAATTTCCAATAAATAACATTAAAATAAAATAAAAATATGATTTTATGGTGTAAAATAGAAAACCGGACTTAGGATAATTTTCTGGGATTTTATTGGGCATCAGACCTATTTTTAAAAGCCTAAAAACTATTTTTCTAAATTATTTATTAATTAAATGTTTTTATTATTAATTACTATTATTTTTTTTTATTTTATTCTGGTTTAGGGGCCCGGCCCGGCCCAGTGGGCCGAGCCCATTAGTGACCCAGCCTCAAACCCCTAGCGGGTCGGGCGGGTCCGCTCACCCGGAGCCCGCCGCCCGACCCGCTCCATCACCCGCCCCTGTCACCCTCTCCCACGTTCGACCCCACGGAATCCGCCGTGTTCTCCGGCGACGTGGCCGGAGAACCTCCCCACGATGCCACCCCCCCCGGATCCCTCGGCCACGATGCCCCGGCCAGCCCTCCCACAGCCCCCTATATATATCCTCCTCCTCCGCCCTCTTCCTCCCCCAAACTCGAACCCTAACCCTAACTACCCCGATCTCCGGCGAGCCCCTCCGACGACTGAGACCCCCACGCCACCTCCCTCTCAGCCGTCCTCCTCCCCACCGTGACCTCCAGCGCCCCTTCCCCTTCCTCTTCCTCCTCCCCCAGGCGGAGCCGACCCCGGCCTCCAGGAACCCTCCCCGCTGCTCGAGCTGCCGGCCGACCCACTCGGCGCTGCCCAGCCCCTCCGTCAGAGCCGCGGCCACCGCCCCGAGTCTCCTCGATCGTCGGCCAGTCCCCCAGAGCCCCGGACACGTGGACACAGCCCTGAACCCTATCCCTAGCCGAGGACACGTGTCCAGGACACGATTCGGACACAGAAAACCCCGGTTCCTCGGGTCCCCTTCAAGTACTCGTATCTTGCAACTCGGATCTCCGTTTTTGATTCTGTAAATTTCTACGCGAAGCCTGTATGACCCTCTCGGTGCCCGAACAAACCGCTCGGGGCAACGCGTCCTGTGGTGATCGCACACCGCGATCCAAAAACAGGAAAAAATAGACCCTGTTTCACCTCGGAACTGAGTACGCCCCACCAAACGGGATGACTTGGTCGTGTGAGGTCTTCACAGATACGTGCACCTCGTCGATACGGATGTGTAGGATTTCGAGGAAGCTGATTCGGGTGTGCGTGCACACCGAAATCGATGCGTATCCGTAGACATCGCTCCGTATCTGCCTTTTCTACAATTCACACTAACTTCGTGCACACATGTCGGATCGAGACGAAACTTGTGCCATCGGACTCGTAGCGATACGCTGGTCCTGTGGGTCAAGTTTGGTCCGATTCTGAGAACGTTGACAAAATCGCGTGTCGTGGGCCCCATAGGCCCCGCTCGACGGGCGATTTTGTGATCGGCTCATTGGAAGTTAAATCTAAAAGTTCTGTTGGGTTTGTATCAGCGTTTCTGACCTGTTGACACTAAGTTTGGTGAATTTGGAGATCGTTGACCCTGACACATTTTTCGGTGCAAAGCGGGCCCACCGGTGGACCCCGTTTTGGGCCAAAATTGCCGTTTTTGCCCTTGTCTCCAAATTAGACCCAAGGACAGGCGTTCCTAGCTGTTTGACACCTTTTGAGCGTGATGATACTGTTTATTTCAGCTTTCGGAGACATCTCTGGAAATTTCCGAAACCAGGACCTAAGTGGAATCCAAACCTCTGGCAAGTGCACCTTGCCAAACTTGCAGTCATTATTTTCTTATTTTCTGTAAAAATACTCTGCTGGATTTCTTGTGCAAATTCATATAAACTATTTTAAACTGCTTAACCTAGGGAACGTATGACGTACCTAGTGCCCGATCATAGTCGGGTACTGACACCGTGCGCGGTGTTGGGTTCGTCATTTAGAGATGGATTTACGATCCCCTTACTTTGTACTTGACCTATCAAGTACCCTACAACCCAGGACACTTGACACTATCATGGACAGAATCTTCCTGAGTTATTCGTGGGGATTCTGAATAGGATACCGGACTTGACAGAGTTATTTATTTATAGACAGTATGACTTGTTGCATTAGTTATAGTCCCGCTAACATGGACATGAGACGTTATGGTCATGGCTTGCGTGATTACATTGGGTGGGGAGAGACACACAGGCTACAGGCTGTTCTATATATATATATCTACTATTATTGTGAGGTTGTAGACTCTCCAGCAGAGCTAGACCCTTTACGTGTTATTACTGCTACCGGCTCCCCGACACAGAGCTTGTAGCGGTCTCAGCCTGAGTACTAGTGTTGCTCTTATTTGCATATCACATAGATGGTTACTTAGTTTACCCTGCTGTTTCATTATTTATTGCACTGCTTATTTATTTTGGCTTGTATTATTTGTGCCTTGCTATGTCCACTGAGGACCTGGAATGGATTATGTCCCCAGGTTTAGCTGAGGAGCAGTATCCCGAGATATACGGGACAGGAGCTGAAGCTATTGCTGGAGCTGAACCAAACACTGAAGATGAGGTGACTACCGAGGACTTCTCCTGAGTGCTTGTTCCAGTACTCAGTATTTATTTCAGGTTCATATCTTTTGTTCCTGGCCTACAGAGCCAGTTTATTCAGACTTAAGTCAGAATGTTTCTCCGACTGACTTGCTGTGATAATGTTGCTACTTATTTCTATTTGATTATGCAGTTTATTTCTTTATCTTTATGGATGAGATTAGTGTGACTTGTGTAGTAGACCTTACATACAGCTTAAGTACGCCCTGATGGTTCCATTAAATTGGGTTATCCATCGGTGCGTGCTGCTGGCCATTGCCACGTGTCCAGTCCCTCGTCATTTTGGGACTGGGGCGTGACATGGTTTTTGTGGTGGCCCATGCAGGTCGAACTAAATTGTTCGGTTTCAACTTAGGGACCGAACAGGCCTGCAATAAGATAGGTTATAGGATCTCATCCATATATTTAATCATTTTTGAACTCTATGTCGAATTCAATTTAAATTGCTTGAATTGCATCCTGTTTTGATTCCTCTGTGCGTTCTCATTGTTTTCTTTGGATGCAGAGAAATGGATCCCAGACGTGGTGACGAGACCCCCTTGGGTACACCGACTGAAGCAGGGTTTACCTGCGAGGCTGGAACGACGCCCGATACTAGAGGACAATCCTCTCAGAGCAATCAAACTGGCCAGCCAAGTTCCAGGTTCAGGCGTGATGACATCCCGCCTCCTCCCCAGTTCCCTCCAACGATGCCTGTCTTTCCCCCAGGACAGGCAATGGACGGCCAGCAAATATTCCAGATGTTCTACGCCATGATGCAGGCACAACAACAGATTCAACAGGAGACCCAACGCCGAGAGGCCGAGAACCTAAGGAACAGCCTGGTCGCAGCATTGGAGCATGCAAATCCACCAAATAGGCGGTCGACGACGGGATCTATTACGGATTTCCGTCAACTCAAACCCCATACCTTCTCGGGCAAGGAAGGACCAACTGAAGTGCATGAATGGCTTACAAACACACAGCATCAGTTGGAGGCCGCCGAACTACCAAGGGACAAATGGATGACTGCCGTCAGGATGCAACTGACGGACAATGCACATCATTGGTGGTTGTTCGAAGAAAGAAGGCTCGGACATGATCAGGTTACCTGGGAGGAGTTCTCCAGACTCTTCCAGGAGATGTACATCCCTGCTGTGGCTCGGTCAGAACTCCGAGACAGATTCAACCGCCTGATCCAGGGCAACATGACGGTAGAGGAATATAACGTCGAATTCATTCGCCTGAGCCGCTTCGCCCCTTCGCTAATTCCTACCGAAGAGGAGAAGGCGGAGAAGTTCTTTGATGGGCTCAGGTTCGAGCTTCAGAAGTTAATCGGATCGGTCGCGCCCACCTCTTACACCGATGTCCTAGCTGCAGCACGTCGGCTGGAGCGCGTTACTCGGAGGGAATCAAGCCTGAAACGTCCCTTCTCCTCAGCACCGTCCAAGTCATCACCAGGGGAATCAGCTAAACGGCCCCAGAAGAGCCCGCCTCCAAGAGCAGCAACTAAGAACTTGCCTACTTGCCACTACTGCAGCAAGGTAGGACATATTGAAAAGGAATATCGACGCAAGCTGGGACTCTGCCTGGTTTGCGGATCTGGACAACACTTCTCAAAGGACTGTTCGGAACATCGAGAGGGAGTTCCAAATCGACCAGCTCCACCTGCAGCTCTTCCAGCTGGGGGAGCAACATAGATAGGTCCTGGAGGAGCCAGGCCACCTCTACCACCTCAGGCAGCATTGTTCCAACAAGCTCGTCAGCAAAGGGGTCCCGCTCAGGGCCGAGGTCAGGCATATGCACTAGCAGTCACTAAGGAAGCTACTGCAGGCGAAGTGATAGCAGGTACCATATTAGTAGCTTCAATTCCTGTTGTAGCATTATTTGATTCTGGAGCTTCGCATTCATTTATTGCTGCTAGCTTCGTAGCCACACATAGAATAGCTACCGCACCTCTCTCGAAGATGAAGAGATTACTAATGGGAGGTAGAATTATCCCGGTTAGTGATACTTGTAGATCATGTTCGGTAGTAGTCTGTGGCCGAGAGATGCGAGCCCAATTCCTGATCTTTTCTATGCCTGATTACGATGTTGTACTTGGTATGGACTGGTTAAGTCAGTACCATGCGACACTGGATTGCCGACTTGGAAAGGTGATATTTAGACCCCCTAGCCTTCCTGAGTTTGAATTTCTACGAGGAGCTGTAGAACAAGGGGTCCAGCCAACTCTTAGGGTATTGACTGTAGAAGAAGATTCAAGTTACCCAAGAGTCATAACAGAATTTGTGGATGTATTTCCCGACGACCTTCCAGGTTTACCACCTGATCGGGAGATAGAATTCACAATAGACCTAACTCCAGGAGCCGAACCTATTACTTCATCGGTATATCGGCTAGCACCTAAGGAGTTAGTGGAGCTGAAAACACAAGTTGACGACCTTCTGGAGAAGGGATTTATCCGGCCGAGTGTTTTACCATGGGGAGCACCTATACTTTTTGTGCCCAAGAAGGACGGATCTCTACGGCTGTGCATTGATTACAGAGCCCTTAATGCTGTAACTATTAAGAACCGGTACCCATTACCACGCATTGATGATTTGTTTGACCAATTGAGTGGTGCTAAGGTATTCTCAAAGATTGACCTTAGATCCGGTTATCACCAGATTAGGGTGAAGAAGAAAGATATCCCAAAGACGGCCTTCAGAACTAAGTATGGACATTATGAGTTCCTAGTTATGCCATTTGGTTTAACCAACGCACCCGCCATATTTATGAGTTTGATGAACGGGGTATTCCATCAGTACTTGGATAAGTTCGTGGTGGTGTTCATTGATGATATCCTAATCTACTCTAAGAACCACGAAGAGCACGAGGAACACCTTAGAATTGTGCTAGAAACCTTGAGAAGGGAGAAGCTGTATGCCAAACTCAGCAAATGTGAGTTCTGTATGGACAGGGTGCCATTCTTAGGGCATATTATCTCGGGTGAAGGACTGTCTGTGGACCCAGAGAAAGTCACTGCTATAGAAACCTGGCCTACCCCAACCTCTGTTGCGGAAGTGAGAAGTTTTCTTGGACTTGCTGGGTATTACCGGCGGTTCGTAGAAAATTTTTCAAGAATCGCAGAGCCGATGACTAAGCTGACACGGAAGGATCAGGAGTTCATATGGACGGAAGAATGCCAGCATGCCTTTGAAGATTTGAAGAGGCGTCTAACAACAGCACCAGTCTTGACTCTTCCCTCAGGGTCAGGAGGTTTTGTTGTTTACAGTGATGCGTCCGGTAGTGGACTAGGTTGTGTCTTGATGCAACACGGCAAGGTTATCGCCTATGCATCGAGGCAGCTGAAGGTCCACGAGAAGAACTACCCAACGCACGACCTGGAGCTAGCTTCAGTGATTTTTGCATTGAAGATCTGGAGACATTATCTGTATGGAGAAAAGGTCCAGATATTCACTGATCATAAGAGCTTGAAGTATGTTTATACACAGAAGGAGCTCAACATGAGGCAAAGGCGTTGGCTTGAGTTGATGGTGGACTTTGACATCGATCTGCAGTACCACCCGGGGAAAGCAAATGTTGTAGCCGACGCCCTCAGCAGAAAACCCTCGGCTTATTTCTTAACAGAGTAGCCTCAGCTATTACAAGACTTGCAAGATCTTCAGATAGAGGTTGTTCTACCTGGACAAAATGGTTTGCTGGCTAACCTCGAAGTGAAGTCATCGCTAGTGGAGAGAATCAAGAAAGCTTTGCCTAATGATGCCAGATTCCGAAGGCTGAGAGAAAGAACAGAAGCAGGCTTGCAGACGGGACTTCGCATCCACGATGACGGAACATTAAGGTGCGGAAATCGCCTATGTGTTCCAAATGGAGAATTAAGGCAGGAATTGATGACGGAAGCCCATAGCTCCATATACTCTGTTCATCCAGGAGGAACCAAGATGTACCGGGACTTAAGACAATATTACTGGTGGCATGGAATGAAAAGGGAGATTGCCCGCTTTGTGGCAAAATGCTTAGTCTGCCAGCAGGTGAAGGCCGAGCATCAAAGGACTGCAGGTATATTGCAGCCACTTCCCATCCCTGAATGGAAGTGGGAGCATATTACCATGGACTTCATCACTGGATTTCCCAGAAGTCCTAGTGGAAAGGATGCAGTATGGGTCATCATGGATCGGCTCACTAAGTCGGCTCACTTCTTGCCGTTCAGAGTCGGACAATCCACAGAAGTACTAGCCGACATGTATATGCGTCAGATCGTAAAATTACATGGAGTGCCGGTTAGTATCGTATCAGATCGAGACTCGAGATTTACTTCTCACTTTTGGCGAAGCATGCAAGAGAGTCTCGGCACCAGGCTCAAGTTCAGTACTGCCTATCATCCTCAGACAGACGGACAGTCAGAGCGCACAATTCAGATCCTAGAAGATATGCTGCGATCTTGTATACTGGACCTCGGAGGATCTTGGGAAGATCACCTGCATTTAGTGGAGTTCTCCTACAACAACAGCTATCAGGCAAGCATTCAGATGGCACCTTTCGAGGCGTTGTATGGAAGGAAGTGCAGATCTCCAATATGCTGGAGCGACGTTGGCGAACGTCAAATGCTGGGTCCAGAGTTGGTAACGGAGACAGTGGAGAAAGTAAAGCAGATCCAGAACCATCTCCGTGCAGCCCAGGATAGACAGAAGCATTGGGCCGATGCACACAGACGACCCCTGGAGTTCAAGGAAGGAGAGCATGTATTTTTGAGGATCTCGCCCACTAGAGGTACTATCAGATTTGGCAGCAGAGGCAAGTTAAGCCCAAGGTTCATTGGGCCATTTGATATCTTGGAGCGCATTGGTGAGGTGGCTTACCGTCTTGCATTACCTCCATCCTTAGAGGGAGTGCATGACGTATTCCACGTCTCACAATTGAGGAGATATGTGACGGACCCAGGTCATATAGTTGATCATTCTGAGATCTCGGTAGGACCTAGCCTGAGATACGAAGAGCAGCCAGTGGGGATACTCGACACCAGCAAGAAGACACTGCGTGGGCAGACAATCAGGCTGGTTCGAGTAGCTTGGAAACAGCACTCTCCTGGCGAATCGACCTGGGAGCGAGAAGATGTTATGCGGCAGCGTTATCCACACCTATTTGCAGAATCAGGTAGAACCTAAGCATTCTTTAATTCTGTAAATCTTGCCTTTATAGTTTACCCTTCGATTGCGAGGACGCAATCCTCTTAAGGGGGGTAGATTGTAAACACCCTAAATTTTTCAGATTTTTAAATCAATTTTGGGATTTAAAAAGCATTTTTCAAGAATTTACATAGGACCTGTGATGAGTTTATAAATTTTTAATTTCTAATAAATAATATTAAAATGAAATAAAAATATGATTTTATGGTGTAAAATAGAAAATCGGACTTAGGGTAATTTTCTGGGATTTTATTGGGCATCGGACCTATTTTTAAAAGCCTAAAAACTATTTTTCTAAATTATTTATTAATTAAATATTTTTATTATTAATTACTATTATTTTTTTTATTTTATTCTGGTTTAGGGGCCCGGCCCGGACCAGTGGGCCGAGCCCATTAGTGACCCAGCCTCAAACCCCTAGCGGGTCGGGCGGGTCCGCTCACCCGGAGCCCGCCGCCCGACCCGCTCCATCGCCCGCCCCTGTCACCCTCTCCCACGTTCGACCCCGCGGAATCCGGCCGCGTTCTCCGGGGACGTGGCCGGAGAACCTCCCCACGATGCCACCCCCCGGATCCCTCGGCCACGACGCCCCGGCCAGCCCTCCCACAGCCCCCTATATATATCCTCCTCCTCCGCCCTCTTCCTCCCCCAAACTCGAACCCTAACCCTAACTACCCCGATCTCCGGCGAGCCCCTCCGACGACCGAGACCCCCACGCCACCTCCCTCTCAGCCGTCCTCCTCCCCGCCATGACCTCCAGCGCCCCTTCCCCTTCCTTCTCCTCCTCCCCCAGGCGTAGCCGACCCCGGCCTCCAGGAACCCTCCCCGCTGCTCGAGCTGCCGGCCGACCCCCTCGGCGCCGCCCAGCCCCTCCGGCAGAGCCGCGGCCACCGCCCCGAGTTGCCTCGACCGTCGGCCAGTCCCCCAGAGCCCCGGACACGCGGACACAGCCCTGAACCCTAGCCCTAGCCGAGGACACGTGTCCAGGACACGATTCGGACACAGAAAACCCCGGTTCCTCGGGTCCCCTTCAGGTACTCGTATCTTGCAACTCGGATCTCCGTTTTTGATTCTGTAAATTTCTACGCGAAGCCTGTATGACCCTCTCGGTGCCCGGATAAACCGTTCGGGGCAACGCGTCCTGTGATGATCGTACACCGCGATCCAAAAATAGGAAAAAATAGACCCTGTTTTACCTCGGAACTGAGTACGCCCCGCCAAACGGGACGACTTGGTCGCGTGCGGTCTTCACAGATACGTGCGCCTCGTCGATACGAACGTGTGGGATTTCGAGGAAGCTGATTCGGGTGTGCGTGCATACCGGAATCGACGCGTATCCGCGGACATCGCTCCGTATCCGCCTTTTCTGTAATTCACCCTAACTTCGTGCACACACGTCGGATCGAGACAAAACTTGCGCCATCGGACTCGTAGCGATACGCTGGTCCTGTGGGTCAAGTTTGGTCCGATTCTGAGAACATTGACGAAATCGCGTGTCGTGGGCCCCACATGCCCCGCTCGACGAGCGATTTTGTGATCGGCTCATCGGAATTCAAATCTGAAAGTTCCGTTTGGTTCGTATCAGCGTTCCTGACCTGTTGACACTAAGTTTGGTAAATTTGGAGACCGTTGACCCTGACACGTTTTTCGGTGCAAAGCGGGCCCACCGGTGGACCCCGTTTTGGGCCAAAATTGTCGTTTTTGCCCTTGTCTCCAAATTGGACCCAAGGAAAGGCATTCCTAGCTGTTTGACACCTTTTGAGCGTGATGGTACTGTTTATTTCAGCTTTCGCAGACATCTCTGGAAATTTCCGAAACCAGGACCTAAGTGGAATCCAAACCTCAGGCAAGTGCACCTTGCCAAACTTGCAGTCATTATTTTCTTATTTTCTGTAAAAATACTCTGCTGGATTTCTTGTGCAAATTCATATAAACTATTTTAAACTGCTTAACCTAGGGAACGTATGACGTACCTAGTGCCCGATCATAGTCGGGTACTGACACCGTGCGCGGTGTTGGGTTCGTCATTTAGAGATGGATTTACGATCCCCTTACTTTGTACTTTACCTATCAAGTACCCTACAACCCAGGACACTTGACACTATCATGGACAGAATCTTCCTGAGTTATTCGTGGAGATTCTGAATAGGATACCGGACCTGACAGAGTTATTTATTTATAGACAGTATGACTTGTTGCATTAGTTATAATCCCGCTAACATGGACATGAGACGTTATGGTCATGGCTTGCATGATTACATTGGGTGGGGAGAGACACACAGGCTACAGGCTGTTCCATATATATATCTACTATTATTGTGAGGTTGTAGACTCTCCAGCAGAGCTAGACTCTTTACGTGTTATTACTGCTACCGGATCCCCGACACAGAGCTTGTAGCGGTCTCAGCCTGAGTACTAGTGTTGCTCTTATTTGCATATCACATAGATGGTTACTTAGTTTACCCTGCTATTTCATTATTTATTGCACTGCTTATTCATTTTGGCTTGTATTATTTGTGCCTTGCTATGTCCACTGAGGACCTGGAATAGATTATGTCCCCAGGTTTAGCTGAGGAGCAGTATCCCGAGATATACGGGACAGGAGCTGAAGCTATTGCTGGAGCTAAACCAAACACTGAAGATGAGGTGACTGCCGAGGACTTCTCCTGAGTGCTTGTTCCAGTACTCAGTATTTATTTCAGGTTCACATCTTTTGTTCCTGGCCTACAGAGCCAGTTTATTCAGACTTAAGTCGGAATGTTTCTCCGACTGACTTGCTGTGATGATGTTGCTACTTATTTCCATTTGATTATGCAGTTTATTTCTTTATCTTTATGGATGAGATTAGTGTGACTTGTGTAGTAGACCTTACTTACAGCTTAAGTATGCCCTGATGGTTTCATTAAATTGGGTTATCCATCGGTGCGTGCTGCTGGCCATTGCCACGTGTCCAGTCCCTCATCATTTTGGGACTGGGGCGTGACATCCGCTATCGCTAAGTTTGGTTAAAATATATGTGTTTCGGGGACGCCTGGAATATGTATACGATCCAGACTTAGTGTTGTGCTGAACTCGAATACAGTTACAAGTGAATGTGTTGGATACGCTTGGATGAGTATAAGGATTTAGATAAGTTTGACTCAGCCCTAGATCATCATTCAAGATGGATTATAATGTACCCCACGTTAAGTGATATATATTCCATGCTAAGGCACATTAGAGACTGAGTTAGATCTTGGATTGAATGATAGAGTCATTTAATAAAACATACTCAGCACACACGAGATACGAAATGAGGAAACGAGTAGGAAGTTATGTTCGAACGGGTACAGTGATACAGATTTGCTTGAGATATATTCGAGAGTATGCGAAATAAATTTTTTTGCTCAAGATGTCTTGAGGATGAGACTTATTCTGAGTGGTGTATAATGTAATGACCTGTTCCTCTCAAGCGGAGAGCTAATTCAAACAGCACAAGTGCGATGACCCGACTCACCTTGCTCAATGAGAAGACTCTCTTGAGGCAAAGGATTTCAGACTTGGCCCATCAAGAGTTCAGACTTAGACTTTCAAAGGGCACTCGTAGTATCGCTCGACTAAGGCAAATCATCGCTAAGGTGGGTAGCTACGATAAACCTATCTTTGCTTAGCTTGAACACATAAAATATGGACAATTCATGCTAGATCGCTAGGCGATCACCTCTTGCATGATAATAAAGAATGCAACGCACATAGCTAAGGAAATAATCCCATCTTGTATTGCTTCTGTTAGAACATGGAAATAAAACTTGGCTTATAGTTGGACCCTCGCATGCTACCATAGCTTCGTGCAAATAGAATCTGCTAATGCTTTGAGTAAATCTTTATATATTCTTCGGTAGCACTCTTTTTCACTTGTTTACATTGCTCGTCTTATAAATTATGTCGCTCAATATCTCTCTGTACGGTTTTATTACTCGCACTACCCATTAGACCCGTGCTAACATAAAGGCTTATATTTTAAAGTAGACTATATCGTACATTTCCTTATGCTTATGTTTCATACAATGCAATGCTTGCCTTCTTACATGCTAACTAGTACTTGTTTGTCTCGTTTTAATGCTTGTCACATAATTTCATGCCACAATCAGGTGACATGATCCGAGTCTTGCATTCATCTAATTCGTCGAAAGACTATCTAATAGTCATTCCGTGCAAGTATGAACCTGAAAGTATTTGGGACCGTTAGGTCGCCAAGGCAGTTTTCGAACAAGGGGACAACATCATAGCAAGTTAAACAACACTTATTCTGTACTGAATTTGATGGCTCTGAGAGTCGATATGTTTGTGAAAAATCTTGAACTTGAACCTGAATCTGACCCGAATATGTACCTGATAAGATACCTAAGATTAGAGACTTGCATGGTCACGGATAACTCGTGTACGAGGTATAAGCTTGGATTCCTCAGACGATCACCGGGGCACCAGGATCGTTCCGGCCTAAGAGGAATTTCTGGTGTATTGCATGCCAAATACGGTTATGGTATGCGATACAATTTTTGGGGCAGGGCAATATACAGTATTCGGGCCTTGGTAGGGCATAATACCTTGGACTAGCCATCTACCCTTCCGATAGTCGTTTATGAGTAGGCAGAAATACATGGAATGCCTTATGTTCCTTGTTCTTTGTGTTGCACCCTATTTTTTTCTCGGACGAAGGTGGCGTATAGCGACTCTTACCTCACGCATCTAACCGCCTAGAGACTATAACTATGTGTCCTTTATGGCTATGCCAGTGACTCCTGTTCATATAGATTAAGTCATCCTCGCTTAGCGATAATCCGTGTGAGATTCATTGCATTAAACTAGTAATTTAAATACCCGAGTAATCTATTATAACCTATATGTGTACAACACCTGAATAATCTGTGTAACTCATGCACCCGAATCAGAAAATTGCTCGTAACACTTGTGTTTGCTCATGCGATTCCTTGAATTTTATTATATATATTCGTATTTGGTTTAACTTGGGTTTATCTTTAGATAGGGAATGATGGATGATAAGTTGATAAGTTTCACCGTATTTCTCTTATATCACATGACGTACTGCCACACGAGTTAGGCTTTATATTTTGCCATGAAACTGATCCTAAGGTAAGACTAGAAAGATAACTTAATAGATGGTGCACGAAACCTATATAACATTTTTGGATTTATCGAGCGGGCGAGAAGCCTCCCCATAAGTGCATTCATGTATTGATAACCCACCAGATTGCTTGCAGGGTGTGGGAGAACCTTGTTCGATGCAGAATTCCTTCGTGCGTGCTAAGGCGTGGAGTTAGCTCTGGATCCTTAGAGCATTACGTCCGAAGCTGAAGCACATATACATGACATAATGTTGGAACATCGCCTACATATTATTTTATGTTATAAGCCACTTGGCATGCTTTATTGGTTTCGAGAGAGAGGCATGAGCGACTTGTAATCTCGGCCTAGTGCCGCTTGTAATACTAATTCAATATTAATAAAGGGATTATTTACTTCTATACTTGTGTTATTTAATGCTTTCGCTATGACGACTCTGTGAACTTGTTACCAATCGCCTGCTCGTTTCTTCTCCGCTACTTTCAGACTATCTGTGCAACTTTGTGGCTTAGTCATTTTATCGCCTGTTTGGATCATAGCCTTATACGGAAGCACCTTGTGCTCTTGCGGCATCACTTTCTGATGGAAACAGTCATTCTGCGGGAGCGTTGGCGCGGTGATTCGTGCCTAGCGGGGATAGTCCATCCTGCCGAAGATCGGGGAGTGATATACAGCCCCCTCTCCGTCCCGACGCCCATCTCCACCCCGACGCTTCTCCGGTCTAACCCCCTCCTCCTCCGCCTCAGGTAAAACCTAACCCTTTTTGGCATTTGGGTATTTGATTTGGAATTTAGAGGTTGTATATATTTCAAATTTTTGTGTTGGACACATACACGATATGTTGGACATAGACACGAGAAAATTGTTAGTTTTTATATATCCATTATATCTCCCAATTATATAACTTTTAAATGTGACAAAATATTGATTACTATACATTCTATTAGTGTATCTTGTATTTAGTTATTTGGAGCCTTGAATTTTCATCGAGGAAAAGGAAAAGAAATAAAATGGAATTTTTCGGTATACTAGATTAGGTTAGATTAGATTAGATTAGATTAGATTAGATTATGTTTACTATCAAATCAACTGAATAAGTGACGAGCCTCTATATTATATTTTTGTATCAATTCATGCATCAAGAGGTATGCTGGTTTTGCACATGTCAAATCCTTTGACGTGTACAAGTGACATTTATGAATTTTCAAGTATTGATCTTCTCCTTTGATGTGTACAAGTGTGACATTTATGAATTTTTAAGTATTCATCTTCTAGTAATCTTATATTAGAAGATTACTAGAACTATACATATATAGGATCTTCGTGTTTAAAACCCCTAATACATATTTGTAATGCCCCACTCCGCGTAGAGGTATTATGCTAAATTCTAGACGGATCAGACTGTTGGGATATAAGTTGTACTGGAAATCGAGATGCTTGGGGTGATGATGAAGTCTTGCTTAACTTGGTCGGATGAGATATTATGAAGCGTGGTTCCAATGAATGGTTATGCTGGGTAAGAAAATTGTGCATCATATTAGATCATCTCTTAAGGAATCGTAAGCATATGTAGGAGTGGAGCATGCAGACCATATTTTTTTATAAGTTAGCTGATCTGTCCCTTCTCCTCTACTCCTTCATGTCCTAATAAATTGAATGTTAATGTTACCTTATTGTGTTTCATTACTGAATGTTGCCATATTTTACATAAAGATAATGATGCCTATGTTTAATGCTGTTAAAATTAATAAAACACATGAAAGATGAACTACTAGTACAACTGACACAAGAATAATGTAATGTAAGTCTTATATGAGAAATGAACAAATACCCTAAATGTTACCTTACATGCTTGTAACATTGAGAATATAAAATTGAATATAATAGTGGTAAAATACCATAAAAAATATTATGGTTTGGTACCATAAGACCACGACAAGGTCAATATTTTAGGACCTGCGGGTCACAAACCGGAATAAGAAATGAGTATGTCTATAGAACAAGAAGAAAAAAGTATGCAAATGCTTTACTTATGATTCTTTACTGTAAAATTTATGCTTTAAGATTATATTGCATATACGATGCATGTTAATGGATAACTTGTGCACAAGGTTCAATAATTTTCTCGAACAGTAGTCAGGGCACTGAGACTGATTCAGCCTAGGAGAAAATATTGTAGTGCTTCGATAGCACGAGTATAAGGGAGATAATTCATTAAGGATCATAACCTTCTTGAATGGTGCGTCGTACGCCCTTTGAAGTCCTATATGGCAAGTCCTTCGTAGTACGAGATTTATAAGCACCAATGACCCTTATATAGTTAGGCTACATACTGACGAGAATAATATACATAATTTATAGATCTTTTGCTGGAAAGTATACATATATGACATAATTCTTCATAGTTAACCTTGTTTTGTAGGGATAGACAAGTGGGATATTGGTAAGCAATTACTGATAAGCGATATGTAATATCTTTCACTTATTCAATTTATACTGCTGAACATGTAACACGATTTTACTACTCTGCTATATGTCTTAAACAATGTTAGTTGATCATAGTCCCTAATAGAAAGATCACTTAACCCATATGCATGCTTGTCATATGATTACTTAGTGTTGGTTTAGGTGAGTGGGCTAGTTCTGCTCACAAGTACGTGATATGTACTGACCCACATTTGTGGTCTTCTCTAGATACCCGGGTGGGGGAGTGGCTTGAACTGTCTCGAGGTATAGATAATTTGTTGGGGCGTGCAGAAGCTCTTCCCCTAAGGATGTGTCTTTTGTTACAAAGAACATAATATATGGAATATTGTAATTCTGTTATACCAGTGAGATTATAAGCCAAGTCGGCAAAGTTCAATGTAAGCCAAAATGGCCAGTATCAATTATAACCAAAGAGCTTGTATCCTGTTGTAAGACTTCGATTTTTGCTACGATTATTAATAAAAGAGAGATTATCCATATATTCAACTTTGAGTTTAATTTGTCTGCTTATTTCTGCTATAATATCAATGACTCTAGGAAATACCATTTATTGTCTATCTTCTTGTCTTGTACAAATATAACTTAGACTTGTACGACATCACGCCTACTGGTTACTTTTGCTTCTACAGAATAGGGGCATGACAATATCCATCGAACTCGACCAAAATTTAGATACGTTAGTTAACTAACTAGTATATTTCAAATGCTCATGCTAATTATAGATTATAGCTAACCAATATCAGTTTCAAGCCCGAGTGGACTAATAGAATTGGGGATCCCAATACCGCAAATTGGTATGTGGATCGATCGATAGAACATATTTAAGGCGTGCTCTAACCCTTCAATGGCGAAAACTAGGGTTCATGAATTATACCTGAAGTAATGGAAGAAGATGATAATTTTTAGTAATCTTGATCAGTCAACGACCTTAAGATCTTCTGTCGTATTTCTTCTTTTGGTTGGATATCATGTAAACGATGATCTCCCAACCTTTTATTCTATTTGGTTGTAGATATAGCAAAAAAATATATTTTTTATTGTAAATTATAAAATAATACAAAGGATCCTAGCACTGGAATTCAAAGTATAAAAGAATCCGAGAAAGTGTGAAGATGGAGATCAAGTCATGCATTTGACTTCTATACTTTGTTGACGATCCGAAGATGAAGATTTGGAAGAAAGTTTGCTAACTCTGACTCACTGGCAGACTTGGGCAACAATTAGGCTTAAAATCACTCAATTTTTGAATGGTTTGGGAAGCACATATCCCAACTATTTATATCCATTTATACTATAATGGCTATTCTCCCATAGAACATAAGAAAATACTATTTTCTGCTTCTTGATGTAGAAGCATGGAAAAATCTAAGTCCATGCACCTAACAGCTATGTGCGCTCATCCTAGAGTCAGTAAACTTTGGTATTTTCTAAAGAAGCCCATGCACTATGCAACAAAGATAGTAAACTCTGAAGGCTATATGAAGAAGACCGTGATTCTTATGCAGCATAAAGTCTATATAGTAAAGGCAATGAAACCTAAAAACAAATATTCGCGATGCGGCAAATGTAATGACCCTTTTCACTCAAGCAGATAGCCATTTCAAATGGCGCAAGGGAAACGACCAGACCCGCTTTGCTCAGCGAGAAGACTCATTTAAGGCAAATGATTTCAGACTTGGCCCTTCAGGAGTTCAGACCTATACTTTCAAAGGCTCGCTCAGAGTATCGCTCGACCGAGGCAAATCATCTCTAAGGTGGGTGGCTACGATGAACTTATCTTTGCTTAGCCTGCACACTTAAAATATGGACGATACATGCTAGTCGCTAAGTGATTCACCCCTTGCATGCTGATAAAGATTACAACACACCTAGCTAAGGGAATAATCCCATATTGTATTGCTTGTGTTAGAACATGGAAATAAAACTTGGCTTATAACATTGACCCTTACATTCTACCTTCGCTTCGTGCTAGTAGACCCTGCTATGCCATGAGTAGATCATTGTATACTCTCCGTAGTGTACTGCTTCACATGTTTACAATGCTTGCCTTATGAATTATGTTGCCCGATAATGTCCCTGTTTGGTTTCACTCCTCGCACTACCCCTTAGACTCGTGCTAACATAAATGCTTATGTTTCATATAAATGCATGCTTGCCTTCTTACATTGTAACTTATATTCGTTTGCCTCATTTCCATGCTTGTCACATAAGTTCATGCCACAATCAAGTAACATAATTTGTGTCATGCGTTTATCCAATTCACCGAAAGACTATCTAATAGTCATTCCGTGTAAGTATAAACCTGAAAGTGTTCAGGACCGTTAGGTCGCCAAGGCATCTCCGAACTAGGGGATTGTACCATGTCAAGTTTAACTCTGAATGAGAATCATATCAAGTAAAGCAAGAATTATAGCTTGTGGAGCATACTCGTTCTGAACAAGAATCAAGAATTAACATATCATATCATGAATCTCGTGAATCTGAGACCCTAGACCTGCATATCACGGACAACTTATATACAAGGTATTTAATCTGTTCCTATGGACGGTCTATGTGGCACTGGGGCTGATCCGATCTGGACGAAACATCTGTTAGTATGCCTGTTTCAGGCAGGATGACATGTAGCATCTTGTGAACCTTTTCTTCATGCCATTCTCTCTCTTAGACTAAGTAGTCGCCTATTTTGGGAAGGATGGATATGACGCCTCGTTCCTTGAGTCGCATACCATTCTCTCTCTTGACTACAACTCCTCCTTTATGGCTATGCCAATGACTCCTATTCATATAGATAAGTCTTCCTCACTTAGCGGTTGTGCAGTCATTACATCGTGCCTAGTAATCTAAAATACTTAAACAGATATGAGTATAAGACACTTGTATATATTTGAATACTTGATTATCTTCTACAACACACCTGAGCATCCGTGTAACTCGTGCACCTGAATCAAAATCTCGCTTATGACACTCGTGTTTGCTTCTACAATTTCCCCTAGATTTTATTATATATACTCGTGCTTGGTTTAACTTGGTTTACCTTAGACATGAAAGGATAGATGGTAAGTTGGTAAGTCTCGTCGTGTTACTCTTATATCGTACGGTGCACCGCACACGAGTTAGGCTTTTCATTATGCCATAAAAATGATCCTAAGGCAAGACTATAAAGATAACTTAATAGATGGTGCATGAAACCTATATAACATGTTTTGATTTATCGAGCGGGCGAGAAGCCTCTCCACTAGTGCATTAATGTACTAATAACATAGCAGATTTCTTGCAGGGTGCAAAAGCACCTCATTCGGTGCGAAAACGCCTTCGTGCATGCTAAGGCATGGAGTTCGCTCTAGAGCCTTGGAGCGTTGCGTCCGAAACTGAAGCGCATATACAAGACATAATTTTGGAATATTGCCTATGTATTATTCCAAAAATTGTAGTCACTTGGCACGCTTTTATTATTTCGAGAGAGAGAGCTTGAGCGACTTATAATCTCGGCCTAGCGCTGCTTGTAACACTGATTCAATATCAATAAAGTGTTTGTCTTACTTCCATACTTGTGTTATTCAATGCTTCTGCTATTGACGACTCTATGAACTTATTACCAATCACCTGTTCGTTTCTTATTTTGTTGTATGTGAACTATCTGTGCGACTCTGTGGCTTAGTTAATTTATCGTCTGTTCAGATTCATGGCCTTGCACAGGCGCAACTTGTGCTCGTACGATATCACGTCCAGATGGGAAAGATCATCCCGCAGGAACGCTGACACGATCATTAATGCCTAACGGGGGCCGATTCCTGCAGGAGATCGGGACATGACATATTAGTATCAGAGCATCGACTTTACGTCTTTGGACTTTCTATCGATTTTCTCAGTTTCGAAAGCTCATTCGAGTGTTATGTACGAAATGCTCTCTCTCGTTGACCCATTGGGATGTTTCATACAATGAGTCTAAATACATTCAAAAAATTTGCATGTGAATGATATGATTGCTTGAACTGGATAGTTATGCGGAGACCCTTGTTCCGACCAGTGTTAGATCTTGTGGGAATAGACTCGTGCTTTAATTTGCAAGTTATATGTGAACCCGAATACCTATACATAATTACCAGACTAGTTAGTGTATGAAATATAATATCGTTTGGACGGTTAACTATGCACACAGCCTTTCGGCTAAGTTGTGTGAGTATCGTGCACCAAGAACCTTTCGTGCGAGCAAGTTTGCAAACGAGATTGGGATATCGTTCAGATAAGGATAAGTTTGACTTAGAATGACAACTAATAGAAATATTATCACTTTATCGCTAAGGCAAATATAGAAAATTGTGCTTGGAATTTATAAAATAGCTCGGACAGTATTTTATGTCGACAGATGCAAATAAAATATGGTTTACTTGGATGACTATCAATATGATATATATACGAGACTAAGATTTATCAGGTGATGCTTAGGTATCACGCAGGAGTTCTAAGGAATGACTTGGTGAATATGCTAGCGAGTGATGCGAACACGATTGATGATTTGATTGGGTGACTCAATTCCTGAGTGGTGTATGGATCATTTTGGGAAGGTTCAAACAAATTCATAGGTCTCATGCGATAATTGGTTTGAACGATTGAGAATATGTTGAACAAGTGATAAGGCTTATATCAAATAGGGACTCAAGGTAATATAAATCAATATCTTGGTCAAGGAAACTTGGTAGAAACTTGATGGATCGTACTAGAGATTTCGAATTAAATCAAAATAGATTAAACTTGAGTATGGATATTGGGGTTTCAAATTAATAGACTTGATATGGTATCGAGAATTGAAAGATATCACAGATTGATACAAGTAAAGGAATATTGTGGTTCGATGAAAGAGGTAAGTGATAACGAATTTGACCTGTAGTTTGGAAGAACTATCTTGAATCTAGTTCGAAAAGATAACTTTTGACAATCAATCCCGACCGAGAAAGATTATCCTGTGGGAGCACTAGCGTGGTGATTTTATGTCTGGTGGGGATGATCAAAATCATGGGAACATGCTTGTTGATTATTCAAACGAACTCAATGAATGAAATATATTAAAAGTGGATAGACTTTGGCTTGAATATTTAAACTTAGTTATTTGAGGATGTTAGAAATAAACTATGGAATTATCAAATGATAACATTAAAGTTGGACGATTTGGCTAGATGAATTATGATCACGACATGAACGGACATGACTTGAAGGATTATATATATATCTTGGATAGAGCGAAGTATAAATGATAAGGCGTCTTGATCATTTCAATGAAAACTATAATGTTCAACATTCTTGTCTTGTGCGAGCGCAACTCCATGCTTGTACATACGTTATACCCAGTTTAGGACGATTATCCAGCGAGAGCGTTGGCGTGGTAATCTCACGTCCAGCGAGGATGATCGAACTTGTGGGAGATCGGAGCATGACAATTGAAGGATTGTCTTGACTTGTGGTTCGACATGATAAAATAAATTTGGGAATATAAGTGAATTAGAAGTATTTTATGGATGGGTTAGTCTAGAACATGGAGTAAGTCACGCTTGATGGTTTCGTGAACGAATACATGAATCTTGTTGAGCGACTTGGAGTTATGATCGAATATTTAGAATTTAATCATGGCTTGGTGGTCTAGACTTAGAATGGATATATGGGTTATATCAAACATGCTTGAGGAGATAGACTATACAAATTGTTAAGCGACACCACGTTCAGATGAGAATGATATATCCCGCGGAAGCGCTGGCACGGTGATTCGGGCCTAGCGGGGATGGCCATTTCCTATGGGAGGATGTGACATATTGGTATCAGAGCATTGGCTTTACGTCTTTGGAATTCTTATCAATTTTTGCAGTTTCAAAATCTTGTTCATGGGTTATGTACGAAATGCTCTCTTATTGACCGGTTGGAATGTTCCATACAACGAGTCTAAATAATTTCCAAAATTGCATGTGATTGATTTGATTGCTAGTACTAAATAGTTATGCGAAGACCCTTATTTTGACCTGTGTTAGACTTTGTAGGAATAGACTCGTGCTAGAATTTGTAAGTTATATACGAACCCGAATACCTATACGTGATTATCCAGCTGGTTAGTGTGAGAGATTGGAATATCGTTTAGATAAGGATAAGTGTCACGACCCGCACCCGATGTAAGGGTACAAGTCGGAAACAACGTCCAGCCTACGCCGCAGAATCAATGGTAGAACGCTGTTTGGGTAATCTATCTAACAATATAATGAACCACCAACAATAACAATATACTCAATCACAAATCTAAGATAGAATTGAGCACGAATCAGATAAAAGAATAGAAAAGTTATAATACAACTCATGAGTCTAAAATAATACATCAATGAGTATGAAAGAATACTAACAAATAAGCTGGAGACAAATCCAATACAAGAATACTAAGAAGCTATTAAACCTGGGTCATCTGTCTTAGTCGGGATAAGTCCCTCCTGAGTCAGGATCTCTGACTCTAAACCCACAATATCCTAAGGTCCATAATATGTAGTATACCACTCCTCAGTGTCATCTGGAAAAAATATATCCAGTCAGAAAAGGAGCAGAGTACATCTCTAATAGCAGTTCTAATCAATGATAAAATCTATGTAACAGTAAATAGATGTGAATATACAAGATACACAATAGATACAATAAGATATATACCTATAAGGGAATACTGGAATAAATACAATAATGATCAATATGTCAATGAACAAGAATACTATTGACTAAGTATGTGAGTACTAGGTTTAACATGTGATCGGCTTGGGAACATGATACAATATATATGGCCTGGCTAATCATATGTGCGGTGTATGATTAACACTATTCAATAACAGTACTTGATACAATAGGGGTATGATCATATATCTACACTAAAGTACTCCCCACCCTCGACTGGTATAATAGATCCAACCACGATATGCTATGGCACGAGATTCCCCAAGAAGATAGCGACTCTTCCCGAGAATCAGTGTATGTACATGTACAAGATAACCAATGAAACAATACTTGCACCATATACACCATATACCAAGGAATAACATCTCATGACGAGATCCGGATATACCAATCCGTGTAACCATACTGTCAAGAGAACATGGATATCTATACTAGATACAATGAATATAGAGGATATCATAAATAAGAAACTATCAGAGAATGTACTCGCCTGAAGTCCAAAGAATAGTCTCACAGATGTCTGACACGGTACCTCGAAGACCTAGATATGGAATACAACATCAATAAAAGGTCCCGGAAAGAAATTAAGTTAAACTAGTCAACTTCTAGGTCAATAAGTCAATTCTAAGTCAAAAGTCAAATTAGGTCAACTATGGTCAAACTATGATAAACTATGGTCAACTACCTATTTCTAGGTTGCTCAAATCTAACACAAAAATATTGGTTTCAAGATACTAAGTCTAAATTATAAAAACCATATCTTAATCATTAGGATACCGTATCTCCGGATACGTAATTCCATAGGTAAAACATCTCATACATCAGCTAAACAATTATTAATAATATAGGATCCAAATTATAAACATTAAATAGGTACCTTGGTTTTGAACCAACTTGGTATCTCAACAATAATTCAAAAACTTGATACCCAAAGCCAATATCTTGGGTATCCCCAATTACCTTGGTTCCTCAAGGTAATACCCAATACCTTGTTATATTAACTACCCGTAAAATATATATACATACTACATTATTTATTATACATATACTATAATATAATTGGCAATTTAGGAGATACATTACTTATATATTAATACTAATATATATATATATATATATATATATATATATATATATAAAACTGCTAAACTGTCGCTAAAACTATTCCTGTTGTCACTGAAAGCTGCTGTTAATATTGATATACTGCTATTTTAGTGACAGTTTCCTACAATATCGCTAAACACTGTCACTAAATCCCCTGATACGCTGTTGATACGCTGCTGTTTCAGCGACAGTTTCTGAAACTGTCGCTGGCTGCTGTCACTGCTTCCTGCTGCCGTTGATGCTGCTTTTCCGCGACAAATTGCTGTCGCTGTTGCCTCCGCTGCTGCTGTTGCTGTGATATTTCCAAAAGCTGTTGTCGCTATATATATATATATATATATATATATATATATATATATATATATATAAAACCCACATAGCATATATATATATACCTATATACATAATTACTACTAATAACTATACATACACCCTCACCTAGTATTATGTACATAATACTATATAGTAACATACACACACATACATAGTAATATATATGGATAACTATACATGTATGTATATGTATATATAATCATATAACATACATAAATAAATATAAATATAACAACATATAAATATCCATTTTAAACATATGTATATATCTATACATGCTCCAATATATATATATATATATATATATATATATATATATATATATATATATATATATATATATACTTACACAATAATACATATAACAATATAGTATCATATATATACATAGTTACAACTATATAGAATATATGTAAATAATAAACACATATAATAGTAAAAACATACATATATATAGTAACATATATATAAAACAACATATATATATATATATATATATATATATATATATATATATATATATATATATATATATATATATATATATATATATATATATATATATAAGAATAGCTACATGCAATATATACACATATAGTATATACATAATACATAGATCTAAGACACAATAATACATAAATATTGTCACAACAATATATATATATATATATATATATATATATACAATATAATTACATCACAATGACAAGAGAAATAGATCTAATATTTAAATTATACCAACACATAGATCGTATCACTCTGTATCCCACTAGATATAGGATACGCTTGCGACACGAGTCCACGACACATCCCAACGTACCCCGAAGGACACAAACAAGTCATATATATTATTTATGAACAATACGAAGAGTCAAATATAAATCTATGTGTCCGTGTCAAAATGTGACATGTACAAAGTCCCGTATCGAAGGAAAAACCCCCAAATCAACACGTATCACCAAATTATTGGGATACGACCTACACGTACCCAATTGTGGATACGACACTAGCCCCAAACACACAAGCACATGCCAAATTGATCTATAGGACCAATTGACACACATAACAAATGTCAATCTCGGAATTCTCCCAAAATTGACACAAAAAGTACCATAACTTTCTCAATAGGCCTCCTATGAACACAAAACCCAATATTATTGGTAGCCTATGCATATGGGTTGATTTTTCATGGTTAAATCTCAGATTTAGAACCTAATTTAAGGGAAAAAACTAAATTGTACCTATTGGGAGATGGATTCCCAATGCAACCTCCAAATGTGATGAAATTGCCTCCAACTTGTAGATCCTTGCTTCTCTTTGTAGATCCTTGCTTTCTCCTTCTAGATCCTTATTCCACTAGCCTCCAATGGTGATTTGATAAGGAATTTGAATGAAATTTGGTAGAGAAATGAAGTGGGAATGAAGGAATTTGGTTGAGGAAAATTCTAGATCTAATTTCCAAATAAAATGAGGAGAGAGAAATTTATTCCCCCTCTCTATATAGGCTAGCCCCCTTTTCCCCTTCCTCTAGCTACTATGAATTGTACAATATACCCCTTGGGGCCTCTCATAAAGAAATAATTAAGGAGGGAAGCTTCTAGTCTAATGGTTTAATTAATTTAATCCATCTCCTTATTAATGAGCTTTCTAAATGGGCTAAATTCTATCAATTAATTTATCTTGGTCTATGAGTCTAAACTAAACTAGTTAGGTCCACTAACACAAGTCCAAAATAATTAATTAACATCTAAAAATAATTAAATAATACAACAAAAAATTATTTATCATGCACAAAATTTAAATAAATATGAAATTACTAAAATACCCTTTCCTAGAAAATATGGTAGTGACAAGTCTACCCTCCTTAAAATAATTTCGTCCTTGAAATTCAAAGACGAAAACTACCCCTAGATCATCACAAAAGAATAGAACTAAAGAACATAACTAACTATGAAAGAACATAACAATGAACAGAACATAACCAGGAGATAACATACCTCAAGGCACAAACAAATATAGATAACGTTCTAGCATTTCATCATCTTTCTCCCAGGTAGACTCCCCCGGAGAGTGATGCCTCCATGCAACATGTACCAAAGAAATAGTCTGGTTTCTCAGCATATTCTCTCTCCGATCCAGAATCTCAACTGGCTGCTCTGGATAGCTAAGAGTAGGGCCCACCTCTATCTCCGAGTGATCCAACACATGACTAGGATCTGCTACGTACCATCTCAACTGTGATACGTAAAACACATTATGCACTCCCTCCAATGCAGGTGACAAGTCTAGTCTATAAGCAACTGTACTGTCCCTCTCTAGAATAGTGAAAGGTCCGATGAATCGCGGACTAAGCTTCCCGCCTCCACCGAAGCGAATCGTGCCTCGTGTCGAAGAAATCCTCAGAAACACCAAACCTCCCACCTAGAACAAAACACAACCTTAAGAACTTAATCTATAACAAACAACCAAGAACAAGCAAAAAATAAAAATCTAAACTATACCTCGAACTCCAAAGGTCTCTGGTGGCTATCGGCCCAATGCCGCTGTCTGTCCTACGCCACTAGAAGTCTGTTTCTGATCAATTGAACCTTCTTCGCTTTATCTACAACCATCTCTGGCCCAAGCAAAACTCTCTCTCCAACAGCATCCCATGACAAGGGAGTACGACACCTCCGACCGTACAGAGCTTCAAAAGATGACATCTCTATACTAGCCTGGTAGCTGTTGTTGTAAGCAAACTCTACCAAATGGAGATGGTCCTCCCAAGAACCCCCAAAATCTAGTACATAAGTGCGCAACATATCCTCGAGAGTCTGAATAGTCCTCTTTGACTGCCCATCTGTCTGGGGATGATATGCAGTACTGAAGTTGAGCTGAGTGCCCAAACTCTCCTGCAAACTCTGCCAGAAATGAGAAGTGAAACGATTATCCCGATCCGAGACTATGCTGACGGAAACTCCATGTATCCTAACGATCTGTCTCACATACATCTCTGCCAGCTTCTCCGTCGACAAACCCACCTTGAAAGGCAAAAAGTGGGCCGACTTGGTCAACCTATCAACGATGACCCAAATTGCGTCTTTCTCTCCTGGAGATCATGGAAGTTCGGACACAAAATCCATAGTAATGTGCTCCTACTTCTACTCTGAAATGGGGTAATGGCTGAAGTAAACCTCCTGGCCTCTGCCTCTCGGCTTTCACTTGCTGGCACACTAAGCATCTGGATACAAACCGTGCTACTTCCCTCTTCATGCCATACCACCACACACTCTCTCGCATATCCCGATATATCTTGTTGGCACCTGGATGCATGGAATACTGAGAGCGATGCGCTTCATGCAATACCTCCTAACGCAGCTCCCCACTAGGCACACACAATCTAACTCCATGCCTTAAAGATCCATCCTCAGCAATGGTAAAATTATCCTCCAATCCTGCTCTCACCTGAGCTCTGATGCTTATCAGAGATACATCCTCACACTGTGCTGCCTTGATCCTGTCCATCAAATCTGAATATATCTGTAATTCCCACATCTGTATAGCACAACCAGGAACTATCACCTCAATACCCAAGCTCTCCAAGTCCTCCAGCAAATATCGATCTTGCGTCAAGAACATAGCTACCGGATACCTACTCAAAGCATCGGCAACTACATTAGCTTTCCCAGGATGATATTACAAAGATATATCAAAATCCTTCATCAGTTCCAACCATCGATGCTGCCTCATGTTCAAATCCTTCTGTGTGAAAACGTACTTCAAGCTTTTGTGGTCTGTGAAGATCTTCACACGCTCTCAGTACAAATAATGTTTCCACAACTTTAGGGCGAATATGACTGCTACCAACTTTAAATCATGGGTCAGATAGTTCTTTTCATAAGGACGTAATTGCCTGGATGCATAGGCAATCGCTTTTCTATTCTGTTGAAGAACACAACCCAAACCTTTTTCTGATGCATCACTATAAATAGTAAAACCTCCAGACCCTGATGGCAACGTCAAAATAGGACCAGATGTCAACCTCCTCTTTAATTCCTCAAAAGTAACCTAGCAATCCTTTGTCCAAACAAACTCTACATCCTTTCTTGTGAGTCTGCTCATCGGCTCGGCAATCCTCGAAAAATCTTGCATAAACTTCCTGTAGTAGCCTGCCAATCCCAAGAAACTCTGAATCTCTGCTACCGAACTCGGGGTCTTCCAAGATTCCACTACTGCGATCTTCTTCAGATCCATTGAAATACCATCACCAGTCACAACATGCCCCAAGAACTCCACCTTGTCCAGGAAAAACTCACACTTGGACAACTTCCCATACAACTTCTCCTTCCTCAGCACATCAAACACAATCCTCAAATGTTCCTCATGCTCCTCCGGTGTCTTCGAGTATATGAGTATGTCATCGATAAACACTACCACAAACTTGTTAAGGTACTGATGGAATACCTTGTTTATCAAATTCATAAATACCGCTGGTACATTAGTCAACCCAAACGGCATCACCATAAACTCATACTGACCATACCGAGTTTTAAAAGCAGTCTTCGGTATGTCCACCGACTTTACCTTCACCTGATGGTAACCTGATCTCAAATCTATCTTAGAAAATACCTTCGCAGCACTCAATTGATCAAACATATCATCAATTCGTGGTAAATAGTACTTATTCTTGATAGTGAGATTATTCAAAGCCCTGTAATCAATGCACATGCGCATCGATCCATCCTTCTTCGGTACAAATAATATCGGAGCTCCCCATGGTGAAGAACTCGATCTGATAAACCCTTTATCCTGTAATTCATCTACCTGCTTCTTCAGCTCGACCAGCTCGTTATTGTTTACTCTATAGACATGTTGCAAAATTAGTTCTGCACCTGACACGAAGTCTATAGAGCATGTAACATCTCGATCTGGTGACAACCCTGGCAATTCCTCAGGGAACACATCCAAGAACTCTGCTATCAACGGATGCAGCAACTCCTTGTCTTCTACCATAGCTCCACAAATAATGCCTTCTTCCTGCTCTGCAGCTCCTCTAGCAAACTTGAACTCTGGCTCTCCTGGCAGACCAAACATAACTCTACCTCCTCTACAATCTATGCTAGCATGGTGCCTACTCAACCAATCCATCCCGAGTATAATATCGTAGCTCAAAAGTGGCATTACAAGTAGACACGCACTCAACTGCCGGCCTCCCAGAGTAACTCTTTGATCCTTGCAAATATCATTAACCAGGATAATGCCTTCCCTGGTCATGATCTTGCAAGTCCTATTCAAAGACTCAGCTACCAAACCATGCTTCAGAGTAAAAGAAACAGATACAAAACTATGAAAAGCACCACTATCAAACAAAGCTAAAGCTGGAATAGAATCAAGAGGAATAGAACCTACGATGACATCTCCGTTGGGTTCGTCCTCCTCAACTGTCATAGCAAATGCTCGTCCCTGACGTGCACCTCCCTGTTGCTGATGATGGACATAACATTGCTGCTGTATCGGAAGCGGTCCCCTCGGCTGTACTATAGGTGGTCTCGCCTGTGCCCTCGGAGCTAAAGCTGCTCCCTGAATTGCATGACAAGGACACTCTCTCGACTGATGCCCTTTAGTACCACAATACAAACAAACTCCTAGCCTTCTCCTACAAACTTCCCAGATATGGCCGGGCTTCTTGCAGTAGTGGCAGAAAGCTTGTTGTAACTGTCTCTACTGCTGTAGTGCCTGGTGGAAAGGCGCCCTAGCTGGAGTCTAGTTCTGTTGTGGATGCTGGAAAGGTCTGAACTGGAAATGAGAACGTTTTGCAGATACTGTACTGCTGTTAGCCCCCAGAAAAGAATTATGGTCTCTCTTGGGCTTTAAACCCAACTCCCGCTCAACCTTGCGTGCCTCCGCAGTATCTCCGAGTATGTCTCATAAAAAGACGGAATGGGGATCTTCACATCCCAGTTTAGACCCTTACGGAAACGAATAGCCCGAACCTCCGGTTCTCTCAATAAATACTCTACAAATTGGCTCAACATGCCGAACTCCGCAGCGTACTCCTCCACAGACATGCTCCCCTAAATGAGACTCTCGAACTGCCTCCCCAAGTCTAGCCTGTCTGCCAGAGCGAAGAACTTCTTCTTGAAGAGGTCCTTGAATACCTCCCAAGACTGTCCTGCGTCAACCATAATCGGCTCATTTCTGAACCAAGTACGGGCGACGTCGAACAGTTGAAGTCCTACCGCCTCAACCTTCAGATCCTCAAAAAGACGGGACACCCTCATAAGACGCTCAATGTCCTCAAGCCAATCATCAGCATAAACGATGCCCTCCGTCCCCTTGAAGACCCTAGGCTCCAGCTTCTTGAAGTCCTGAATGTTGCCTGGTCGAAGCTGAGCAACCTGAGGAACAACCTGCTGCTGGACTGGAACTCTTCTCTCGACTATGGTATGAGCAAGCTGATGAGCACTCTCGATGCCCTACCATAGAACGTCAGTCTGCCTCTGATGTGCCTCTAACTGAGCCCTCTGTGCCTCGATTATCTCACGAAATAGTGTAAATATCTGTGTCGCCTCTGCTGGAACAGGAGGCGGAGGTGGAAGCCCCTTAGATACAGCTGGCACAGTCCTCTGAATAGGTGGTGGACCTTCGAAAGCATCTGACACGCCAATCACCAGAAAAGTAACTAGTGCAGGCCCTCGGGATGTCGTAAACCTCTCAGAAGCTGCTCTCCCTTGCTGCAATCTAGTCTTAGGCAACATCCTGAGACAAAGCGAAAGAAAGAATCAATATGGCACAAGATGTAAGATACGCAAGGAAAGGATAATTTAAGAGATCAAGTATTAATATTAAAGGAGAATAGTTGAATCAAAAGAATTTTTCCTAGATGTGATTGAGTATCCTCAGCCTATAGCCTACATCCTATCGCAGGCTCACAGTAGTACAACTAAATCATCGTACTACCACGATATCGTATAACTTGCGAAGCTAGACCTGCATGGGCCACCACTAAAAAATGTGTCACGACCCGCACCCGGTGTAAGGGTACAAGTCGGAAACAACGCGCAACCTACGCCGCAGAATCGGCGGTAGATCGCTGTCTGGGTAATCTATCTAACAATATAATGAACCACCAACAATAACAATATACTCAATCACAGATCTAAGATGGAATTGAGCACAAATCAGATAAAAGAATAAAAAAGTCACAATACAACTCATGAGTCTAAAATAATACATCAATGAGTCTGAAAGAATACTAACAAATAAGTTGGAGACAAATCCAGTACAAGAATACTAAGAAGCTACTAAACCCGGGTCATCTGTCTCAGTCGGGATAAGTCCCTCCTGAGTCAGGGTCTCTGACTCTAAACCCACAATATCTTGAGGTCCATAATATGCAGGGTACCATTCCTCAGTGTCATCTGAGAAAAATATATCCAGTCAGGAAAGGAGCAGAGTACATCTCTAACAACAGTTCTAATCAATGATAAAAACTATGTAACAGTAAATAGATGTGAATATACAAGATACACAATAAATACAATAAGATATATACCTATAAGGGAATACTAGAATAAATACAATAATGATCAATATGTCAATGAACAAGAATACTAATGACTAAGTGTGTGAGTACTAGCTTTAACATGTGATCGGCTTGGGAACATGATACAATATATATGGCCTGGCTAATCATACGTGCGGTGTATGATTAACACTATTCAATAACAGTACTTGATACAATAGGGGTATGATCACATATCTATACTAAATTACTCCCCACCCTCGACTGGTATAATAGATCCAACCACGGTATGCTATGGCACGAGATTCCCCAAGAAGATAGCGACTCTTCCCGAGAATCAGTGTCTGTACATGTACAAGATAACTAATAAAATAATACTTGCACCATATACACCATATACCAAGGAATAACATCTTATGACGAGATCTGGATATACCAATCCGTGTAACCATAGTATCAAGAGAACATGGATATCTACACTAGATATAATGAACATAAAGATATCATAAATGAGAAACTATCAGAGAATGTACTTGCCTGAAGTCCAATGAATAGTCTCACAGATGTCTGCCTCGGTGCCTCGAAGACCTAGATATGGAATACAACATCAATACAAGGTCCCAAAAAAAGAATAAGTTAAACTAGTCAACTTCTAGGTCAATAAGTCAATTCTAAGTCAAAAGTCAAACTCAGTCAACTATGGTCAACTATGGTCAAACTATGGTCAACTATGGTCAACTACCTATTTCTAGGTTGCTCAAGTCTAACAAAAAAATATTGGATTCAAGATACTAAGTCTAAACTATAAAAACCATATCTTAATCATTAGGATACCATATCTCCGGATACGTAATTCCATAGGTAAAATATTCCATATATAAGCCAAACAATTATTAATAATATAGAATCCAAATTATAAATATTAAATAGGTACCTTGGTTTTGAACCAACTTGGTATCTCAACAATAGTTTAAAAATTTGATACCCAAACCCAATATCTTGGGTATCCCCAATTACCTTGGTTCCTCAAGGTAATACCAAATACCTTGTTATATTAACTACCCATAATATATATATACATACTATATTATTTATTATACATATACTATAATGTAATTAGCAATTTAGGAGATACATTACATATATATTAATACTAATATAAATATAAATATATATATATATATACATATATATATATATATATATATATATAAAACTGTCAAACTGTCGCTAAAACTATTCCTGTTGTCACTAAAAGCTGCTGTTAATATTGATATATTGCTGTTTAAGTGATAGTTTCCTGCTTTGTCGCTAAAAACTATCACTAAAGTCCCTGATACGTTAGTGATACGCTGCTGTTTCAGCGACAGTTTTTTCGAAACTGTCGCTGGCTGCTGTCACTGCTTCCTGCTGTCGTTGTTGCTGCTTTTCCGCGACAGATTGCTATCGCTGTTGCCTCCGCTGCTGTGCTATTTCCAAAAGCTGTTGTCGCTATATATATATATATATATATATATATATATATATATATATATATAAAACCCACATAGCATATATATATACCTATATACATAATTACTACTAATATACATACACCCTCACCTAGTATTATGTACATAATACTATATAGTAACATACACACACATACATAGTAATATATATATACAACTATACATGTATGTATATGTATATATAATCATATAACATACATATTTAAATATAAATATAACAACATATAAATATCCATTTAAAACATATGCATATATCTATACATACTCCAATATATATATACTTACACAATAATACATATAACAATATAGTATCATATATATACATAGTTACAACTATATAGAATATATGTACATAATAAACACATATAATAATAATAACATACATATATATAGTAACATATATATAAAACAACATATATATATATATATATATATATATATATATATATACATGTAGAAGAATAGCTACATACAATATATACACATATAGTACATACATAATACATAGATCTAAGACACAATAATACATAAATATTGTCACAACAATATATATATATATATAAATATATATATATATATATTTATATAATTACATCACAATGACAAGAGAAATAGATCTAATATTTAAATTATACCAACATATAGATCGTATCACTCCATATCCCACTAGATCTAGGATACGCTTGCGACACGAGTCCACCACACATCCCAACGTACCCCGAAGGACACAAACAAGTCATATATATTATTTATGAACAATACGAAGAGTCAAATATAAATCTATCTGTCCGTGTCAAAATGTGATATGTACAAAGTCCCGTGTCGGAGGGAAAATCCCCAAATCAATACGTATCACCAAATTATTGGAATACGACCTATACGTACCCAATTATGTACACGACACTAGCCCCAAATACACAAGCATATGCCAAATTGATCTATAGGACCAATTGACACACACAACAAATGTCAATCTCGGAATTCTCCAAAATTGACACAAAAAGCACCATAACTTTCTCAATAGGCGTCCTATGAACACATAACCAAATCCTATGGGTAGCCTATGCATATGGGTTGATTTTCCATAGTTAAATCTCAGATTTAGAACCTAATTTATGGGAAAAACTAAATTGTACCTATTGGGAGATGGATTCCCAATATAACCTCCAAATGTGATAAAATTGCCTCCAACTTGTAGATCCTTGCTCCTCTTTGTAGATCCTTGCTTCCTCCTTCTAGATCCTTGCTCCAATAGCCTCCAATGGTGATTTGGGAAAGAATTTAAATAAAATTTGGTAGGGAAATGAAATGGTAATGAAGGAATTTGGTTGAGGAAAATTCTAGATCTAATTTCCAAATGAAAGGAGGAGAGAGAAATTTATTCCCCCTCTCTATATAGGCCGCCCCCTTTCCCCTTCCTCAAGCTACTATGAATTGTCCAATATACCCCTTGGGGCCTCTCATAAAGAAATAATTAAGGAGGAAAGCTTTTAGTCTAATGTTTAATTAATTTAATCTTAATTAATTTAATCCATCTCCTTATCAATGGACTTTTTAAATGGGCTAAATTCTATCAATTAATTCATATTGGTCCATGAGTCTAAACTAAACTAGTTAGGTCCACTAACACAAGTCCAAAATAAATAATTAATATCTAATAATAATTAAATAATACAACAAATAATTATTTATCATGCACAAAATTTAATTAAATATAAAATTAATAAAATATCTTTTCCTAGAAAATATGGTATTGACAATAAGTCATACTTAGAATGGCAACCGATAGAACATTATCAGATTATCTCTTAGGAGAATATAGCGGATCATGGTTGGATCTTGTAAAATAGCTCAGACGGTATTTCGTGTCGGCAGATACAAATCAAATATGGTTTATTTGGATGATTATCAACAGAAATATATACGAGTCTAAGATTTATCAGGCGACGCTTAGGTATCGCGCAGGAGTTCTAAAGAATGACTTGGTGAATATACTAGTGAGTGATGTGAACACGATTGAGAATTTAATTGGGTAACTTGATTCCTGAGTGGTGTATGGATCATTTCAGAAATGTTCAAGAAAATTCATAGATCTCGTGCGATAGTTTATTTGAACGATGGAGAAGGTATTGAACAAATGATACGGCTTATATCAAATAGGGATTCAAGGTAATAAAATTGATATCTTGGTCGGAAAAACTTGGTGGATCGTACGTGCGATTTTGAATTGAATCAAAATACATTAAACTTTAATAGGATACTGCTCGATAGAAGTTAGCCAAAGAATGAATTTTGTGGTTTCGGAATAATAGACTTGGCATGGTATCGATAATTGAAAGATAGCATGTATTGATACAAGTAATAGAATATTGTGGTTCGATGAAAGAGGTAAGCGATAATAGATTTGATTTATGGTTTGGAAGAACGATCTTGAATCTAGTTTGAAAGATAACCCTCGACAATCAGTCCCAGCCGAGAACAATTATCTTACGGGAGCACTGACGTGGTAATTTCACGCCTAGCGGGGATGATCAAACTCATGGGAACATGCTCGATAATTATTCAAACGAACTCAATAAAATAAAACGTATCAAAAGTGGATAGAATTTGGCTTGAATATTTGAACTTAGTTGTTTGAGGAATGCCGGAAGTAGACTATGGAATTATCGAACGGTAAAATTGAAGTTGGACGATTGGCTAGACAAATTATAATCATGACATGAACGGTTAATGTATGAACCTGACTAGGTAGATTAATAAATAACTTGGAAGGAATAAAGTATAAGGATAAGGTGTCTCTATCGTTTCGATGATAACCATAACGTTCAACGTTCTTGTCTTATGCGAGCGTAACTCTATGCTCGTACATGCATCACGTTCGGATTATCACGATTATCCAGCGGGAGCGTTCGTGTGGTGATCTCACGTCCAGCGTGGATGATCGAACTTACAAAAGACTAGAGAATGATAATTGAAAGATCGTCTTGACTAGTGGTTCGACACGATAAGACAAATTTTAGAATTCAAGTGAATCTAAAGTATTTCATAAATGAGTTAGTCTAGAACATGGAGTAAGACACACTTGATGGTTTCATGAACGGATACGTAAATCTGGTTGGACGACTTAGAGATTATGATTGAGATCGGTGATTGGAAATTAAATCATGACTTGGTGGTTTAGACTTAGAATGAATATATGGGTCCTATCAAACATGTTTGAGGAGATAGACTATGCGAATTGCTAGGCTTGACATACGACTTGGATATATCATGGATTTGACAGAACGGACTCGAACCCTGTGCAAATAAACATGTTAATGTGATAATCTGTGCTCGATGTTTAGAAATCTGAGTGAAACGAGTTTGGGTAGAATATTCCGTGCAAATGAATAATGGTTTGACCTTAGGAATTGGGACAAGCATCGTACGATAAATTTGTACGATGAGCCGTGAGCATAAACTGTACCTATGACCTTGTGAGCTGACCTAGTAATTAGGCAGATGACCCTGTACCGAGTGAAAGAACTTATGTGATTGACTTTGGAGTATTGCTTGAAAAAGCTATAGAACTGGGGCAACAAGACATAGAATTAGACTTGAAAGGGTAAGTGTGTGCTTTATTTGACACAAAGGAATATACGATAGGATATGGACGCTAGTTGGTTGATCGGATAGTTTGTGCTTAATGGTAGTGCAGTGCTTGGTTTGAGTGGGATTAAAAATGACTTGGATTTTAATTGACCTTGTTGGAGGTATCATCGTGATTTGTAAGACGAGAACCTTAGAGATTTTCATAAGTAGCTTGTCCGATTTTGAAATTGCTAAGATTGGTTGAATGCATATATTTGAGGAATATCTCGAACGTGTGCACGATCCAAGACTCAGTGATATGTTGAACTCGAGTACAAAGACTTCACTATCGCTAAGTTGGTTTACATGCATATATTTGAGGGACACTTTAAATATGTGCACGATCCAGACTCGCGATATGGTGATCTCGAATGCTAGTACAAGTGAATATGTTAGATTCGTATGAACGAGTAAAAAAAATTTGGATAAGTTTGCCTCAGTCTTTGATCATTATTCAAGATAGATCATACCGTACCCTACATTAATCGATATATGTTTCACGCTAAGTCACAATAGAGACCGAGTCAGAGCTTAGATTGAATGATGGAGTTATTTAATAAGACAAACCCAACACACACGTGACACAGATTGTTATGCTTGAGATAGATTTGATAGTTTGCACTAGAATGGTTTGCGCTCAGGAAGTCTCAAGGACGAGACTTTTTCTGAGTAGTGTATAATATAATGACCCATTTTGTTCAAGCTGACAGCAGATTCAAATAACGCAAGTGCAATAACCCAACCCGTTTTGCTCAACGTGAAGACTCGTTTGAAGCAAAGGATTTCAGACTTGGCCCTTTAGGAGTTCAGACTTAGAATTTTAAAGGCTCACTCGGAGTATCGCTCGACCGAGGCAAATCATCGCTAAGGTGGGTGGCTATGATGAACTTGTCTTTGCTTAGCCAGCACACTAAAAAATATGGACGATATATGCTAGTCGCTAGGTGAATCACCCCTTGTATGCTAATAAAGAATATAATGCACCTAGCTAAGGGAATAATCTCATCTTGTATTGCTTGTGTTAGAACATGGAAATAAAACTTTGCTTATAATATGGACCCTCGCATGCTACCTTAGCTTCGTGCTAGTAGACTTCGCTAATGCTTCAAGTAGCTCATATATACTCTTCGTAGTTCACGACCCCAATTGTTTATACTGCTCGTTCTATAGATACTGTCGCTCGATATGTCCCTGTACAGTTTTACTCCTCGTACTACCTCTTAGACCCGTGCTATCCTAAAGGCTTATGTTCTAAAGTAGACTATGTCACAAGTTTACTTATGGTTATGTTTTATACAAATGCAATGCTTGCCTGCTTACATGCTAACTGTACTCGTTTGTCTTATTTAAATACTTGTCACATAATTTATGCCACAATTAAGTAACACTATCCATGTCTTGCATTCATCTTGTTCTCCCCGAAAGTCTATCTAATAGTCGTTCCGTGCAAGTATGAACCTAAAAGTATTCAGGACCGTTGGGTCGCCAAGGCATCTACGAACTTGGGGATTGCACTAAGTCAAGTTTAACTCTGAACGAGAATTATATCAAGTAAAGCAAGAATCACAACTCGTAAAGCATACTCGTTCTGAACAAGAATCAAGAATTAACATGTCGTGTCATAAATCTCGAGAATCTGAGACCTTAGACTTGTATGGTCACGGACAACTCATGTAAGAGGTAATAACATAGATTCCTTGGACGATCATTGGGGCACCGGGATCGTACCTTCCTAGGAGGAATATGGGTACCACATGACCAAATATGTAGGATGCTCCCCGGTTTGGGGCAACACAATATATTCAGTGGTTGGGCCCTTGGTAGTGCATCCTATTCTTGGATAACCTATTTGACTCCAATATCTATGGTCGTCTCTCAATGTTTTGTCGAAATAGTGGATAACGCCCACGACTCTTGCACTACACCTCATCTCCATCCAAGACTATGCTTCATCCTTTTTGGCTAAGCCAGTGACCTCATGTTCATATAGATTAGTCACCCTCGCTTAGCAGCAATCCGTGTTCGATTCATTGTATCAAATTTCTTGGGCATGTGGTATCGGGTGACGGAATCTCGGTTAACCCACAGAAGATCGAGGCAGTGGAGTCGTGGGCTACCCCCAGTTCGGTAGCTGAGATCAGGAGTTTTCTCGGGCTAGCAGGATACTACAGGAGGTTTGTACAAGTCTTCTCCAGGATTGCAGCGCCAATGACCAGATTGACTAGGAAGGATGTGGATTTGTCTGGACGGAGGAGTGCCAGGCTGCATTTGATGAGCTGAAGAAGAGGTTGACGACAGCTCCCATTTTAACGTTGCCAGCAGGGACAGGTGGTTTCACCATCTACAGTGATGCTTCAGGGAAGGGTCTGGGATGTGTTCTTCAGCAGCACGGGAAGGTAATTGCCTATGCTTCCAGGCAGTTATGCCCTCATAAAGAGAACTACCCCACCCACGATTTGGAGTTGGCAGCAGTTATCTTCGTTCTAAAGCTGTAGAAACATTACCTGTACGGAGAGCGTGTGGAGATCTTCACAGACCACAAGAGCTTGAAGTACGTGTTCACACAGAAGGAACTAAACATAAGGCAGAGGAGGTGGTTAGAGTTGATGAAGGACTTTGACATTTCATTGCAGTACCATCCAGGGAAAGCCAACGTAGTCGCCGATGCCTTGAGCAGGTATCCGATGGCTATGTACTTGACGACAGATAGACAATTGCTGGCGGATTTGGAGAGCTTGGAGATTGAGGTGTTAGTTCCCGGTACTGAGATTCAGATGTGGGGATTGCAGATACAGTCCGAGCTGATGGACAGGATCAGAGCTGCGCAGTACAATGATGAGGCTCTGAGGAGTATCAGAGCACAGGTTCAGATAGGATTGTCGGACGACTTTACTATCGCAGAGGATGGTTCCTTACGGCACGGCACGAGGATGTGTGTGCCGAGCGGGGAGTTGCGCGAGGAGATTTTACAAGAGGCACACCGCTCTTAGTACTCGATGCATCCCGGTGCCAACAAGATGTATTGAGATTTGAGAGAGCACGTATGGTGGTATAGAATGAAGCGCGAAGTAGCACGCTTCGTATTCCGGTGTCTAGTGTGCCAGCAGGTAAAGGCAGACCGGCAGAGGCCAGGTGGTTTGCTTTAACCTTTACCGATTCTAGAATGGAAATAGAAGCACGTGACCATGGATTTCGTTTCAGGGCTTCCACATTCTCCAGGAGGGAAGGATGCGATTTGGGTCATCGTAGACAGGTTGACCAAATTAGCCCATTTCTTACCTTTCAAGGTGGGCACGTCGACAGAGAGGCTAGCAGAGATGTACGTGCGTCAGATCGTTAGACTTCATGGAGTTTCGATAAGCATCATCTCGGATCGGGATAGCCGTTTCACTTCCTACTTTTGGAGGAGTCTGCAGACTAGCTTGGGCACTCAGCTCAAGTTCAGTACCGCATATCACCCCCAGACAGACGGGCAGTCTGAACGGACTATTCAGACTCTCGAGGATATGCTACGCACTTGTGTTCTAGATCTCGGAGGTTCTTGGGAGGATCATCTGCACCTGGTAGAGTTTGCTTACAACAACAGCTACCAGGCCAACATCGAGATGTCCCCATTTGAGGCTCTTTATGGACGGAGGTGTCGTACACCGTTATCTTGGGACGACGTTGGAGAGAGAGCCTTGCTAAGACCAGAAATGGTCGTGGATGCAGCAGAAAAGGTGAAACTCATCAGAGACAGACTGCGAGTGGCGCAGGACAGACAGCGGCATTGGGCTGACAGCCACCGTAGACCCCTTGAGTTTCAGGTATAGATTGTTATTTTCTGGTTTGTGTTGTTGGTTAGACTGCGTGTTGAGACTATTTTGTTTTAGGTTGGCGATCTAGTATTCCTACGGATTTCTCCGACGCGTGGCACGATTCATTTTGGTCGAGGCGGAAAGCTTAGCCCACGCTACATCGGACCTTTTGGCATTCTTGCGAGGGTAGGTGCGGTGGCGTATAGACTGGACTTGCCTTCTGCATTAGAGGGAGTGCATGATGTGTTCCACATGTCGCAGCTGAGACGGTACGTGGCAGACCCTAGTCACGTACTTGATCACTCGGAGATTGAGGTTGGTCCGACGCTCAGCTACCCTGAGCAGCCCGTAGAGATCTTGGACCGCAGAGAGAAGGTATTACGGAACCAAACTATTTCTTTGGTTCGTGTTGCATGGAGACATCACTCTCCAGGGTAGTCGACCTGGGAGAGAGAGGACAAAATACGCGAGCAATACCCGTACCTCTTCTAGACTTGAGGTATTTCCTTTTTCTGATTTATTCCTGTTCTGTTCAGTCCAAATTTCGAGGACAAAATTTCTTTTAGGAGGGTAGACTTGTCACTACCACTTTTCCAGATAAGGGCAATTGTGTAATTTCACTATTTTGAATAATTATGCATTTAATTAATCTGCTGAGTTTTATGAACTATTTTTATATTGTTAGTGATATTTGGTTTAGGTAAAACCCTAGAACTCATTAGGACAAACCCTAATGACTAAGCCCTAATTTGAAAACCAATTCTAGAGAAACCCTGGAATTCAAATTTTAGGTTGGACCTCCAACCCTAGAATGACTAAACCTTAGTTAATTAGGTTCAACATGACCTAACATAGGGGGTTTAACCTAAAACTATTCATTGGAAACCCTAACCTAGTTTAATATAAAAGGGAACCCTCTCTTCCTTCATATAGAAAGGAGAAACCCTAGCCTCCATCAAGAAAGCCATCTCCCCACCCCAAATTCGGAATTAAAACACTAGGTTTCCGTTTTTCCTCCTTCAAAGCAAGGGAAGCAAGGAGCTTGGGCCAAGGAACCTTGGGGAAGAAGAACTTTCATTGGAGAAATCATCTCCCATAGGTAAATTCGAATTTTAATTCTTTTATTTCTGTTTTCTGTCGATTTTTGCCCATTAGGAAACCCCTTTGTTGTATGGATCTCAATTTCGTAGGTCCTACATGAAGACCTAGGAAATTCTAGGGTTTTGGTATTCCAACGAGGGTTTTTTCCCAAATTCGTGGACCCTAGATCATTAAGGTTTGCATATAGCCTGATTACCCCTCCTACTTTTAGTCTAGATCTCGAATTTAGGGTTTCGATTGGGGGAAATTACCGTGCTGTGTGTTTTTAGGGTTCTGTGCAGTCGGGTTTGGGGGCACTGAGTAGAATTATGTGTATCAGTGAATGCATGTATTTGTGGGTCTAGGTGCCAGTGTGTACCAGTATGCCTGTGCTGTGCAAGTGTGTGTGTATATCTTTGTGAGTGCAGTGAGGAATCCTGAGAGTGAGGGACAGTGAGATCTGGGGGTTAGATAACCTGTGTCTACCTGTGTCTACCTGTGTCTCAGTGTGTCTAGGTGTTAGGGTGTACCAAATAGAACCTGTGTATCAGTTAGGTAGTAGTGTCTCAGTGAGTGTGTATTCAATGGCTGTGCTGTGTCACTACATGTGTGTGTCCCTATTTTTGAGAGTGGATTATCTAGGTTCAATGTGGATTCTGAGCAGTATAGGTAATTGAATTTCAGTATGTATCAGCAAATTGCCTGTGAAGCAGTTTTAGCAAGCAGTGTGTGTGTGTGCACCTGTGTATATGTGTATGGTAGAGTAGGAATTTATGGTATCAGAGTGTAAGGGAACTTGACCATCTAGTGTATCAGCATGTAAGTGTGAGTGAGGTAACTGTGTAGATGTGAGGGGTGTCTTGGTAGGAATTATGTATCAGTAATTTTTAGTGTGAGGAGCATTTGGTATCAGTTATATGCCTGTGTCTGTGTATTGAGGTGAGTTAGAAATCAGTGTGCAGTGTGGGTTTTAGAATCAGTGAGAGTGCAGTGTGTATTAGAGTGTCTGTGAATATATGTGTTAATGTGTACAGTTGAGAATGTATCCCTGAGTTCAGTGAGATGTATCAGTGTATAGCCTGTGTGTAATCTGTGAGTGAGCACACAGTGTGGTAATACCTGTGTGTGTAGGGATTTAGTATTTCTGTGTAGCTCAGTGTATCATGTGAACCTATGTGTTTGTACCAGTAATTCAACCAGCCTGCCTATATGTGTGAATTTAGTGTACAGATGATGAATGAACCAGTGTGTATTTCCCTGTGTAGATGTGTATATCAGTGTGTATCAGTACTGTGTATCAGAAATCTGTCTATACAAGTGAATACATGTGTGTGTTCTCAGAGAGTATGAGTGTCCCAGTATTCTCAGTGAACCCGAGTGCCAGGGTGAGTGTGTGAGCCTAGCTAGCTCGGTGTGTGCAGAATTCTGTGTGTAGCAGTATTGGGAGAACAGGGGGGGGGATTATGTATCAGTATGAGAGTAATTCAGTTCAGTGTGTAGGTCCTTGGGTCTCAGGTATACTGGGTGTGTGGGGGTAATATATATATTAGCATTACAGTAGTAGTATCAATATTGTAGTATCAACTAAAGGATCACTGTGTCAGTATATATGTAAGTGTATCAGTGAGTTGTGTGTGTGTGTGTATAGCAGTGTATCAGTGACTGTGTGGGTGCCAGTGAATGCACCAGTATGTAAGTGCATGTATGAAGTCTGAACCATTTCAGACTGTGAAACTGTGAAACTGTGTAGTAATTTCTCATATATGCCTGTGTTAAGTATCAGTCTCAGTATTTGGGAGAAAGAGTATCAGGATTTCTGTGAGCAGTGAGGGGAACTACCTATTGATTCTACCAGTAGCTATACACTGTCTTAGAACTTAGCAAATGCCTGTACAAATCTGAATACCAAATCTAGACTGAGATACTGTGGATGGGTCATTGAATCAAAATCTAGGATCAATGTTGTAGGAGTAGTATCTGTGAACTAAGTTCAGGTTTTGTTAATGTAGTTAGTGAACTGTAGGGCTTTACAATAGGTCCTGTACCCAATAATGTGTTAGTATGGGGTAGACTTTGGGTTGATTAGTAAATTATTCATTATTAGCTAAATGTATATAGTAAGTAGTAGACTGGTTATATATATACATATATGGATAATGGGTGGTTAGTATGACCTAGATATCAAGGCCAGAACTAATATAGCTAGGGTTAAGAGTCATGTCTATCTAGTACCTATAAGGACCAGTGCTTACACATCTAATGAGTTTTGAAATACCCTAGTATCAATGACAATTCTAGTTAATATGACTAGTATGGTTATGTATGGCATGGATAGCTCACCAAAGACCTAGAATGGCCTAACACCCTCTTTTCAACTTAGCTAATCACTTTTATCATTCCAAACTCCATTTAACATTGATATCTTATATTAGGTCATTGTGATCCCGCTTTGGACATTGATCCTCACACTTTGCTCAGGACCACAGGCGAGTACATTCTCTGACAGTTTTCATTGTTGATTATTTCTATAATGCAGTTGTATTACATACTTGATTTTGACACTATGGATACACGGGTTATCACCCTAGATCCCCATCATGAGGAGTCGTGATTGGAATCCATCGTGCTAGCTGGGGGATGGAGAACTATTAGTAGATTATGTGATCATATCCAAATCCTTTACATGCATCATAGCTCACCCCACTTCTTACGTTGGGTATGGCCTGACCATCTTACATGCATTATAGCTGTTATATATGATTAACCTGACCACTACATGCATCATAGCTAACCATATGGTTAGCCTGACCTACAAGAATCATAGTTAATCATATATAACCAGCCTGATCAAGTTCCAAGCCGATCATATAATAAACTGATAATTCAAACACTTAGCTAGCTGTCTATTTATTCAGATTCACCTGTTCCAGCATTCACTACTTATTGTCTAGCATTCACTATTTATTGTTCATTGCTAGATGCTCTATTGCCTATTTCCATTTTCTCCAGTACTTTACATTTCCAGCATTTATTTCCATCTTGTATTTCTTACACTGTTTATAGTCTTTGTCAATTTAATGAAACTGCTGTTAGTGCTTGTGCTTTGCTCCAATCCTGACTGGATAACATTTTTCAGAGGACCTGGAGGATCTTTGCCCCACTCATTACGGCCCAGGATTAGAGGGAGATTTCACTCCAGAAACCCCAGAGGAGTTGCCTAGCCTAGAGGAGAATGTACCTGGCAATTCTTAGATTATTTTTCTGTATTTATTGTTCTAGACTGAAACTGAGTTGTATTTATTATTCTGTATTTTTGTGAGGTCATCTAGACCCAAGATTTGAGTTGGACTTATTGTGGTTGGTTTATATTAGAACTCTTTTCTATTCCCATCGTGCCATTATTTCTTATAGCTTGTGATTGAGTATATTATAGAACTGTGGATTGTTATCATTGTCCTCCGTGCGGAGTTGAGACTTTTGACAGGATATATTATATGTTGAGACCTAGACAGCGTTCTACCGTCGATGCTGCGGCGTAGGCTGGACGTACCCATGACTCATGCCCAAATTCCGGGTGCGGGTCATGACATAACCCACCAGATTGCTTGCAGGGTACGAGAGAACCTCGTTCGGTGCAAAAACTCCTTCGTGCGTGGTAAGGCGTGGAGTTTGCTCTGGAGACTTGGAACGTTGCATCCGTACCTGAACCACATATACAAGACATAACATTGGAACATCGCCTATGTATCATTCTACAATTAAAGTCACTTGGCACGCTTTTATTATTTCGAGAGAGAGAGAATTTGGGCGACTTGTAATCTCGGCCGAGCGCCGCTTGTAATACTTGTTCAATATTAATAAAGTGCTTGTTTTACTTCCATACTTGTATTATTCAATGCTTCCGCTATAATGACTCTGTGAACTTGTTACTAATCGCCTGTTTATTTCTTATTCTGCTGCATTCGGACTATTTGTGTGACCCTGTGGTTTAGTCATTTTATCGCCTGTTCGGATCATAGCCTTGTACGGGTGCAGCTTGTGATCGTGTGATATCATATCCAGATGGTAACGATATGTCCCGCGGGATCACTGGCCTGGTGATTCGCGCCTAGCGGGGACGGTCGATTCCTGCGGGAGATCGGGGCGTGACATTCTTCATAAAATGCCAATGTTCACTACCTTTGGCCTTCAGTGCGCATAGGATTGCGCATGGACCCTAATCTTCTATGCTTCTATAAGACCCCTTTCAAAGTTTTTGAAACTTAGATAAGTTCAAAATGCTTTCAAAGAAGCATGCGAGAAGAATCAACTCTACACATGAGACTTTGGCACATACTGCTACTGACTGAAATATTTGGCACTAAGAAACTTAGGCGCATAGTCTTTCTCTGCCAGGCTATCAAATCTATTTTGATTTCTGAACTGACAAAATCTTTTAAAATCCTAAAGCGACGATGGCGTATAGGTACGAGAATTGATGTATCAGTTGTAGTACCTCAAATCCTGATCCGACCGGGATGCGCACTATATAATGGGCTTGTGGCTAGTCTTCTGAGTCATAACTTAGTGTCTAGTTGTCTTTCAGCATCCTTTTGCCATGAATGAAATACGATGATCCTTTCCAACTCATGGATAGGCCTCTATTGAAATAAGTCTAATATATTTCGTGTTTTGTTACTTGCTTTTCTGGATTTTGCTTTAGGATTTCATTTTGGTATTGCTTTCGATTTGCTTGGTTTTTATTGTTGGCTTTGTCGCTGGAGCTTTGGTTCTTGGGGATTTTTGGAAGGAAGGATAGGCGAAAGGATTCTAACTCGATGCTCGTGCTATTGCAGGTCCATGTAACTGATGCTTGATCATCGCTAGACGGGACTCCTTCTTTCAGAACATTCTCTGATCGATGGGTGGTTCAGACCTTTCTTTCCTACTTTTTCATGCTAACATCCTTAATGTTTCAAACGTTCAATCGATGATGTCTGGCTGAACGCCTAGGAAATCATTAGGCCCAATGCATGACAACTACTAAGAAAGGAACATGGATAATTGTATTCTACTTAGTATATAAATGAACACGACCTATAGTACGAGCTTCACAATAAAGCGAGCAAATGTGGTTCAAAACCAAGAAACTGCTTGATGGAGTGCGGCATCTGAAACATTAATTATGGCCTGGTACCTTAGAGAGTTTGGACCCACGGGACACCAAAATCGGAATACAACTTTGAGAAAATATGAACTGTTACATAAGTATATAACTGCTTTACTTTCTTCTATTTTATTTCATGCATCGCTTGATAGTTAACTGTTTATGCATTTGCATGGTCTGGGATAACTTGTGCACAAGGTTTGAGATTTTCTTGAAATGGTATCCGGGGCACTAGAACCGAATCGACCTAGGGGAAAATATTTGATTGTGCTTGGCATGATGCATTCTGGGACCTTCAGCAGGGCTTCCAACCCGGGCTGGTAGGGTACGCCGTAATGCCTTTGGATAATATACCATGGTGTCGATCACACCAATGTCCTCATATAGATAGAACATATCCTAACTTATTATCTTGCGCAAGTAGTAAGTATGCTTGTATTTCGGTGCAGGAAAGGGGCACATCGGTTGAGTAAGCAACCGATGGGCTATATGGTTTCTATGTTATATTTCTTTCAAAGATATGCAACTGATATAAACTGAATTCACTCTAGTTCTTAATAGCAAGATCATTTTAATGCATGCTTTCCTTTAACAAGCAAGTATTGATTTAAGCGAGTGGGTTCATCTTGCTCACTAGTACAACTGAGTACTGACCCATATTTATGGGCACTATTTTAGGCACTCAGGGTGCGCAACTCTAGTGGATAGATGAGAATGCGTTGGAAGCTTTATATTTTGACGTATAGTTGAAGCCAGTTCATTTTGGAGGCATAAATTTTTAACCTATATAAGGGCGTAATGTACGGGACCACGAAGATTATCTGATGGAGCGCCCTGACTTTTGAGTTTTCTTTTGTAATGCAATCAATGTAGCCGAGAGGCATATCAAATGTAAACTCTATGTAAATTACTCTGATTGTAATAAATGAAAAAGTATATTTTGTCCTTTACTCCGTGATCAACTCTCTGTGAATGTGTTTTCTAACTTGTGTTTCAAAAGGTTTTTATCATTGCACATTCTTTCTTGGTTCGAGCATAACTCCAGGTGTTGTCTGATAAAATAAACGAAAAGATATGGAAACGAGGCTTTATACGAACACCCGCCCTTTATGTTTACAAACAAGTAGTACAATTAATCCTATACAAGGATGTCGAGTATAATTTTTTAATCTGGGTAAATATTGCTACAGGAGTCTGATCTACAATCGATCACTTTAGCCCTTGAACCACACGATGATGAAGAAGTGCCGTAGAAGACAGTAAGTAGCTTCGAAGGTTGCTAAAGAGAGTGGATGCTCGATGCCAAAGTCATCGATCGCTACTCTTCGCCTGAGCTCTGGATTCTTCTCTCTCTCTCGACTGTCTGACCTTCAATTCTTCGACCTTGGATCTGATACTGGATTTCTTTTCCAATTTTCTGACCCTTTTACCTTCAATTTTTCCGACCCTTTCCTCTGTTGATAGAGGTCTCTATTTATAGAGTTTTAGTGACAGTGACCACTCAGTCGGTATAGAAACCGAGTAATGGAAAGTACAGCACCCTTTTACACGATGGTTACAATAACCATTGCCTGTATATAGATGACCTTTTGAATGAGTGTGTGACGCGTGTCCAACTAAGGGACAATGCGTATAACTGCTGCGAAGATCACGGTGTAGAAGCCACGTAGGTAGTTATCATTTGTGTAGAAGAGGTTGGCGTAGAAGCCAATAGCTGTCACCATGGCGTAGAAGCTAAATAGGCATAGAAGCCGAGTAGGCATAGAAGCCGAGTAAGTAGGCATAGAAGCCGAGTAGACGTAGAAGCCGAGTGGGCGTAGAAGCCGAATGGGCGTAGAAGCCGAGATGATGTGGACGTCTTAGCCAAAATTACGGCTCTTGAAGATATAATCAAATCTCTTACATTAAATGCAGAGATCTGCCACCATCCTGCGCATTAAATGCAGAGGCTTGTCTTTAAGATTTGCCATCATTCTGCACATTAAATGCAGATACGCACCTCGAATCCTGTACGAAGATTAACTTCTGACGTGGCAGTCTGTTTGTCTTTTGCGGAGCGTAAGAAGCTCACGTATGCCTGTGTAAAACTAGGCAGCGTATTCCCTTGTATGCGTAAGAATAGTTTACGCAAAGGGGATGTCACTAAACGACGGTTCGGTGACATTTAATTAAATCTCCTGCATTAAATACAGAGATCTGCCATTATCCTGCTCATTAAATGCAGAGGCATGTTTTGAAGGTTTGCCACCCTTCTGCGCATCAATTTGCAGAGACGTGCCTCGAGCATCTGTCAGTATTCGGTGCTTTAAATGCAGAGACGTGCCTCGAGAAACTGTCACCGTTCTGCGCATTAAATGCAGAGACGTGCCTCGAGCCCTGTACGAAGTGCAGATTTTGATGTGGCAGGCTGTTTGTCTTCTATGGAACGTAAACCGCTCACACCTACCTATGTAAAACTAGGTAGCATATTCCTTCGTACGCGTAAAAGCGGTTTACGCAAAGGAAATGGTGGTAAATGACAGCCTGGGTTGCAGTGCCGCGCCATCATTATAGCCTTTGCCTGGGTAGTCGTGCAGTACTCTTTGTCAGGAGTCCAGACGTCAGGTTTATTGCATGATCTGACAGGTTCATTTCGAAGAATACGAAGCGTTCCTCGTACACTTTGATGCTATATTGAAAGCAGATGAGTTTTACGCCATAAAGGTGATAAAGCACCCTATTTACGCTGAAGCAGCCTGGACATACTATATTACGCGGATGGTCTTGAGTTTATATTTTACACTGTGCTCAGCGAAAAAGCTCTGTTTGTACGTTGATGGCTCTAAAGTCCTCTGTTTACGCTGCTCTGCATCAATATACTGTGTATAGCTATCCAGCGTATTTTTCATGCTTCTACAAGACCCCCTTCAAAGCTTTTAAATTCCTCGTAATTTGAAATGCTTTGAATGAAGCATGAGACATTCCTCGTAATTTGAAACATTTCTGAATGGAGCTTGAAACGGTCAAGTCTGACACGTTCTTTCAAGGCTGACTTTATGGCAGAGATATTGGGGATCGGTGTGATCTCTTTCGCCTATAAAAAGGCTGAGGAGTTAACCTGTTCTTCCCATATTTCCTTCACCACACAGAGATGATCGTCGGAGTTCGTCGGGTCGACCTGAGGGAGAAGAAGACCATGTTCTTCCAGCATGTAAGGAGCCAAAAAAGATGACATCTTCGAGCAAATGTCCTCTGCAACGATGGATCATTGAAGGATATCATAGCCTCCTTTGATCGGGATAATCAACAACTTTGTATGGCGGTTCTTCGGGAGAGAGGAAGGGTCGTATTTGACCACACAGCTTGCAAGCGGTGCCTTCTCCCATTACCTCCATGGACGAGAGCAGATAGACTAGCTCTGTCCAGGATTGAGTTGGGTGAAATATCTCAACTCAATCTGTCACGGCGTTGGACGCAAGAAAGCAGATTTACCCTGCTTATCCGTATTGGAGGATGGGTCTATGCCCAGTTTTGTATCCTCCCGCCGTTGACAATATGTCAGTCGGTTTGCGGTTACTGACTGACTGTTGGAGAAGATGGATGAAGAATGCCGCCCATGCGAGAACCAGGCAGAACAGATTCTGGGGGTGGCCTTCTGGCGACGATGAGAAAGTCCTTTGTAGACGGGATTTCCCTCATATGTAATCATGAATAATGATGAAAAACCCTTGTAAATTGGATTTCCCTCATATGTAATTATGATTTTAATCTTAATAAAGTCGTCTTCTTCTCTGCATATGATCATCTTGCCATATATTGCTGTAAAGTCTGAATATGTGTAGCTTCGACACGTCTGATTACTTTACGCCGACTATATTAGAAAGAGTGCTAGGTTCTGTCCTGTCTTTTATGCATAACTAGGGACACGTAGAAGGCCGCTTAGCATTCGAGTGTTCGAACTGTCCTGCTATTTAGGAATGAGGAGCCGCATAGAATTTTGAACTGTCACTTCTGATAAACAGAACTTTGTTCAGACCGTCATCTTCAAGAATGATTTCTCGAAAATCCCTTGGAACAGGACGAGAAATGGCTGTCAAACTGAGTCGCCATCTTGATTTGTAGATGAAGTATTCAGACTGGAGTCTGGATGAACTTCCAATTGACCCATGGAGAAGAGTAAATTTTAATGTTGAACTCTGTATGCTTCGGGTATTTAGGATATTTTGAGGTCAAGAAGGAGTGTCTTCTGTGTGAACTCCTGTAATTGACCGCCTTGAGAATTGTTCAGATGTATGTGTACTCTGGCCCGCGTATCTTTCAGATGTGCAAAAAGTTATAGCATAAAATTATAAGTTCGTAGCCTCTCGAGCGTAAACTAAATGCCACCGAGTGTGAAATCATAGACTTGTAGTTGCTGAGCGTGAAGTCGTAGGTTTGTAGCCTCTCGAGCATAAAAGCTACCGAGCACAAAGGCATTCGGGCATAAAACCATAGACTTATAGCCTATGAACGTAAAATCGTAGATTTGTAGCTGTCGAGCGTAGAAAGCTCCTTAGCATAGAACTGTAGATTTATAGCCTGTGAAAAGGAAATCTTTCGAGCATGAAGTCGTGGATCTGCTACCTCCGAGCGTAAACTAAATGCCACCGAGCGTGAGATCATAGATTTGTAGCTGCTGAGCGTGAAGTCGTAGGTTTGTAGCCTCTCGAGCGTAAAAGCTTACCGAGCACAAAGACATCCGGGCATAAAACTATAGACTTATAGCCTGTGAGTGTAGAACTGTAGATCTGTAGCTGTCTAGCATAGAAAGCTCCTCAGCGTAAAAACCACGAATCTGCTTTACGCGAAAACTTTTCGAATTCGCTGACTGTCCGCCTTCTCTGAGTAATAGACTGACGTAGTACCCAATCATAACTGAATATTAATTAGGAGATTTGGTTCGAGATTCGAGGAGTCCATCCGAACTCTATATATATCCCAAGTTTCTGAAAGAAAAACTTTTCATCCGTCTTTTGCAAAAGAAAGCCTTCGACTGTTCGAGTTCTTCTTCGTTTCTTCTCCGAGTCTTCAAAGTTTCCAGTAATGGCCTCGAAACAAACCTCCTCCACTAAGAGAAAGAAGGTTGATTCTTCTTCTCGTTCTTCTGCTCAAGTGAGAGCATCTTCGGGCGGGCAAGGCGAACTTTATTCTAAGCGAAGTATCCCGCCGACGAGCAGTGCACCCGGCCTTAAAGGTAGAGCATTTGGGACGAAAAAGAATGACTAAAAATCCTTCGCACACGTTGTATATGACCGCGCTAGGTCATCTTCTGTACTGATATCCTCTTTGAGGAAGATGATGCACAGAGTCGTTTTATCTTTTACGCCCACATTTCTAATGTATCAGCGCAAAAACTCCATATTTTTGCAGTCGGGCGTAAAAGCTTTGACCGTCGAAACTTGGCGTATACTATAAATTTGAGTGTTACGCTAGTCAACGTAATAACTCAAATTTTGGCAATCTGGCATAAAATACAGACTGTCAAAACTTTGCGTATACTGCCAGCTTTGAACTTTATGCTTTAGGAAATGGATTCCAGCGTACTGATCAAGTTTTTACAGTCTTTGCGTAAAGCACAGACTGTTAATTTTTGGCATATGCTGCAAGATCTGTAATGTCTAGTTATAGGAACTAATGTGTTTTTCTTGCACTCTTGCAGTTGACTTGCATGCATCTTCGCTAGCCGATGTGATGGGTTCTACCGCCGGGATGCTGCACTCCAACTATCTGGGGGATCTGTCACACGTGACATTTCCTATCTCCGGGCCCCAGTATCCCGAAGGAAGGGAAATTTTGTTATCGGCTCAGGGTGAGCAAACGCTGCTGAACCTGATTAATGGAGAGCCCCTGACGTACATAGTCGGGGACCAGTACCTAAAGCCGGCTTTCATCTTTGGAGACATGATTGACAAGCAGTCCCAGACGAAGCCCAAGAGAGAACCCTGGGTTTTCCCTGCCGGGAGCTTGGTTTTGTATCTGCCTAAGATGCCAAGAGACTATCCCATCTCGGCCTTCTTCCATGCTACACATCCCAGGAGGATGTCGTGGATGCTGACTCCCGATCTTTACGGCAGGCCGGGGAAGATCTTTCATCTGAAAGGAGCTGACCAGGGGTAGTTTGTCAGTCGCCCTTCCGGCTCTGTGACGATGTTCAGGGGACTGTACCCGGGCAGTGTCCCGAGTGAAGACAGTTTAGTGATCCAGCCGGTCCAATTATCGACTTTCTTCAATAATTTCATGGGGCACGGGGGAGTATACCCCAAGGTGAACCCTCGGTGTGGTGGGTGGATCACCCCTACAAATCTTCGATGGGATCGCTTAGCTGATTGGGCCTTAAAGCATTTTTAGACTGAGTTGGAGAGCATTGGTCGGTTTGTAGCTGTGAGTGCCACCAGTGTTGGGTTACCCCCTAACCCCAACCTGTTTCTGGCACTGATGGAGCAATATATTTCGCTCACCGGGACTTTCACCACTCTACTGGGGAGTTGGGATTGGCCCTCCATAAGATGGCAGAGATCTCGAGACTGCCAATGGGGGATACTCCATATGAAGAGTATGTTCCCACAAACCGGGAGCTGGGGGATTCAGACTCTCGGGTAGTGGAAGTGTACCAGGAGCTGATGTGTCACTACCTTGCTTGCACCACTTTTTATGGTGAGCTCTCAGATTTGGCTCATATCAATAAATGGACGTCCTACCTCTTTTTTCACCGGTCCAGGACTGTGGTGCCCCGTTCCCCCTATTCGGGGAGCGCGGCTAAGAAATACTAGACGGTATCGTTCGATCGGGATAGATTAAATCAAGAACTCATCCTCGTTATGGATTTGTCTCTTCGGAATCGATTCCCATATTCAGTGGACCGTGCCCCAAGGATCGACTTAGCGGCAGAGTCAGGAGGGACCTCTCTGCTGCATTCTTTGTTGCCTAGTTTTCGCTGTCGCTTGTTGCTTTCGAGCCTTGAGTTGGTTTTCGGATTTGCTTGGGTTTTCTTGAACGGTTTCGATGGATTACATTGCTTTCGTTCTTAGGACTACACTTCAATTCCGATAAGGGAAAGAGAGGAAGAAGTACTGATCAGCTGTTCGTGTCAATACAGGTGAACCAGCTGTAGGCGTAGCTCAAGCGGACTCCTAAAGCACTTCTTTCCTTCTTTCTTCCAACTACTAAAGTGAGTGGCTACCAACCCGATTAGCTAGCCCTTCTTGCTAGTCTTCACATCAAAAATCTTGTGTTCGTGCTTGCCCCGATCAAACGATACCAAGTAAATAACTAAAAGATATCAAGATAATAAGGAAATAGACTTGGGAAATATTGCTTGTCAAATAAAACTGGTGAACGGTTACTTACTTATATGCTTGCTCGTTTAGAATGTATATTTCTTCTTAAAACTGTGCTATGTATAGAACTCATTTTCAATGCAATAACTCAACAGGAAGACTATGCTAAAGTAAATCTTGCCTGTTACTGACATGCTCCTGATATGCCCTGATTTACCTCGATGCTAACTTAGTGTACTGCGTTGATCACGGACAACTTGTGCACAAGGTCTTAGTTCCTGCGGACGGTCGCTGGGGCACCGGCACCGGTCCGATCCGGACAAAACTCATGATAGTCACCTGTTATGGGACGAAATGCCTTGGGATGTCCTGATCTATGCATCGTACGGCACTCTGTACTGAGACTAGCCATCCATTATGGCAACGTGCCAGTGATCCCCCTTGTATATTTAAACCTGTTGCTACTAACTTGTGTCTTCTTGGCAGGGAAGGCAAGGTAAGTATTATGCAGGTGGTTCAAACGGGCAGGTAAATGTCACCGAACGGTGGCGAGTTATTTCAATAATTCTATATATATATATATATCTTGCTGTAAAAATAAACTAAGGCAAGATAGAAACCCACAAATATGCATGCTTCATTAAAACAACGTGTTGATTGGTATAGTTGGGTTAGCTTGCCTTCACCAGTACGTTTCGATGTACTGACCCTCGTTGAAACAGGTTCCCCGCACTAAGGAGAGCCGAGCGAGGAGCAGGAGACAAACCCCCAATCCAGTCCAAGCTGTAGGCACGCCTCGACCGTGCCAACCTTTTAAAGAAGCATTTTGAAGAAGAAGCTAGCCACCAAGTAACCATGCAACTTCGTGGCAAGGCAGTCGTTCCGACGCAAGGTCTTATATTTTGAGTTTAGTAAGGATGTAATGTACAGGACTGCTATCTCATTTTGTGTCAACACTTTTGTAAGCCCATAGAGGCAATCCTTATGACTCAGTTCAAGGAGTTTGTAATAGATGTTCATATTATCAATAAAAAGAGAACTTTTTCATGTTTCAATATGTGTTTCAATTATCTGCGTACTCTGAATATATGCTCGCTATGCGAAACAAAAATACTAAGCCTTGTGCGGTGCGCAACCTAGGCCCGCACGGCGGTCACGCCCGGGGGACGACTATCGATTCCGCGGGATCGGGGCGTGACATGTTGGTATCAGAGCACAGCTTCAAAGTTCCTTTGACTTTGAACTGGGAAAGTTCCTTTAACGATAAATCCCTGTACGAACTCTTGAACTCGCTAAGACCAAAATGAGATACGTTCGTGCAATAAGTCCATAATACCTTATGATCCTGATGTAATTTACCTTCCTTTCAAGGAACGACCCAAGCGCAACCATCAGCGCTAGCGCCAGGCGAGACAAGGACTCAGGAGAGCAGTTCCGGAACTTCAGGAAGCTCTCGGAGCCAACGGGACATGTCTCGATCAGATTTGCTTCAGCAGGTGATGCAAATGTTCACGGAGCAACGACAGAGGGATGATGCCCACCAAGCCAAGTTCGAGAGCAACCTAGAGGCCCGGCTCTCAGTCCAATAAAAGCAGGTAGATACCCTGCAGCAGCTTGTTCAGACCCTGGCCTCCAACCATTCTGCCGCAACGACAGCTACACCAGTGGAGCAGCCAGTGCTTGAAGTCGAACCACCGCTAGCGCCAAGGACGAGGGAAGTGACTGCCTTCCCCTTTGGCAACTTTAAGAAGGTCTGCAACACGCCATTTAATGGGACTGAGGACCCGATCGTGGCCCTAGATTGGCTTGCCGAGCTTGAAGATCATTTTTCTCTCCTAGAAGTGCCGGAAGACAAGCGCGTCACCTGTGCCCAACTATTGCTTCGCCTCAACGCGCACGACTGGTGGGACGTGCATCGACGATCTTTTCAACTTGGCCATGGAGAGGAGGCGATCGCGTGGACGACTTTTCGTGCCGCGTTTGAGGAGAAGTTTGTACCCCCGCCTCTAAGACGTCAACGGGAAAACGATTTCGTTCAACTCCGACAGGGCAGCATGACGGTAAAGCAATACTCGACAGAATTCAATAAACTGGCCAAATTTGCTACTGCTTATCTACCGGATGCAGCGAGTCATGCCAGACGATTCGAAGGAGGGCTACGTCCTGGCATCCACGGGCACGTAGCCGTTCCGCAGTATCAGACGATGAGGGAAGTCTTAAACCATGCCCTCTCCCTGGAACCGCAGTATCCTCACATTGCTGCCGGCGCTGTGCAAACTTCCAATCACAAACGCCAGGGCAATGATAGAGAAAACAATGCTGCAAAGCGTCCAAATAACGGCGGTAAACAGCGTGGAGACACCAACAAGACCTGCAACTTTTGCAGGAAGCCAGGGCATATCGAAAAAGATTATCGCCGCAAGCTTGGGACTTGCCTCCGTTGCGCCGATCCAGGCCATCAGATTAGCAGCTGTCCGCGTCGTCCACCGCAACAACCAGATCAGACTCTGGCTCCTCAGGCAAATCGAGCGGCGCCTCAGCCAGGGCGTAATCAAGCTCAAGGCCGAGTCTACACCATGACACGGGAAGAAGCTCTAGCTTCGGATACCGTCGTGTCAGGTACCTTACTTTTTAATAATATACCTGCTCGCGTTCTATTTGATTCAGGTGCAACCCATAGCTTTATTTCTACAAACTTCGCCACGGAGAACAATATAAAAATGACTCCGTTGCATTTAGATTTAAGCGTTAGCACCCCATCTGGTACAAAAATTCCTGTCTGTTCAGCATGCCTAGGCGGTTATATCTGTATTGGGGAGAGAAAGCTGTCACTTGATGTTTTAGTTCTTGATGTACGGGACTATGATATCATTTTGGGAATGGACTGGCTAGGCGCGTGCGCGGCAACTATTGAGTGTGCAGAGAAGCGAGTCATTTTCCATCTGCCCGTAGAAGCCGTGTTCTGTTACACCAGTAGTCCAGCGAACAATGCGACCAGGGCCTGCATGGTGATTTCGGCAAAATCTACTCGGCAAATGCTCTACACAGGCTGCGATGGATTCCTAGCATCGGTTCGGGACACACGGCAGGACTACGCAAATGTCGAGTCAACTTCCGTTGAGGCAGAGTTCCCCGATGTGTTCCCGAGCGAACTACCCGGTATGCCACCAGACCGAGAGATTGAATTCACTATCGACACATTTCCAAATACACAGCCGATTTCCAAGCCTCCGTACAGAATGGCACCTGCAGAGCTGAATGAATTAAAGCGCCAACTCCAGGAATTACTTGATCGCGGGTTCATCCGTCCGAGCGTGTCTCCTTGGGGCGCTTCTGTGCTCTTTGTGAAGAAAAATGACGGAACTCTACGCCTCTGCATAGATTATAGGGAATTAAACAAGGTCACAATCAGAAACAAATATCCTCTGCCACGGATAGACGACTTGTTTGATCAGTTACAAGGGGCAACGGTGTTTTCTAAGATTGATCTTCGCTTGGGTTACCACCAGCTGAAGATTAAGCCAGAAGACGTGCCCAAGACTGCTTTCAGAACCCGCTACGGCCATTACGAGTTTTTTGTGATACCGTTTGGACTGATGAATGCCCCTGCTGCATTCATGGATATGATAAATCGAGTATTTAGGCCCTTCATCGATAAATTCGTGGTGGTGTTTATCGATGACATCTTAGTGTACTCGAAGACTAGGGATGAGCACGCAGGACACCTGCGGATGGTGCTGCAAACCCTTCGAGACCACAAGTTGTATGCCAAATTAAGTAAATCAGAATTTTGGCTGGACAGTATCTCGTTTTTGGGGCATATTATCTTCTCGGAAGGCATCTCAGTTGATCCGAAGAAGATAGAAGCAATCACACAGTGGAAACGACCGGAGTCAGCTAGCGACATCCGAAGTTTCCTTGGTCTGGCAGGGTACTACCGCAGATTTATACAAAATTTTGCTAGAATTGCTTCGCCCTTGACTCAGTTGACACGAAAGGGTGCGAAGTTTACTTGGACAGAGGACTGTGAAGTTTTGTTTACGGAGTTAAAGCAGCGCCTCATCTCTGCCCTAATTCTCACTCTGCCGAACGGACCAGATGACTTTAAAATATATAGTGATGCCTCAGGAAAGGGTCTAGGATGTGTCCTGATGCAGCGCGATAAGGTGATAGCCTACGCGTCTAGACAGCTAAAGCCTCACGAGCAGAACTACCCAACGCATGATCTCGAACTTGCCGCGGTAGTGTTTGCATTGAAGCTGTGGCGTCACTATCTTTATGGTGTACCGTGTGAAATCTATACGGACCATAAAAGCTTGAAATACTTGTACACTCAAAAGGATTTGAATCTTCGGCAGCGGCGATGGCTTGAACTCCTCAGTGACTTCGATCTCACGATCAGATACACGCCTGGAAAGGAAAACGTAGTAGCTGACGCATTGAGTCGAGTGTTTGTAGAGAGTTTGGTTATTGATGATAGGCTGCACCGAGATCTTGAATCACTGGGTATTATACTGAAAATAAGATATAAGAAGTGGGCGTAAGTAGCTCAACTGCGCCTCGAGCCCGACTTGTTACACAAAGTGAAGGCCGCTCAGAAGGACGACCCGTTCCTGCAGAAGATTTATACCCTCATCTTGGCAGAAAAGACGTCCGACTTTGCGGTAAGCACGGATGGGATGCTTCGAGTAAAGGGAAGACTATGCGTTCCGAACGACGCGGCCCTTAGACAAGAGATACTCACGAAAGCTCACTATGCTAGTTATACTTCTCATCCGGGTAGCACTAAAATGTATCGAGATCTTCGCACGATATTTTGGTGGCACAGCTTGAAACGGGATGTGGCACAGTTTGTGTCACATTGCATGGCTTGTCAACGAGTAAAGGCCGAACACCAGAAACCAGGCGGAGAGCTTCAGAACCTTGCTATTCCGGAGTGGAAATGGGATGATATAACGATGGACTTTATTGTTGGCTTGCCGAGGATGCAACGGGGACATGATGCAGGCTGGGTTATCGTCCATCGACTCACCAAGTTAGCTCACTTTCTGCCTATCAAATCTACTTGGAGTGCCGACCGCCTGGCTCAGATATATCTCAACAAAATCGTTCGACTCCATGGCGTGCCCGTATCTATAGTCTCCGATAGAGATGGTCGATTTATATCACATTTCTGGGGAAGCCTGCAGTCAGCAATGGGGACGAAGTTAAAGTTTAGCTCCGCCTACCATCCACAGATCGACGGCCAAATCGAACGTGTCAACCAGATCCTCGAAGATATGCTGCGACTCTACGCCTTGGACACGAAGACTAGTTGGGACCTTCATCTACCTCTAGCCGAATTTGCTTACAACAATAGTTATCAATCAAGCATTCAAATGGCGCCATATGAGGCATTATATGGGCGGAAGTGTAGATCTCCTATCTGTTGGGACGAAGTCGGGGAGCGGCAAGTACTTGGCCCTGAGCTCGTGGAGCAGACCGTCCAGAAGGTTCGGCTGATTCGGGACAGATTAAAGATAGCTCAAAGTCGTCAGAAGAGCTATGCGGATGTTCATCGGAGACCGCTAGAGTTTCAAGTAGGTGACCGGGTATTCCTCAAGGTCTCGCCCATGCGAGGGGTCAGCAGGTTCAGAGCGAAGGGAAAGCAAAGTCCACGATTTGTCGGCCTGTTCGAAATACTAAAGCGGGTTGCTTCAGTTGCTTATCAGATTGCCCTACCACCATCCCTATCTGACGTACATGATATATTCCATGTTTCCCAACTTCGAAAATATGTGTACGATCCAAGCCACGTGGTAGACCTGGGACAACTGAACCTTCAGCCCGACTTGACGTATGTAAAACAACCGGTACAAATTTTGGATAGAAAAGAAAAGCTGCTTCGGACCCGTTCGGTTCCTCTAGTGCGCATGCTTTGGAGGAATCACTCTGTCGAAGAATCTACTTGGGAACTTGAATCTGATATGAGGGAATGGTTCCCCTCATTATTTCTTAGTGGTAGGTTCTATCCCTTAAGTTTCGGGATGAAACTTCCAATTAGTTGGGTAGGATGTGGTGCCCCGTTCCCCCTATTCGGGGAGCGCGGCTAAGAAATACTAGACGGTATCGTTCGATCGGGATAGATTGAATCAAGAACTCATCCTCGTTATGGATTTGTCTCTTCGGAATCGATTCCCATATTCAGTGGACCGTGCCCCAAGGATCGACTTAGCGGCAGAGTCAGGAGGGACCTCTCCGCTGCATTCTTTGTTGCCTAGTTTTCGCTGTCGCTTGTTGCTTTCGTGCCTTGAGTTAGTTTTCGGATTTGCTTGGGTTTTCTTGAACGGTTTCGATGGATTTCATTGCTTTCGTTCTTAGGACTGCACTTTAATTCCGATAAGGGAAAGAGAGGAAGAAGTACTGATCAGCTGTTAGTGTCAATACAGGTGAACCAGCTGTAGGCGTCGCTCGAGCAGACTCCTAAAGCACTTCTTTCCTTCTTCCTTCCAACTACTAAAGTGAGTGGCTACCAACCCGATTAGCTAGCCCTTCTTGCTAGTCTTCACATCAAAAATCTTGTGTTCGTGCTTGCCCCGATCAAACGATACCAAGTAAATAACTAAAAGATATCAAGATAATAAGGAAATAGACTTGGGAAATATTGCTTGTCAAATAAAACTGGTGAACGGTTACTTACTTATATGCTTGCTCGTTTAGAATGTATATTTCTTCTTAAAACTGTGCTATGTATAGAACTCATTTTCAATGCAATAACTCAACAGGAAGACTATGCTAAAGTAAATCTTGCCTGTTACTGACATGCTCCTGATATGCCCTGATTTGCCTTGATGCTAACTTAGTGTACTGCGTTGATCACGGACAACTTGTGCACAAGGTCTTAGTTCTTGCGGACGGTCGCTGGGGCACCGGCACCGGTCCGATCCGGACGGAACTCATGATAGTCGCCTGCTATGGGACGGAATGCCTTGGGACGTCCTGATCTATGCGTCGCACGGCACTCCGTACTGAGACTAGCCGTCCATTATGGCAACGTGCCAGTGATCCCCCTTGTATATTTAAACCTGTTGCTACTAACTTTTGTCTTCTTGGCAGGGAAGACAAGGTAAGTATTATGCAGGTGGTTCAGACGGGCAGGTAAATATCACCGAACGGTGGCGAGTTATTTCAATAATTCTATATATATATGTCTTGCTGTAAAAATGAACTAAGGCAAGATAGAAACCCACAAATATGCATGCTTCATTAAAACAATGTGTTGATTGGTATAGTTGGGTTAGCTTGCCTTCACAGTACGTTTCGATGTACTGACCCTCGTTGAAACAGGTTCCCCGCACTAAGGAGAGCCGAGCGAGGAGCAGGAGACAAACCCCCAATCCAGTCCAAGCTGTAGGCACGCCTCGACCGTGCCAACCTTTTGAAGAAGAAGCTAGCCACCAAGTAACCATGCAACTTCGTGGCAAGGCAGTCGTGCCGACGCAAGGTCTTATATTTTGAGTTTAGTAAGGATGTAATGTACAGGACTGCTATCTCATTTTGTGTCAACACTTTTATAAGCCCATAGAGGCAATCCTTATGACTCAGTTCAAGTAGTTTGTAATAGATGTTCATATTATCAATAAAAAAAGAACTTTTCCATGTTTCAATATGTGTTTCAATTATCTGCGTACTCTGAATATGTGCTCGCTATGCGAAACAAAAATACTAAGCCTTGTGCGGTGCGCAACCTAGGCCCGCACGGCGGTCACGCCCGGGGGACGACTATCGATTCTGCGGGATCGGGGCATGACAAGGACTGCTAAGCCGGAGAAGGTATTGGAGGGCAAGGATCAGCCTGTGAATCCTCTTAGCGTGCTTAATGCTCAAGTAGTCGACGATCTCATGGTAGACGCTGGGGCTCCGGACTTGATCCTCGATGAAGGGATAGGAAAGTATCCTGTAGGCACTAAGGCCTATAGTTATTTGAGGCGCTACCGCAGGCCTCTGTCCAGGGAAGCTCAACTGGCTGGCTTTCTCTCTATATGGCTGCACCGACTGGTGGTGCCTGGCATCGCATCTGCGGACCGCATTCACCGCAACACGCTATGGCCTGCAGTACGTCTGGTTTTTGGGGCAAGACTGGGCTTGCTCCCTGCCATGGTATGCCGTATACAAGCTGGCCTGAGGGCCATGACTGACGGGCTGCTCGTCGATAAAACTCGACGCGATAGCTTTCCCAGAGTAGAATTACCATACCTGTATCTGATGGGATAGTTAATTCTTCATAACCCCAGGGTTATGTCTCCCAGTGTCACGACCCGCACCCGGTTTAGGGGCACGAGTGCGTGGGTACGTCCAGCCTACGCCGCAGCATCGGCGGTAGAACGCTGTCTAGGTCGAGTACTATCTAAACAATCTCACGCTAGTATCCAACTCCATAAGGAGACTCGGATAATACTATAAAAATATTAACAACATACTCAATCACAACTACAGCACGATAGGAATTTGAAGAATAAAGAATACAACACAAGTCTAATGACACAATAATCATACCTGCAATCATTACTTCCAATCCCCAAGTATGTCAAAGCCAGTCTACTAAGGTCACAGTCTGGAAAAATATTTCCAGTCAGGAAGGAGCAAAGTACATCTCTAAATAGCAGTTCTATATAAATGACATAAACTATGTAGCAGTTCTAGATGGAAACATACCAGATGCATGTATAGGTACGAGAATGTACAATGAAAGAAATACTGGAAATACTGTAAGTAAATGCAGGAAAAGAAATAATATGTCAATGAGCAAGATTCCTATGACTAAGTGTGTTGAATACTAGCTTTAACATGTGATCGGCTTGGGAACTTGATCAGGCTGGTTACATGTGATTAGCTATGGTTCATATAAAGTCAGGCTAACCGTTGGTTAGCTATGATGCATGTAGAGGTCAGGCTAATCACATGTAACAGCTATGGTTCATATAAATGGTCAGGCCGCACCTGACGTGAGATGTGGGGTGAGCTATGGTGCATATAAAGTTGGGTATGATCACATATCTATACTAAAGTACTCCCCAAACCCCCGACTGGTATAGTAGATCCAATCATGGTACGCTATGGCACGGGATTCCCTAGGAAGGTAGCAAATCTCCCCGGGAATCAGTGTCTGTACATGCACAAGATATCAAGGAAACAAGTCTTGTACAAGCTACACCATGAATAAGGAATAACATCTCATGACGAGATCCGTATATACCAATCCGTATAACCAACGTGTCAGGAACATGGATATTTACACTAGATACAGTGAACATAGGAGATATCATAAATTAGAAACTAATCAGAGAATGTACTCGCCTTAGGTCCTTAGCTGGTAATTATTGATGTCCTGTTCCAGAGTATCCCCTGGGTAAACCAACAGTCCTATAAACATATCACAAGCAAAACCACATTTGCATCAGATGCTACGCTAACACAGTCTAAAAATACTGAGTTCGGGATTTTTCTAGGTATGCTACTGGTCACCTAGGATCACCTAGTAGGTTTACCAATTAACCATATAATAATTTCCATCAATTACAATAGTAGATATATGTAAATATATCTACTTTAAAATAATTAATACTTGTATACATACAAAAAGAATTTAACCTAATATATGTATATATCTAAAATATATACCAATATAAATTACTAGCTATAGTTGTATATTTACTAAAGTATGTACATATCATATGTGGACAAGGTACATTTTTTAGAATATACATATATATATATATATATTGTCACCATCATTATTAGAATATACTAATATTAAATTACCAATTCAAATTTATACTATATGTATATATATACACAGATGCCAATTAATTCATATATTAAAAATACGTTTTATTACACTTATACTACATGAAATTATACCAATTAAATATATGTATAATTATACCAAAATATACATACATATATATATATATATATATATATATATATATATATATATATATATATATATATATATATATATATATGTATACAAGTATATACACCAAAACAATTATATACATATACTAAAAATATATATATACATAGATACCAAAATAATTACATACACTAGAATGCGTATTTACATATATAAATCGTTTCGAAATTATTTTGAACAATAATTTCAAATAAAAGTTTATTTATAAAAACTAGAATTTATGTAAAAGCCAATATATTTTTATATCTATAGTAAAAATCGGTTACTAGTCCAGTAAACAAATTTTGAACTCATTTCTATTTATTGAAACTATATTTTTAATTAACAAATATAACCCAGAAATTATTACTTTTGCATAATCAAAACCTTTTCATATTAATATAACCAAATCCTTATATATATAATACATAGCTAAATTTACTCATAAAAATAACTAATTTCATAAACAATAAAACTAATTTAAATTCTAATTAACTAAACTAATAAAATTATGTTACTAATGAAATTAACTCACTAACTAATATATTTTAACTAATTGGTTAAATTAATTCACTGATTAATTACTCACTGATTAAATAACTAAACTAGTTAAAAATTTACTAATGATTAATAATTAACTAACTATTACTTATTAACTAATTAATCTATTATATTACTAACTGATTATTAATTAACTAATTAATCTAATTAATTAATTAACTAACTAATCATAGTTAACTAAACTAATTAAATAATTAACTAACCTAATCAAATTCCAATGGTTCAGTTTCTGAATCGAAGGAAAAGGGAAAAAGGGAAAGAGGGAAGAGGAAAGAAAGCTTACAGAGTTTGGGGTCGGCCGGCCGCCTGACCGGGGGATGGCCGGATCTCTGTTGGCGGTGGTGGTGTTAGGTGGTCGAGAAGTTGCGGCTACGCCGGAGACGGGTGAGCCGAAGGTGGAGGAGGAGCAGTGGTGGGGGAACTGCTGAGCTTGGCCGGACTGTGAGCAGGCCAGCGGCAGCTCCGGGTCGGAGTCGAGGTAGGAGGAGATGGAGGGAGGAGCACGAGCAACGGCAGCCGGCGGGTTGTAGATGGTGGTGGAGACTCGACTCGGCGGTGGGTGCCCGACTCGAGGCGGCGTCTGGATCGAGGGGGCAGGCGCTCTGTTCTAGGGGCGACGGCTTCGAGGAGGCGGCGGCTTCGAGGCGGCTGCATCTGGTCGGCCACGGCGAGCTCGACGACAGGCGCTCGACGCCGAGGGGCCCAGTCGCCGGCGGCAATCGGACTCGAGGGCGGTGGATCTCCGACAGATCTAGGGTTAGGGTTGGTTCTGTGGGTCGGGGTCGTGTCCGGGGCTGGACACGGCGGTGGCGTACTGTAAAGGGACGGACGTGTCCGGGAGTGTCGGACACGGGGTGATGCTGTGTACAGTGGTGGATGTGGATGTGTCCGGGTGTGTCGGACACGAAAAAAATCTGATTTGTAATATTGTAACCGGACACAGGAAGTGAATGGATACGTTGGGACACCCGGGGTCGAACCCGAGGCCATCACGGCTGACACGGTGATGCTGGACACACGGACACGAGCACACAAAAATGGTGGTGGCTTTGGCTTGTGGGGATTTGTGGGGGCTAGCTAATAATCTGGAGATTAGGGTTTCTTGGGAATTGTGAGAATGAGAACTTAAATAGGGAGAGATGGTGTGGGATAAAGGGTTGCGGGTTGGCCCAATAATGAATGGCCCAGAATTAATTAAACGGGTTTCTCACGTGGGAAAAAATGAGGGTGTGAAGGCTAGTTGATGGGAAATGGCAACTTGTAAAAATAAAAATAAAGATTATAATTTCAGAAAATATTTTAGGAAAGCTATGTAATTTATTTATTTACTATCCCATTAAATATAAAAATTATTTTGAAGAAACAACTAGTCTTTTAATTAATTTTATCCAATAAATAATTTTATGATTTCAAGCCAATAAACATTTGAAACTAGAGGAATATATATATTATTATTATTTATTTATTTCGTAATACATCGTCATTTAGGAAAAATGATTTTTATAAAGATTTTTAAATTACCTCCTACAATCAAACATCGTTCAAAAATCAAATACAAGTTTCAAGGAGAAATATTTTATAAAACTTGATATTTTAAAATAAATTAAAATCTAATTATTTTGGAAATTGGAAATCGGAGGTTACAAGTCTATCCACCTTAGAAAAATTTCGTCCTCGAAATTTTAGGGATGACTAGGATAGAAAAATTTTGTTGTTCATAATGATGAATATATCATTGAAGAAAATATTTCTATAAGGAGAATATTTACCAAACAGAAGAAAACATGAAGAAAAAGAAAATATGGTTTAAGACAGGAATAACTTGAAGGAATCATGGCTCGGCCTTGAATCCTCTAGAAAGTTTAGGTTTGGGAAGTAGACACGATCACTGAAAAACAGATAATTGGAATAATGCACGTTACCTTTTCAAAGTAACTAAACCAAGGAAGATCCAGTATAATGAATGATATAGACATGAAAGTTAATTCGAAAGATAGGGTCGACAATTTGATTTAAGAAACTTAAATACATCCTTCAGAATGTAATCAAGGGACATCTAATCGCCTTTCTTAATTTCTAGGAAAAAATAGTCTTTACTACTATCTGAAAATAATCTCCCTTTTTCCTCGTTCATTTTTACTTTTCTCAATCTTGTGTTTCATCATTAACTAATATCTATAAAAGCTTCAAATTCCACAAACTTTATTAGATTAGATCTTAGAATTTCTGAATCAAAATTTATTACATGTCCAAAATCCTTATCATCAAATTCGAGTTTGTTTATCTTAACATCAACTATACCTCGATTATTTTCTTCGATTTCCAATGTTACTGTCATGGTCAAGATTTTAATTTAAATCACAACCTCAATATACCATGATCTTACCTTACGACCTTCAATTATATGATCCCATAATCAATTATATTATAATCTTCTTTACCATGAGCTTCATTTCATTCCATATTTCTTTATCCGTATGTATAATGTTTCCGAATTTTGAACTAATATTTTTTTTTTCCTCTGAGTTTTATCCCAATGTAAAATTTTTACTACTCAAATCCTCAATAATTTAATTGAATTCCAGTCGTATCATAATCTCCTCAAATTTTTGAGTAAATAACTAAATACAAAATTTTACTATCCAATCCTTTTAATTGAAATCCAATCAATGCATATTTATAAAAATCGTATCCCAAAATTTAAATTTTTTAAACACAATCCACCAATCACCTTACTCCTCTAACTCAAATTCAAAATAATCAAAATTTTAAATTTATAACTCAAATTTTTTTTTAATAATCCATTCAATCATATCAAGACCTCCTTAAAATTAATAAATCCTCAAATTTTTGGCTTTGTGAATTTCTAAATTCTCCCTTAAGTTAATGTTTGTCCTCGAATTTCAATCATACCTCAATTTTCATAAAATCAATGATCCATCAACTCCGTTATAACAACCCCTAAATTCTTTATTTAAATTAATGCTCATCCACAACTTTAATCCTCTTGTCTCTTTTTTTGTCAGTCATAACCTCGTCACAGATCTTTGCTATGGTCAAAGCCCTAATGATCATGGGTTAAGAAAATTCTACCTACAGCCATGCAATTTGAGAAAATATATAGGTCATGTGTCTTTTATCATGGTCTAAGAAAAATTTTGCCCACAGTCATACAACAAACAACTTATAGGAAACATGCATGGTTATGGTCTGTCTTATCATGGTATTTCATTCCTTGTCAGGGTGTATTACTAACTATATCCTAACAAGAAAAAATCACGAATACAACCCACGGTACTAGGGAATCAATCAATCAGAAGACAAAATAATATGAGAAAAAGAAAGAACCTGCTAACACATTTTTTGCGGTAACTGCTATCTCTAACAAACACTTAACTCTAGCACATTCACTAACTAATTCCTATTCATGTACACTGGTACCCATATCAACTAATCATATATTAATATTCATATCTCTCATCTACCAAAAATAAATCCTTAAAATAATCGTCAAGGTTTAACTTCCCGATCAACTTAAAATAAAATGCATATACCTCCTCAAAATTAGATACTTCACATCGAAATAAAATTTAATCACTTCTAAAATCTTTGTAGCCTTAACTATGTTTAGTGAATCAAATTTAAATCCTCAATATTTTAACAACATAAAATCTCAACTCTTAAAAAATTCTGAAAATTAAAAATTCATTTCCACCTTTTAATTTATAACTCCTCAATGTACATATTAGTGCTCACGGTCTCTGATACTCAAGGTGCACTCAATACCTCTATCGTCTAGAACTGTGTACTAAATTCGTACTGCCCGAATCACTTGCACTATTACCTCCAATGATCAAAGTTATCATCAACTGTGTTTTCTTTCATGATTTCAATTTATGTCAATTGGTATATCATCTAATTATCAACACACAGAGTGCTTACTGTTATTAACGTCATCCTTGACTAATCCTCGATATAGAATCATTAGCACTCTTGGTATTATATCACTAGCTGCATTAATGGATTATCTCATCAAGCTCATTAGACTCATGATCACCTGTATCCTCTATAACACTCATGTTTCTTTACTCTTATGGGTATGTGTATGGTTCCTCATCTCGATGGTTGTATATGTTTTTCCTTCAATCCTTTAAAGCCTATTAAACTAATCCGTGATACGCTTCACAACTTCCATTACTAATCCTGATATTTCTCTACTTATGACATCTCATTAAACCCTTTATACATATACATTTCTTTACCTTTAACATTTCCGATATCAATCATCAAATTGGACATCATGCTCCATAAATCCTTAACACAATTCCCGGATACTTAATCGTTTACATAGATCACTCAATTACATAATCATGATTATCCAGGACGGGTAATTGGCTCTGATACTAACTCTGAGAACTATCACTGATACTCTATACTCTCCTTAACTCTCAGTCTCTAATGACACTACTCCTAAAATCATTGGTACAAGGTACTATGCTAAGGGCTAACTCTAGATTAAAGCCTACTGCTCACATGCCCAACTAAGAAACACTTACAAATCACTAGCAACACAGTCAATACTAATACAAGACAAACAAAATTACAAGCCACTAATTACCATGCTTAACAAGAAATCCTCAAGGAATAGGAGCTCAAAGACTGAATTAAGGACAGAAGGTATCTTTACTGCTAGTAAAGAAAGAAGCGGTGGAACAAAGTCCTGGAATAACAGAAATAGATAAGTCTTGAGATGATATTTTAAGAATCAATTTAAGATACAACCTGATAATCATACACGTCTGTCAGAAATCATGACACACAGAATCCTCGCCACGCCAGTAAGCATAGATGCGATAAACGACAGGTTCCGTAACTAAGGTATGCAACCCTATAATCATGTCATCTAGAACCTTCGCCACGCCAACCGGTATGGCTGCGAGAAGCTCTAAGTTTCATAACTATAGTATGTACATCCAAGTCAGGTTCCTACGTTCTCGTCACCACAGCTAATATGGCTGCGATAAACTCTAGGGTCCATAACCAAATTAGACGTTTTACCTTTCTCACTGTCCTCATCAAAATATGTCATCAGATGATACCGTAAATTTAGCCCATAAAATTCATCTCGATATGAAATCAACTCAACAACGATACCAAGAATTAAATTTAACAACTGGTCAACAAGAATCAAACTCAACAATGATACCAAGATTTTAATTTAATAACTTATCAACAAGAATCAAGTTTAATAACAACAAGCGAGACCGGACGGAAACAAGGAAAAATATTTAATTTGGAAATTATAATAAGATTCTCAAGGGGTCGTCCCAGGAATCTCTCAAGAATTTGTGATTGAGTATTCTCTCTCATCCAAGTATCCTATGTCCTATATTCTATAGCAGGCACGCGGTAGCACAACTAATACGTCGCACTACTACGACATCGCGCAACTAGCGAAGTCTGACCTGCATGGGCCACCACTAAAAACGTGTCATGACCCGCACCCGGTTTAGGGGCACGAGTGCGTGGGTACGTCCAGCCTACGCCGCAGCATCGGCGGTAGAACGCTGTCTAGGTCGAGTACTATCTAAACAATCTCACGCTAGTATCCAACTCCATAAGGAGACTCGGATAATACTATAAAAATATTAACAACATACTCAATCACAACTACAGCACGATAGGAATTTGAAGAATAAAGAATACAACACAAGTCTAATGACACAATAATCATACCTGCAATCATTACTTCCAATCCCCAAGTATGTCAGAGCCAGTCTACTAAGGTCACAGTCTGGAAAAATATTTCCAGTCAGGAAGGAGCAAAGTACATCTCTAAATAGCAGTTCTATATAAATGACATAAACTATGTAGCAGTTCTAGATGGAAACATACCAGATGCATGTATAGGTACGAGAATGTACAATGAAAGAAATACTGGAAATACTGTAAGTAAATGCAGGAAAAGAAATAATATGTCAATGAGCAAGATTCCTATGACTAAGTGTGTTGAATACTAGCTTTAACATGTGATCGGCTTGGGAACTTGATCAGGCTGGTTACATGTGATTAGCTATGGTTCATATAAAGTCAGGCTAACCGTTGGTTAGCTATGATGCATGTAGAGGTCAGGCTAATCACACGTAACAGCTATGGTTCATATAAATGGTCAGGCCGCACCCGACGTGAGATGTGGGGTGAGCTATGGTGCATATAAAGTTGGGTATGATCACATATCTACACTAAAGTACTCCCCAAACCCCCGACTGGTATAGTAGATCCAATCATGGTACGCTATGGCACGGGATTCCCTAGGAAGGTAGCAAATCTCCCATGGAATCAGTGGCTGTACATGCACAAGATATCAAGGAAACAAGTCTTGTACAAGCTACACCATGAATAAGGAATAACATCTCATGACGAGATCCGTATATACCAATCCGTGTAACCAACGTGTCAGGAACATGGATATTTACACTAGATACAGTGAACATAGGAGATATCATAAATTAGAAACTAATCAGAGAATGTACTCGCCTTGGGTCCTTAGCTGGTAATTATTGATGTCCTGTTCCAGAGTATCTCCTGGGTAAACCAACAGTCCTATAAACATATCACAAGCAAAACCACATTTGCATCAGATGCTACGCTAACACAGTCTAAAAATACTGAGTTCGGGATTTTTCTAGGTATGCTACTGGTCACCTAGGATCACCTAGTAGGTTTACCAATTAACCATATAATAATTTCCATCAATTACAATAGTAGATATATGTAAATATATCTACTTTAAAATAATTAATACTTGTATACATACAAAAAGAATTTAACCTAATATATGTATATATCTAAAATATATACCAATATAAATTACTAGCTATAGTTGTATATTTACTAAAGTATGTACATATCATATGTGGACAAGGTACATTTTTTAGAATATACATATATATATATATATATTGTCACCATCATTATTAGAATATACTAATATTAAATTACCATTTCAAATTTATACTATATGTATATATATACACAGATGCCAATTAATTCATATATTAAAAATACGTTTTATTACACTTATACTACATGAAATTATACCAATTAAATATATGTATAATTATACCAAAATATACATACATATATATATATATATGTATACAAGTATATACACCAAAACAATTATATACATATACTAAAAATATATATATACATAGATACCAAAATAATTACATACACTAGAATGCGTATTTACATATATAAATCGTTTCGAAATTATTTTGAACAATAATTTCAAATAAAAGTTTATTTATAAAAACTCGAATTTATGTAAAAGCCAATATATTTTTATATCTATAGTAAAAATCGGTTACTAGTCCAATAAACAAATTTTGAACTTATTTCTATTTATTGAAACTATATTTTTAATTAACAAATATAACCCAGAAATTATTACTTTTGCATAATCAAAACCTTTTCATATTAATATAACCAAATCCTTATATATATAATACATAGCTAAATTTACTCATAAAAATAACTAATTTCATAAACAATAAAACTAATTTAAATTCTAATTAACTAAACTAATAAAATTATGTTACTAATGAAATTAACTCACTAACTAATATATTTTAACTAATTGGTTAAATTAATTCACTGATTAATTACTCACTGATTAAATAACTAAACTAGTTAAAAATTTACTAATGATTAATAATTAACTAACTATTACTTATTAACTAATTAATCTATTATATTACTAACTGATTATTAATTAACTAATTAATCTAATTAATTAATTAACTAACTAATCATAGTTAACTAAACTAATTAAATAATTAACTAACCTAATCAAATTCCAATGGTTCAGTTTCTGAATCGAAGGGAAAGGGAAAAAGGGAAAGAGGGAAGAGGAAAGAAAGCTTACAGAGTTTGGGGTCGGCCGGCCGCCTGACCGGGGGATGGCCGGATCTCTGTTGGCGGTGGTGGTGTTAGGTGGTCGAGAAGTTGCGGCTACGCCGGAGACTGGTGAGCCGAAGGTGGAGGAGGAGCAGTGGTGGGGGAACTGCTGAGCTTGGCCGGACTGTGAGCAGGCCAGCGGCAGCTCCGGGCCGGAGTCGAGGTAGGAGGAGATGGAGGGAGGAGCACGAGCAGCGGCAGCCGGCGGGTTGTAGATGGTGGTGGAGACTCGACTCGGCGGCGGGTGCCCGACTCGAGGCGGCGTCTGGATCGAGGGGGCAGGAGCTCTGTTCGAGGGGCGGCGGCTTCGAGGAGGCGGCGGCTTCGAGGCGACTGCGTCTGGTCGGCCACGGCGAGCTCGACGACAGGCGCTCGACGCCGAGGGGCCCAGTCGCCGGCGGCAATCGGACTCGAGGGCGGCGGATCTCCGACAGATCTAGGGTTAGGGTTGGTTCTGTGGGTCGGGGTCGTGTCCGGGGCTGGACACGGCGGTGGCGTACTGTAAAGGGACGGACGTGTCCGGGAGTGTCGGACACGGGGTGATGCTGTGTACAGTGGTGGATGTGGATGTGTCCGGGTGTGTCGGACACGAAAAAATCTGATTTGTAATATTGTAACCGGACACAGGAAGTGAATGGATACGTTGGGACACCCGGGGTCGGACCCGAGGCCATCACGGCTGACACGGTGATGCTGGACACACGGACACGAGCACACAAAAATGGTGGTGGCTTTGGCTTGTGGGGATTTGTGGGGGCTAGCTAATAATCTGGAGATTAGGGTTTCTTGGGAATTGTGAGAATGAGAACTTAAATAGGGAGAGATGGTGTGGGATAAAGGGTTGCGGGTTGGCCCAATAATGAATGGCCCAGAATTAATTAAACGGGTTTCTCACGTGGGAAAAAATGAGGGTGTGAAGGCTAGTTGATGGGAAATGGCAACTTGTAAAAATAAAAATAAAGATTATAATTTCAGAAAATATTTTAGGAAAGCTATGTAATTTATTTATTTACTATCCCATTAAATATAAAAATTATTTTGAAGAAACAACTAGTCTTTTAATTAATTTTATCCAATAAATAATTTTATGATTTCAAGCCAATAAACATTTAAAACTAGAGGAATATATATATTATTATTATTTATTTATTTCGTAATACATCGTCATTTAGGAAAAATGATTTTTATAAAGATTTTTAAATTACCTCCTACAATCAAACATCGTTCAAAAATCAAATAAAAGTTTCAAGGAGAAATATTTTATAAAACTTGATATTTTAAAATAAATTAAAATCTAATTATTTTGGAAATTGGAAATCGGAGGTTACACCCAGCTCCGGCAGTAGTTCGGGGGCTAGTTTCTTGTTGAACTACAAGAATTCTTTCTGGAACGTGAACACTGTTATAGACTGTCGGCAGGTGCTGAGTTTTAGTCACAGCTGGAAGCTCTTCTGCACTATCCCCTCTGTATATCGCAATCAGTCAGGGATTAGGCTTAAGGATTCAGGTAGAGAGAAGACCATTCTTTCTCCTGAAGCTTTTAATTGGTTGGTCTGCATTAGACCTTCCCATCTACTGTACAGAAGCGAAGACCATTACTTCTTGGAGCCCTATTTGCCTAGTCGGTTCGCCAGGCAATTCGGGTATGATAAGTTGCACGTAGGCAACGTCGTCACCAGCTTCCGTTCCAGAGGTAGACTCATTGATGGAGCGAGAGGTTGGCGATACTTCATCATGGGTTGCACTGGAGCAATTTTTACTGTGCTGGTCATTACACTCTCTACGGAGCTGCACATTCTCCACTCGTATGCCCAGTTCTATGTGGCAAATAATACCTTCCATCGCGATTTTGATATGCATGGAAGTTTTAGGGTGCCCTCTTCCAAGTCTGGGGGAAGAGTGGAAGTCCCTTCGGTTTCTTTCGACGAGGGTGGGGAGTCCATCAATCCGGATGAGCCTCTGTTGGCGGTATCGAGGGGTGAAGTACCTCTTCCCCTAGGGCCTTTGGTAATCTCTGGGAAGCGAAGGGCTCCTGCTCTGAAGGAGACTTCCCCTCGTAAGAGGAAGAAGAAGACGGTTAATCGTCTTCTCCGGATTCCTGGTATTGAGGCTCCTGGAAGTGAGCCTGTATCTCCCCATGTCGGGGATGATTCTTTGATTGGAGGTTCCTCGCCTTTTAGAGAGGGAACCTTTAATGTTCTGGCCGGTGGTGCCAGAGAATTCCTTTGGAGGCTGCTGTCGCTGCTACCGCTTCAGGTAGTGGAACGAGATCGCCTTCGGGGCCGAGCCAAATGAGGATATCTTTGTCCGGATCAGCATTGGGAGAGACCCCTGTCGTGTCCGCAGGTGCGCTCAGCGAGATTCCACCTGGTGAACCTCAAGTGGATCTCGGCGAAGGCCTGGAAGAGAATTTGCCAGTATTTGTTAGCGCACCCCCTTCTCCAGGTATAACATCTTGCCTAGCATCACTAAGAAATGATTTAGCTGTACTGGCCGCAGACGTGACATATAAACCATTAGCCAGGGGTAAATGTCGTCTTTTATGCCTCTTCTTTAGGAAAATTAACATTATGTTGATATTAACTTCCTTTTGTCTTCTTTTCAGGGGAAGACCTCTTCGGGGAGGGCAATATAGATGCGCCCTTCGGCTCTGTGTCAGGTCCTGGCGGCGACACGGAGGAGCCTGATTTTGAAGAGGAAACATCTTCGGGTGCCGGCTCACCTGTCGAAGAGATTCTGATATCTCAAGAGGAGGATGAGCCTGTTATTGCGACAATGCCTCCTTTGAGTATGCTGGTATCTTCGTCCAGTGTTGGCGCTTCTTCTTTCATCGTACCTCATGTTGAGGCGTCGGTCGTGGCAACATCGTCTGTTGTTGTTCTTGGAGGGGACTCGCCAATATCATGGCCACTCCCAGCGTCCATTCGGATCTAGCTGCGCTGACCGAGAAGTACACTGGTATCTTCTATACCACTTTGAAAATGTTAATATCAATGGTATTGGTTTAGAATCTGAGCTTTGCGTCGCTGAAGAGGTCCGCCCGGGCCGCCATAGTACCGATCCGAGAATTCAACGACACTGGGGTAGCTGACACGCTAGAGGAGATAGTTAGGTTTGGAGCAACCCATTAACGAATACTTGCAGCTAGCTCGAGACAGCATTGAAGATCTGGTCCAGGCCAGATACGACTCCATGACTGTGCGGCTTGCCGAACAGATGGCAGGCCTAAATAAATCCATCCAGACACATCAGCAGGAGATGGATGAAGGAAAAGCCGTCCTGGAGGAGGCCATTACTCTTTAAACAAAGTGCCAGGCTGAGCATGAAGGGAATGTAGCGAGGGTCCGCAGGCTGGAAACGAAACTTGCTCAGGCAAAGGAGTGGGCTTCTCAGTCGTCGAAAGCTCTAGATGTGGCAGATGGCCGATTGGGTGTAGCACAACAGAACTTGGCGCGTGCAGGAGTTGCCCGTGCTGGTTTTCTTCGGGCTAGAGCTGAAGTGTCCCTCCTGAGCAACGATGAGGCACGGCTGGAGCGGGCTTGCGCTGATGTCTTGGATTCCAGGGCTGAGAAGATGGCCGCACTGGCGCAGCAGCTTCGCGACCTGACCGCTCCCCCCAAATGATGTACTTTTGCTTTTGCTTTTCAATGTACTTTCACTCTTTTTTGGGAATAATAAAGAGGCTTTCATCTGACTTTGTGGACCCATTATTTCAAAAAATGATAGGTTTGGGTGAAAGTGATATCAGAGGTAATATGGACGTGATATACTCTCGGTAAGTTTTAGCAGGATATATCTATTCAGAGGTTATATGGACATAATAGAAATATGCTTTTTAGCTAAAATTTGTACACAAAACACTATCAAAGGTAGTATGGACGTGATTGGTCTTGAAGTTCCAAATTAGTTGAACATATCTATTCAGAGGTAATATGAACATGATAGAATACGATCCAACTAGTTTTATTTTGGAAATAGTTTTGTCAGAATGAGGTTTTTGCCATATTCCACTTGAGCAGAGGAGGTTAAGCATAGTACCTTTTCAGGAATTTGACATTGATAGGAGCCATTAACAGGTCTCCATTAGGCTGGGCTAACCTGTAAGCGTCGTTTGAGAATGTTGTCTCGATCACATAAGGGCCTTCCCATTTGGGCTAGAATTTGCCCTTACTTCTGTGAGTAAGAATCATCGGCCTTCTCACAGCTAGAACTAGCTCGCCGACTTTGAACACTCTTTCTATTACTTTTTGATTAAAAGCTCTAGAAATGTGTGCTTGGTAGAATGCGATGCGCTATTGAGCTTGGAGGCATTTCTCGTCTAATCCTTCTAGCTCTTGAAGCCTTAACAGGTCATTCTTTTCTTGAGTTAACTCATTAGTCACGGCTATCCTGAGTGACAGAATTTGGATCTCGATGGAGAGAACTGCTTCGCTTCCGTAGACTAATGAGAATGGGGTGCAACCTGTCGGTGCTCGTACCGTTGTGCGGTATGCCCAGAGACATTCTCCCAGCTTCTCATTCCAATCCCTTTTGTTCGAAGAGACGAACTTCTTCAAGAGCTTGATAATGGTTTTGTTGAAAGCTTCTGCCAAACCATTAGCAGCAGGATTATATGCCGTAGAGGCAATATTTTGTATCCGATTTTTATCGCAAAATCGATAAAACGCTTGGCTGATAAATTGAGGCCTATTGTCATGAATTATCCTTTGGGGTATCCCAAAGCTATAAATGACGTGATGCTTGATGAAGCTGATCACATTAGATGCCTTCACCTCAGCAAGTGGGATCGCCTCTGCCCATCTGGAGAAGTAATCCGTGATGGCCAGTATGAACCGGTAACCTCTGGAAGAAGACGGGTGAATAGGACCAATGATATCCATACCCCATGCTTCGAAAGGCCAGGACGCAACCGTAGGATGTAGATATTCAGGTGGTTGATGGATAAAGTCTGCATGGACCTGACAGGCTCTGCACTATCTTGCGTACTTTATTGCATCTGTGATCATGGTAGGCCAGTAATAGCCCATTCTCTTGATGCGATCCTGTAGCTTAGGACCGGATTGATGCGCTCCGCATACGCCGTCGTGGGCTTCACGGATAATCCGCCGTGCTTCATCACCAGAGAGACATCGTAATAATAGTCTGTCATAAGATCGGCGATATAGACATTGTAAAGATGCGTCAAAATAGAAGCGCAATGATCGTCTTTTGACGGATACCGCTTCTTTAGGATCTTCTGGCAAGATTCCGTATGCTACGAAATCTATAAAGGGACTTCTCCAGTCTCTCCTGGGAGGATCTGTGTCCACCGTGTAGCTGTGTTCTATGTGAAAGTTATTTTTCACACAGAATAAATCTCCGTTAAGAAGGATTACCGAATTCTACCTTCTTATAGGGGTAGCTAAATCTGCAGCTAGACTGGCTAGGGCATCAGCTTCTAGGTTCTGAGATCGAGGTACATGCTCTAGGAAGAATCTTTTAAATGTCATGGCTATCTCGATCGTTGCTCGGTGATAGGGGATGAGGTCTGGATTCCGGACTTCATATATTCCTCTGACTTGATTGACGATCAGCAGAGAATCACTGAAAGCTTCTAGAGATTCGACGCCCAATTCTTTAGCGACTTGGAGGCCGATTAGTAGAGCGTTGTACTCTGCCACATTGTTAGAACAGGGCTCGCTAAGAGAATATTTTCGATAGATGACGAGTTTATCAGGAGTAACCAGGACAATTCCTACTCCTGAAACCACATTTCCCCTGGGACCAGTCCTGGAGGCACCATCGAAGAATAGTTGCCATGCATCACTTTCCATCGTGGAATTATATTCTGCAACTTCGTCGGGAATGTCCTCGTATAGTTTGGAGGCCTCCGGGATCGGATGAGCAGCTAGGAAGTCAGCCAATGCTTGGCCTTTGACGGACTTCTGAGGGATGTACACCATGTCATACGGTGTTAATAACATCGCCCAAGTCGCGAGTCGGGAATTAAGAACACTTGGCTTGTTCATCAGTACCCGAAGAGGATTGATCCTGGAGATGATGTGAATGGTTTGGCCTGTGACATAGTATCGCATTTTCTGAATAGCGAACATCAGAGCCAAGCATTCTTTCTCCACTGGATTGTACCGATGTTCGGCTCTGACCATCATCCTGTTGAGGTAGTAGATAGCCTGTTCGTGGCCCATATCGTTCTTTTGTACGAGAAGAGCTCCCAGAGAATGATCCATCGCTCGAACATACAACACGAATGGTCTTTCTATGACTGGAGACACCAGAACTAGCGGACTAGTGAGGTAGCGCTTGATATCACCGAACGCTTGCTGACAGGCTTTGTCCCATACGAAGGATACACCTTTCTTCATGAGACGAGAAAAAGGCTGGCATCTTCCAGAGAGGTTGGATATGAATCTCCAGATATAAGCCAGACGACCTTGAAATCCCCTGAGTTCCCTCAGATTGCGGGGCGGTCGCATTTCTAAGATGGCCTTGACTTTATCAGGGTCCACTTGAATGCCTTTGGCGGTAATGACAAATCCCAGAAATTTGCCACTAGATACCCCCAGAAAGGACTTTATAGGATTTATTTTGAGTTGATGTTGGCACATTAATTCAAATACTGTCTTCAAGTCTTGGATGTGATTGTCCTTGAGGCAGCTTTTGACAGCTACATCGTCCACGTAACACTCCACTGTCTTGCGTAAATGCTCATGGAATATGTTACTCATAGCCCGTTGGTACGTAGCCCCGGCATTCTTCAATCCGAAGGGCATGACCGTATAGCAATATACCCCCAATAGTGTCCGGAAGGCAGTATGCTTCTCGTCTTCAGGATGCATCTTGATTTGATTGTATTCTGAAAATCCGTCTATGAAAGACATACGTTCGAAACCGTATGTATTGTCAATCATGACATCTATGATGGGAAGAGGAAACTCGTCCTTGGGGCAGGCTGCGTTCAGATCTCGGTAATCGATGCAGACTCGTACTTTCCTATTCTTCTTCATGACCGGGACAACATTGGCGATCCAGTCGGGATGTTGTTCTTCACGGATGAAGCCGCAGGCTATCAACTTCTTGATTTCAGCTTCAATGATGTCCATCATATCCGGGCGGAACCGGCGTTGGTGCTGCTTCACAGGCTTCGAATCGGGCAATATATTGAGCTTATGAGTAGCCACCTTTAGATCAAGCCCCGGCATGTCCTCATAATTTTTACGCAAAGATATCGATTTATTCTTTTATCAGCTGGATAACTTTATCCCTTTCTGCTTCAGAAATATTGTTACTGATAAATATCGACTTTGGCGAAAGTTCATCCCCAACGTCAATCTGGATAACTTTATCTTCAGTGGGAGGTTGTCTCTGCTCGAAGCGAAACTCCCATTGTGTATCCATTTGCTGAGCCCAAGCGTCATTCTCAAACAGTTTAGATTCTTGTTCGTCTGATTTGAAGGAATCTGTCACTACCATATTTACTGATAATGTTCGCTCGAGAGCATGAGATGAGTTGGAGGGCGCTGAGCCGTTTTGAGAGGAGGAAAAGATACCCTCGTCTGACTCAGGAGTTGCGAGGGAGGTGGTACACCCTAACCCAAAATGAGTTCGTTGATAGTAGGGATCGCCGTGTAGCGGCATTCGTCTGCCTTTCCCGCAGTTGAGACCCGGTTCCAGCTTCAAGTTATAACCCATGCTTTGCATAATCTTCAGAGCTTGCGGGCTGTATCTGTGAACCTGCATTTTACCGATGTCGTCATCGGAAGAATCTTTTTGCACAGTCGATTTATTGTGCATGCGGCCGAAGACTATTGGATGCTGACTGCTGCAAGTAGGTGGGACAATAAAGATAGAATCCTCATGCGGTCCATATGCCGTGGTGACATTAGATGATGACGCCACTTCCCATATGTACGGATGATAGGAATCTATAGCTTCCAAAAAAATTTGCGCTATAGGTTCTATATCGTAATGGGGGGAGGATTCCTGATTTGGAATTTGAGCGTCAATATACTGGAAAAGAGGATGTTTATTATCATCTGAAACTCCGTTCCTGGTTGCCTTTACATCAATCGACTGCCTGTTGCGGCGAAGGTTGATGACCAAGGGTGGAGGCTTCTGGTTCAAAGTGATCACTTGAGGATTACCCCCTTTTCCTTACCTGGTCTTGTTCAGGTGGATAGCCATAGGTTCTAGGGCTTTTGGACGAGTAGTCTGTCCTTTCACCTTGATTGACAGAGATTGCTTGGCAGAGGGTTCTTTAGGCTCCCGGTGGGATTCCTTCTCTGTTTTGGCTGACACCTCTTCCATGTAGTCTTGAGAGTATAACACGGCATCAGAGTAGTAGGATTCTACTCCTCTAAACGAGTTCAGGTCAGCAAACTCCGTTTGTACTATTCCTTGGGCGTCTACATATTTAAAGCATTGATGTAGAGTTGAAGGAACGATGTTGTGGTCGTGGATCCAAGGTCTACCCAGCAGGATGTTATAGGACACCTCTGAATCAATGACGTAACATGTAGCCACCGATCTGAGGTTGCCAATCTGGATCCTTAGGCAAAATTTCTCCAACGGCTTACTTCTTTCGGCGTTGAAACCCACGATAGTAGTGGTGGTGTAAGCCAATTCGCTGGTAGGAATCCTCAGCGGTCTGAGCAGACTATAAGGAATGGTGCTGATTGGTGATCCCGAATCTATATGAATCCGATCGACCTCCATGGAACCGACGTACCCAGTGTGATAGAGGGGTCTGTCATGCTTGTTATGTTTTAACAGCATGTCGTCTTGAGTGAAAGTAATATTCGGGACCACCTCCATCATACTATGGCATTGAGGACACGCCACGGGTTCTTCGTCAGGGGACTTGAGCTGGGTTAAGTATGTATCCGCCTGCATTAATGCTTCACTCAGGACTTGACGAGTGTCTTGGGAGAGCCTGAGTAGCTCGAAGATGGACAACCTGGCTGGTGTATTAGCCAGTTGGGCCAGGATGTCGAAGTTGTATGGCTTCTCTAAACCTTTGTTTCGAATGTTTTTCACAGGTTTATCGAAGTGCACTTCTTTTTGCTTCCCTCTGTCCGCCGAAGTTGGTCTTGAAGGACCGGCCTCTGGTACGGCGGATTCTGGTTCTGAAGGCTTGGCAGCTGAAGCGTCTGCCGATGCATCTTCCTGGTTGGCTCCATAGTCCTGGAGGTAGGCTTTCCCTGAACGGGTTCCAGTAGCAAAGACCTCGTCTTCTGATGCCGAGTATACCGTAATCATGTGACATGGTTTGTGCTTTGAGTTCTTTTTAGACTTAGCCTTAGCAGCTTGAGTCTCTTTCTCGATCTCTGGTACCAGATCAGGATGAACCCATATAATCTTGCCTCGCTGGGTAGTCAGGGGTAGCAGGTCATGATTTTGACCCTTAGCCGGAGGGAGATTAACGATGTTCATCGTTGTCCGGGAAATAGGTGTAACACCGTCCAGGACTTCTTGGGGAGGCAGATTGCCAAATTGTATAGAGATCATGTTGGCCGTGACCGTCTTCTCGCTGTTGCGTAGAGTGATGGCCTTAGCATCGATTAGCTCCTGGATCTTCCTTTTCAGTATATAATACGCCTTTGTAGGGTGGTGTACGTATCTGTGGAAGATGCAGTACTTAGGTTATTAGTACTGCCGACTTTATTGGACTGCTTCTCCTCTGGAAGGGTAATCTTGCCACTTTTGACGAGACACTCGAATATGCTCGGAATGTCATCATCGTCGAAAGAGTATACTTCGACGGGACTGGAAGTCCCAGGTTTTGTCTGCGTGGTTGCCGCAGTCTTTTGTCTGGACGTATTGATCGCCAGAGCTTCTTTTCCTTTGGAACTGCGAGGATGGTCGCTGTTGGGGGATGACCTCTTGCCTCTGTCGGAGGTAGAGATCATGATGCCATTGTCATGCGCCTTGTGACTGTTGTCCTCGGCGGCTACCGCTGAGATGATAAACGAGGGCCAATCATGGAACTGATATGGTCCTGTGAACACCGAGATCACGGAAAGAAGGTTCTTCCTGCAAATGTCCACCAATGCGGAGTCTAGAACTCTGGGAGGCATTTGCAAAGTGGCTTGACGAAAATATTCGATGAAGGTGCGAACGTCCTCTTTATCCCTCTGCTTCACTTCGATGAGAGAGGACATCGACATATCCATCCCTCCTTCGTAGAATCTTGCGAAGAATAAGGCTTTGAAGTCGTCGAAGGAAGTAATACAGTTGTCTGCCAGGCTGAGGTACCACTGGTAAGCTACTCCCGGGAGACAGCCCATGAACACCCTAGTGAGGAGGGCATCATTCCCCTGTAGCAACACCATCATCATACTGAAGTAGTTCATGTATTGACTTGGTGATATTTTTCCCTCGAACAGAGCCATGTTCTGTGGTTTGTATCTAGGAGGGAAAGGAACCTCTTCCCAGATAGCCGGGTAAGGCTGGTTGATTCCCAATTTCTTGAGCTGATCTTTGTGCTTCAAGGCATCAAATTGGGCTTTCAGCTCCCGTACTGCCTGTATCGGATTTTCAACCGGTAGCGGGACCACGGAGTGATAAGGAATCGGTTGTATTACGACTCTAACGGGAGGTAATATATTCTTCGAGTGAGGAAGCAGAGGAACTGCTGACTCTTGATCTAGAGCAGGCTCTTAGATCGTGTTGGATGGTGGTAAGTCCACCCCCACACATATCTGAGTTGGAGGGACCGATGCTTGAGCCATGGCAGCTGTGTGTTGAGTTAGCATCATCTGGTACATGTTATCCATCATGGATTGCATCTCCTTCAGAGACGTCTCCAGTATAGTGATGCGTTGTTCAGCGCTCCCGGACGGGGAAGCTTCCTCGCGTTCATCTCCAATGGCATAAACTCCCATCTCCCTGGGTGTCATTGAAAGATTAGTATAGGTCTCTGTAGAAGTTGACTCTATACTTTCGGCATCTGATTCGGGAGACTGGCGACCCCCAGCATCAGAATCATAAGAGTACGAAGCCGGTTGTCGTGACCTCAAACGAGTGTTTTGGAACATCCCAGCTTCGATGTTTCTAAGAAGCATGTTGAATCTTCTTCGGCTCGGAGTTCTAGAGGGATGACGTATTTAGCCCGACCTTCCTCTAGGTATGTGTGAAGCCATGTTCACAGATGCATGCATGGGCTTTTCTTCCTGGAAAGATGGAGAGTAGCTCAACCGGTCGAAAACCGACCGTTTTGCTTCAGAGCAGCAATAATTAATTACAATCCTATGACTATTACAACAGTGCTCGCTAGGAGGCATAATAGACATGCTGGAAGATCCCCTCTCCTTGCGTTTCTGGATTAGATACTTGCGCAAGTCAGGAGGAGTTGCAGAAGAAGAAGATGATGGCTTGCTCCTTCTGTTCACATCGGTGGGCATACGGATGTTGGGAACCATAGTTTTCCCTGTGCCACCCGTATACAACAGTATGGCCATCTGGGTGGCGGATAATCTCCGAGGAGGGTGTCTTTCCGTAAATGGAGCCTTCTTTACGCTTAGGGGCTTCGCCTGGCATAATTTAGAGCTCTGCTCTGGTTGGCGTAAAGCTGAGGATGTCCTCAGTCGGCCATCAGCTTCTCGCATAATCCGGAGGGCGGGCAGATTGTTCCCTTGCTGGCGTAAAGGCCGAAAAGTTGAGTAGTCCGCCGCTTGCTTTCTCTTGCGTAGATTGCAGGGATCATCTGCTTTTCCGTGGAAAGCAGATACATTTTTACACACAGAGCGCGTTTGGGATTCCTGATTTGGCGCTGAGGCATTATCAAAAATTTTGTCTATTCCGCCAGGGACGGGAGACTAAATTTTATGCATCGAGCGCGGAGTAGGCTTCTGGACTAGCGCTGAGGCATTGTCCGAAGTTTCGTCTGTTCCGCCAGGGACGGGAGACTGAATTTTATGCGCGGAGCGCGGAGTATACTTCTGGGTTAGCGCTGAGACATTGCAAGAAGTTTTGTCGACCCTGTCAGAGACAGGCGACTGAATTTTACGCGCAAGGCGCGGAGGGAGCAATGCTATAACCTCATTGGTCGGAGAGATCGGAGAGTCCACAGGAATGGTAGAGGATGTCTTGGGCATCCAGACCTTACGCAGCTTCCTGTTGTTTTGGACAGAGAGAGAGTGAGAGCTACCCCCTGTTCGAAGCATGTCTTCGTAGGCAGACTGGTCGAACTGGACGACCAGTGTCTTCTTCACGGATCCTACGGATACCGCATCGTGTTGAGCAATTGCTTCCTCATCAGAAGAGAAAGAAGTCCCCAGCAGAGTCGCCATCTTGTTGTCTGATAAAATAAATGAAAAGATATGGAAACGAGGCTTTATACGGAAACCCGCCCTTTATGTTTACAAACAAGCAGTATAATTAATCCTATACGAGGATGTCGAGTATAATTTTTTAATCTGGGTAAATATTGCTATAGGAGTTTGATCTACAGTCGATCACTTTGGCCCTTGGACCATACGATGATGAAGAAGTGCCGTAGAAGACAGTAAGCAGCTTCGAAGGTTGCTAAAGAGAGTGGATGCTCAATGCCAAAGTCGTCGATCGCTACTCTTCGCCTGAGCTCTGGATTCTTCTCTCTCTCGACCGTCTGACCTTTAATTCTTCGACCTTGGATCTGATACTGGATTTCTTTCCCAATTTTCTGACCCTTTTACCTTTAATTTTTCTGACCCTTTCCTCTGTTGATAGAGGTCTCTATTTATAGAGTTTTAGTGACAGTGACCACTCAGTCGGTGTAGAAACCGAGTAGTGGAAAGTACAGCACCATTTTACACGATGGTTACAATAACCATTGCCTGCGTATAGATGACCTTTTGAATGAGCGTGTGACGCCTGTCCAACTAAGGGACAACGCGTATAACTGCTGCGAAGATTACGACGTAGAAGCCACGTATGTAGTTATCCTTTATGTAGAAGAGGTTGGCATAGAAGCCAATAGCTGTCACCATGGCGTAGAAGCTAAATAGGCATAGAAGCAGAGTAGGCGTAGAAGCCGAATAAGTAGGCATAGAAGCCGAGTGGGCATAGAAGCCGAGTAGGCGTAGAAGCCGAGTGGGCGTAGAAGCCAAGATGATGTGGACGTCTTAGCCGAAATTATGGCTCTTGGAGATATAATCAAATCTCTTGCATTAAATACAGAGATCTGCCACCATCCTGCACATTAAATACAGAGGCTTGTCTTTAAGATTTGCCATCATTCTGTGCATTAAATGTAGATACGTGCCTCGAATCCTGTATGAAGAGTAACTGCTGACATGGCAGTCTGTTTGTCTTCTGCGGAGCGTAAGAAGCTCACGTCTGCCTGTGTAAAACTAGGCAACGTATTCCTTTATATGCGTAAGAATAGTTTACGCAAAGGGAATGTCACTAAACGACGGTTCGATGACATTTAATCAAATCTTCTGTATTAAATGCAGAGATCCGCCATTATCCTGCTCATTAAATGCAGAGGCGTGTTTTGAAGGTCTGCCACCCTTCTGCGTATCAATTTGCAGAGATATGCCTGGAGCATCTGTCAGTATTCGGCGCTTTAAATGCAGAGACATGCCTTGAGAAACTGTCACCGCTCTGCGCATTAAATGCAGAGACGTGTCTCGAGCCCTGTACGAAGTGCAGCTTTTGACGTGGCAGGCTGTTTATCTTCTGCGGAGCGTAAACCGCTCACATCTGCCTGTGTAAAACTAGGTAGCATATTCCTTCGTACGCGTAAAAGCGGTTTACGCAAAGGAAATGGTGGTAAATGACAGCCTGGGTTATAGTGTCGTGCCATCATTATAGCCATCTCCTGGGTAGTCGTGCAGTACTCTTTGTCAGGAGTCCAGACGTCAGGTTCATTGCATGATCTGACAGGTTTATTTCGAAGAATATGAAGCATTCCTCGTACACTTCAATGCTGCATTAAAAGCGGATGAGTTTTATGCCATAAAGGCGATGAAACACCTTGTTTACGCTGAAGCAGCCTGGACATACTGTATTACACGGATGGTCTTGAGTTTATATTTTACGCTGTGCTCAGCGAAAAAGCTCTGTTTGCACGTTGATGGCTCTAAAGTCCTCTGTTTATGCTGCTCTGTATCAATATACTGCGTATAGCTATCCAGCGTATTTTTTATGCTTCTACACCAGGCTCGAACGATATCACGCCCCAAGCGAGGATGATCAGTTATGCAAAGGATGCAAGCGAGGATGATCAACCCTTATGGGATCGGGGCGTGACATCAGTTTTGCGCATGATTGTCATGCCCTAGTTCCGCAAAATCGAACTTCCTCGTCGGGAATGATGCCATACAAGTCTAATTTACGCCCACACAAGGCAAGCACCGAAATGATCGATTCAAAACTAAGTCACAGAGTTGCACAAAAGGTCCCTAAACAGAAAAGTTGAATGAACACAAGTATGTAAAGAATAATTCTCTTTATTGATATGAAATATAAATTACAAAGGCTCAAAACTGAGAATACAATCGCTCAATCTCTCAATTTCTCTCTTATTATAATGAATTATGCCACGAGACTTACAACTTTGAGAATGATACAAGGCCTGATATTCCATATATTTTGTCCCGTATACATGAGCTTCAAGGTCCGGTCGCTTCGCGCATCCAAGATGCCGAAAAAAGATCCAATGCCTCAGTGCGACCAAGTAAGCTCCGCACTGAACGAGTTAATCCCCGCACCCTGCAGACAGTAAGGTCGGGTATCGGTACATAGGATGCCCTAGTGGGGAAGCCTCTCACCCACTCAACAAAACCAACACGTCCAATTTGTTCTTTGAACACATTTATTATGTTATCTTTCTAGTGTTGCCTTAGGATCAATTTTATGACATATGATATAAAGAATACTCGTATCACAGATAAAGACTATCAGGCAATAAGCGATAGGGATCAAACTTACCAATACCGACCATGTGTCCCCTTCCAAGTAAAACAACGTTATCTAAGTATAAATGATGAAACAAGGAAACACATGTATAAACTCAGTATATCTCAAACGTGTCTCATGCATCAGATGTGCTATGTTCAAACTATATATTGTACCGTGCATCCATTATTTTGTACGATTAATGACCTACACGCAGATTGTCGCTCATATGTTGACTTAATCTATATTAGAGTTACTGGCACCATAAGCTATATTGGACTGTAGTTTAGTTTAGATGGTGATCCCTACAGTCACGAGTGGTGAACTCCGTTACAATTATCCTGAATGCCTTGGTGCTAGCACTCCGGCTAGCACAACTATTACTAGCTAGGGTAGACAACGATTATCCTTACGATACGAGTAGCGAGCCCCATGTAGGTTCCCGAAACTCCTAGGCTAGAATATAATTCTTTCGGGCCAATACGATTCTGGTGCCCCAATGATTGTTCGAGGACTAACCTAAACCTTGTGCAAAAGTTATCTGTGTCCATGCATATTTTAATCTTTTTTTCTTTCTTTACTATGATCCCCGAGCCATTTCTTATCTCAACTTTTTTCTTTATGAAACTCCTGGTCCGGGAACTGCCTTAGCAACCTTACAGTCCTAAATACTTTTCATGTTCCTATTTCTGCCTCGGAATAACTACTCGATAGTCATTCTGCTAAATTGAGTGAACCATATTCTCGAAATACCCTAAACCGTGTTATAAATTGTGTGATAAAGTATGTCAATAATGTAAACATCTACTATTGTGTCCACAAGTTAGATAATCTTCGTGCCAGTATTGATAATCTTTACGTAGACAAATTCTACTTACATTAGTCTAAGTACAACAGAGAGTATAAGTCTAAATTAACAAAATAATTTCTATCTTCTTTTTAGTAAGCTATATTCCATGTTCTATATGATCCAATAGATAGTGGAATTATTCCCTTATCTATGTGGGTTCACTTCTTTTATTAGCATACATAAAGTTCTTGCCTAGCGACTAACATGTAAGGTCCATTTTATTAAGTGTGAAGGCAAGCAGAGACGAGTTAACCTAAGCCACCTAACTTAGCGAGAAATTGCCTCGGCTGAGAGGAACTCCTAGTGAACAACTGAATAAACTATCTCTGAACGTTTATAGCAAAAAACTCTGGGTTCTTATTTTCCAGCTCTCCCAGCTCGTCATTCCTGGGAGTATATTCTTCGTACAACTCCTCATCCCCGGGTAACCAAGACATCGTGCATTTCATGAAGCATAAGTCCTATCTCCCCGCTAGGAGTGAAGAATGTCCCGGTACGATAATTGTACAGCTCAGTTAAGACAAGGAACAAAGCTGGGTTTGTTTCCACGTCATAGCTAGAACCCCTTATGGCATACTAAAGCTTGACCTCTTTGAGGGCCTGCTCATACTTCTTAGAGGCCCACATGGTCAAGTCAATCCAAGGGGTTGTATAATGCTCCCAATTGAGAAAGCATAGTTTCCCCGACGGATATGATCCGCCAAACGGTTAAGAAAGGTCTAAATACCATAAGGGTGGAGATTCGGTCCTATTTCACTAGCGATGACACTAGGTGCCAACTCCCGAAGAGCATAAGAAGGTAACTCATTGTAAGTCACAATATCCTTCTTAATCTTTGTACCATGACAGACGGATACGGTCGACCAGGGCTCCGGATTGGTTCGGAGTTAAGTTCCCCTCCATTCTCCTCGAAACTGCCACTATGTTAAAAGCCGACAATAGCAGATGGCGCTCCATAATAGGCATATGAATTTTTATTTCATAAGGGGTGAAGTCCTAGTCTTCTCTAATCTTTACTACCTCGGGGTCCGAATTAGCAAGAGCATCCCCAAACAAAAAGATGGGATTCAGGTAGAAGGCACCTTCGTCAGTCGCAATCTTTTCGGAATTTATTTGGCTAAGCAAAAAGAACCAGGTCTGGTCCTTTATCAATTTTTGCCTCATTACTGGTTGATCTTTGTCTATTTGGGCCTGAATATTCGCCACTATATTGTCAAACTTACACCCAGCATAGCCTGAGCCTGCCCAAAAAGCACTTCCTCGGAAGGGGCCATGGGTAAAGTTACTGCAAAATCAGAAAAAAGGAAAGGTAGTTAGAACCATCGAGTTGCTAACCGCACCATCAACAAGAAACACAGTCTGTGCATGTTATAGATGATTGCTCATTCATGCGACCGAGTCATAGCTTGCATATGATCCATGCGATAGAGCCTTATGAAAAACCTGCGTATGTTCTAGATGATCTCTCATCCATGTGGCATGGTTATGTGGAAAAAGTCTGCGCATATTCTAGATGATTCCTTATCCATGTGAAAGGCCGTGCACAAAGTATCTATGAGTTCAGGAGTTGCCTTCTCCGTTGCCCTTACCTTTGATCGGCACTTGGACACCTGGATGAAAGTGGAGGCCTTGTCCTTGTCCTTGGCCTTAGCCTCTGGAGTGAGGCACTTCCCCTTGTCCGCCTTCTTGGCAGCGGCGGAGGATGAAGCTTTGGGGGCCATGGCAGTCGAGAAAGAAGTCAGAGACGAAGGGGAGGAGAAACTCGAGCAGCAAGAAAAATCTTTCTCTCTCCATTAGAGCCCCTATTTATAGGCGAGAAAATAGGAAGCTAGAGATGATAGAAGCCCCTCGGTTTCTGTGCTACCTTTAATCATGTGGCAGTTAAAGAGGACGACGATGCTTGGATTTTTGATTCACCTTTATCCTTTGTGAACTGCCGCCTCAGGGTCTGTGTTGGAAGACAGCTCAGAATCCTAAGTGATCCGCTCAAAGATTGAGGCAAATCTTTCTTTTAGTAAAGATTTGACAGCCTCGTCTATGCGACATCGAGTTTATGCGGCACACAATCCACGCGGCTCAAGTTCTTTTCATCCATGCTTCTTGTTCAAAGTATTTAAAATTATAAGTTTAAAAACTTTGAAGAGGGGCTTGTAGAACCATGAAAAAATCTAAATCTATGCGCCCAGAAGCTATTCACTCAAAACCTGACTCAGTTAAGTCAGACCATAGAAGTAGCTATGCGGCCCAAGAACTTATGTAAATCCCAAAGCCAAAAAGAACCAAGTCCTCAAGAAGTATCTATGCGGCCCAGACAGTGATGGAAGCATCAGCCGTATAAAGCCCTGATATGACATTAATTGCCTTGTATAAAGATCTGACATGGCATTAATTACCCCGAACGCTTCAAAAGTTGTGAGATAAGTTAGCACAATAAGTGACAAAAAGTTACGTATGTATAATAATGACTCTTGTCAAGCATGCAGTGACACGTGTACACGACAAAGCTTGCATGCAGCTTCGTCTCCATACAACCCAGTATCTATGTGTATCTGTCTCTTTGAGGCCCAGTCCCTATACGACTCTATCTCTATGAGGCCCAATCCCTATGCGGTTCAATCTTCATACGGCTCCTTGCGACAAATCTTCCTATTATAACTGAAGATATCCTCGACAACCAGTACTGGCAACGTGTCAAGTTGACCAAGTCACGCATACAACGGGTGAAAATAACCCAAATTACAGGCCAAGATCTCACCAATATTATATCATAACTAATGCTACATGGAAGCCTGACGGTAACATTCGCTCATGATTGCAACTGCATTCTGTTAAGGATGACCATGCGGCAACCAGACATGTGCATATAGCATAAGCGTACGCATAAGCCATTCCGTGTAGATAGCTATAAATAGCAGGGATGCATTCCTATATGGACATATACGTATATGAGACGTAGAGTAAGCATACTTAGGAGCCCAATTGCTGTCTTTCTTGCCAGTGAGCCAGAGAACTTGCAAGTTTCTTTATCATCGGACCATCAACAGAGTAAATGAGTCAAGCTGCAGTACTCGATCTCCATCGTTACACCCTCCAAAATTTTAATTGTACTTGGATTTTTTGTTTAAGGACTCCTTGTACTCTTTGTTTTTAATATACAAAAAATGAGTTCGTAAAACTTATTTTTATAACAGAACAAAAATGACGAATCTGCTGGGGACTTCTTTTTCCATTGATGAAAAGATCGTGACGTAGTCCGATACGGTAAAACTGGATTTCACCCAGAGGATGCTGGTTGTGCGCTTCGACAAATTGATCATGGGAACTCTGACGGTAGCACTTCTAGCTCCTCCGCGGTAGCGTTCCTAGTCTCCTGTCTTGGGCCGTACACTGTGGGGTAATATGCCTCGTCCAAATCTAGAAAGGTACCAGGTCCTCAGAAGGACGTAACAAGATACATAGAAGCATGCCATATATAAATACTGAATAAAATAAATATAATAAAGGGTGTGCTAACCATCTAAGTGAATGCAATATGAGGACAATATTGGTACGTATGGGTAGGCGTAGGCATAACGTCCATACTGCTCCGAAGAACGGGGAATCTGCATAGTATATAATGTGTCACGCCCCGGTCCCGCAGGGCCGTTCGTCCTTGCTTTGGTCCCTACGGAACCGATCATCCTCACATGGGCGTGATGCCGTGCAAGCCTAAAATGCGCTTGCACAAGGCCAAAGCTTTGATACAAGGGCAAGTATGCTATTCCATACTGAAACAGCGACACACATTACAGAAAAGTAAAGAACACAATGGCATATGAAAACAGGCTCTTTTATTGATATTCTCAAGTGTTACAAGCGGCGCATGGCCGAGGTTACAATTCGCTCAAGCACTCTATCTCTCGATTACAATGACACCGTTCCATACATTATGTCCCTCTATACAAAAGCAACTCAAAGCAGGCACAAACTAGATGCGGCTCAAGGCATCGACTCCAGATCTCCGGTTCCTTGGGATGAGGCACGACTATCGCTTCCTCAGACGAACAAGCACCTGAGAACAAGCAAACTATTGGTGGGTCAGCACTTTTATAAGTACTGGTGAGTATAAATAACTGAACATAAGCTATACACCCTGAAACCTACAATAAGTAATCATGTGGCAAAATATTACATTACTAGTGATCTTGCTATTTTTACCTAAGTTCTTTTCATTTAGCTCAAAACTAGTCAGATTATATCTTTTTGAAAACACAAGTTGGAAATCAGTTTTGCATATTCCATATTCAAGCATTCAAGCAACATATAAGGGATAATGTCCTCATCGTGCAGTGCGCAGCATGTATTATGCAATTAAGCTAACTCTTGGGGCAAAGCTCAACTAGCAAACTGATCACCTCAAATCAAGGCAAACATATCAAGTGGACTATCATTCATTCAAGAATTTAAGGCAACACATCTATATTATTTCGGTCCCCGAGAAACTCAAGATCGGTAACGGTAATCCAGCTAACCAATGACTCATATTCTGATACTATTAGCAGCTGTGACCGAGGTTCAGCTCTGCACTAATAGTCATTGTCTGACCGATGCAATGCATGAAGCACTATCAGAAACCCAACGATGCAGACTAAATGAACAAGCAGGCTATACATAAACTCATTTCATTTTTTACCTACGGTCGAGCGGCTATCCCTGCAGCAGACACACAAGTTAGCAACAATTTGCATAACATAATGAATACCGTTCTCTAGTTTCCTGTTCGTCCCTACATTAAACAGTTAGGTATGTAAGAAGACTAGCCTAGCATGCGCCCTAACTATATGATGGTCCCCTCAACGGGATTAGCAGTTGGGACATACAAGCCCATCTCACTAATAGACGGGTCTACCCTCCCGTAAGTAAGGTTTTTAAGCCTCGGGCTATCTAGATCTCTCCTAGGCCGAACGATCCTAGTGCCCCAGGAAACGTTCGAGAGATGACCTTGTGCACAAGATGTCCTGACCAAATGCAATGCAAGATCCTATCCATACCAGATGATGCACATATCCAGAACAAGCAAGCAAACACATCTATTAAGTCCATATAGCCGAAGCACTCTTAATACACTTGCCTAATAGCCACACACCCCCTCCCCCGTAAGTAAGGTTTTTAAGCCTCAGGGTAGACAATTAGTCTAGAAGCACAAGTTCACGCCATTCACCAAGTTCTATCTTATGACAAGCAATCAATGAAGCATGTTCAAGCAAGCTAACTCATTAAACAAGTAACAAGCAAGAACAGTTCTTATAACTCTAGCATGCAAATTCTATCTCTTGTGGTCAAGCATTCAAGTATTCCAGTCTAGCATACGATATCAAGAATAAGTGCAAGCAATCCTCTTTCTCTTTGTTATTAGCATGGCAGGGTTTGTTCACTAGCAGTGTCCATGTGACTAAGCATGCAATAGTTCTCAAATCTTATTTGCATAGCAATGGTTCTATCTCATATCAGACAAGCAATACATATTCTCTAGTTGGGCAGCAGATTCATTTCAATGACAAGCTATGTGGGTTCTCTTATTAGCATGCTGAGTCGGTTCTATCATTCTTCTTATAAAATAATCTTCTTAAGCAAACAAGCATTCAAAAACTCATATTCATTATTAAGTCGTGTAAGAATCAAAGAATGCAGTTCTGTCCACTCACATTAATTAATCGGTCGGGAACTCTCCCAGAAGACTTTCGTTCGAGCAAGCAAGGCGATATCACTTGTACATAGCGCCTACGCGGAGCGGGAAGCTACATAACGTCCATATCGCTCCGAAGAACGAGGAATCTGAATAATATAACATCCATACCGCTCCGAAGAACGAAGAATCTGCATAAAGGGAGTCATTGGATTTGTGGCTCCTTTGGATACTACGGATTCCAATGTGTATATCCCATACGCCTACTAGTTGTCCTCCCCGCCCGATAAAATATACAAGTCGAATACTCGACGTGCATACCACGTATTTATATGCCAAATCTCTACTAATACAAATCCTGAATTATGTACTAACCGTGATGTATGTCACACGCACCGATAGCTCGTCGAGTAAGCGAACCCACATCCCAATATAAATTTGTCACTGTGAAACGTGTAAGAGTGTCAGGTCTCGGAAGATATCAGAGTATCCTCCCAATGAGGTGAGTCTGCTAGTGACTAGGTTAAGTACACTAATCATCGACGCATTCGTCGACTGCACCCGAGTCAATCTCGGATGCGTACAGTCATATAAAATAAAGCAACAAGATATCATACAACATATGCATCATTTAATTTAAACAGTAAATATGGCAAGGTATCTTGCCTGGGTCCTCAAGCTTTAAATGCCAATAGTCTGCTCCTGCAGTATCTCCTGGCTGTTCCAATGACCCTAAACACACAATATAATATAGCATATACTGTCATCAGACACTAAAGCAATACATACACAAAATTATGTCGCTGCTCTTAGGTACTGACGCAAGATCATGGCTGGCCGACTACAGAGTCGCGTGTGCATGTAGCTAAGATGCACACATGTTCTGTCCTTAGTTACCGTGTTCCTCACGACAATAAATTACTAAAGTTATGGATTTACGAAACTACTATGTGTTGTACAATTACCCGTCCTTATTTCCCATGTTAAGTGTACTTGGTCAATGTCTAGGTTTTTATTGGTGAAATATAAGTCTTAATAACAGGTCATGTAATTAGGGTAATTATTATCTTATTAATTACTGTTTAATCTAATTAATATACATACACACGTATAGGGTTTTATATTAATTAGTTTGTGTCCACGTAACGATACACGACACAAACTCGATGATACAATGATATAACTATACATGATACAATGAAGAAAAAAAGGATTTAGGTGTTTACCTAGGCGTGGCTGAATGAGGGGTCTATCTCATCTAAGTGCACGCTCGTCGGCGGTCGGTGGAGCTCCGACGTCAAGCAGCAGATTACGGCAGCAGCGGCAGTAACTACAGCAGTTGCAGCAGCGGCAGCAGCAGCCTGGCAGCGGGGCTTGGCCGGTGGAGGACGGTGCTGGGATGGCGGGGAAGGCGGTGCTGGTCGGGCTGGCGATGGTGGTTGGCGGTGCTGGAGGCGGTAGTCTGGTCTGAGTAGTCGGGCTCGGCAAGGGGTCAGGTTTGATGATCGGTTTTGAGGGTGGTGAAGATGGTAGATGGCAGTCGGTGCAGGCGATGGTATGGTGATGTTGGGGTGGTGAAGACGTGGTCAGGCGGCTAGGGGACTACGGTAGTGGCTGCCTGAGGTGGTAGTGTCCGGTCGGAATAGGGGGAAGGGGCTCGGGTTTGATGAAGGGATTCGGCTAGGTTTATTTGATGGTGGTGGTGGTGTTTATAAATCTAGGGTTTTCAATAGGGAAAGATGTATATTTATATGAGAGGAGAATTATGGGCTGACCTCGGATCTTGGGCCAACCAGGGCTCTTTGGGGTAGGGACTGGTCCACATGAAAGGGTGTACATAGGCTTGGTTAGGTCTTGCTTTGGGGTGAGTTTGGCCTCTAATTTAATTAAATTAAAAACCAATGCATGCTGCGTTCTTTTGTCAGTTGAAAACATATGGGATTAAATTTGGGTGGAACACAAGAGTCATGGGCGTAGCAGGCTCAGAATAGGTTAATAGCCTAATTTGGGTTATAGGGAATTGGGTTGTGGTTGTGCCTCAAATTTAATTAGGAATGGCCAATTATAAGAAATTGGGTTTATTAGAATTATTCAGGGACGGTTGCGACGAATATTGCATAGCTAAAATGAAGCACAATATTGAGTATCTAAAAGTTACACAAGGGTCATATGGGTAGTCTGGCATGTCTAGGAGATGTGTATGAACTTGTTTGAAGGTAACTACTAATGTAGCGCTCCAAACATCGAAGCAACGGTGAGGTGTATTAAGTCACAAAATTATTGTACATTAATACTAATTGTATTCAAATAAATCCTAGTCTCTCAATCTAAATTAAAATAATCCTAAATTGGTCGAGGGGGTTTACACTTTATCTCTCCAAAACTTGGGATCTAAGGCTCTTCATGCAATTCTCCTTCATATCCTTCCATTTCTTCAAGGTACATCCTTCATATTCACAATCCATAATTTTATGGCTCCAAAATTTGGGGAAAAGAAGAGAAAAGCAAATAAAGCTTTCTCTTCCCAACCCTCAAGTGACGATGTTCTATATTTCTTATTTTCTCCCAACATTCCAAACCCCGGTGAATATGATGACTTTATTTTCACTTCTCTTGATGCCTCAAATTTATGGTTCAATGACTTTGTGCAAAGGAATATTTGCAATGGCAATCCTATCACTTTTATTACTTTTCATGCCCAAAAACCTAAGCTTGTAGAATTTCATCTTTATCGCCTAGTCAAAATAAGAAAACCCATTTATTTGAATGCCATTCGCATGTTTTATTATAATCGCTCTCATGATCAATGGTCTATTTCTTTAAGAGTGGGTGGGATTAACATTCAATTTGATGATACAACTTTGGGTAAAATCCTTGAAATTTCAAATGAATGAGACGCCCTAGTTGAGATCGACAAACTCAATCTTAGGGATGATATCACTCTTGATTCTTTTATGGACATACTTTATGCCCCTCATCCTTGTCCCGATGGGAAGTTTCATGCTCATTATTTTAACCAATACTTTTACTAACTTTACCATATCGTTTACTCTATTATCATTCCCAAGCAAACTTCTAAAGATGATGTTACCTATAGGGATATGTCTGCTTTATATCACTTCTACACATCCACTCCCTTTAGTCTTCTTAAGACCATGATTAGATAGATGATTGACTGTTATAAACACAAATGTCAACTTTCTTATGCCATGTATCTACCACTCATCTTTGAGCACTTCCATTTTCCTATGGAAGAACCCACTTATCTATTTGAGCCAGCTTATCTTACCAAAGCCCGCAGGACTCAGCCTACCTCTCTTGCTCCTGATGAGGATGACTCATCCAAATCTGATTTTGATGCACCAGCTGATCCAGCTCTAACTTTGTAATGACCTGTTCCGCTCAAGCGGACTGCCGATTCAAATGGAAAAAGTGCAACGTTCTGACCTGCTTTGCTCAGCGAGAAAACTCGTTTGAGGCAAAAGGATTTCCAGACATGGCCCTACATAATTTCTGGCTTAGGCTTTCAGAGGCTCGCTCGGAGTATCGCTCAACCGAGGCGAATCATCGCTAAGGTGGGTGTCTAGGTGATTCACCCCCTGCATGCTAATAAGAATACAACGTACCTAGCTAAGAGAATAATCCCAACTTGTATTGCTTGTGTTAGAACATGAAAATGAAATATTGCTTATAATTGGACCCTCGCATGCTACCTTTGCCTTGTGCAACTAGATCCCGCTATGCCTTGAGTAGAATGATCTACATATACTCTTCGTAGTGCACTACTTTACTTGCTATATTGTACAACCCTAGATTATGTCGCTCGGTAAGTCCCTTTATGGTTTCACTCCTCGGCTTACCCTCGGGCCCGAGCCAACGTGAATGCTTAAGTTTACTTACGAATGCAAATGCTTGCCTGCTTATATGTTAACTTGTAATGTTACCTCGACTTAATGTTTGCCATACGAAACTTATGCCACAATCAAGTAACACTATCACATATCGTGCATGCATCTAGTGAGCCAGAAGATTATCAAATAGTTCTTTTCTGCAATATAAACCTACAAGTATCAAGGATTGTTAGGTCGCTAAGGCAGTCCCCGCACTAGGGGAATGCATCAAGGTAAGTTGTTCACTGAACGAGAATCATGTCAAGTTTACATCTGAACAGAAATCCTGTCAAGCAAGTCAAGTATCACAGCTCATGGTACAATACTCGTTCAGAGCAAGAATCAAGATTCAAACATCTTGTGCACTCGTTTTATGGATTGTCTTGTCAAGATATAAATTTGGATAACCTTAGAGACTTGCATGTCACAGAAAACTCAAAAACGAGGGGATCTTCAGATCCTGTTCCACGGACGGTCTCCGGGGCACCGGGGCCCGATCCGATCCGGAATGGAAATGATTGTAGGGTCTCTCTTGTACTTGGCGAGATAGTTTGTAGTGCCACTTGTACTTTCTCGATGCATTTCATCCTTGTTAAAGGCCCGTCATTGATGGCTATGCCAGCGACCTCTTGTTCATATAGATAAGTCATCCTCGCTTAGCGACAATTCGCATGCGAGTCATTACATCGCACCTATAAATCGAAAATACCTAAACGATCTTGAGTATAACACACTTGTACATATGGAACACTTCAATATCTTCTGCAACACCTGATATTTTGTGTAACTCGTGCACCAGAAATGTAATCTCGCTCACAACACAGTATTTTCATATACTATTGCCCCTGGATTTCATTATATGAATGCTTGTGCTTGAATTAACTTGGTTTTCCTTTGGACAGGGAAGGACAAATGGTAAGTTGGTAAGTCTCATCGTGTTTCCTCTTATATCGCACAGTGCACTGCCACAAGAGTTAGGCTATTCATCTTTGCCATGAAACTGATCCTAAAGTAAGCACCCTATTTTTTTAGAATTTAATATTTTTGTATTCTGAATTTCTGTGATTTAGGGAAATTTTTATTTTATTTTTAGCTCATTATAATATATAATATAATTGAATTAATAATTATGTGTAATTAATTATTAATATTGTACAAAAATACATTTTTTGGTGTACAACTATTAATAGTGTATTGTATAATTTTTTGGAATTTATTGATGTCCAAAACTATTTTTAAAATATCCATATCCATATATATATATATATAAAGAACTAAAAGAATTAATACCCTAAAACCTAAACCATACCCAAACCCAATAACCAGCCTTACCCATTAACTAAAACTAAAACCCACTATTAAACCCAATACCCCAGCGTACACAGCGAAACCCATCCCTCTTCTTTCCTCTCTATATATATACATACAATAAACTAAAATCCTAACCATAATCCCACACCATCACCCACGCCACCCCGACCACCACCATGAGCCATCGCCGACCGCCGCCAACCCCTGCCGCGTCGCGACGCCGAAGCACGGCCGACAGCGGCAGCAACAGCACCAGCGGCAGCAGCAACGTGCACACCAGCAGCTTTGTGGCCCCTCCTTCGCGTGGAGCTTTCGATCTCCTCACTGATCTATTTTGCTCCCCGTTTTTGCTGGTACGATCACAACCTAACCCTCTAGGATTTCTTTCAAGTGAAACGAATTTAGGTACCCCGGTTTGATCAAAAAATCTACTGGAAGTTGGCAACTGTTCGAAAATAGTTCAGAAATTCAGTCCAAGTACCCCTGTTCATGTCCAATTTTCTACCAACTCGTTAATTATTTTCAAAATATAATTGAAAGGAATTCTACACAATATAACCAATAATTTTACTGTTCTTTTAGTTTTTATTAGTTTGCTTTAATGGTTAAATTATTCTTGTTCCAAAACGACCAAAAACTTATTTTTAAAATATCTAAAATCTCGTGATACGGGGTATGTCCCGCCAAACAAGAAAACTTTATTGCTTGCAAGTTGCACCAAAAGACGCGTAACATAAATGCAGACGTGTAGGCTTTCGCGAAACCTGATTTGGATGTGTGTGCACACCGAAATTGATGCGTATCCGCCGAAAAGTCCCGTATCGGCCTATTCTGACACTCGCCATAACTTTGTGTGTACTCGACGATTTGTAATAAAACTTATGCTATCAGATTCACAATATTACGCGGATCCTGTGACCCAAGTTTGGTTCAATTCTGAGAACGTTGACGAAATATCATTTTGTGGGCCCGACGGTTCCATATAACGGGCGATTTTATGATTGGCTCATCGGAATCCAGTTTTGAATATTCTGTTGGGTTCATATCGTTGTTCTGGACTCGTAGATACTAAATTTGATAAATTTAGAGAACTTTGTCTTTGGCATGTTTTACGGTGCGAAGTGGGCCACTTGTGGGTCCCGCTTTGACCAAAAACTGTCAATTTTACCTGTGTCCAAATTGAACTTATGGGTAGTCAGTCCTAGCTACTTGTAGTATTCTGAGAATATTGATGATGTTTGTTTTAGCATCCGGAGGTGTATATGCAGATTCCACTTTCCCTATAGTAGTTGACGGAGTTCAGAATCCAGGCAAGTGTACCTTGCCATAATGTATCACAGTTTCTTGCGTTTATTATATTATTTAGTTATTATAGTTATTTTATATAATTAATGTGTGTGTTTACCCTAGGACTGCGAGAAGTTTCTTAGCATCCGAATAAGATTCGGATGTCGACGCCGTACGCGGAGTCGTGCAGCGTCACTTAGATAGTTGATTCCACGATCTTATTTTTACGTGCTTGCTTTACCAAGTATGCCATACCCTAGGATACTTGACACTATTTCATATAATAGAATCTTTCTTGAGTTATTCCTGGGGATTCTGTAAAGGTTTACAGGATTCGTGATATGAAACTTGCATATTATATATATATCATTATGACTCGTTGTACTAGCTAGAGGTTATGATCTTGCGTGTTATGGACATGAGACGTGAGGTACATTGGGTGGGAAGAGTCTTTATCGTGCTCTGGACATATTTTTACTATTACTATTTATTGTGTATTAGGCCTTAGGTTCCCTATGCGGAATCTAAGGTATTATATATGTATATACAGCTTCCTCCTGGTTCGCCCATACGGAGCCTTGAGTATACTATTAGCGTATGGAAGTGTCCATTGGGATCTTTCATGAGTACCAGCCCGGGGTACGATACCATACTCTCATTTGCATATCATATAGTTGGTTATAGTAGTTTACCCTTGAGTATGTGGCATTATACTATTTTATTTTTGGCATCCTGTTTCTTGTACCTTGTTACGTCCCTCTGAGGACCTAGTCCCCTTCCAGTTTTTGCAGCATAGACAGTTATGGAGCCTTTGGAGGTACTGATGGAGTTGCTTGTCTTGCAGGCATTGGTACCAGATATTTATATCATTTCCACCGGAGTTATGGTTATTTATTCATATTATTTATTTATCTGCTGATGTAGCCTAGTTTATAGACTCATATTTCTTTCTCGAGTCTATTCGAGTTTGTATGTTATTGGGCGACCGACTTTAGCATATGTAGCTCATTCTTGTGTATTCTGTTCATTGTGGATTGAGGCATAGATATTATATTTACATGATTATTTAGATAGTGACCATTATAATACAGATTATACGTATTCGAGTCAGACCAGAGTCTGGTAGAATGCGTAGCTGGCATGTTACGTATTCCTAGTCCAATATATTTTGGGACTGGAGGCGTAAAATATTTTTATGGTGGCCTATGCAGGTCCTGATTAAATCATTTCGGTTACTTTACAGTACCGAGTGAGCCTGTAATCAGGATTAACAGTATTAGTATCTCAATCCACAACTGATTTGAAAATTTCTTAGTATTTGATTATCGCCCTTGGACTTCATAATTATACTCGTTTATTCCCTTCGATATCCTTATTATTATTTATCATCTCTCTCTACTTCAGAGAGATGGACGTTCGTGCACAGTATTTCCTCCAGAAGCAGATCTTTGTCAAGGCGAAGGAAAATATGCTAGTTTTAAAGTTTTGAGAAGATGGTTACCCTTAGTAGGGTATATAGATAGGTTATTCCTAGATGCTAGAGCTAGTGTAGATTATTAGCATGAGAATTGAATATAGTATTAGAGGCCTAGAACTAATAAAACCTTATCCTTGCTTAGGGTGGTAGTAATTTGGAAGTATTAGGAGTTAGAAAGATGGTTTGATTCTAATGCACTGGAATAATTTATGGAATACATAACTAGGTGCTAGGAATTAGTTGTGGCCCATGTTGGTGATACAAGGAATAGTATTATGATATTAAGAAATTGGAACCTTACGTAGCAGGCCATAGTGGTTAAATCTCTAGTTGCCTTGTGACTTTTAGTGTCAAAACTAGATCTTATGACCCCCTTACATTATTGATGACTATAAGTCTGGACTAAATAGACAAGTAGATTGCTAGACCTATTATTTGAGTAATTAGATCACTCGAGTACTAAAGTATGGCTTTCGAAAACAAATTAGATGTACTTGATTATTTGGGTTGTCAGTGTTAATTGAACAAGTGAGTTTCACCCATGATTACTTGGGTGGATAAGCTAGTATTTGTGATAGAGCAAATAGGTTAAAGGATGAGAGTTTTGATAAATGTTATAGTCTTGAGTTAGATATAGTAAATTGCCTATAATAGATGATAAGCTATAACAAGATGGTAACCATGTAGTTTGCATAAAGGATATACATAAAATAAACTAGAAGAAATCTCAGGTTTAAGGTGAAGAAGGTAGAATGGTAACAAGAAGAGATTCACGAGGAGTACATGACCTTGAGAAATTAAAATTAAGAGAATGATCTAGGAAGGGCTGAAGATTTTATCACTCGGTAGTTGCCTAGAAGATCTATACTACGAAGCAGAAAGTACTGGGTCATGATTGGCGAGGCTTATAGTTAAAAACAAGATTAACATACTAAAAGGATATGAAGGTGTGTAGGAAACAAATGATAAGAGAAATATATTATGGTCTCATAATCCAAGGAGAAGGGATTGTGATATGGACTTGAGGGATAACAATTTTAGTATTTATGAATTATAATACTTTTGGAATTTTAAAAATTTAGTGCGAGTAGAAATTTTCGATCAGTCTCAAAGTAATACAAATTTTAAGAAATTAAACACAGGTTCAGAATCATATACTAACTCGATGGTTATACTGTAGAGGATTAGAACAAGACCCTTAGATTGTAGATTTATACATGGTAGGAAAGTGTAAATAGAAGATAGAAGTCTTATAGGAATGATAGATGAATATTGTGGGTTTACACATTAACTGAGTGGGGCCAGGAATTTAGATTTTTGACTAATAGGGTATGAGTTTGTTGGACCTATCCTTAGTAGTAGGTGATGAGAACCTATTTCCAATTTATCATAGCCGATGGATTTTCAGATCTTAGACAGCTTATCATCTCATTGAGTTCAAAGAATTTTCACTCAAGATAACTATGACATCATGCTTGTGTAATATGGTAGTAGTCTAGTCGGAAGATTCTCGTAAGGAAGATAGCTTTTAGATGGCAGATATTAGATGAACAATAGTACAAAAAGATAGACAATATAATGGAGTAAGTGGTACAAAAATGGGTAGGCATTCTAATTAAAGATTATAGGAGTATTGAAGAGTGTTCTTAGCGAATAGTATGCCATGGGTGATAGACTTAAGTACATACTTAGTTTAGACCCTTACCTACTAATATGCAAGGAAGACGAAATTGTAAGGATCGTATATTGTTTACCTATAGCCAGAAGTAGGTTTCCAATAGTACGAGGGAGATTATATAAAATATAACTTAAATAAATATAGTAATGAGTTTAAGGATTAGTTGTATTACCCCTTCGATTGTATTCCTATCCTTCCTATCAAATTTTTAACTTATGTTGCATATATGGCCTCGTGCTTTTTGCAACAACGATATTTCTAATTATAACAATAAGTAGATTCTTCCTCTTTCCCTAGTTGTACCTTAATTACAAAATTAATCTCTTAGTTGGTACCACTCCTTGTGTTAATATCCCTATTACCATATGTATCAGTTATTTTCTACTCTAATCCCCTTGAACTAGTCACCATGACTCGATTTTCTAAATACTTGCCTAATCGTGCCTTATTCAACCATATAAACTTTTCAGAAATTCTTCTTGTCGTGGCCTAAATTTTGGTCTCTTCGTCACCAATGTCAATCAATGATCGAAGCCTCTCTACCACATTGCCTTTGTTAGATCTGAATCAGCCATTTCTTCTGCCTTGTAGAAGCTTGACCTATACAAGAGAAATAATGGATGAGGAGTAATTTCTCTTATAAGGTCGTTGATCAATAGTGCCCTAATAGTTTCTAGGTTCCTTTACAAAATTCTTGATTACGGCTAGTAAATCCTAGAATTTTTGTAACCTTATTTAGAAAATAGGCCCTTCCAGAAATTTAGTTAGCAAGACCATAACCTTAGTTTTAATACCAACTTAATTTTTATAAGTTGGGTAGATAGTAGCCCCTGGTTTTAGTGTAGGGTTATTTCTAGAAATTCAAGATAAATTTGAATTTATTTTGGTGTTAATTAGGTTAATCTCAAATGGATTAAATTACCTATTTAATTTTTGTATCCTTGATACCCTTTGTTGTGGCTCGGATATTTGGAGCACAACACTATCATTTCCTTTCCAACAACTTTCCCCTTATGACCTAGACTAGTCACTCTACACCTATGACATGACTATCACTCACAAACTGGCGTTCTCATGTTTTGTTTTAGTCGCATGACATTTGTGACGCAATTGTACACACAAATGACACATAGATATCCTTTTCTGTTGCGGTCGATTTTAATATTCAACACCGACTCAATTCTTCTGGCAATTTTGATATTCATGAGCCTAACTGGAACCTACTCACTGATGACACAATATTACTTCCAAGTATACACACCCATGCTCCATATAAACCCCCCAACTTTCATGGCATATCTCCTTCTAAACCCTGTATCCAACTCTGTTGCAATTGAATTAAATTATACATAGAAAACCCAAATATCCCAATCCCTGATATACCCGTATCCTATTCATGCCAACCTACGTCTATGACACTTGTGTTACATTAAATTGAACCCCTTGTACTCTTTACACAATACTAAAACACCTTGATGAGTTATATCACCTTTTGACGCTTATTGCTGAACCATTCATCGGCATCCATGATATGCAATGAACAACTTCTCAGTACCATCTCACCCTAGTTGTATTTGGCTATGATATTTCCTATTGTCTTGTAGACTCATAACCTAATTAGAAGCAAGGAGAACTGGTAAAACTTTCTTTATAGAGTTATTGACTCATTAATGCCATGGTAGTATATAGATTTTCTTTAATAGGCTGTGACAACGGTCACAAAATTCTTACCATCTCGAATCCCTTCTTGAAGTTAGACTTCAAAAAAAATTCTTAGAAACATGATCATGACTATAGTTTTTGCGGTCAACTTCATTCTTATAAGTTGGGTAGAGCCTTGATTAAGCGTATCGTTATTCTTAGAATGTGACGTCAAACTAGGACTCCATTCGGTAACCGCGTCCCCATCTTTAGTGCAACCTTCTTAACTAAAATATTTTATACTATATTTATTTTTAATTTTGAGGATAAATTTTTTATAAGTTGAGTAGATTGTAAGCACCCTGTTTTTTTTTAGAATTTCATATTTTTGTATTCTGAATTTTTTTGGGGAAATTTTTATTTTATTTTTAGCTAGTTATAATATATAATATAATTGAATTTATAATTATGTGCAATTAATTAATTATTAATATTGTACATAAAATATATTTTTGGGTGTACAACTATTAATAGTGTATTGTATAATTTTTCTGGAATTTATTGATGTCCAAACCTATTTTTAAAATATCCATATCCATATCCATATATATATATATATATATATATATATATATATATATATATATATAAAGAAATAAAATAATTAAAACTCTAAAACCTAAACCCTACCCAAACCCAATAACCTACCCTACCCATTAACTAAAACTAAAACCCACTATTAAACCCAATACCACGCCATCCCTCTTCTCTTATGTACACAGGAAAACCCATCCCTCTTCTCTCATATATATATATATATATATATATATATATATATATATATATATATATATATATACACACACAACAAAACTAAAACCCTAACCCTAATCCCACGCCATCACCCATGCCACCCCGACCCCGGCAGCAGCAGCTTTGCGGCCCCACCTTCGCGTGGAGCTTTTGACCTCCTCGCTGATCCATTTTGCTTCCCGTCTTCGCTGATATGTTCACAACCTAACCCTCTAGTATTCCTTTCAAGTGGAACAAATTTAGGCACCCCGATTTGATCGAAAAATCGATTGGAAGTTGGCCAAAAAACTGTTCGAAAACAGTTCAGAAATTCAGTCCAAGTACCCCTGTTCATATCCAATTTTCTACCAACTCGTTAATTATTTTCAAAATATAATTGAAGGGACTTCTTTAAAATATAATCAAAAATTTTACTATTCTTTTAGTTTTTATTAGTTTGTTTTAATGGTTAAATTATTCTTGTTCCAAAACGACCAAAAACTTGTTTTTAAAATACCTAAAATCTTATGATACGGGGTACGTCCCGCCAAACGAGGCAACTTTGTTGTGTGAAAGTTGCACCAAAAGGAGCATAACGTAAACGCGGACATATGAGCTTTTACGGAACTTGATTTGGATGTGCGTGCACATCGAAATCAACGCGTATCCGCCGAAAAGCCCCGTATCGGCCTGTTCTAACACACGCCATAACTTTGTGTGTACTCATCGATTCTCAACGAAACTTATGCCATCGGATTCACAGCATTAAGCTATTCCTATGACCCAAGTTTGGTTCGATTATGAGAATATTGACGAAATATCATTTTGTGGGCCCCACGGTTCCACATAACGGACGATTTTGTGATCGGCTCATCGAAATCCAGTTATGAATATTCTGTTGGTTTCGTATCGTTGTTCTGGACTCGTAGTCACTAAGTTTGATGAATTTAGATAACTTTGTCTTCGGCATATTTTAGGTATGAAGTGGGCCACATGTGGACCCCGCTTTGACGAAAAACTATCAATTTTGCCCTGTGTCCAAATTGGACTTATGGGTAGTCAATCCTATCTATTTCTAGTATTCTGATAATATTGGTGATATTTGTTTTAGCATCCGGAGGTGTATGTGCAGATTCCACTTTCCTAGGAGTAGTTAACGGAGTTCAGAATCCAGGTAAGTGGACCTTGCCATGATGTATTATAATTTTTTGCCTTTATTATATTATTTAGTAGTTATAGTTATTTTATATGATTGATGTGTGTGTTTATCCTAGGATCGTGAGACATTGCTTAGCGTCCAAACAAGATTTGGGTGTCGATGCCGTACGCGGAGTCGTGCAACGTCACTTAGAGAGTTGATTCCACGATCCTATTTTTACGTGCTTACTTTACCAAGTATGCCATACCCTAGGAAACTTGACACAATTTCATATGACAGAATCTTTCTTGAGTTATTCCTGGGAATTCTGTAAAGATTTACAGGATTCATGATATGAGACTTGCATATTATATAGATATTATTATGATTCGTTATACTAGCTAGAGGTCTTGATCTTGCGTGTTACGGAGATGAGGCATCGTGGACATGAGACATGAGGTTACATTGGGTGGGGAGAGTCTTCATCGTGCTCTGGGCATATTTTTACTATTACTATTTATTGTGTATTAGGCCTTAGGTTCCCTATGCGGAATCTAAGGTATTATATATGTATATACAGCTTTCTCATGGTTCTCCCATACGGAGCCTTGAGTGTACTATTAGCGTACGGAAGTGTCCATTGCGATATTTCGTGAGTACCAGCCCGACGTACGAAACCATATTGTCATTTGTATATCATATAGTTGGTTACAGTAGTTTATCCTTGAGTATGTGGCATTATACTATTTTACTTTTGGCATGCTATTTTTTGTACCTTGTTACGTCCCTCTGAGGACCTAGTCCCCTTCCAGTTTTTGTAGCATAGACGGTTATGGAGCCTTTGGAGTTGCTGATAGAGTTGCTTGTCTTGCAGACATTGGTACCAGGTACTTATATCATTTCCACTGGAGTTATGGTTATTTATTCATATTGTTTATATATCTGCTGATGTAGCCTAGTTTTATAGACTCATATTTCTTTTTCGAGTCTATTCGAGTTTGTGTGTTACTGTGCGGCCGACTTTAGCACATATAGCTCATTCTTGTGTATTCTGTTCATTGTGGATTGAGGCATATATATTATATTTACTTGATTATTTAGATAGTGACCATTATTATACAGCTTATACGTATTCGAGTCGGACCAGAGTCTGGTAGAATGCATAGCTAGCATGTTACATATTCCTATTCCTACGTATTTTGGGACTGGGGGTGTGACACCTAAGGCAAGATTATAAAGACAACTAAATAGATGGTGCACGGAACCTATTGAACGTATTTAGATTTGTCGAGCAGGAGAGTAGCCTCCCCACCAGTGCATTCATGTACTGATAACCCACCAGATTGTTTGCAGGGTGCGGGAGAACCTCGTTCGGTGCGGATGCCCTCTTCATGCGTGCTAAGGCATGAAGTTCACTCTGGAGCCTTGGAGAGCTGTATCTGAAACTGAAGCACATATATAAGACATAATATTGGAACATCGCCTATACATTATTCCACAAATGTAGCCACTTGGCACGCTTTTAATGTTTCAGAGAGAGAGAGACTTGAGCGACTTGTAATCTCGGTCAAGCACCGCCTGTAATACTTAATCAATATCAATAAAGAGTTTGCTTTACTTCTATACTTGTGTTAATCAATGCTTCCGATATTGACGACTCAGGGAACTTCTTACCAATCGCCTATAGTTTTATAATTCCGCTGCACTCGAAAAATCTGTGTGACTCCATGGCTTAGACCTCTTATCGCCTGAATGGACCACGGACTTGCACGGGCACGACTCTCGCTCGTGCGGCTTCACGCCCAGATGGGTCAAGCGATCGTCTCGCGGGAGCGCTGACGAGGTGATTCTTGCCTAGCGGGGACGGCTGATTAGCCTACGAGAGATTAGGGTGTGACAAACTCCTCCTACTCTAGCTCCTAGTCCGTCATCCTCTGCACAGCCTGCTACCTTGGACTCGATCCAAGAGATGTTCCGCGAGCAGATCAGGTTATAAAATGAGATGATAGCTGCTCAACACCAGGAGAAGAATACAATAATTATCACTTGACTTCGTGATTAGTCTTATCGTACCACTATCCAAGCCCACACATTGGCCAACTCCATGGCATATCTTCATTATCACCTAGCCCAACATCCTATTGCACCTCACCCAGTGGCTCTTGATCCTTTCCACATAGGCTACAAGATCGATGATCCATTTGTTCAATAGTACTTTGACCCTACCAGAGCATATTTTGATGATCACCCGCTTGTTGATGCTGCTGATGATGATTTGTGAGTTTTTTTTTGATATGTGGACTTTTATTCAATGTACTAGAAATATTTGCTTAAAACTTCTAAAAACTTTTATGCTATTTTGGTTATTTTTTTACGACCCGAATCCAGAATTTGGGGCTCGAGTACGTGGGTACGTCCAGCCTACGCCGCAACATCGGTGATAGAACGCTGTCTAGGTCAATACTCTATCTAATCAATCTCTCACGAATATCCAACTCCATAAGGAGACACAGATATCACACTATAATATGGAATACTCAATCACATAACTAAAGCACGATGAGATATCGAATAAATAGATGAAATACAAGTCTAAAATAATAAAATAATCTAACCTGCAATCCATAACATATAAATCTCCAAGTATGCCGGAAACAAGTCCTCTATGTCACAGTCTAAAAAAAATATCCAGTCAGGATTGGAGCGAAGTACATCTCTAATAGCAGTTCTAGATCGATGATATAAACTATGTAACAGTAAATAGATATAAATATACAGGATGCATATACATGTATAAGAGATACACAATAAAGGAAATACTAGAAATAAATACGAGAATGAACAATATGTCAATGAACAAGAATACTAATGACTAAGTGTGTGAGTACTAGCCTTAACATGTGATCAGCTTAGGAAGTTGTATACGAGTACTGGCCTGGCTAGTCATACGTGTGGTGTATGACCAACACTAACATGAGAACAAGACTTGTACATGAAGGGTATGATCACATATCTACACTAAAATACTCCCTACCCCCGACTGGTATAGTAGATCCAACCATGGTACGCTATGGCACGGGATTCTCTAAGAAGGTAGCAAGTCTCCCCGAGAATCAGTGTCTGTACATGCACAAGATAACCAATAAAATAAGACTTGTACAAGATACACCATATACAAGGAATAATATCTCATGACGAGATCCGGATATACCAATCTGTGTAACCATCGTGTCAAGAAATATGGATAATTATACTAGATACAATGAATATAGAGGATATCATAAATAAGAAACTATCAGAGAATGTACTCGCCTGGGATCCTGCTACTGGCAATAACAATGTCCGATTTTCGAGGTCTTGTCTGAAAATCCAACAGTCCTATAGACATCATTAAATAATACAATATTGCATCAGTCGCTACACTAACACACAATCATAAATACATTGAACTCAGGGGGCTACGCTAGGTATGACACTGGTCAACTAGGGTCAAGTGCGCGTCTAATTGCACGGGTGTCGCGTCTGTAATTGTTGTGCAAGATCAGACAGTCAAAATAACATGGGTCTCGCCAGTACGTCAGTGTACATAAGGCAGTCTTCTAACAATCACCAGGGTCACATGGTCAATGTAGCTACGGGATATCCGTAACTAACACTAGGTCTCCTAGTACATCTATAAATATACATAGTCTTAACTAGCATATAACATTAATACTTACAATTTATATATATACCAATAAAATACATATACAATATGTATATATATGTATATATATACCAATGAATAATATACATATACCAAATGTATATTAATTGAGTATATATACTATATATACTATATATATATATATATATATATATATATATATATATATATATATATATATATATATATATATATATATATATATATATATATATATATATATGTATATATGTATATATATATATACTAATTATATACCTATTAAACATATACTAATGGAATACATATACTATACATACCAAATACATATATATACCTATTTGAATACATATACACATACGTATATAAAATCATGAAGGAGGGGGACAGGTACGAACCTGCGAGTACACAGGGTCGAGGGAGGCTACTGTGGTTCGTCTCCGGCGAGGTAGGACACGTCGACGATGACGATGACGATGCCGCCGATGACGATGATGAGGGTTAAGGTGATGATATGGATGACGATGACGATGTTGATGACAACGATGTTGATGACGATGACGATGTTGATAACGATGACGATGTTGACGATGATGACGATGACGATAACAATGATGGCGGTGGTAATAATGATGATAATGAAGGTGGTGATGATGGTGGTTCAGCGGGTTGGCCGTGCTGTCGAGGGGGAGGAGGGAAGGAGGTCTGGCCGGGCTCAGGTGGAGAAAAAAAGGAGGAGAGATGGTGGAGAGTCGACGAGGGATGGAGATGGGTGGTCAGGGAGTCTCAAGTGAGTCGAGGAGGAGGATCAGGGTATTCGAATGTCGTTCAGGCGAGGAGGTCGGGAATAATGGCCAGGTGGTGGTGGTGGTTCAGGCGATCACCTAAGGAAGGAAAGAAGAGGAGGATGAGGGCTGTGATCGAAGGAGGGGAGACGTCAAGGGATCGTGGCAGAGCTGTGGGTGAGCTCGTCGACTGGAGGAGATGGGAGGAGAATGGGGTAGTCTGGTCTAGTCGTTAGTGTGAATTCGGCAAGGTGGTGATCGGGTCCAGTGGGTTCAGCTGCTTGGGGAGATGACCGGAATGGGGCTGCTCCGGTGGCGGGTCGTGAAGGCCGGGTGGCTGTTGTGTAGTAGAGACTCGGCAGGGTCATGGCTATTTCAGGCGGCGGAAGGAGGCCGGGTTCCGGCGGGGTCGGGTTCACCGGAGGGAGGAGGTGAAGAAGATGAGTATAGGTTAGGGTTTTGGTTATGAAAAGGGATGGTGGTGATGTAAAAATTAATGGGGAGGTATTTTGCATGTGGGGGATGATGATGATGGTAGCCTAGGGTTTAGGGCCGGCCAAGTACACATGGGGATGGGGTTTGCATTGGGAGAAGGGTTATGAGGGATTATATATATATATATATATGTGTGTGTGTGTGTGTGTGTGTGTGTGTGTGTGTGTGTGTGTGTGAGGTATTGTATGGTAAGGATGGCTCCATTTTAAATAGATGGCCATGATTTAACATGGAGAAAAATTCAAAGAAAAATGAGGAGAGAGGGAGAGGGTTGAACGGTCAAAGGGGAGAGGGTTAATTTCTTCATGGGTCTTGACCAATAGGATGGTAACACATTATTGCACTTTTGCAAATAAGCTCCCAACAATTAAAAAATTGCATAGAAGTGGGTTTTAGGATTTAATAAGGGGATACACCATATTTGGTGTGATATATTGGTTGAAAAGGATGTGTGGTGTTTAGTATGAAGCTTGAGGGTGTGAATGAGGGTTTAGTTTGGTGTTGGTCTAATTTTGGGTCAACTTGGGTCCTTACATTAATTTAATTAAAATTAATGCAATAGGTGTTCTAAAATTAATTGGAAGTACATGGGATTAAAATTAGGTGGGACACAAGTATCATGGACATAGAAGACTCAGAATATATTATTGTCATAATTTGGGTTACAGAAAACGGGTCAAGATTGTATCCCCAATTTCGATTGGAACGCACAAGGATACAAAGTTAAATTTATATCAAATTAAATATAGACGTTTGCGACGAATATTGTGCGACTAAAATGTATCACAAGAGAGCATAATTATAAGTTACACAAAGGTCAGAAAAGAAGGCAAACATGTCTAGGACAAGGTTGTGAAATTTGTTAGAAGGCAAAAGCTAGGATAGCGCTCCAAATATCGAAGCAACGGTAAGGCACAACAATTAAATAAAATTATAATAATTAATTATAACCCTAAATAATTAATCCCAGAAATTATAAATTAAATCCATAACACTATATTTTGTTCAGGGGTTTCATCTAGTGGGCTTCTAGGTCTAGTCCAATAAATCATGCATTAAGAACACTGTATATAATATAATATATACACATACCATGCAATTATTTAAAATCAAGTCTACCCTCCTTTCAGGATGTGGTAGTGACAAGTCTACCCTCCTTAAAAGAATTTCAACCTCAAAATTTAAAATCCTCAACAGTTGTATTTATCTATTTATTTATTACCATTAAAATTTAAATTCAACAAACCATATAATCATGAAGTAAATCCATATTGTTATTTCACGATCTTCAAAATTCTATAAATATTATATTCCTAAAAATCTTCAAATATAAAATCAAATTCCATTCTTATCACAATCTTCTCCAAGACTGAATACAAAAATTTAATATTCAATCCTCTAATTGAAATCCAATCAATGCATATTAAAAAATCTCATCCAAAAAGTTTGAATTTCACACACTACTCCATTAATCGTCTTACTCCTCTAATTTAAGTCCAATCGATACGTATTTATAAAATTTAAATTCTCATCCCAAAAATTTGAATTCAACACTAATCCATTAGTGATCTTATTCCTCGATTCTTTTTCCACACAATACTCAAACAATGTAATACTTACGAAGTCTTCAAATACAATATTCAAAATAATTTTTAAATTTATACCTTGCAGTCAAATAAATATAATGATAATCTTCTTAAATTCCTCAAATTTTAATGACAAATTTAATCATATTATAATCTTCATAAAAATCAATGATCTAACAAAATCGTCAATTCTGCCATATTGAATTCTCAACTCTTTATTTAAATTAATGCTTATCCTCAAAATTTAAGGCACATTGTCTCTCTTTGTCAAATCATAACCTCTTCATTAATCTTTACTACGGTCAAACCCCAACAATCAAAGTCTATGAAAAATTATACCTACGGTCATACAACATACAATCTAGAGAAAATATGCATGGTTATGGTCTCTTTTGTCATGTTATTATAGTCTCTGTCAGGGTGTACTACTAACTATATTCTAACAAGAGAATTATTGATACAAGCTATGGTACTAAGGAAATTAATTAATCAATCAAATAGACAAAAAAATAGAAGAAAAGAACAAAACATAGCCTTCTAACACAACTATAGGTTTAATGATGCATCCAAAGTTTGATACCCTACTGCTAACTCTCTTACCTACTGTAATTGTTTATACTAGTTATTCTTATCACTCAAGTGCACACCAAGTGCAACACACCATACTAAGTACTACTCTCTCTAATACAACTCTAGATGGACACCTAAGTCAATTTGTAGTGCCATCTCAATCATGCTCAAGCCAACATATCCTTACACATGCACATCATCTACTAATACATATTTCTTACCCATCATAAAATTTTATCCTCAAAATAAATCCTCAAAATTTAACTTCTCGAACAATAAAATAAAATGTATATAGTTTTCTCAAAAGTCAAATATTCAAATATTAAAATAAATTTAATCACTTCTAAAAATCTTTATAGCTTTAAAATCAAGTTTTTCGAATTAAATTTGAATCCTCAAAAATTTTAATAACATAAAATCTCAACTCCTCAGAATCCTTAATTTATTTCCAATCTTCAATTATAAATTTAAATCCACATCTATCTAAGCATACATATAAATACTTACAGTCTCTAATACTCAAGGTACACACAAATACACAAATTGTCTACAACTCACAACTGTGTACTAAAAATTTTGTACTGCCCGAATTACTTGCACTATTACTTCCAATGATTTTCTATCCATATTAACTGTTACATTAATCTAATATTATCACACGAGGTACTTACTGTTACTAGCACAATTCTCAACTAATCCTCGATATAGAAATATTAGCACTCTTGGTATGGTAACACTAGCTTCATCATTAGATCACCTCATCACACTTATTAGAACTCACGATCATTTGCACCTTTTATAATACACATGTTTTACTTCACTCTCAAAGGCAGGCATATGGTTCCATATCTCGATTGATGTATACATATTTTCTCTTAAATCTTTTACAGACTGATACACTAATTAGTAATATACTTTATACCTTCTATAACCAATCATGATATTTCTTAACCCATATCATACTCATCAATGCCCTGTATACATATACATCTCTTTACTCTTGACACACCCAAGTATCAACCATCAAATTGAATATCATGCTCCATTAATTTTTAACATAATTTCCTCGATACTTAATTGTTTACATGGATCACCCAACTACATAAATTCATGACTATCCAGGACTGGCATGCTGACTCTGATACTTACTCTTGGAACCATCACTGATACTCTTTACTCCTCCTTCTACCTATAGTACCAATACTAACTATAATGACACCTATAGAACTATTGCTACAAGGTACTACGCTACGGTTAACTCTAGATTGATGCCTACTGCTCATATGTCCAACTAAGAAATACTTACAAACTCACAAGTCACACTCAGTCAACACTGATACAAGATACATACATAATAGCAAGTCACCAATTATCACACTAACAGGGATCCTAATGAAAGAAAGCTCAAGAAGGTACTGGACTAAGGAACTGAAGGTATGTCTACTGCTAGCAACAAAAAGAAGCGATGGAATAAAGTCCTGTAATAACAGAAGGGGATAAGTATTGAGATGATACTTTAAGAACTAATTTAAGATACAACCTAATAATCATACACGTCTGTCCGAAATCATGACACTCAGAATCCTCGCCACGCTAGTAAGCATAGCTGTGATAAACGATAGGTTCCATAACTAAGGTATGCAACTCTAGAATTATGTCATCTAGAATCCTCGCCACACCAACCGGTATAGCTGCAATAAACTCTAAATTCATAACTAAGATATGTACATCCGAAGTCAGGTTTCTACGTTTCCGCCACGACAGCTAATGTGGCTGCAATAAACTTTAGGCTCCATAACCAAAGTAGACGTTTTACCTTTCTCACTGTCCTCATCAACATATGTCATCAGATAATGCCGTAAATTTTTAGTCCATAAAATTTATCTTGATATGAAATCAAACTCAACAACGACACCAAGAATTAAATTTAACAACTGATCAACAAGAATCAAATTCAATAACAACAAGCGAAAGCGGACGAAAACAAGAAAAAAGATTTAAATTGGAAATTATAATTAGATTCTCAAAGGTCATTCCAGGAATCTCTCAAATAATTTGTGATTGAGTATCCTCTCTTATCCTAGTATCCTATGTCCTATATCCTATCGCAGGCACACAGTAGTACAACTAAGATATTACACTACCACGACATCGTATAACTTGCAAAGCCTGACCTGCATGGGCCACCACTAAAAATGTGTCACGACCCACACCCAGAATTTGGGGCTCGAGTATGTGGGTACGTCTAGCCTATGCCGTAGCATCGGCGGTAGAACGCTGTCTAGGTCAATATTCTATCTAATCAATCTCTCACGAATATCCAACTCCAAAAGGAGACACAGATATCATACTATAATATGGAATACTCAATCATATAACTAAAGCATTATGAGATATCGATTAAATAAATAAAATACAAGACAAGTCTAAAATAATAAAATAATCTAACCTGCAATCCATAACTTCTAAATCTCTAAGTATGCCAAAAATAAGTCCTCTATGTCACAGTATAAAAAAAATATCCAGTCAGGATTGGAATAAAGTACATCTCTAACAACAGTTCTAGATCAATGATATAAACTATGTAGCAGTAAATAGATATAAATACACAGAATACATATACATGTACAAGAGATACGCAATAAAGGAAATACATGAAATAAATACGAGAATGAACAACATGTCAATGAACAAGAATACTAATGACTAAGTGTATGAGTACTAGCCTTAACATATGATCGACTTGGGAACTTGTACACGAGTACTGGCTTGGCTAGTCATACGTGCGGTGTATGACCAACACTAACATGAGAACAAGACTTGTACATGAAGGGTATGATCACCTATCTACACTAAAATACTCCCCAACTCCGACTGGTATAGTAAATCCAACCATGGTATGCTATGGCACAGGATTCTCTAGGAAGGTAGCAAGTCTCCCCGAGAATCAGTGTCTGTACATGTATAAGATAACCAATAAAACAAGACTGGTACAAGATACACCATATAAAAGGAATAATATCTCATGACAAGATCCGGATATACCAATCCGTGTAACCATCATGTCAAGAAATATGGATATTTACACTAGATATAATGAACATAGAGGATATCATAAATAAGAAACTATCAGAGAATGTACTCGCCTGGGGTCCTACTGCTGGCAATAACAATATTCGATTTTTGAGGTCTTGTCTGAAAATCCAACAGTCCTATAGACATCATTAAATAATACAATATTGCATCAGTCGCTACACTAACACACAATCATAAATACATTGAACTCAGGGGCTACGCTAGGTATGACACTGGTCAACTAGGGTCAAGTGTGCATCTAATTGTGGGTATCGCGTCTGTAATTGCTGTGTAAGATCAGACAGTCAAAATAACACGGGTCTCTCCAATACGTCAGTGTACATAAGGCAGTCTTCTAACAATCACACAGGGTCACATGGTCAATGTAACTACGGGATATTCGTAACTAATACTAGGTCTCCTAGTACATCTATAAATCTACATAGTCTTAACTAGCATATAACATTAATAATTACAATTTATATATATACCAATTAAATACGTATATAATATGTATATATATATATATATATACCAATGAATAATATACATATACCAAATGTATATTAATTGAGTATATATACTCTTTATATATATATATATATGTATATATATACCAATTATATACCTATTAAACATATACTAATGGAATACATATACCATACATACCAAATACATATATATACCTATTTGAATATATATACACATACGTATATAAAATCATGAAGGAGGGGGACATGTAGAACCTGCACGTACACGTGGTCGAGGGAGGCTACTGTGGTTCGTCTCCGTTGAGGTGGGACATGTCGACGATGACGACGACGATGACACCGATGACGATGATGATGGTTAAGGTGATGATGTGGATGATGATGACGATGTTGATGACAACGATGTTGATGACGATGATGATGTTGATAACGATAACGATGTTGACGATGATGACGATGATGATAATGACGATAGCGAAGGCGATGGTGATGATGATGATAATGAAGGTGATGATGATGGTGGTTCAGCGGGTTGGCCGTGCTATCGAGAGGGAGGAGGGAAGGAGGTCTAGCCGGGCTCAGGCGGAGGAAAGAGGAGAAGAAGTGGTGGAGAGTCGACGAGGGATGGAGATGGGTGGTCGAGGAGTCTCAGGTGAGTCCAGGAGGAGGATCAGGGTGATTGAATGTCGTTCAGGCAAGGAGGTCGGGAATAATGGCCAGGTGGTGGCGGTGGTTCAGGCGATCACCTTAGGAAGGAGGAGAGATGAGGATGAGGGCTGTGATTGAAGGAGGGGAGACGTTGAGGGATCGTGGCGGAGTAGTGCGTGAGCTCGTCGACAGGAGGAGATGGGAGAAGAACGAGGTGGTCTGGTCGAGTCGTTGGTGTGAATCCGGCGAGGTGGTGATCGGGTCCAGCGGGTTCGGCTGCTTTGGGAGATGACCTGAACGGGGCTGCTCCGCTGGCGGGTCGTGAAGGCCGGGTGGCTGCTGTACAGTGGAGACTCGGTGGGGTCATGGTCGTCATCGTCTTTAGGCGGCGAGAGGAGGCCGGGTTCCGGCGGGGTCAGGTTCATCAGAGGGAGGAGGTGAAGAAGATGAGTATAGGTTAGGGTTTTGGTTATGAAAAGGGATGGTGGTGATGTAAAAATTAATGGGAAGGTATTTTGCATGTGGGGGATGATGATGATGGTAGCCTAGGGTTTAGGGCCGGCTAAGTACACTTGGGGATGGGGTTTGCATTGGAAAAAGGGTTATGAGGGATTATATATATATATATAGGTGAGGTGTTGTATGGTGAGGATGGCTCCATTTTAAATGGATGGCCATAATTTAACATGGAAAAAAATTCAAACAAAAACGAGGAGAGAGGGTTGAACGGTCAAAGGGGAGAGGGTTAATTTCTTCATGGGTCTTGACCAATAGGATGGTGACACATCATTCCACTTTTGCAAATAAGCCCCCAATAATTAAAAATTGCACAAAAGTGGGTTTTGGGATTTAATGAGGGGAAACACCATGTTTGGTGTGATGTATTGGTTGAAAATGATGTTTGGTGTTTAGTAAGAAGCTTGAGGTGTGAATGAGGGTTTGGTTTGGTATTGGGTCTAATTTTGGGTCAAGTTGGGTCCTTACATTAATTTAATTAAAATTAATGCAATAGGTGTTCTAAAATTAATTGGACGTACGTGGGATTAAAATTAGTTGGGTCAAAAGTATCATGGACATAGAAGACTCAGAATATAATATTGTTATATTTGGGATGTAGAAAATGGGTCAAGATTGTGTCCCCAATTTCGATTGGAATGCACAAGGATACAAAGTTAAATTTATATCGAATTAAATATAGACGTTTACGACGAATATTGTGCGACTAAAATATAGCACAAGAGAACATAATTATAAGTTACACAAAGGTCAGAAAAGAAGGCAGGCATGTCTAGGACAAGGTTGTAAAATTTGTTGGAAGGCAAAAGCTAGGGTAGCGCTCCAAATATCGAAGCAATGGTAAGGCGCAACAATTAAATAAAATCACAATAATTAATTATAACCCTAAATAATTAATCCCAGAAATTATAAATTAAATCCATAACACTATATTTCGGTCAGGGGTTTCATCTAGTGGGCTTGTAGATCTAGTCCAATAACTCATGCATTAAGAACACTATATATAATATAATATATATACACATATCATGCAATTATTTAAAATAAATACACACAATACCTATAATATATAAAATGACAAAAATACTCTTATTTTCAGGATGTGGTAGTGACATATTTGTATCTAGATATTCACTAGTCTTGATACTTGTTTTTGCTTAAGCAATGCATGATATATATTTCTCTAGTTTTTGTCTTTTTCTCTTGAGTTGTCATAATCACTCATTACGGGGGAGTTTTATTTCCTCCTATGATATATTGACAAAGGGAGAGAAATGGCAAAATGACAATTGTGGTTGATGACATATATAATTTGTAAACTATGATATATTTATATCTGTATCCTTGATATACATGCACCTAATTTTGCTATAAAGAAATGACAAAGTTATAGGTCATTCAAGTACAATCGTTCAAAGGAAAGATCTACTTACGGGGGAGCTTTTCTTAAACATAAAGTTCTAAGTTTTAAATACTTGCATCAAAGGCTATATCAGACTCACCTATGTGTATTTTGGCATAGTTTGTCAATTATCATAATGGGGGAGATTGTTGACACAAAGTGGTCACAGTCAACATGATTCTGATAATCGTCAAACATTAGATCTAAAATACAAATAAAGATGATATTCGATGCTAAGTATATCAAACTCCGTCAGTACTAAAGTTAGACTCTGCACTAGCTAAAAGATTTGTTTATCAAGTTTGGTTTCATATTCAAATATAATCTTTTATTTATTTGAGTCTAGGATTGATGTAAGCTGAGTCGCACTGGCAAATCAAAGTACATATACCCAGATACCTAGTCTACTCAAATAAACCAAAGAACTTATCCACCAAATTAGGCCACATTCATTAACAAAGTCTACCATACTTTGAAACCAAAATTGGGCCAAATTTATGCCAAACTCGGACAGAACTCGGTTACCCCTTTGGTATGAAATCAACCAGTTTAATTAGCTCCTGATTTCCTGGCCCAACGTTGAAAAATTTGAATTGAACCCCATCCGAATTCTGGCTAAATTCTGTTTGCTAACACACTACAAATAGGATTGGATTTCTACAATCCTACTCAACCAAAAAGATTCTTAATCCTTCTATCCTATTCTGAGCAAACATTTGAGCTTTAACTTTCTCATCTCCAAGAGCAACTATCTTGCCTTCCTATTGCCAAGTACGATCTTGGTCTAGAAGTCTACAGAGTTATAAAGAGCTTGGCTCCATCAGTTTCTCTCTCTCTCTCTAGATGTGAAGTTGCGAGACTTCGGATCAAACCTCATGGTGTAAAGAAGTGACAAGCCTTCGGATTAAAGCTTATGATTCACTATTGGTGATTATAGTGGATAAAACTCCGAGCTTGAGTTCTCGGGACTGGACTAGTCCTCTCAGAGGGAAACTAGTATACATCTTGGTATTTGTGTTTGTGTTTGCTTTCTCTCACTCTACAGCATATATATAAGTATATTCATAACACTGCTAGTAGTATCACTTATACATGAGATATATTCTAACTGCTAGTAGTTGATCATCATTGCATGCCCTAGAATTATTTTTTAACAAGTGATTTTATTCTGCTGCATACATAAACTCTATTCACCCCCTCTAAAGTTGCCAGACACGGTCCTACAAAGTGTGTCTTAGCTCAACAGTGCATTGAGTTATACCAAGTACGCCTCTCCGGAGCTTTCAATAAATGAGTCAAGCAAAGAGCATTCCTAGTGGGTGACCTCGTCTTAGAAGTGAGAAGACCGATGGTCATGACACATAAGACGACCAAAAAATTCTAAGCCAAATGGGAAGGCCCCTTCATTGTAGAATCAGTGTATTTCAACGGTGCATACTGGCTTACAAAATCTAATTGAGACTTGCTGATGATGCCGATCAACGATAAGTTCCTCAAAAGTACTATATCTAAGCTAGGCTTGTACTCACCTTTCCCCAGTAGGGAGATTAAAATATACAGTATTTATATTTTTTGCTCATCCCCAGCAAGTGCATATATACAGCACGAGTTTTCCCCCATAATTTATTATAAAACTACTATTTGTATTCGGGAGACCTTTATATGCAACAGATAATGGATCCTCAAAAGATCCCCAGTGGGGCAGTCCTCAGGTCCAACGACCACTCTCGTTTGGACCAATTAAAAAATCTGCTTACTCAAGTACTAGTTTAAGTCCACACTACCTCTGAACTATTGTCTTGACATATATTTGAAATATTATCATGTTCACATAACATCTGAATAGGATTCTCCTAGTAGAATTATAGGTTTGCCACGTCCACATCACCTCTAAGAAAACCTCCCTATTTGACTATCAATTGTCACGTCTATAATACCTCTGATGTTGGTTGTCATCTAACTTATTATTCATAGTTAACTCTAGGTACGCCAAGGATGATAAGTCCATAAAATATATCACGTTCATATCACCTCTGATAGGGCTTCATCTTGAACTTATTATTTGTACTCAAGTACGCAATAAATGATAGGCCTACTAAAATATTCCCAGTAGGATGTCTCTAATAACTTTGGTGTTTTACTACGTCCGTATTACCTCTAGTACAATATCCAAGTTCACACATAATTGTGAAAAAAAGGAAAAAAAATCTTTTGCAAAAAGAAAACAAAAAGCAAACTACATTGAGGGTTTACTAATGCCCCAATCAAAATAAAGCAAGACAAAAAGGACGAAAAAAATTGAGGACAAGACTATTGATGCTATGCATCGGTACACAGCTCTTTTATTCGCCCTCAAAGCCTAGAAATAGCAGCATTTACCCGCTCTCTCGTCCGGTGCTCAGCCTCTCGAGCGATAGAAGCAAGGTCTTCAAAACGGGCATAAGTCTCGTGCTTGTGATCCAGCTTCTTCAAAGTGGTTTCAATAGCAGCAAAAGACTTGGCCACTTCGCAAGACTATGCACATATGGTCTCCCGTTCCTAATGGACTCCCTTGAGGTCACTCTCCAGTACTTTAAGCTTAACCTGGAGTTGCCTAATCTCCTCAGTTACCTGAGCTGCCTCCTGGGTTAGAATTTCTTCCAGCATAAGACATGCCTCCCCAAGATCATTCAACTTATTATACTCGAGTCATAAATTCTGGAGGTCACGCTTTAAGGCCTCTTTGCTCGTCACATAAATGGTCCTCTCCTGCTCTATGGCTTGTAGAAGTTGACCATATTCCTTGGATACCATGGTCCCCATATCTGTCCACTATGCCCATTGTAGTTCAGCCAAACACTACTCTACCTAAGTTAACTTCTAGCATAGTAAGTCAGCCGTCTGTTCAAAATTGGAAAGAGTCTTCAGTCTATCAACTTGATCCTTGGCACAGTGCTTAGCCCAGGCAAAATACTTGTTTCGCTCCAACATGCTTTGTACCTCTTGGTTTAGTAGCATGTAAAAACTCTGTATGGGGATTCGTACAGTATCATCAATCTCCTCAAGAGTAGACGGAGTTAATGGGGGCAGGACAAAAGAAGTTGTCACTGGCACAACAACTGGCGCAATAGGGTTTTGTGATCCAGGAGGCAAAGCGGTAATTGAAGAGCGACTAGCTGCTTTTTTTACGGCCAAGTCTTTGGTAGCCGTAAGTAGTGTCTGGACACCAGGTAGCCTGGCAATAGCAAGCTGTATGGCATGATGACCAAGAGCGGTCTCTCCGGGACTCCCTGTAGCTTCGACACTCAAAGATGTGCTGACATCAGCTTGCCCAACAGCCGCTTGGGAGGACCGTTCAACGGCCATCGCTTCTAAAGGACTAAGAAAAGGTTCCTTGGGAAGCCTTGTAGCTTCTACACTTGAAGGTGCACCATCATCAGATCGCCCGGCAATGGCTTGAAAAGATGATGGAGCAGCCACTACGCCAGATGTATCGACAGCAGAGAGAGGATCCTCCCTATTCACGGAGGTGTGTCCCTCGGGAGGTTCTTCAGCTCTAGAAGAATGTAGGATAGACATAGACCTTGTCCTAACAAGCCTATGCTCTTCCTCTTCCTCTATACCGTCCTCGGTTGCCACGTTGATCGTCTTCACGGGGGAGAAATGGCCTGTAGAATCAAAGCAACCTGTGATTAACCTCACCCAAAGAATGAAGAATTGAAGCCAAAAAACCTCATCTCTTGTGAAGTTATGAAAAATATACCTGAAGGGGGCAACGGGGTTTGTGGCTCGGTCAGTATAGTCAAATCTGTCCCCAGGGAATCCAGATCGTCAACTAAGATGTTGGCCAAAGAAGTGTCAAGCTACCCGAACATCCCACCCAAGCTAGACTCTTTCGTCACGTCAACGACGGGATCTTCAGTAGCAATGTCAGGTTCAGATGAAGATGACATCGTCTCCTTTTCCCTATAAGAAACTCCCGAGGTAGTAGTTCATTGGAAAAGTCTCCTCACTCTTGCTACCGGTCTCTGCACAAATCCAGATAAACTAGTGAGAAGAGTGTCGTAAGAGGGGACACAGTAATAAAGCTAAGAGGTTTTATGGATACCACCTTGGCATCAATAGGGGTTCCGGTTGGTAAACCACTACTGCTAGGGGTCCTACCTCTTCTTTTTCCTCCTTCACGTCCTTCACAAAAGACTTGCTAGTAGGCCTCTTCCTCGAACTTGATCGCGTGGCCGCAATCGGTTCATATCTTCTTCTCTTAAACGACGGGGGCATCATTATAGAATAAGCCCTACGCTTCAATGGAGAGTCCATCAGGGACAAAAGATCGTCAGAAGTATTCTTCTCCCCCGTCATTGACTTAGGATTAGCGGGTAGCGATGTAGGTATCCCTTGCCTCTCCCCAAATCTTTCTTGGACTTTTTGCCCTAACAATGAAGCTAGTCCCCCAATTAAAGTTGGGCGGTTACATGTTCACTGCCATGTGGAAATTGGCTGCTACGTAGAGAATTTACGGAGGAGTACTAATATCAGCTACAGCATAATAATCCCAGGCTCGAGCGCCATCAAGAACGCTGCCCTCGAAGTCGAGACACGATCTTAGATTGCCAATCATGAATTGGCTATACCCAAATTGGCGAGCGAACCTACTTGGTAGGTAGGGTTCCAAGAAGATGAGATTCTAGTTTCAGTATACCAAGTGTGAAGGTCGGATGAGAAGTAGCTAGCGGAAGAGTCTTGGCGATAAGTCTTGGCTTCCAGCACCCTCATCGCGTTGAACTTTATTTCTCTCATCCTCCATGAATTTAGGAACCGAGACAAAGAAAGAATAATTTGCCATAATGACAAGTGCATACCAGGGTGCATCAGGGATCAGCAGTGCATTAACAGTGAACCCATTAGATAATGGTAAGACATCTCAACCCGGTTAAAATCTCCCTAACCTTTATGTGCCAGCACCTTCTTCGTGAAAGAACGAAGCCCACGATGGATGCTGCTGTCACGCCCCCGGTCTCCCGCAGGCAAATCGGTCGTTCCCACTAGGCAAGAATCACCGCGCCAGCGCTCCCGCGGAACGATCGCTTTAACCCATCTGGGCGTGATGCCGCACGAGCGTGAGCCACGCCCGTGAAAGGCCGTGGTTCATTGGCTGGCGGTAAGAGTTCTAAGCCACAGAGTCGCACAGATTGTCCATGTGCAGTGGAATCATAAACGCATAGCGATTTGGTAACAGGTTCACTGAGTCGACAATATAGCGGAAGCATTGTATAACACAAGTTGGAACAAGCAACTCTTTATTGGTATAAACATATGTTACAGGCGGCGTATAGCCGAGATTACAAGTCGCTCAAGCCTCTCTCTGAAACAGTAAAAGCGTGCCAAGTGGCTACAATTATGGATGATTGTACAGGCGATGTTCGGGCAATGTTCAGGCGATGTTCACAACATTATATCTTGTATATGTTCTTCTGTTCCGGACGCAGCGATGCTTCAGAGTGTTCTCCATGCCTTAGCATGCACGAAGGAGGCATCCGCACCGAACGAGGTTCTCCCGCACCTTGCATACAAACTGGTGGATTATCAGTACATTGAATGCACTGGTGGGGAAGCTACTCGCCCGCTCGACAAATCCAAACACGTAATATAAGTTCCGTGTACAACTATTAGGTTGTCTTTCTAGTTGCCTTAGGATCAGTTTCATGCAAACATTGAATAGCCTAACGTGTGGCAGTGCGCCATGCAACATGAGAGGAAACACGGCGAGACTTACCCTTTGGCCTTCTCTGTCCAAGGCAAACATTGTTAATTCAAGCACGGGCAAGTATAAACATTCAGGCGATATAGCATATGCAAATACGAGGGTCATTTATCTAGATTGTTCAGGTATTCAGTTGATGCAATGCAATGACTCGCATGCGGATAGCCGCTAAGCGAGGATGACTTATCTATATGAACAGAAGTTGCTGGCATAGCCATAAAGAACCAGATTTGTAGTCTCAGGGTCGAGGATGAAGTGCAAGCAATGAACACGATGGGCCTTGCACTTATCCCGCCGAAACAAACGACTACCATTTGTAGTCTCAGGGTCGAGGATGAAGTGCAAGCAATGAACACGATGGGCCTTGCACTTATTCTGCCAAAATAGACGACTACCAGAAGTTCCGTCTAGACCGGCTCGGCCCTGGTGCCTCAGTGACCGCCCGCAGAACGAGATCCGAAGATCATCTTTTACAAGTTGTCCGCGATATGCAAGCCAGGGTCTCAGGTCAGATATAGAAACAAGTTCGTGGCAGAATATATATATAAGAACAAGTCCGGTATGGAACGAGTTCGAAACAGAATATATATATGGAACTTGTTGAGACAGGATTCAGTAGTTTGCTCCTCGAGCTGTAATTTAGGGATTTATTCATTCTTGGTGCAGATTCCCTAGTTCAGAATTTGCCTTGGTGACCTAACGGTCCCGGATACTTGTAGGTTTATTCAGGTACGGAACTACTACTTAGAAGTCTTCCGGGGTTTGGATGAATACAAGGCAACATATAAGAAGACAAGCATGCGTTTCTAAGGGACATAAGCAGGCACGTTGCTCGGACCCGAAGGTAAGTCGAGAGATGAAACCTGTTACCAAACTCAAAAAAAGTCTCGTCCTCGAGACTTACTAAGGACAAGCAGTATTCTAGGGTTGAGACAATCCTAGACAAGTCGTTGTACTTGTTCATTTGGATATTCACTTGTACAAGCGTCGAAATCAGCATATCGCTTAGACTGGATCGTGCGCACTTTCGAAGTACACTTCTAGCGTGAATACGTCAACCAGCTTAGTGATAGCGAAGTCTTAGCACTCGAGTTTCACCTTTTCTTAAGTCTTGGATGGTGCACTAGTTCAAGGCATCCCTCAAATATATGCATTCAACCAAACTTAGGGTTAGTGAAAATCGGACAAGCTACTGCGATACTCTCAAGCGTTTGCATAGGTTGGCACAAAGGCCACTCGCAGCACAACAATATACAAGCAAGCATATCATTCAAAACATATTTTGAAAGTATTTAGACTTATTGTTGGAATATCCCATCGAGGCATTGAGAGAGAGCGTGCACATAACCCACGAACGAGCTTTCGAAACAGAGATATCGATTCGAAGTCCAAAGGCATAGAAGCCAGGCTCTGATACCAATATGTCATGCCCCGATCTCCCGCAGGCTATTTTGGCCGTTCCCGCTAGGCGGGAATCACCCTCGCCAGTGCTCCCGCGGAACGATCGCTTGACCCATCCAGGCGTGATGCCGCACGAGCGTTAGCCACGCCCATGCAAGGCCGTGGTCCATTGGCTGTCGGTAAGAGTTCTAAGCCACAAAGTCGCACAGATTGTCCGAGTGCAGCGGAGTCATGAACGTATAGCGATTTGGTAACAGGTTCACTGAGTCGATAATATAGCGGAAGCATTGAAACACAAGTTAAAGTAAAGCAACTCTTTTATTGATATAAACATGTGTTACAGGCGGCATATAGCCGAGATTACAAGTCGCTCAAGCCTCTCTCTCTGAAATAGTAAAGCATGCCAAGTGGCTACAATTGTGGATTGATTGTACAGGCGATGATCAGGCGATGTTCAGGCGACGCTCCAACATTATGTCTTGTATATGTGCTTCAGTCCCGGACGCACCATTGCTTCGGAGTGATCTCCATACCTTAGCACGCATGAAGGAGGCATCCGCACCGAATGAGGTTCTCCCGCACCCTGCATACAAACTGGTGGATTATCAGTACATTGAATGCACTGGTGGGGAAGCTACTCGCCCGCTCGACAAATCCAAACACGTAATATAAGTTCTGTGCACAACTATTAAGTTGTCTTTCTAGTTGCCTTAGGATTAGTTTTATGCAAACATTGAATAGCCTAACGTGTCGGGCAGTGCGCCGTGCAACATGAGAGAAAACACGGCGAGACTTACCAACTTACCATCTCCTTCCCTGTCCAAGGCAAACATTGAGGCAACATTGTTAATTCAAGCACAAAAAGTATAAGCATTCAGGAGGCAAAGCATATACAAACACGAGGGTCATTTTAACATGATCGTTCAGGTGTTTAGTTGTTCATTGATGAGATACAGTGACTCGCACGCGGATAGCCGCTAAGCGAGGATGACTTATCTATATGAACGTTAGTCGCTGGCATAGCCATAAAGGACGAGTTATAGTCACGGGATAGAAAATGCTATGCGACGCAGGTTGCAATCCCCGCCACATGCCATCTTCATCCTCAATTCTAATTGACTAATCCATATGTTCTATCCGGATCGAATCGGTCCCAGTGCCCCGGCGACCGTCCGTGAAACCTCCAAAACCTTGTGCACCAAGTTGTCCATGATATACAGGTCTAATGGGTTATCCATATCCATTCCATTCCATATCTATATCCATTCCATTCCATATCTATATCCATTCCATGTCCATATCCGTCACGATACAATGAATAATACGAGTACAATCTTGAATTTCCATTATGAATATGCTTGGACAGGATTCTTGTTCAAAGGTAAACTTGATGTGATCACAGTACAATATTTATTTGCCTTGATGCATGCCCCTGGTTCGGGGATGCCTTGGTGACCTAACGGTCCCGGATACTTGCAGGTTCATTCAGGCACGGAACGACTACGTAGTAGTCTTCCGGGGTTTGGATTAAAACATGGCAACGTACAAGCAGACAAGCATGCGTTTCTAAGGAACATAAGTAAACACGTTTGCTCGGACCCGAAGGTAAGCCGAGAGATGAAGCCGTTAGGGACTTAGCATGCGAGGGTCTGAATATAAGCAGTATTTCAATTTCCATGTTCTAGCATAAGCAATACAGGTTGGGATTATTCCCTTAGCTAGGTGCATTGGATTTATTAGCATGCAGGGGGTGATTCACCTAGCGACTAGCATGAACATTCCAGATTTTATGTGTGCTGGCTAAGCAAAGACAAGTTCACCGTAGCCATCCACCTTAGCGATGATTCGCCTCGGTAGAGCGATACGTCAAGCGAGCCTCTGAAAGCCTAAGCCGGATTCCTGTAGGGGCAAGTCTGGATATCCTTTGCTTCTCTTTGAGGCAAAGTGGGTCAGGACAGCTGCACTATTGTCGTTTGAGACGGCAGTCCGCTTGAGCGGAACGGGGTGTTATACCCGGGACTACGCAAGTCCACAACCATATATTTAAGAACCCAGCCAGCACAACCTTGTCGAAAAACTATTGTGTTTCTTGGTAAAAGTAACTGAATAAGTCATCAGGACCACCAATCCTATCACCAGTTGCTGCTGATCTCGAAGATATAGAAGCAAAAAGTGTGCCTTTTGAAGATGGTGCAGTTTCCTACAAATAAACTTAGTAGGGAAAGAATAACGCACTTTTACTCAGTTTTAAAGGATGTCGCACTTTTAAGCTGCTTTCATCAATAAAGACAGGCGCACAAATTATGTCTGCTTTTCTCCCAAATATTAAATACAATAAATCTGACAGCTGAACAGCAGTCGAGGAGTCAAAAGTCATTATTACAGTTGAGTTGCAGTACGCAGACCCATGTTGTCGTTTAGTGACCCATCACGACCAACTTTTTCAAAAGTACTCCACTGTGCCAACTTCATCAAAAGTGCGCCGCTGTGCCGACTTCTACAAAAGTGTGCCATCATGGCCAACTTTATAAGAAGTGCACCTCTGTACCAACTTCATCAGAAGTGCGTCGCTGTGCCAACTTCATCAGAAGTGTGCCTCTATGCCAACTTCATCATAAGTGCGCCGCTGTGCCAACTTCATCAAAAGTGTGCCATCACGGCCAACTTTTACAAAATTGTGCCATCAAGACCAACTTCATCATAAGTGCGCCGCTATGCCAACTTCATTAAAAGTACGCCATTACGACCAACTTCTTTAAAAGTGCGCCATCATGGCTACTTCTTCAAAAAGAGTGCTTGCATAGCCAATTTTCTAAAAGTGCACTAATCTCCAAACTACTTCTAAAGTGCGCCTACGATCCTAACTGATAAATAAGTTACGATTATATGTTCTAAATGCCATATTTTTCGTAAAATGTATACAAATAACTGTCCCATGACCTATGCTTTCCTTGTATAGGAAGCAACGTGTCAAGCATACAATAAGTTGAGCACCTACTCACTAGATCGTGGGATATCATCCCATCAAAAGTGCGCGCACAGTACATATTGTCCAAATTGTGCACACACTGTCATAACTGCTCAAAAATCCTATAAATATAGGATCACTATGTATGTTAAGGGCTGGGATTTTCAAGTCTTTAAAATTCAAGAACAGAAGGAGAGAAATAGAAGCTTGATGTGTCGTTGTTGCCAAAGCTTTCTTATTGCCTAACTCTTCAAGTTATTCACAGTATCCCTGTATTTCTTCGTCATTGTGTGGTCCAAGGAGTAAAGTGATCACCTGCAGATCTGATCTCTACAACTATATTTCCCGAGAATCAATTGTACTTATATTTCTGTTTAGGATATCTTGTACTCTTCTTTCTTTTTAATAGTTTGTAATATAATATTTTGTTCAAACTTTTCTTCGCAAACAAGATGACAACTCTGCTGGGGACGACTTTCTCCTCTGACGAGAAGGTGATAGCTCAACTCGATGCTGCATTGGTGGGTTCGATGCAGAAGACCTTGGTCGTAAAGTTTGACCAACAAGCATACAAAAAAATGCTCCATTCTGGGGATAGTGCTAACCCCTCATTCGCACTTAAGTCAATAAAAACTTGTAAAATATAGATGCCCAAGCCTCGTCATATATATCCCGAAGTTGCTGCCAATAAGGGAAAAAGTAATATGATTGACGAGAACTATCGGGTCAATTCTGTCAACCAAACTCAGGTCGATGACTTAGTGGACAACTCTCTCGCGTTAAACAAGTGATACAAATCGCGCAACTCACGCAATATCAAGCAAAGGGTGATCCATACCCAAGTTTCTGTGTCCCTTGCGTTGATCAAGGGATACAAATTACGTAACTCGCATAATATAAAGCAAAGGGTGATCCACACCCAAGCTTCTGAGCCCGTGCATATTCTTTGTAATATGCAGGGCAAGCAAGTCATGGATACCGCTGTCCAAACCAATCTCTCTACAGGCGTACTCTTCAAAGAGAGACAAAAGTTTCTCCAAAATTCACGCCACCAGAAGAAAAACTATAGGCGCACAAATGAAGTATTAGTTAGGGAGAATCATTCTCCCAACATCATAATTATGTGCATAATGGAGGGAAAGTTTGTGCCAATCATCAGAAGCCTACTATCAGTGCACCATGATAAGACCCTCATGCAAAATCAAATGCATATAGGCAAACTGTGCCGACTCTGCCTACACCGCAGAAAGTGCGCCAAGTAGGATCAACCTCTTCACAACATGCGGATTATGCGCATGTACATAAAAGGAATGCTAGGAACAACTTCCTATCATCCCTAAAGGACAAAAGCTCGAGAGGTGACAAATCATTCACTAATCAAGCCAGCACCTCACTCTATACAAAAGGGACCAAAATTGTGCATAAAAAATTTAATGTATCTTATATAAAGAAGCAGAGTCTGCCCTCTCCCTCATTTTCTTTTCTCTTTTTCGATTTACGTGAGCGTAAAGAGAGAGACCCTTCTGACTTTACAACTGTGTTTCCTAATAAACATCTTTGCAATTATCATAGCGTTATAATCAAATATTGATGTGCATCAGTAAAATGGTCTGTGTTTGACCGATTGACCTATACTATGTCTCCTAAACCTCGACATAGAAAGCAAGTTGACAAACATGAGTATAATTATGATGAACCTCTCCTTGCTCCAGCATACATGGCTTCGCATCTTCCCTATGGTGGGAGACAATCAAGGCGTCTTCAAGAACACCCAGCCAGACGATGTTTGACCAACTTGTCGACTCCTTTGAAGGAGTATACCTAAATACCCGTTCTCGGAGACGGGATCTTGTTCTTCACAGGAATCCCTATTCCTTATAATCCGAGGCTGGGGGTAGAAATCCCCTGATTCTAAAACTAATAATATAGACTCCAACTACACAGTTCTTTCTACCAATCCCTCTGTTGTATACAGAGATATTAGCGTCTACGCCATCGGTGACGAATACGACACTTCTCCATCAGAAGCCACCGAATAATGCCTTAACTCATTAGAGGTCTCTCTTAGGGACATGCACACTATGATATAAAATATGTATCAAATAATAAAAGCCCAACATTCTGCTACACCAGTACCTATCCAAGTATCTCCATTTATACCTGTACAGCCTACTCCTGGAACAACATCTCTACAGGATAATATAAATCCAGAAGTAGTCCTAAATTAAGATTCAGCAGTGCCAACTCTTAATCCTCTCAATATTGAGAGTGGACCTCTGTATGTGATAATACCTGTTCAACCAAGATCATATCATTCAGCTATATTACATAAGATATTGGTATCCATAGAAGCCAGAAACCTAATTTAGCTAGTTTTAGTTAGTTAAAGACCAAAACCTTGGTGTGAACCTAGTTGGATCTAGTTTAGCCTAGATTCGACCTAGAAAACATATTAGTGTATTATTTAACTTAATTCATGTTTATTACCCCATTTAAAATAATCTTTCTCAATAGGATTGTGTGACACCAGGTTAGGCATCGAGAGACACCTTTGCTCAGGAGCAGAGGCTAGTATATTTCTTTGTTAGTTTTTATTTCATAATAATGTATGCATCGCATATTCTAAAACTGTATACTTGATTCTGATATAGTGGTTACACAGACGGGTACTATATAGATCATGTTAGGAGATGTTATCCCTAACCGTGTTCACCGGATATATAATGCCCCACAACCGTACGGTGTATTATGCTGAGTCAGATTGAATGAGGCAATAGCTGGTTATATTTTAATTTATTAGATTTAGGAACAAGTATTAATTTGAGTTAGTTTCATGTGCAGATCGCTAGCGGAGTTCGATAGAATCAGATGTCCGTTCAGAGATAGCTGGATTAGAGCGATAATGCCATCTTTCTTAGTTTGATCAGTCGGATGATTTGGAGAGCACGGTCTGCTCACACGGTCATACCAATTGAGTAGATCGTACTTTGCATCGGACCACGGGTTCAAGGGATCGGCCATATCGACAGGGCCGAATGCTTAACGGAATCAGACTTGGTAAGCGGGCTCTGTCCCTTCTCCTCTTCTCCTTCATGCCTAATAATATGCAATACACACAAAGGCTTGAACACTTGGACTGGAACTTGGGAATCACTATACTGTGGCATGCATAGAGTGTACGTCGTTTGCTTGGACAAATTTGTGGCTTGAGTTGGTTTTTGCGTTGGATAGTTGGAGCTAGAGTTGGATTATATTTGGGACAGTTGGAGAAACAGTTAGAATTATACATCTTGATTGAAACATCCGGCAATTCAGACGGGCGAGCAAGCGTGCATCCATACACAAGTATCACTTGGGCGCTTTGTCAAGCAAAGTATGCAGTTGTGGTTCAAAATCGAACAACTGCATCAGCGAGGGCATTGTGCCACTGTTGGGGATTGTGCCATAGTTGGGGCATTGTGCCATAGGATTATTCTGAGCGAGGGTGTTGCACCGATTTGGAATATTATGACGAAAAGCGGTATAGTGCCTATGAGGATAACTTGAGATGGTGTGTAAACCCCCCACCCAAAATTAGGCCTACTTGGCTTAGGTAGAGAAATTAGGGCTAATTAGAATCCAAATAGAATTAGAACACAGTATTTTATTTAACAATACAATATGATATCAACTAGTGCACCTTACCGTTGCTTCGACAATTGGAGCACCTCCCTAGCCATTACTTTCCTATAAATTTCACAACCATGACCTAGACATGCCCGCCTACTATTCTGACCTTTGTGTAACTTAAAATTATGCTCTTTTGTGCTACAATTTAGTCGCACAACATTCATCACGGATGTTTATAATTAATTCTAAATAAATATGACTTTGTATCCTTGTGCGTTCTAATCAAAATTGAAGACACAATCTTGATCCGTTTTGTACAACCTAATTTATGATAATATTCTACACTGAATCCTCTATGTTCGTGACACTTGTGTCCCACCTAATTTTATCCCCATGTACTTCCAATTAATTCAAAAAAATCATGCGCACTAAATTTAATCAATTTAATCCAATTTTTGTCTTTGTGCAATTTTCTAATTGTTGGGCGCTTTTATGCAAAAATGCATTAACGTGTCTACACCATTGGACAATACATGAAGAAATCCAAATTTTTGTTTATGTAGACTTTTTTCATGAATTTTCGGAGTGTGCAACGCACAACATCGTCCCCATTTAATTTTAGCCTTGTATTTAAATAATGTAATTTATAGCCCTCCCAAACATTCCCATGTGAGCCCAAGGCCCAACTCAAGAGAGTGTTGACCTAGGTCAAACTTTTCTAGGTCAAACCAACCCCCCCTTATGTATAAATATAGAATTTATTCTTCTTTTTCCTTTTCTATTTTAACCAAAACCTATCCCTATACTACTGTTCATCTCCATCTTCCCCGAGCCTTCCCTGCCTACACCCACCGCCGGATAACTCGCCGGCGTAGCCCCGTCACCACCGTACTCGACCCCAGCCGCCTCGACGAGCAGCCCTCACCTGACCCTCGCTGTCCTGCCCCTCACCGGACTCACCATCACCATGGCCATCCTCCCATTCATCTTCTTCTTCCTCCTCTTCCATGTCCTTCCGTCGCTGGACGAATCCGACTCGTCGGAGTTTACCACCCCGCCTCTCCTTCACCACTCTCCACGACGACCAACCTATCTCCTCTCCGACTTCACACAATCCTCGACCCTCCTTCCACCTCCTCGATGACCCGCTGTCCCTACATCCCGATCACCACGATGCCTGAACCACTGTGTACCACCACCGTCTCCTCCCCTCGAGCCACTGCCTCCACCCCCTCGACCTCCTCCTGTCCGTCCCTCAATACCATAGCACCACCAGTACCGCCTCACCTCATTTCTGGCCTTCACCTCCTCCTCCCTGCTCAGCCTCCCCATGGTCGGAGCAGCACCCTCCATTACCACCACCACTCTATACCACCAACATTCACCTGTCCTCCTCCATGTGTCCCTGCTCTCCTCCTCGACCACCTCCCCCACTGGCCGGACCTTCCTCCCCCACTGGCCGGAGTATCAACACCACCACCATCAATATAAACACTATCACCATCATCATCTTATTAATACGCCATCACCATTATCATATCATCAACACTTATCATCATCATCATCACATAATCATCCTCACCATCACCTTAACCTAAATCCACATATTCACCATTGACAACATCATCGTCCTCGTCATCGCCATTGTCCATATTATCGTTCTCGTCATCATCATTATCACCATCATCCACATCATCATCTTCGTCATCTGTAATCATCATCATCACCTCCATCGTCATTGTCATCCATATCATTGCCATCATCATCATCATCGTTGACGTTTACCATCATCATCGTTATCGTCATTGTCATCGTCGTCAACCTCATCGTCGTCATCGTCATTCCCGTGCGCATACCCGAGGGTCACTGAACCAGCCACGAGATACTTTAGGAGCAGACTATTGGTATTCGCAGCTTGAGGACCCAGGCAAGATACCTTGCCATAATTATTATTTGATTTAACTTATGCATATGTTGTATGATATCTTGTTGTTTTATTTTATATGACTGTGTGCGTCCGAGATTGACTCGGGTGTAGTCAACGAATGCGTTGACGTTAGGACTTGTGTCTGACCTAGTGCCTAGTAGACCCACCTAAAGTTGCGGAGTTATTAGTATGACTCCCCAGGCTTTGACACATTTCTTATACGTGTTGTGAGTCTCATGTAGGGCACGGGCTTGCGTACGCGGTTGGCCACCTGTACGTGTAGGTCATACGACGGATTGGGTATAACTGCTAAGAGTAATGCACGTTACAAGACTTAACAGTTATTAGTAGGCGGAGCACAGACTATCATGGTACGATGGTCCAATCCTTGTCCTTGTTTAGTTGTAAGGTTGGGCTATTGTTCTAACGATAGACTATGAGCCAGAGTTACGACGCCACGGCGTAGTAGCTGAAGCGTGTTTTGGATACAACATGCATAGATCATTGGGCGGGGAGGATAAATAGTAGGCGTATGGGACACCCACTTCCTTTATTCAGATTCTTCGATCGACGGAATGGTATGGATGTTATACTATTCAGATTCCCTATTTTTTGGAGCGGTATGGACATTATATTATGCCGATTCTCCATTCTTTGGAGCGTTATGGACGTTATTATATTATAATGCCCTGGTATGGGGGCATATGTGGCATATACTAGCCAGTTGTCACGATTGGTGAATTATGTCAGCATATGTCTAGCCTACACTTTTCTATACACTCAAGTTGTTCTCAAATTGTATTCACTTAGATGGTTAGTGCAACCCTTTATTTATTTAGTATTTACTTTATGGCATGCTTCTATGTATCTTGTTATGTCCCTCTAAGAACCTGGTCCCTTTCCAGGTGTAGATGTTCATGGGTATTCGCAGGAGCGCAGATCCGAACTGGTTACTTATATTCCGAGCAGGTCTTCTCTTTGAGCCTCATGATTGTTAGGTATAATATTTATATTATGGTTGTTTTTATATCCTAGTTGGTAGTGGATTTTTTTCCATCCGACTATCATCATTAGATACTTTATATTGAGATCTAATTTCATAGATATTGGTCATTTATTTATATTTGATTTTTGTGGATGAGATTTAGATTATACTATGTAACTTGTGATAGTTTTACCACTTGTGGATTTATCATTCATATTATAGCATACGCATGTATTATGCTTTCCATATATTGGAGTTGCCATATTCACGCGGCTGGCATGCTTATGTGTCCTAGTCCTACGTATTTTGGGACTGGGGCATGACATGTTTTTTGTGGTGGTCCATGCAGGTCAAGAGCATATTGTCTCGGTTATGTTACTGTATTGTACAAACCTGCAAATAGGATTGGAGTATAGGATCTCATCCACATTTGACTATGATACATCTTTTTCTAATCTGTTATATTTAAATAATTGTATCCTATTTGATTCATGTGCTTCCCTAATAGTTCCTTTTGTATATCCTCCTTCTAGAATATAGAAGTCCCTATTGTTAGATAATAAGTAGGGTAACATTTCTATTAAGAGTACAAACTAGGGCATTGACACTTCATTAAGTTTAGACTACGTAATGAACCCTAGCAACCCTTACCTGTAGAATGATTGACCATTATCCCTTGATAATTAGGGATGACTTGAGAGTACTATAGACACAACTAGAGTGAGTTATAAATTTAACCATATTGTTTGACCCTGGTATTGAGGAACCAATAGAAATCCAAGGTTAAATATTAGGACTAAGCCTAGCTTTTCATGATGAGATAGTACTAAAGAACTATAATTTTAACTCATTGTCTTATAGTAGCCGAACAATACCTTAGAAAACCTAGAGAAATAAAATAATATTTTCCTTGATCATATCTCGAACACAGAAATTAGCTACCACCTTTCCCTTAGAAAACCATGATGTTATCTAGAGTCTTTCTATTTTAGTTTATATCTTGTTCTCCTGAAAACTTAGCACTCGTGAATTATGCGATGACTAATTATGCTTCTCTTCATCTTCCAACTCGTGCTACCTAACACTTCTGATTGTAGACCGAGTGATTCCTTGTATGTTAGGATATATATCTTGCTAGGGTTATAGTTGTAGTCTTGAACTTTGAATTTTGTGCTTGGTAGTTAGAGCATGATAGTTTTGAGTTAATCTTTTAGATTGTGACTTGATGATTATCCTTTAGTTTTTGAATCACATAATTTGTATCCATAACTCGATACAAGTTATATCCCCTTTTTACTTGAGGCCAGTAACTTTTTCATACTTACCATTGATACCCTTATTCTATAAGCACTATGATTAAGACTTAAGATGGCCCTTACCTATATAATGCAATAGGAGACCTTAATGAGTACCAAGACCTTTTCTCATATATCCTAATAAGAGTTCTACTTTAATTACTAGAACAAGGTTATTTTATAGATTCCCCTTGAGACTGTCACAGTATTAGTTTAATTATTTTAAGTTGGGTAGTATGCCTCACAATCTAGTACCCTATAGTCCGTTTATCTTTTTTTGAAGTGTAACTAAATGATATTAACTGTATACTAGCATAAAACGATAGTGTTTATTCAGACTGTAGAACTTAGAGGCCCATACCCCCTATTTTATCGACTAGTAACTTAGACAAGGAGTTAGTATGACAACTGTAGAGATTATAGAGTCTTATCTTTTTATGAACCTGAATTATTTTGTAATTTCTCTCATCATAATCTAGCGTACTTAGGCCTAACCGCTCTTGTCTTGGATTCTCTTTGATGGACATATCTCACTAATATGGTACAAAAGAGGAAAGGTAGGAGTTCTTGCTGTACTACCTTGACTTATGATGCTAATATAGCCTAGTTTTGCAAACTTATTCTTTATCGAGCTTGTTCTTAACATATGTATTATTGGAGTACTACACTAATATATTTCAGAATCAGTGTATTACGGTCTGATCAACCATAGTGCGCTTGGTTCGCCCTTCACATAACTACTTTACGTGGATTAAGATATATAGTGATTAGTAGACGAATGTACTTGCCCTCTATATATGTCTGAGCATATCGTATCAGATACATAACTGTACTGATACGAGCATGTGAATAGGAATTACCAAAATAGAATTTTAATCCATAACTGTCTTGACAATTCTCATTTAAATTCTTTAAATGCCTTGATCCCCACCCTTCTATTCTATTACCCCCCTGAACTATTTATTATTGTTTTTCGTCTCTCCTTATTTCGGAAAGACGAAACTTTATACTTAGTATGAGCTTGATATATTGATAGTACTAGATATATCCATAGGCAAATCATATTACTAGACGACTATCTTTCATAATTGATTAAGAGCAAATCATATATGATATATTTTGGTGTTAAATTTTTTTTAGGATTGAGTAACATAATTAAGTAAATTTGAGGAATAAGTTTCTTAAATGTAAGAGCCTTATGTGATAGATGGATAAGTTCTAAGTTGGGTAGAAGTTGCATTGTCAACTTGAGAGGAATCTCTTTGAGATTGTGATCGAGAAAAACTAGATGGAGAGGTTCAAGTCATTTTAATTTTGAGAATTGTAGAAGAATGATTAGAGGATGAGTATTTAATAAATTTTTAAAATTTTGTTATTGCGGACCAAATATTTATACTTTGAAAACATAATTTAAAAATTTTAAAAACTGAAGAGTGAAACATCGATTTAAACTTTGAGGATAAATATAGAATTCTAGACTTGAACATTGACGGATTAAATTCCAAATTTGATGATTTGAATTAAAAGTTAAATTGTGATTGTTGGATTACTTATTTGAAATATTGAGGATGTGAATTGAATTTAAATTGAAGAGTACAAAAAATTCATAAGTTGGAGATAGAAATAATATTCGAGTAGAATTATTTACCAGAGGAGAGTATGATAGTTGAAAATAGCGGTGTAAAATTTATACACATTATTTAATTCTTGAAGATGTTATATGGATTAAATTTAAATTTGGATGTTGATGAATTGAAAAAGTGAGAAGAGATTACAATAGGTTAAATTTTGAATTGAATAGTGATTTTTTTGATTTTGAAGTGATGGCGATAGAGTTGATTAGAATTTTTATTATCGCAAAGAGATTACGAATGACTTGCCTTAGGTAAGTAAAGGAATAACCGACTATGCCTTATTTTAAATTCGAGGATGAAATTATTTTAAGTTGGATAGATTATAAACCCCCTACCCAAAATTAGGCTTACTTGGCTTAGATAGAGAAATTAGGGCTAATTAGAATTCAAATAGAATTAGAACACAGTATTTTATTTAACAATACAATATGATATCACCTAGTGCACCTTACCGTTGCTTCGACAATTGGAGCACCTCCCTAGCCATTACCTTCCTATAAATTTCACAACCATGACCTAGACATGCCCGCCTACTATTCTAACCTTTGTGTAACTTAAAATTATGCTCTCTTTTGCTACATTTTAGTCGTACAACATTCGTCGTGGACGTTTATAATTAATTCTAAATAAATACGACTTTATATCCTTGTGCGTTCCAATCAAAATTGGAGACACAATCTTGACCCATTTCGTACAACCTAATTTATGATAATATTCTACACTGAATCCTCTATGTCCATGATACTTGTGTCCCACCTAATTTTATCCCCATGTACTTCCAATTAATTCAAGAACATCATGCGCACTAAATTTAATCAATTTAATCCAATTTCCGTCTTTATACAATTTTTCAATTGTTGGGCGCTTTTATGCAAAAAATGCATTAAGGTGTCTACACCATTGGACAATACATGAAGAAATCTAAATTTTCGTTCATGTGGATTTTTCCCATGAATTTTTGGAGTGTGCCACGCGCAACATCGTCCCCATTTAATTTTAGCCTTGCATTTAAATAATATAATTTATAGCCCTCCTAAATATTTCCATGTGAGCCCAAGGCCCAACCCAAGAGAGTGTTGACCTAGGTCAAACTTTTCTAGGTCAAACCAACCCCCCCTTCATGTATAAATATACAATTTTATCTTCTTTTTCCTTTTCTATTTTAACCGAAATCCATCCCTATACTACTGTTCATCTCCATCTTCCCCGAGCCTTCCATGCCTATACCCGCCGCTGGAGAACTTGCTGGTGTAGCCCCGTCACCACCGCACTCGACCCCAGCCGCCTCAACGAGCAGCCCTCGCCTGACCCTCCCGTCCTGCCCCTCACCGGACTCACCATCACCATGGCCATCCTCCCATTTATCTTCTTCTTCCTCCTCTTCCTTGTCCTCCCACCGCCGGATGAATCCGACTCGCCGGAGTTCACCACCCTGCCTCTCCTTCACCACTCTCCAAGACGACCAACCCATATCCTCTCCGACTTCACACGATCCCCGACTCTCCTTCCACCTCCTCGATGACCCGCTGTCCCTGCATCCCGATCACCACGATGCCTGAACCACTGTGCACCACCACCGTTTCCTCCCCTCGAGCCACTGCCTCCACCCTCTCGACCTCCTCATGTTCGTCCCTCAATACCACAGCACCACCAGCACCGCCTCACCTCGTCTCTGGCCTCCATCCCCTCTTCCCTGCTTAGCCTCCCCATGGCCGGAGCAGCACCCTCCATTACCACCACCACTCTACACCACCACCACCACCAACATTCACCTGTCCTCCTCCCTATGTCCCTGCTCCTCCTCCTCGACCACCTCCCCCACTAGCCGTACCTCGCTCCCCCACTGGCCGGAGTATCAATACCACCACCATCAATATAAACACCATCACCATCATTATCTTATTAATACCCCATCACCATTATCATATCATCAACACTCATCATCATCACATAATCACCCTCACCATCACCTTAACCTAAATCTACACATTCACCATTGACCACATCATCGTCCTCGTCATCGCCATTGTCCACATCATCGTCCTCGTCATCATCATTATCACTATCATCCACATCATCATCTTCGTCATCTGTAATCATCATCATAACCTCTATCGTCATCGTCATCCATATCGTTGCCATCATCATCGTCGTCGTTGACATTTACCATCATCATCGTCATTGTCATTGTCATCATCGTCAACCTTATCGTCATTATCGTCATTCCCGTGCGTGTACCCGAGGGTCGCTGAACCAGCCAGGTGATACTTCAGAAGCAGACTATTGGCATTCGCAGCTTGAGGCCTCAGGCAAGATACCTTGCCATAATTATTATTTGATTTAACTTATGCATATGTTGTATGATATCTTGTTATTTTATTTTATATGACTGTGCGCGTCCGAGATTGACTCGGGTGTAGTCAACGAATGCGTTGACGTTAGGACTTGTGTCTGACCTAGTGTCTAGTAGACCCACCTAAAGTTGCAGAGTTATTGGTATGACTCCCCAGGCCTTGACACATTTGTGTTGTGAGTCTCATGTAGGGCACGGACTTGCGTATGCGGTTGGCCACCTGTACGTATAGGTCGTGCGACGGATTGGGTATAACTGCTAATAGTAATGCATGTTAGAAGACTTAGCAGTTATTAGAAGGCGGAGAGCAGACTATCGTGTTAATATGGTCCAATCCTTGTCCTTGTTTGGTTGTAAGGTTGGGCTATTGTTCTAACGATAGACTATGAGCCAGAGTTACGACACCGCGGCGTAGTAGCTGAAGCGTGTTGTGGATACAACATGCATAGATCATTGGGCAGGGAAGACAACTAGTAGGCGTATGGGATACCCACTTCCTTTATTCAGATTCCCCGTTCTACAGAACGGTATGGACGTTATACTATTCAGATTCCCCGTTCTTCGGAGCGGTATGGACGTTATATTATGCAGATTCCCCGTTCTTCGGAGCGGTATGGACGTTATTATATTACAGTACCCTAGTATGGGAGCATGTATGGCATATACTAGCCAGTTATCACGATTGGTGAATTACGTCAGCATATGTCTAGCCTACACTTTCCCATACACTCAAAGTTGTCCTCAAATTACATTCACTTAGATGGTTAGCGCAACCCTTTATTTATTCAGTATTTACTTTATGGCATGCTTCTATGTATCTTGTTATATCCCTTTGAGGACCTGGTCCCTTTCCAGGTGTAGATGTTCATGGGTATTTGTAGGAGCGCAGATCCGGACTAGTTACTTACATTCCGAGCAGGTCTTCTCTTCGAGCCTCGTGATTGTTAGGTGTGGTATTTATATTATGGTTGTTTTTATATCCTAGTTGGTAGTGGATTTGTTTCCATCCGACTACCATCATTAGATACTTTATATTGAGATCTAGTTTCATAGATATTGGTCATTTATTTATATTTGATTTCGGTGGATGAGATTTAGATTATACCATTTGACTTGTGATAGTTTTACCACTTGTGGATTTATCATTCATATTACAGCGTACGCATGTGTTATGGTTTCCATATATTGGAGTTGCCATATTCATGCGGCTGGCATGCTTACGTGTCCTAGTCCTACATATTTTGGGACTGGGGCATGATATGATGCCTTGGCCTATAGTTGGAGAATGGTTATGGATAGTTGGTTGGATGAGTCTAGAATCGTTTGGTAGGGAGAGAATGTTTGATCCTCTTGTCATACCTACTTGGTGTCTGCATCAGTCACGAACAACCAGTTGCACACAGGGTTTGGTTTCCTCGAACGAGATAGTCTTTGGAGCACCGGGATCGTTCTGCCATGGAGGAAACAATGGTAACGTGCCTTGGGCGCAGTACCGGCAGTTCGATATGACCAGGTGGGCTAGCTACCAGTCTGGATCGGATAGAAATGCAGTTAAACAGTCCTTTATGGCTTGGCCAGTGACTTTATATAGATAAGAATTGGTTTGCTTTGCTTTGGTTTGGTTTGGTTTTTTGCTTTTCGTGTAGGCGGCGGCCACCTTGCCTCGGCAAGAGTGTGAATATTATAAGACTTGGATTATGGCTTGGTTTGAGGATGGATATTGAGGCTTGGATGATGGTTCTATAAGATCATGTGTTGCTTAGGTTTGAGTGGGACGGTTTGCATGCTAGTTTTCTTTTGAGTTGGATAGCTTGTATATTTGCTTGAGATGAATGCTTGCATGCTTAACCCGCTGAACAGTTTTCCATAACATGTCATACCTATGCCATAAAATGAATCTAGGATTCAACTAGAAAGATCACCATATAACTGTTTGCATTCACTATTTTATTTAGTGTTGGCTTAGACGAGTGGGTTACCCTGCTCACCAGTACGGCTGTGTACTGACCCACATTTATGGGTATTTATTTCAGGTATGCAGGTGTAGTGACACTGCTTGGATATATGGGACATGATGTATGAACAGTAAGTACCTTTGTGGGCTAGAGAAAAAGCAAGAGTATTGCATTAGCCTTTGTGGCATTCTCCTTTATGGCATTTTATTTGGACCCTATCAAGAACTTTGCTGCGTATACTCTGAAGTATGCTTGGTACACAATACTTGACTTTCATTGTAACTTGGTCATTTCGATGATAACTTTGGTGTTTGACAACATCGCCTTGTGCGAGCGCAACTCCAGGCTCGTACGATATCACGTCCCGATGAGAATGATTGTCCTGCGGGAGCACTGCAACATGGTGATTCACGTTCAGCGGGGACTATTGAGCTTGCGGGAGATTGGGGTGTGACATATTGGTTCTAGAGCGCCTGGTTCATTACCTCAGACTTGGTCCTTCGCTTTATCACAAACTCTAAATAGCTTTCGTATGTCATTTAGCTCTTGGCTCTACTCAGTGCCGCATTAGATGTTTTATGTAATAAGTCTATAGTGCTAGTTGTGGGTGCATGTTGTTTTTTGTTGCGTTACTTTCATTGGTTTTTGGTAGATCGCTTAGCGTCGTAGGGCATTATTGCTTTTGTGCAGCAAGTTTAGAGGTGTCCTTGCGTTGGTTTGGCTAGTCGTTCAAAAAGTTTCTGATTGCATCAATGGATCAGTTGGTTGGCGGACGAGATTGGTTATGTGGCATGTTATGAGTTGAAGCAATCAGATGAGAATGGACCATTGCACGAGTTGCTCGTATAGCGAATATGTTGGATGGAGTTTGATTTTTGGCTGGGTATATCACATAGAGCATTGGCTGAGCAGGTTTGAGTTTGGCTTAGGAATATCAAGAGCATTGCACGAGTTGCTCGTACAGCAAATATAAGGAATAGTTGGGTATTGGGTTTGATTACTTGGAAGAGATCGTTTTACGAGTTGCTCGTGTAGCGAAAGTACTACCAATTTGAGAAATAGCTAGAAGTATTAAAAATGGAATATGGCACAAGTTGCATAGCAAGATTGACAGAAGAGTTAGATAGTTCATGCATTGGTTGAGTTTCATGTCATACTTGAGTTGGGGATGGCAGGATCACGTATAAGGTATGGCTCGAACGGATCTTGGATCAGTGCAAGGAATCGTTATGCGAGTAGTAACTTGATTTGGAGTGGTATATGGTATACCACATAGTGAGTGTCACTACCACATTTCAGAATAGGGATATTTTTGTTCATTTATTTAATTTAATGTGTTAATATATTGCATGATATTTATATATTATATACAGTGTTCCTTAAATGCATGAGTTAGTGGACTGGACCTAGAAACCCACTAGTTGAACCTCTGACCAATTATAGGGTTATGGACATTAATTAGCATTTTTGGGATTTAATATTAGGGATTATATTTAATTGCTGTGATTTTATTTAATTATTGTATCTTATCGTTGCTTCGTTATTGGGAGCGCTACACTAGCTTTTGTCTTTCAACAAATTTTATAACCTTGTCCTAGACGTGCCAGTCTTCTATTTTGATCCTTGTGAAACTCATAAATATGCCCTATTGTGCTTTATTTTAGCCGCATAATATTTGTCACAAACGATTATATTTAATTCCAAATAATTCAACTTTACATCTTTGTGTGTCCCAATCGAAATTGGAGACACAATCTTGACCCATTTTGTTCAACCCAAATTATGATAATATTCTATTATGAGTCTTCTACATCCATGACACTTGTGTTCCACCTAATTTTAATCCTATGTACTTCCAATTAATTTTAGAATACCATTTACACTAATTTTGATTAAATTGGTGTAAGGACCCAACTTAACCCCAAACTAGATCCAACACCAAACCAAACCCCCACTCACACCCTCAAGACTCATACTAAACACCACACACCCTTTTGAACCACTACATCACACCAAATATGGTGTTTTCCCTCATTTAATCCAAAAACCCCACTTTGTGCAATTTTTTAATTGTTGGGAACTTTTATGCAAAAGTGCATTGAGGTGTCCACTTTCCATTGGATACAACACATGAAGAAACACCAATTTTCTTTATTGACCGGTCATGTGAATTTTCTTTATGATTTTGGAGTGTGCAACACTCAACATACTTCCCCCTTATCAAATCCTAGCCATCCATTTCAAACAAAACCATCCTAGCCCTTAAAATTTCTACATGTAAAAGCCAAACCCAATCCCTAGGTGTACTTGGGCAGCCCAATTTCCTAGGTTAATATCAAACCCTATTTCTCTACATATATATACAACTTCTTCTCCTTATTTTTATCTTCATTACCACCACCACAACCAAAACCAAAAACCCTAAACCTTTCCCGCCGAAACAGTCTCTTCCCGGCCACCCACGACTGACTCCCCGCAGCCCCGGCCACGATAGCTCACCATCTCTATCGATCCTCACCGCCACGACCTCCCTCACTGCCAGACTTCCCATGCCACCATCATCAACCTCACCCACAGCCACGTCATGTTCCCTTCCTCCATCCCGCCAGCCCGACTCCTTCCAGCGATCGCTCTTTACTGGACTGCAACCCCGCCGAGCAGCAAGCCATCCTGAGCAGCCTTTCTCCCATCTCCGGTCGTCCACCCGCCTGAGCCTCCACGACGAGCGATGATGATTCATCATCACCATCGTCGTCATTGTTGACTCGTCTCGACGCCTGACTCTTCGACCCACAATAGTGACTACACCCCATCGATCTGTCCCCTCACCGCCGTGATAGCACCATCACCCGTTGTCACCCTCGATCCTGTGCATGCATGTTAGGTTTATTTCCCTTCATGTTGTGTGTATGAGAGTAGTGTTAGGATTTAGCGTATCGCTTCATGATACGTTTTGTTAGATGTTCATCACGAGACACTATGCAAGTAAACCCAAAACTAGTTGCGTGTGTGTATGCATATAATATTAGTTTTTATATATATATATATATATATATATATATATATATATATATATAAGAAATTAATTGCTAGTAATAGTTATGACTATAATATATATATATACTGTATGACCCTAGGTTAACTATGGATATCCCGTATAATTACGTATGACCATAAGTATAATTTATGGATATTCAGTATTTATATTTGACTGTATGACCCTGAGAATTTGTGAATTGACTTCCTTTAGTACACTGACGTACTGGCTAGACATGTGTTAGTGATGACTATCCGATTATGCACAACATTTGAAGACGTGACACCCATGCAGTTAGACGCACACTTGACCCTGCTAGTTGACCAATGTTACCCCTAGCGTAGTCTATGAGTTTAGTATATTTATGATTGTATGTTAGTGTAATGACTAATGTTGTACTATTATTAAATGATGTATATAGGACTGTTGGATTATTCAGACAAGACCTCAGAAACAGGATATTGGTATTGCCAATAGAGGACCACAGGCGAGTACATTCTCTGACAGTTTTTATTATGTTGATTATCTCTATGATTTTAATTGTATAGCGTATATGATTCTGACACTATGTATACACAGGTTGGCATCATAGAGACCGGTCATGAGGAGTCATGATTGGAATCCATCGTGCTAGCTGGGGACGGGGAAATATTTGTAGATTATGTGATCATACCCAACTCTACATGAATCATAGCTGACCCACACCTTACGTCGGTGCAGCCTGACCATTACATGCCTCATAGCATGTTATGTATGATTACCCTGACTATTGCTCGCATCATAGCTAACTGGATGGTTAGCCTGACCTTACATGAATCATAGCTAATCATACATAGCAAGCCTGATCAGTCCCAAGTCGAGCACATGATATGCTGATATTTCACACACTTAGCTCGATATTCTATACATGTATTTCTAGATCATAGTTCTAGCATTCACTTATATTCCAGTTCATTGTTCTAGCATGGACTTGTATTTATGTTCATTGCTAGTTGTACCATTGATGATGATATATGCTCCAGTATTTCTATTTCTAGTATTTTATTATCTCCAGTAATTCTTATTGCCGGTATTTATATCCATCTTGTATTTTTTTATACTGTATTATAGTTTTTGTCAATATACATGGAACTGCTGTTAGTGCTTGTACTTCGCTCTAATCCTGACTGGATTTTTTTTTCAGAGGATCTTGAGGATTTTTGTCCTAAACATTATGGACCAGGTATAGATGCAGACTACGCACCAGAGAGCTTAGAATAGTCCCTCCCTTTAGAGGAGACACTACCTGCAGCTAGTTAGACAGTATTTATTTTATACATTTGAGGTTTATTTTGAGACTTGTGGAGACTATTTATGTTGGACAGCTAGACTGTAGTTTATCTCTATTGAGACTTTGTGTTTGACTTATGTCATTACTTCTTATCTTTCATCATGCCATTTATATTCTTATAGTTATTGTGATTGACTATACATTATGAGCTATTGAGAGATGTTTATTTCATTGTCCTCCTTATGGAATTGATATCATTAACAGGTTGTGAGTTATGTTTAGTATATTTGAGACCTAGACATCATTCTACCGTCGATGCTGCAACGTAGGCTAGACGTACCCATGACTCATGCCCAAATTCTGGGTGTGGGTCATGACACGTTTTTAGTGGTGGCCCATGCAGGTCTAATCTTCGTATGTTGTGCGATGTGTGGTAGTGCGATAACTTAGTTGTACTACTACGAGCCTGCTCTAGGAAATAGGATTTAGGATAAGATTATGCTCAATCACAACTAGAATAATTCTGATCTTTATAATGTTATTCTGAATGATTGCTTCCTTTAGAATTTTACCATCCTTCCTCGAAGATATCGTATCTATTACCTTAATTGATTCTTTTTTATCTATCTTCAGGATGCCGCCGAAGACTAGGTCTCTGAGATTGGGAGCAGTAGCTTCAGAGAGGTCTACCACCTCTCGACCTGAAGAACAGACATCTGGAGTTCCTCCTACATCTCCTTTTCATGTGGGAGTATCTACAACTTTTGGGGTTCCTCCTCCTCCACCTATTCAGAGGATTGCCCCAGCTGTGACGAACAATCTTCCACCTCTACCGACTTTGATTCCCGAAGGTATGCCCACTGATGGGGCACAGATGTTCGTACTTATCCAAGTCATGTTAGAGGCCTAGAGAGTAACAACAGAAGCTCAGAGTATTCAAGCTGAGGCTCAGAGGGTGCAAGCAGAGGCACACCAGGCACAGACAGAGCTGATGAGAGAAAGCATGGAGAATGCTCATTAGGTGGCTCTCCAGGCTATGGAGAGAGTAGCACGACAACAACAGCATCCTGGCCAGCAGCCCCAGAGGCCAGGTACTATAGTGGACTTTAAGAGGATGATTCCTCGAGAGTTCAAAGGCACCGAAGGTATACTCTACGCTGACAAATGGCTAGAGGATACATAGAGAAACTTGCGTTTGGCGCAGATTTTGGAGATTCTTCAGATCGAGGCCGCTGGCAGCCAGATGTTTGATATCGCACTGACGTGGTATCGTACAGAGCTGAGACTCGCTAATGAAGGACTTACTTGGGAGCTCTTCAAGGAGTTCTTTCCTGACGTAGCTTTGGGAGCATTGGAAAGTCAGTTCCATGACTTGGTCCAAGAAAGCATGTCAGTTGACGAATACGCCGCAGAGTTTTGCCGTTTGAGTCAATTTGCGCTATCAATGATTCGAGACCTAGGAGATAGAGCCCAAAAATTCAAGAAGAGATTGAATAGAGAGATCAAGTCTCGTACTTCAGAATGATGTACTAATATATTTGAGGGTATTCTGATGGATGCCTAGATTGCTGAAGATGACTTGGACCTCAGGCCCAAGAGAGGACGCGACACTTCTAGAGAAACAAGTGGTAACACAGGACGGACCAAGCGCCCACACTTTCAACAACAACAGAGGCCATACCAGCAGCAGCATCAGCAGTACCAAATACCAGTTCGAGCACATATCCAACAACAATAGCCACAGAGACAGAATTAGCCTGTTGCCCAGTGTGCGTATAGCGGGAAGATAGGATATACTAGAGATAATTACAGGAAGAGGTTGGGTACATGCTTGTCCTGTGGATCGTCAGCAGATCAGCTGAGGGACTGTCCGTCTATTCAGACTCGTCAGGGTGGAGCAGCCGCTCAGAGAGGACCAACCAGAGTACCTACTGTACCAGGAGGCCAGCAGAGGGGACCTCCACTTCCACCATAACAGCAGAGGTTTGCTCAGCACCAGCAGCAGAGAGGAGCACTATAGGGACAAGCATACGCCATGATGATTGAGGAGGCCGAGCCAGCTGGAGACGTGATTTCAGGTTTAATTTCTCTCGATTCTATTTCAACACTTGCATTATTTGATTTAGGCGCTTCCTATAGTTTCTTATCTATATCTTATGCCCTTAAGCATCGTTTAGAGATGGAACTATTAGATAGGACTTGCAAGATCATGACTGGAGGAGGCATTATCCTATTCCGTAATTATTGCAAGGATCAGAGAGTATCATTGGGAGGCCGCGAGTTGAGCGTGAGTTTACTTGTCATGCCACTTTCGGGATACGATATTGTATTGGGAATGGACTTGTTGAGTAGACACCATGCTACTATAGATTATCACGGAGGCAAAGTAATATTTTGACCACCAGGAGAGCCTGTCACGCCCTAGTCCCAAAATATCGAGGGACCGGATGCGTGATAATGGCCAGCAGCACACACCGATGGACAAACCCAATTTAATGGATCCATCGGGGCATGCTTAAGCTGTATTACAACAGTCCGGGTCTACTAATACATCATGTCAAAACTAATCTCATCCACAGAAGAATAAAGCAAATCAACAAAAGAAAATAAAATATCAACATCAAGTCACAAGTAGTGTAATCGGGGAACAACCCGATAATCAAGTCTGATACAATTGTTCTTTAAACAAGAAAGTAAATAACATCACTGACTGAGTATGGAAGAACATATACTTAGAGAAATCTATGGCAATCACCTAGTCCTTGGTTCCTGGTTCTGCTCCAGTGCCTGCTTCTGAACCTGCTTCTGCTCCTGCTAAAGCACCTGTCCTGTAAACGTCAGAGTGGATCTCCTCTGCTAAACCTGGGGACATAATCCATTCCAGGTCCTCAGGGGACATAGCAAGGTACAGATAATACAAGCCAAAATAAATGCAGTACAGTAATGAAATAAAATAATAGGGTGAACTAGATAACCAGCTAAGTGATATGCATGTTGAGAGCATCACTAAAAACTCAGGCTGAAACCACTACAAGCTCTGTGTCGGGGAGCCGGTAGCAGTAATAACATGTAGTAGGCCAAGCTCGGGCTTAGAGTCTTGAGCACCGCAATAATAGGGGTTTTATATATATATGATCAGCCTGTAGCCTGTGTGTCTCTCCCCACCCAATGTAATCACACGTCTCATGTCCATGACACGCAATATCAAAACTAATACAGCAAGTTATAATATGAACTAAGTATATAATGTCTATGTCAATTCTGCATCCTACACAGAATCACTATGAATATCTCAGGAAGATTCTATATCATGTATAGTGTCAAGTGTCCTGGGTATAACGTACTTGATAATGCAAGTACGAGAATACAAAGGGTTTCGGTATCCATTTCTATTTGACTTTACACAACCCGCGTACGGTGTTGGCACCCGACTATTAATCGGACGCTAAGTAAGTCACACGGTCCTAGGTTTAGTATGTACAACAATTATATATGTCAAGGAAATAAGTAGCAAAAACTGCAGTATTGGCAAGGTACACTTGCCTGGGGTTCCGGCTCCAATTGTAGCTCTGACTTTCGTGGATTTTGCAGGCAGTACTCCAATTGCTGAAATAGACATCACCATCAGATCCAGAAAATATTAATCAGCTAAAAATGTCTGTCCTTGAGTCCAATTTGGAGACAAGGGCAAAAATGACATTTCAGGGCAAAACGGGGTCCAATTGTGGGCCGCTTTGCACCGAAAAATGCGTCAGAGTCAAAGGTCTCCAAATCTGTCCAACTTAGTATCAACAGGTCAGGAACGATGATACGAACCCAACGGAACTTTCAGAATTGAATTCCGATGAGCCGTTCTCAAAATCGCCCGTCAAGTAGAGCCTGTGGGGCCCACGACACACGATTTTGTCAACGTTCTCAGAATCGAACCAAACTTGGCTTACAGGACCAGCGTATTGCTACGAGTCCGTTGGCGCAAGTTTTGGCTTGATCCGACATGTATATACTAAGTTACAGCGAGAACCAGAAAGGACAGATACGGGGCGTTGTCGGCGGATACGCGTTGATTCCGGTGTGCAAGCACATCCAAATTAACTTCTGCGAAACCCCGCACGTCTGTATCAACGACGCGCACGTATCGGTGAAGACCGTACGCGACCAAGTCATCCCGTTTGGCGGGGCGCACTCAGTTTCGGGGTAAAATAGGGCATTAGTTTTCCTATTTTTGGATCGCGGTTTGCGATCGCCACAGGATGCGATGCACCGAGCAGTTTCTATGGACATCGAGGGGGTCATACAGGCTACGCAATGCAACTGACAAAATTAAAAATGGGGCAGTGAGGAGAGAGATATGAGTACCTGAACAGGGCTCCGGAAACTGGGGTTTCTCGTGTCCTCGCGTGTCAACACGAGACACTGTGTCCTGTATCCGGCCGTGTCCAAACTAGGTTTAGAGCTCTGGTTCGCCGCAGATCACCGGAGGGACTCGCCGGGGAGGTACTGGGCTCGCCGAGGCTGGCGACGAGGCGGACGGAGTCGAGGGGCAGCGGGGTCAGGCTACGGGCGGAGGGAGAAGGAGGAAGAGGAGAGGGAGATGGCCGGAGTCGTCTTGGACAGAGGGGATAGGGCAGCCGGAGGTCGGGGGAGAGGCGGATCTGGAGGGGCTGCGATGTGGTGGAGCAGGGTCGGGCGACGGAGGTGACCGCGGGTCGAGGGGGAGAGGGGAGGTGCTGGTAGAGAGGGGTGATGGCGGGCTTCTGCGGTGAGGCGACGTTCTACGGGTCCTGGGGCGGCGAGGGGCGACTGAGGCGGAGGGATTCTGGTCACCGCTGTTGGGGGAGAAGGCCGCCGGAGGAGAGGGGCTGGGCAGCGGCTGGGCTCGGGCTAGACGGGATCGCCGGAGAAGATGAAGGAGAGGGCTGAGCTGGAGGAGGCGGACGGGTCTCAAGCGGCCAGAGGAGAGGGGGTTAGGGTCTTTTTATAGGGAGGAAGAAGGAGGAGGAACGGCGGCGGGTACGGAGGAGCCGGAGCGGCAGCGGCCGGTGCGGGGATGCGAAGCGGAGGGGTCGGCCGACGGCGTAACGGCCGGAGGCGGGGGCTGAAACGGCTAGGGAAGGAGGGGAAGAGATTTTGGGTCGGGTGATGGTTCGCGGGTCGGGTCTTAACGGAACCGGCCCGATCCGATAAATGAAGGCGGGTCGGGTCTAGCGGGTTTCGGGTCGCGGGTCTCGACCCGGATCCGACCCGCGGGCTAAGTTTGGGTTCAACTGAACCCGGTCCGGTTCTGTTGGTTATTAAAATTAAACCCGGTTTAATTTGGGTTTTAAATTGGTTTAATATATTAATTAGTTTTTAGGGCTTTAAAAATACATCCGGGGTCCAATAAATTCTCGAAAAATTACCCTATGTCTAGATTTTCATTTTACACCATAAAATATTATTTTCATAATATTTTAATATTATTTAACCTCAACTAAAAATCATTTAATTATTAAAACACCTTAGTTTAATTAAAGAAAAATCCAAAAAATACAGAAAATTGAGGAAAAATTCCAAATTAAAAATCCTTGAAAATCAGGGGGTTTACAATCTACCCTCCTTAAGAGGATTGCATCCTCGCAATCAAAGAATAACCGATCAACATAGATGACACAGTTATAAAATGTTATTCGAAGCACATTACTGTCAAGAATCATGTTTCAGGAGAATCAAAAGATGAGGTTTAAAACATAGGAAATGAAAACATCATTTTCCTAAAAAATGGAAGTTATGAAATTTCCCGGATGAAGGAAATCTAGAAAATTACAGTTTTAGAAAACCAGTTTTATCTCTTACAAAAAAAAACTTATCAGGTTATCATTTATAAACATTCTAAGTTATTGGCAAGTTCAAAATAAATTATTAGGTTAACACTAGGTTATCTATTATTAGCAATTTAAAAATTTTTAGGTCAAGTCTAGGGTTACGAACCAGCAGGCACGAACTAAAACAAATCTAGAAGCAAGGAACTATAAAAACTTACTTGTAATAGCTACTACATGAATCTGCGCATCCTCTAAATTCATCACTGGAGCTTGTCCGCGTCCTTGAGGTCGATTCATCTGCTGCTGTTGAGCTTGCTGGAAGAGTGCTGCTTGTGGTGCCAAGGGTGGCCTCGGCTGATTCCCTCCTGGGGCTGGTGGTAGAACTCCTTTAACTTCCGTTGGCGGTGCTTCCAATGCTGGAGAGGCTGACCTCGGTGCTGGTAACGCTTGTCTGTTAACCATTGGTGCTCTTTCTCGACACTCAGGGCATTCCTTTAATAAATGTTGACTGGATCCGCAAGCTAAGCATAATTTCCTTTTGCGTCTGCACTTGTTCTCTATATGGTCTCGCCTGCGACAATATGGACAGACAAGCAATACTTGCGGAGATGATTCTGGTGGTTAGTGCAGTTGAGACTTCTTTGCAATTTCTTTCTGTGGTGCTCCGGCTGGTGTTGATGCGGCTGGTTGTTGAATCATCACTGCTTTCTCTCGACGTTCAGGGTAATCCCTTACCGAATGCTTTTTGGATCCGTAAGATAGACATTATCCCAGTCTGTGTCGGCATTCTTTAGTGAAATGGCCTACCTTGCCACAATAGTGACAAGTAGGGAGGACTAGTGCAAGTGGTGGATTCATCTATGGTCGCTTTGCAACTCTTTCTTGTTGTTCTTGGTCTGGTGCATACAGCCGCTTCTGGCTGGACTCTATCCTTGTGTTGCACTCCATGGGCCGTGTTGCAGCAAGAACGTTCACGTCTAAGGTAGGTGCATTTGAACTGATTAATCTCCGTAACTCCGAGCTAAATCTGTCGATGAACTTCTCCACTTGGTTTTGCTGATCTTCTTGTTGAACCTTCTGATGGGCTTGCATTATTGCGTAGAACATTCGAAACATTTTTGTTCGTCCATAGTCTGCCCTTGTGGAACGGTAGGCATCGGAGGAGCAAGCTGCGTTGATGGTGGAACGTCATCTTCCGGGATTCTCGAGGCATTCTGTCTTGCTGGACTGAGTTATTGTGATGTTTGACCTTCATCCTCTAGTATCACTTCATCTTCATGGTTAACCACAACATCTTGTGGTACTGCTGGATGAGTCTCGTCGCCGGCTTGTGTATCCATAATTCTGCAAAAAAAATAAACTATAAGAAGCACACAAGAATCAAGGCAGGATGCAAGTCAAGAATTTTATTTGAATCCGATACAGATATCAAGAACGTTTCAAGAAAGTGGATGAGATCCTAAAAGCTTATTCTATTCTTATTGCAGGCTTGTTCGGTCCCTAAGTTGAAACCGAACAATTTAGTCGTAGACCTGCATGAGCTACCACAAAAACCATGTCACGCTCCAGTCCCAAAATATCGAGAGACCGGATGCATGATAATGGCCAGCAGCACACACCGATGGATAAACCCAATTTAATAGATCCATCGGGGCATGCTTAAGCTGTATTACAACAGTCCGGGTCTACTAATACATCATGTCAAAACTAATCTCATCCACAGAAGAATAAAGCAAATCAACAAAAGGAAATAAAACATCAACATCAAGTCACAAGTAGTGTAATCGGGGAACAACCCGATAATCAAGTCTGATACAATTATTCTTTAAACAAGAAAGTAAATAACATCACTGACTGGGTATGGAAGAACTTATACTCAGAGAAATCCATGGCAATCACCTAGTCCTTGGTTCCTGGTTCTGCTCCAGTGCCTGCTCCTGAACCTGCTTCTGCTCCTGCTAAAGCACCTGTCCTGTAAACCTCAGAGTGGATCTCCTCTGCTAAACCTGGGGACATAATCCATTCCAGGTCCTCAGGGGACATAGCAAGGTACAGATAATACAAGCCAAAATAAATGAAGTACAGTAATGAAATAAAATAATAGGGTGAACTAGATAACCAGCTAAGTGATATGCAAGTTGAGAGCATCACTAAAAACTCAGGCTAAAACCACTACAAGCTCTGTGTCGGGGAACCGGTAGCTGTAATAACACGTAGTGGGCCAAGCTCGGGCTTAGAGTCTTGATCACCGCAATAATAGGGATTTTATATATATATGATCATCCTATAGCCTGTGTGTCTCTCCCCACCCAATGTAATCACACGTCTCATGTCCATGACACGCAAGATCAAAACTAATACAGCAAGTCATAATATGAACTAAGTATATAATGTCTATGTAAATTCTGCATCCTACACAGAATCACCATGAATATCTCAGGAAGATTCTATATCATGTATAGTGTCAAGTGTCCTGGGTATAACGTACTTGATAATGCAAGTACGAGAATACAAAGGGTTTCGGTATCCATTTCTATTTGACTTTACACAACCCGCGTACGGTGTTGGCACCCGACTATTAATCGGACGCTAAGTAAGTCACACGGTCCTAGGTTTAGTATGTACAATAATTTTATATGTCAAGGAAATAAGTAGCAAAAACTGCAGTATTGGCAAGGTACACTTGCCTGGGGTTCCGGCTCCCATTGTAGCTCTGACTTCCGTGGGTTTTGCAGGCAGTACTCCAGTTGCTGAAATAGACATCACCATCAGATCCATAAAATATTAATCAGCTAAAAATGCCTGTCCTTGAGTCCAATTTGGAGACAAGGGCAAAAATGATATTTCAGGGCAAAACGGGGTCCAATTATGGGCCGCTTTGCACCGAAAAATGCGTCAGGGTCAAAGGTCTCCAAATCTGTCCAACTTAGTGTCAATAGGTCAGGAACGATGATACGAACCCAACAAAACTTGCAGAATTGAATTCCGATGAGCCGTTCTCAAAATCGTCCGTCAAATGGAGCCTATGGCGCCCACGACACGCGATTTTGTCAACGTTCTCAGAATTGAACCAAACTTGGCTCACAAGACCAGCGTATTGCTATGAGTCCGATGGTGTAAGTTTTGTCTCGATCCGACGTGTGTACACTAAGTTACAGCGAGAACCAGAAAGGACGGATACGGGGCGTTGCCGGCAGATACGCGTTGATTCTGGTGTGCACGCATATCCAAATCAACTTCTGCGAAATCCCGCACGTCCGTATCAACGATACACACGTATCGGTGAAGACCGTACGCGACCAAGTCATCCCATTTGGTGGGGCGCACTCAGTTCCGGGGTGAAATAGGGCGTTGATTTTCCTGTTTTTGGATCGCGGTTTGCGATCGCCACAGGACGTGATGCACCGAGCGGTTTGTACGGGCATCGAGGGGGTCATGCAGGCTACGCAATGCAACTGACAAAATTAAAAACGGGGGCAGCGAGGAGAGAGATATGAGTACCTGAACAGGGCTCCAAAAACTGGGGTTTCTTGTGTCCTCGCGTATCGACACGAGATACTGTGTCCTGTATCCGGTCGTGTCCAAACTAGGTTTAGAGCTCTGGTTCGTCGGAGATCGCCGGAGGGACTCGCCGGGGAGGTGCTGGGCTCGCCGAGGCTGGCGGCGAGGTGGGCGGAGTCGAGGGGCAACGGGGTCGGGCTAAGGGTGGAGGGAGATGGAGGAAGAGGAGAGGGAGATGGCCGGAGTCGGCTTGGACGGAGGGGATCGGGCAGCCGGAGGTCGGGGGAGAGGCAGATCTGGAGGGGCTGCGACGTGGTGGAGCAGGGTCGGGCGGCGGAGGCGGTCGCGGGCCGAGGGGGAGAGGGGAGGTGCTGGTGGAGAGGGGTGATGGTGGGCTTCTGCGGCGAGGCGACGGCCTGCGGGTCCTGGGGCGGCGAGGGGCGACTGAGGCGGAGGGGTTCTGGTCACCGCTGCTGGAGGAAAAGGCCGCCGGAGGAGAGGGGCTGGGCAGCAGCTGGGCTCGGGCTAGACGGGATCGCCGGAGAAGATGAAGGAGAGGGCTGAGCTGGAGGAGGCGGACAGGTCTCAGGCGGCCGGAGGAGAGGGGGTTAGGGTCTTTTTATAGGGAGGAAGAAGGAGGAGGAACGGCGACGGGTACGGGGGAGCCGGAGCGGCAGTGGCCGGTGCGGGGATGCGAAGCGGAGGGGTCGGCCGACGGCGTAACGGCCGGAGACGGGGGATGAAACGGCTGGGGAAGGAGGGGAAGAGATTTCGGGTCGGGTGAGGGTTCGCGGGTCGGGTCTTAACGGATCCGGCCCGATCCGATAAATGAAGGCGGGTCGGGTCTAGCGGGTTTGGGTCGCGGGTCTCGACCCGGATCCGACCCGCAGGCTAAGTTTGGGTTCAACTGAACCCGGTCCGGTTCTGTTGGTTATTAAAAATAAACCCGGTTTAATTTGGATTTTAAATTGGTTTAATATATTAATTAGTTTTTAGGGCTTTAAAAATACATCCGGGGTCCAATAAATTCCCAAAAAATTATCCTATGTCTAGATTTTCATTTTACACTATAAAATATTATTTTCATAATATTTTAATATTATTTAACCTCAATTAAAAATCATTTAATTATTAAAATACCTTAGTTTAATTATAGAAAAATCCAAAAAATACAGAAAATTGAGGAAAAATTCCAAATTAAAAATCCTTGAAAATCAGGGGGTTTACAGAGCTAGAGTTTGAGGTCGCCAGAGGAGCAGCGAAGCAGAGCAGAGGCACTTTTTGTGGAGCCAGGAAGGAAGAAGAGGAGTTACCACATCCTCTGATAGCGGAGTTCCTGGATGTATTTCCAGAGGAGTTGTCAGGCTTGTCGTAAGACAGAGATATTGAATTCTCTATAGACTTGGTACCAAGAGCGGAGCCTATTTTGTAACACGTCTATAGAGTCAACAATAGCAAGCTGGCAGAACTGAAGAAGCAAGTTGAGGAGCTGCAGGACAAAGGTTTCATCAGATCCAGCTCATCACCATGGGGAGCTCCGGTATTATTCATACCGAAGAAGGATGACACGGTACGCATGTGTATCGATTATAGAGCTCTAAACAACCTCACTATCAAGAATAAATACCCGCTATCGAGGAAAGATGATATTTTTGATCAATTGAGCGGAGCGAAGGTGTTTTCAAAGATAGACTTGAGGTCAGGCTATCACCAGATGAAGGTGAAGAAAGAAGACATACCGAAGACAGCCTTTTGGACCAGATATGGCCAGTTTGAATTTACGCTAATGCTGTTTGGTTTAACCAATGTACCAGCAGTATTCATGAACTTAATGAAAAGGCGTTCCACCAGTACCATGACAAGTTCATAGTGGTGTTCATCGACGACATCCTAATGTATTCAAAGTCCCCAGAAGAACACGAAGAGCACTTGAGGTTGGTCTTGGTGACTCTCAGGAAAGAGTAGTTATACGGGAAGCTTTCAAAGTGTGAGTTCTTCCTTGACAAGGTTAAATTTCTTGGACATATGGTGATGGGTAATGGAATTTTAGTTAACCCAAAGAAGATCAAAGTAGTGGAGTCATGGACGACCCCTAGTTCGGTAGCTGAGATCAGGAGTTTTCTCGGACTAGCAGGATACTACAGGAGATTTATACAAGACTTCTCTAAGATTGCAGAGCTAATGACTAGGCTGACCAAGAAAAATATGGATTTTGTCTGGATAGAGGAATGTCAGGCCGTATTTGATGAGCTGAAGAAGAGATTGATTATAGCTCCAGTTTTGATATTGCCTTCAGGGACAAGTGGTTTCACTATCTACAGTGATGCTTCAGAAAAGGGTTTGGGATGCGTTCTTCCGCAGCACGGGAAAGTAATTTCCTATGCTTCAAGACAATTATGCCCTCATGAAAAGAACTACCCCACCCACGATTTGGAGTTGTCAGCAGTTATCTTAACTATAAAGCTGTAGAAACACTATCCGTACGGAGATCGTGTGGAGATCTTCAAGGACCACAAGAGCTTAAAGTACGTATTTACGTAGAAGGAGATGAACATGAGGCAAAGAAGGTGGTTAGAGTTGATGAAAGACTTCGACATCTCATTATAGTACCACCCAGGAAAGGATAATGTAGTCGTCGATGCCTTGAGCAGGTATCCGATGGCTATGTACTTGACTACAGATAGACATTTATTGGCCGATCTTGAGAGCTTGGGAATTAAAGTGCTAGTTCCAGGTTTTGAGACTCAGATGTAGGGATTACAAATACAGTTAGATCTGATAGACAGAATTAGAGCTGCATAGTATGATGATGAGACTCTAAGGAGTATCAGGGCACAGGTTCGGACAAGATTGATAGATGACTTTACTATTGCGGATGATGGATCTTCACGACACGGCACGAAGATGTGTGTGCCAAGTGAAGATCTGTACAAAAATATTTTGCAGGAGGCACATCGCTCTCGATACTCGATGCATCCTGGTGCAAACAAGATGTATCAAGATTTGAGGGAGCACGTATGGTAGTATGGTATGAAGCGTGAGGTAGCATGCTTCGTATCCCGGTATTTAGTGTGCCAACAGGTAAAGGCAGATCGACAAAGGCCAAGTGATTGCTTCAACCTTTACCTATTCCAGAATGGAAGTGGGAGCACGCGACTATGGACTTCATTTCAGAGCTACCATATTCTCCAGGAAGAAATGACGCGATTTAGGTCATCGTGGATAGGTTGACCAAATCAGCCCACTTCTTACCATTCAAAGTGGGTACATCGACAGAGAAGATAGCAGAGATTTACATGTGGCAGATTGTCAGATTACATGGAGTTCCTGTGAGTATCATCTCAGATCGAGATAGTCGTTTCATTTCCAACTTCTGGAGGAGTCTGCATGCTAGCTTGGGCACTCAGCTCAAGTTTACTTTTGTGTATCACCCTTAGACAGACGGGCAGTCTGAAAGGACTATTCAGACTCTAGAAGATATGCTACGCACTTGCATTTTGGATCTCGGAGGTTCTTGGGAGGATTATCTATACCTAGTAGAGTTTGCTTGCAACAACAGCTACCAGGCCAGCATTAAGATGTCACCATTCGAGGCTTTATATGGACGAATGTGTTGTACACCATTATCTTGGGATAATGTCGGAGAGAGATCTTTGTTAGGACCAGAAATGGTCGTGGATGTAACAGAAAAGGTAAAACTTATCAGAGACAGACTACGAGTGGAACAGAACAGACAGCAGTATTGGGCCTATAGCCACCGTAGACCCCTAGAGTTTCAGGTATAGGTTTTATTATTTTGGTTTATAATTATTTTGTTTTAGATTGTGTATTAAGACTGTTTGTTCTAGGTTGGTGATTTGGTGTTCCTACGGATTTCTCCGACACGGGGCATAATTCGTTTTGGTAGAGGCAGAAAGCTTAGTCCACGATACATTAGACCTTTCGGTATTCTTGCAAGGGTCGGTGCAGTAGCCTATAAACTAGACTTACCGCCTGCTCTAGATGGAGTACATGATGTGTTCCACGTGTCACAGATGAGACAGTATGTGGCAGATCCTAGTCTCGTACTAAATCACTCAAAGATCGAGGTTGGACTGACTCTCAGCTATCCCGAATAACCCGTGGAGATCTTGGATCGTAGAGAGAAGGTATTGCTGAACCAGACTATTTCCTTGGTTCATGTTGCATGGAAATATCACTCTCCAGGCGAGTCAACCTGGGAGAGAGGGGACAAAATACGCGAGCAGTATCCGTATCTCTTCGAGACTTGAAGTATAATTCTTTGTTTGATTGTTTGTTATTGTGCTAGTTTATTTTAATTTTGAGGACAAAATTCTTTTAAGGAGGGTAGACTTGTCACTACCACATTTCAGAATAGGGGTATTTTCATCTTTTTATTTATTTAATTTAATATGGTAATATATTGCATGATAGTTATATATTATATATAGGGTTCCTTAAATGCATGAGTTTGTGGACTGGACCTAGAAACCCACTAGTTGAACCTCTGACCAATTATAGGGTTATAGACATTAATTAACATTTTTGGGATTTAATATTAGGGATTATATTTAATTGCTATGATTTTATTTGATTGTTGTACCTTACCGTTTGTTTCGTTATTGGGAGCGCTATACTAGCTTTTGTCTTCCAACAAATTTTACACCCTTGTCCTAAATATGCCAGTCTTCTATTTTAATCCTTGTGTAACTCATAAATATGCCCTATTGTGCTTCATTTTAGCTGTACAATATTCATCACAAACGATTATATTTAATTCCAAATAAATCTAACTTTACATCTTTGTGCGTTCCAATCAAAATTGGAGATACAATCTTGACCCATTTTGTGCAACCCAAATTATGAAAATATTTTATCATGAGTCTTCTATATCTATGATACTTGTGTCTCACCTAATTTTAACACTATGTACTTCCAATTAATTTTAGAACACCATTTACACTAATTTTGATTAAATTAGTGTAAGGACCCAACTTAACCCAAAACTAGATCCAACACCAAACCAAACTCCCACTCACACCCTCAAGACTCATACTAAACACCACACAACCTTTTGAACCACTACATCACACCAAGCATGGTGTTTTCCCTTATTTAATCCAAAAACCCTACTTTGTGCAATTTTACATTTGTTGGGGACTTTTATACAAAATTGCATTAAGGTGTCCACTTCCCATTGGACACAACATATGAAGAAACACCAATTTTCTTTATTGATCGGTCATGTAAATTTTCTCCATGATTTTGGAGTATGCAACACTCAACATACTTCCCCCTCATCAAATTATAGCCATCCATTTCAAACAAAACTATCCTAGCCCTTAAAATTTATACATGTAAAAGCCAAACCCAATCCCTAGGTGTACTTGGGCGGCCCAATTTCTTAGGTTAACATCAAACCCTATTTCTTTACATATATATACAACTTCTTCTCCTTATTTTAATCTTTATCACCGCCACCACAACCAAAATCGAAAACCCTAAACCTTTCCCGCCGGAACAGTCTCTTCCCGGCCACCCATGACTGACTCCCCGCAGCCCCGGCCACGACATCTTGCCATCTCCATCGATCCTCACCGCCACGACCTCCCTTACTGCCAGACTTCCCATGCCACCATCTTCAACCTCACCCACAGCCACGACCTGTTCCCTTCCTCTATCCCGCCAGCCCGACTCCTTCCAGCGATCGCTCTTCACTGGACTGCAACCCCGTCGAGCAGCAAGCCATCCCGAGCAGCCTTCAACCTATCTCCGATCGTCCACCCGCCTGAGCCTCCACGACGAGCAGTGCTGATTCATCATCATCATCATCACCATCGTCGTCATCGTCAACCCGTCTCGACGCCGGACTCTTCGACCCACAACAGCGACTATACCCCATCGTTCCGTCCCCTCACCGCCGTGACTGCACCATCACCCGTCGTCACCCTCGATCTCGTGCACACAGGTTAGGTTTTTTTCCTTCATGTTGTGTGTATGAGAGTAGTGTTAGGATTTAGCGTATCGCTTCATGATACGTTTTGTTAGATGTTCAACGCGAGACACTATGCAAGTAAACCCAAAACTAGTTATGTGTGTGTGTATGTATATAATATTAGTTGATATATATATATATATATATATATATATATAAGAAATCAATTGCTAGTAATAGTTATGACTATAATATGTATATATATTGTATGACCCTAGGTTAACTATGGATATCCCGTATAATTGCGTATGACCATAAGTATAATTTGTGGATATTCCGAATTTATATTTGACTGTATGACCCTGAGAATTTTTGAATTGACTGTCTTGAGTACACTGACATACTGGTTAGACATGTGTTAGTGATTGATTGTCCGATTATGCACATTATTTGAAGACGTGACACCCGTGTAGTTAGACGCACACTTGACCCTGCTAGTTGACCAGTGTCACCCCTAGCATAGTCTCTGAGTTCAGTGTAATTATGATTATATGTTAGTGTAATGACTGATGTTGTACTATTATTAAATGATGTCTATAAGACAGTTAGATTATTCAGACAAGACCTCGAAAATAGGACATTGGTATTGCCAGCAGAGGACCACAAGCAAGTATATTCTCTGACAGTTTTTATTATATTGATTATCTTTATGATTCTAGTTGTATAGCGTACATGATTCTGTCACTATGTATACACGAGTTGGCATCATAGAGACCGGTCACAAGGAGTCGTGATTAGAATCCATCATGCTAGCTGGGGACGGGGAAATATTAGTAGATTATGTGATCATACCCAACTCTACATGAATCATAGCTGACCCACATCTCACATCGGTACAGCCTGACCATTACATGCCTCATAGCCTTTTATGTATGATTAGTCTGACTATTGCTTGCATCATAGCTTACTGGATGGTTAGCCTGACCTTACATGAATTATAGCTAATCATACATAGCAAGCTTGATCAGTCTGAAGCCGATCACATGATAAGCTGATATTTCACACACTTAGCTAGATATTCTATAAATGTATTTCTTAGATCATAGTTCTTGCATTCACTTATATTCCAGTTCATTATTCTAGCATGCACTTTTATTTCTATTCATTGCTAGTTGTACCATTGATGATGATATATGCTCCAGTATTTCTATTTTCAGTGTTTCATTATCTCCAGTATTTCTTATTGCCAGTATTTATATCTATCTTGTATTTCTTTACACTGTATTATAGTTTTTGTCAATATACATGGAATTGTTGTTAGTGCTTGTACTTCGCTCCAATCCTGACTGGATATTTTTTTCAGAGGATCTTGAGAATTTTTGTCCTACACATTATAGACTAGGTATAGATGCAGACTACGCACCAGAGAGCTTAGAAGAGTCCCTCCCTTTAGAGGAGACACTGCCTGTAGCTAGTTAGACAATATTTATTTTATGCATTTGAGGTTTATTTTGAGTTTATGTCGAGACTTATGTTGAGTTTAATTTGAGACTTATGAAGACTATTTATGTTGGACAGCTAGACTGTAGTTTATCTCTATTGAGACTTTATGTTTGACTTATGCCATTACTTCTTATCTTTCATCGTGCCATTTATATTATTATAGTTATTATGATTGAGTATACATTATGAGCTATTGAGAGATATTTATTTCATTGTCCTCCTTATGGAGTTGATATCATTGACAGGTTGTGAGTTATGTTTAGTATATTTGAGACCTAGATAGCGTTCTACCGCCAATGCTGCGGTATAGGCTAGACGTACCCATGACTCATGCCCAAATTCTGGGTGCGGGTCATGACAGTGAGTAAGGCATCGAAATATTTTGGATAGACCTCAAAGAAATTACCTCAACAGATATGAGTAACAGGAATACAAGTTGGTTGGTGCACATCGGCTGAGTTAGGAAGAATAAAAAATGGAGCAAGCAAATATTGAGTTGAGCAAACGAGAACAAACTTGTGCAAATGGAGGTATCATTGGACTTGAGGGATGGACGAGATCGGAATAAGCAATAAAAAGAGTGTTTAAAAATTTTGAAGGATTGAGGCAGACCAAGGATTAGAAACAATTGAGATCGATCAGATAGAAAGTCGAATATCAGATATCGCTTGCATGATTTGGAAGTTCGGTGGAGCATTCATGAATACAAATGGAGAGTTGAGCATGAGGAACAAATAGTTGGGATATGCTTGAGCGAAGTGATGGATGAATCGAAGGATAGCGAGAACGAACTACAAATTTATGGAAACACATTGGAGATGTTGGTTGAAAAATGAAACACGATCTGGTTTGGAGGGGCAATGTGATGGATTCACACGAACTTAAAGTATTTTGGATATTGATAGCGAAAGTAAATTTTGGCAAAATGGTGCAACAATGGTAGACAGATTCTTCAGAAGACATAAACGGGCATGAGGCAAGTCTAGTTGATGTTAAGTCAGATTTAAAGTTAACACGTGCAGTACTGAGACAGATTGAGGCAACAAGTAAAGGCAACATAGATTTGAGATTTATGTTAGAACCGTGTACGAGTCATTGAGAGTGTGTGGACTGATCGGAACATAAAAGAAAATCAAGACAGGCTAAAGAATGGAACGAGGGCAAGGATTGTGGTGGATGGACTTTTGAAGATAGTTAAACTAGAGAGCAACGTTGGAGCGAAACACTATACTGCTCGAGCAAAGTTGGACGTCCCCTGTGAAACATGGCATACAGATAAGAATTTGGAGCAAGTTTTTGGTTTCATAAATCATTGCAAGTGGTAGTGCGAAAAAGTCGAACATGGAAGTTCGAAAGATTTGATGGATTCAGGGCAGAACGATGAATTAATTGAAGACGGTTTCAACGAGCGCAGTTCTTGATTTGTGGCTTGGATAGATAGTAAGACTCTAGGTAGTTTAGCGGCATTTGGTTGACAAATTTATCAAAGGTAGTGCATGAAGTTCTTGGAGTCAGAAGTTTGTTCGGATGGAATGGTTGGATTATGGCTCAGATTTGTAGAGGAAATATAGCATGGTTCATAGTAACTGTCCATCGTAATGACTTATAATTATCGAGCGTAGCTTCGGGACAGCTGACCCTAGCGACTTGACCGCCAAATCAGAAATGGATATTGCAGACCCATATAACGACCCTTGCGGTGGCGCATTTGGGGATGCGTTGAGGGCAGATGTGAGTAGAGTGTGTTGGAGATTGGCCTAAGTGACTGAGTTTTGGATTTGAGCCCTTGGGATAGTCTTCAGCTGAAGATGCAGCCAGAAGATCGAAGCGATGGTAGAAATAGCCTAAGTCAACTGATGTGATTCGGAGTCGCAGATTTTTGAAGATGGCATCGCCTCTGACTCGTCATGCCCCGGAAGGAAATAGCTTTCATATGAATTGACGACTATAAAACTAGCTTGTGAAGTTAAAGCAGCAGCTCGTTTAGATCAAATCATTATAATACTGGAAGGGACATATGTGCCTCAGATCTACAAGATGCATCAAAGCTTAGTCTGGGATGCGTGCTCGTACAGAAGGCAAAGGTGATATCCTGTGCTTCGAGACAGTGGAAGCAGCACGAAGAACTATTCCATGTGCAACCAAAGAATTGTGGCGAGTATGTCCACGTTAAAATTGTGGCAACACTATCCCTATGGTGTGGAGGCAAAATCTTTGTGGATCACATGAACCTCAATATAGATGTTCACCCAGTAAGGTATTGTGGTTTAAGAAAAAGGTGTTGGGATGAGCTTATCCAAAAGCAAAGTTTGATATTTGGGCAAGTCACCTAGCTGGGGTAGTATCAGTTGAGATGATCGTTCGTAGCATGAGATAACATTTGGAGACGGTGCTAGTGTGGATTCAGAAATAGTTGGATGGATTGAGTTAGAACAAAATTAATTTGAGTCAGGTGGGAAGACCGTCGATGAAAAATTATCATACTTGAGGATAGCGCTTGTGCCAATATGTTGGAATGAAAGTCAGGATTGATTCAATTAGGAGTAAAGCGAATGAATGCCTCGGACATAAAGATACCCTTGTAACTTGTCCAAATTTTCTATCGCTAAGCTCGGCTGAAATGCATGTATTTCAGGGATGTCTTAAATATGTGTATGATCTAAAACTAAGCGATATGAGGAATTCGTATTGAGCTGCAAGGAGGATGTGGGAATATGAAAATTGTGCGAGCGTTCAGCGCAAAGTGAGATGCTGAGTCTCGATTAAGAGAATGTGAGTTGCATGGAGCAGAATTATGAATTGGGCAAGCGGCATGCTAGTAAGGAATGGATACTAGTATGGTTCGGGGACGAACCTGATTCTAAGTAGTATATTATGTAATGCCTCGCAACTGCACGGTGCATTATGCTAAGTCGGATTGAATGAGGCAATAGCTGGTTATATTTCAATTTGTTGGATTTGGGAACAAGTACTGATTTGAATTGGTTTCATGTGCAGATCGCTAGCGGAGTTTGATGGAATCAGATGTTCGTTCAGAGCAGTACTAAGATAGCTGGATTGGAGTGATAATGTCGTCTTCCTTAGTCCATTCGGTCAGATAATTTGGAGAGCACGGTCTGCCCGCACGGTCATACCAATTGAGTAGATCGTGCTTTGCATCGGACCACGGGTTTAAGGGATTGGTCGTATCGGTAGGGCATGATGCTTAACAGAATCAGACTCGGTGAGTGGGTACTGTCCCTTCTCCTCTACTCCTTCATGCCTAATAATATGGAACACACATAAACGCTTGAACACTTGGACTGGAACTTGGGAATCACTGCACTGTGGCATGCATAGAGTGTACGTCGTTTGCTTGGATAGATTTGTGCCTTGAGTTGGCTTTTGCGTTGGATAGTTGGAGCTTGAGTTGAATTATATTTGGGGCAGTTAGAGGAACAGTTGGAATTATATATCTTGATTGGATCATCGGGCAATTCGGGCGGGCGAGCGAGCTGCATCCGTGCACGAGTATCACTTGGACACTTTGTCAAGTAAAGCGTACATTTGTGGTTCGAAACCAAACAACTACATCAGCGAGGGCATTGTGCCACTCTTGGGGCATTATGCCCCTGTTGGGGCATTGTGCCATGGGATTGTTCTGAGCGAGGGTATTGTACCGATTTGGAACATTATGTCAAAAAGTGGCATAGTGCCTATGGGGATAACTTGAGATGGTTCCTTGGCCTATAGTTGGAGAATGGTTATGGATAGTTGGTTGGATGAGTCTAGGATCGTTTGGTAGGGCAAGAATGTTCGATCCTCTTATCATACCTACTTGGTGTCTGCATCGGTCACGGACAACCTGTTACGCACAGGGTTTGGTTTTCTTGAACGAGATAGGCTCCGGAGCACCGGGACCATTCGGCCATGGAGAAAACAATGGTAACGTGCCATAGGCACGGTGCCGGCAGTTCGATACGACCAGGTAGGCTAGCTACCAGTCTGGATCGGGTAGAACTGCAGCTGAACAGTCCTTTATGGCTTAGTTAGTGACTTCATATAGATAAGAGTTGGTTTGCTTTGCTTTGGTTTGGTTTGTGCTTTTTGTGTAGGTGGCGACCACCTTGACTCGGCAAGAGTGTGCATATTATAAGACTTGGATTTTGTCTTGGTTTAAGGATGGATATTGAGGCTTGGATGATGGTTCGATAGGATCATGTGTTGCTTGGGTTTTGTAGGACGGTTTGCAAGCTAGTTTCCTTTTGAGTCAGATATCTTGTATATTTGCTTGAGTTGAATGCTTGCATGCTTAACCTGCTTAATAGTTTTTTATAACATGTCATACCTATGCCATGAAATGAATCTTGGATTCAACTAGAAAGATCACCATATAACTGTTTGCATTCACTATTCTACTTAGTGTCGGCTTAGACAAGTAGGTTAGCCCGCTCACCAGTACGGCTGTGTACTGACCTACGTTTGTGGGCATTTATTTCAAGTACGCAGGTGTAGTAACGCTGCTTGGAAATACGGGACATGATGTATGAACGGTAAGTACCTTTGTAGGCTAGAGAAAAAGCAAGAGTATTGCATTAGCCTTTGTGGCATTCTCCTTTGTGGCATTTTATTTGGACCCTATCGAGAGCTTCGCTGCCTATACTCTGATGTGTGATTGGTACACAATACTTGACTTTTGTTGCAACTTGGTCATTTCGATGATAACTTTGGTGTTTGACAATATCGCCTTGTGCGAGCGCAACTCCAGGCTCGTACGGCATCACGTCCCGATAAGAACGATTGTCCTGTGGGAGGGCTGCAACATGGTGATTCATGTTCAGCAGGGACTATTGATCTTGCGAAAGATTGGGGCATGATAGAGCACTCCTTCACATATATTTTATTCTGTGTATTGGGTATGATTTTAGTATACTTCGTGTTCAGTGTGCCCATATTCGTGTTCGTAACATGTCGTGATTGGATCTATTGGTATTGCTTAGGGATAGGGGAATAAGAGTTGGTTATGTGATCAAGCCCAAGTGTATTTGTGTACATATCGATTATATATCACACGTGTAATCGAGTTACCATATTGTATTCGTGTTCAACTTAAACCGGTCACATGATAAACTTGTATTCTATGGCACATTAACTAGTTTCATTTATTCGTATTATATTGCAGTTATTCTATTGTCTGTTCTTCATTCCTGTATATTACATGTTCACTCGAGTTTATTGCATTCTGATATTTAGTTATCTTGTATTCTTTTCTATTATCTGTTATATATGCTCGGTTATGTATTTGGAACTACTTTCAGAGGTATGTACTTCATTCCAATCCTGACTAGATATATTTTTCAAATGATTGGCTTATGGAATAGTGTCCCACCTACTACGGGCCACAGGACGGCGTACCATAAGATGATACTCATTTAGAGGAAGACTTAGTACCAGAGCCTGAGGAGGCTTAGATTATCTGTTTAGACTTGTATTAAACGTTTATTGAGGTTTATGGCAAGTATATATTATTTCAGACTTATGGATGTATTCTGACTCTTTTTTTCATTATTTCATCTCGTGCTTTATCTTCCAAGTTTGTATTGTGATAGAGTATAATTATCATTATCATATACCATATTGTTCCTCCGCTTGGAGTTGAGATGATTTTTAGGTACCATGTATATATATTGTATAAGATGTTTAGATCGTAGAGTTGACCTAGACAGCGTTCTACCGCTGATGTTGCAACGTAGGTTGCGCGTTGCTCACTACTCGTACCCTTATTCCGGGTATGGATCGTGACATATTTTTAGTGGTGGCCCATGCAGGTCTAGAGTGTTACTACCACATTCTAAAATAGGGGTAATCTTGCTCTTTTTATTTATTATAAGTATTGTGTGTATTTATTTTAAATAATTACATGATATATGTATATATATATATATATATATATATATATATATATATATATATAGTGTTCTTTAATGCATGAGTTAGTGGACTAGACCTAGAAGCCACTAGTTGAACCTCTGACCAAAATATGGGGTTATGGATTTAATTTGAATTATTTCGAGATTAATTATTTAGGGTTATGATTTATTATTGTGATTTTATTTAATTGTTGTATCTTACCGTTGCTTCAATATTTGGAGCACTACACTAGCTTTTGCCTTCCAATAAATTTTACACCTTTGTTCTAGACGTGCCCATCTTCCATTTTGACCTTTGTGTAACTCATAATTGTGCCCTCTTGTATTCTATTTTAGTCGCATAATTTTTGTTACGAACGTTTATTTTTATTTTCAATAAATCCAACTGTAGAAGCATGAAAAATACGCTGGGGAACTCTACGCAGTATATTGATGCAGAGCAGCGTAAACAGAGGCCTTCAGAGCCATCAGGCGTACAGACACAGCTTTTTTCGCTAAACACAGCGTGAAGTATAAGCTCAAAGGACCATCCGCGTAAGTGCAGTACGTCCAGGCCGCTTTAGCGTAAACAGGGTTCTTCATCGCCTCCATGGCGTAAAACTCATCCGCTTTTAAAGCAGCGTTAAAGCGTACGAGGAACGCTTCGTCTTCCCCGAAATAAACCTGTCAGACCCTGCAATGAACCTGACCTCTGGCTCCTGACAAAAAGTGCTGCACGGCTACCCAGACGATGGATGAAAACAATGGCAGACCACTCGGGACGCGCCCCACTGTATGATGGCGGATCTCTGCATTTAATGCAGAGGATTTGATTAAATATCACCGAACCGTCGTTTACTGACATCCCCTCAGCGTAAACCGCTCTGTCACATACAAGGAGATACGCTGCCTTGTTTTACACAGGCAGACATGAGTTGTTTATGCTCCACAGTAAACAAACCGCCAGCCATGTCAAAAGTTGCACATCGTACGGGGCTTGAGGCACGTCTCTACGTCTAATTGCACCGAACGGTGACAGTTTCTCTCGAGGCACGTCTCAGCGACGGATGCACAGAAGGGATGCAGACCTTCAAAACACGCCTCCGTATTTAATGCACAGGATGGTGGCAAATCTCTGCATTTAATGCAAGGGATTTGATTATATCTTCAAAAGCCATAATTCTGGCTAAGATGTCCATATCAGCACTCTGGCATGGTACGCAGCGGCTTCTACGCCCTCTCAGCTTCTGTGCTCATTCGGCTTCTATGCCCACCTGGCCTCTATGACCACTCGGCTTCTACGTCTATTTTTGGCTTCTATGCCGGTTTGATAACTACTTGGCTTCTACGCCATGGTGACAGTCATTTGGCTTCTACGCCAACCTCTTCTACACGAGGGATACCTACCTACGTGGCTTCTACGCCATGATTTTCTTAGCAGATATACGCGTTTTGTCCCCTTCGTTGGACACGCGTCACATGCTCACTCAAAAGGTCATCTATACGCAGGTATTGGTTATTTTAAACCATCGTATAAAAAGGTGTTGTACTTTCCACTCCTCGATTTCTACACCGACGGAGTGGTCACTGTCACCAAAACTCTATAAATAGAGACCCCTATCAATGGGGAAAAGAGGTCAAAACTTTGAAAGAAGGATCGAACAAGGTTGAAACTTTGAAAGAAGGATCGAACAAGGTCGAAAATTGGTCAAGAGAGAGAGAGAAGAATCCAGAGCTTTGGCATCGTGCATCCACCCTCTTTTGCAACCTTTGAAGCTGCTTCATGTCTTCTACGGCACTTCTTCACCATCGTGTGGTCCAAGGACTAAAGTGATCGACTGCAGATCAGACACCTATAGCAATATTTATCCAGATTAAATAAATTGTACTCCCACATCCTCGTATAGGATTAAATTGTACAAGTTTGTTTGTAAACAAAAGAAGGCAGATTTCGTGCAAACCTCGTATTATACACATCTTCATTCTTTCGTTTAATACCACAAACAAGATGGCGACTCTGCTGGGGACGTGTTTCTCTTCTGATGAGGAAGTAATTGCTCAACACGATGCGGTATCTGTAGGAATCGTGAAGAAGACACTGGTCGTCCAATTCGACCAGTCTGCCTACGAAGACATGCTTCGAACCGGGGGTAGCTCTCACCCTCTCTCCGTCCAAGACAACAGGAAGCTGCACAAGGTCTTGATGCCCAAGACATCCTCTACCATTCCTGTGGACTCTCCGATCTCTCCGACCAATAAGGTTGTAGCATTGCTCCCTCCGTGCCCCGCACGTAAAATTCAGTCTCCCTCTACGCGCGGTACAGACGAAACTTCGGGCAAAGCCTCAGCACTAACCCAGAAGTATCCACTATGCTCTACGCGTAGAAACCAGTCTCCCGCTACGCGCGGTACAGACGAAACTTCGGGCAAAGCCTCAGCGCTAACCCAGAAGTATCCACTGCGCTCTTCGCGTAGAAGCCAGTCTCCCACTACGCGTGGTACAGACAAAACTTCTGATGATGCCTCAGCACCAAATCAGAAGTACAAATCACGCTCCATGCGCAAGACAACATCTGACCTCTACGGGGAACCAGATGAGCGCTGTGATCTCCGCAAGGGAAAGCAAGCGGCAGAGTACTCAACTTCTCGGCCTTTACGCCAGCGAGGGAGCAATCTGCCTACTCTCCGGATTATGCGGGAAGCCGATGGCCGACTGAGAACCTCTTCAGCTTTACGCCAGTCTGAGCAAATTTCCAAATTACGCCAAGCGAAGTCCCACGACGTAAAGCAAGCTCAGGTTGCGGAAAGACACCCTCCCCGGGGATTATCCGCTACCCAGATGGCCAACCTATTATACACAGGTGGCACAGGGAAAACCATGGTGCCCAATCTCCGCATGCCCACTGGTGGGAACAGAAGGAACAAACCGTCATCTTCTTCTTCTCCTGACTTGTGCGAATATCTAATCCAGAAGTGTAAGGAAAGGGGACATTCCAACATGTCTATTACGCCCCCTGGCGAGCAATGTTGTAATAGTCATAAGATTGTGATTGACTGCTGCTGTTTTAAAGCAAAACGGTCGGTTTTTGACCGGTTGAGCTACTCTCTGTCTTTCCAGAAAGAAGAGCCCGCGCATGCATCCGTGAACATGGCTTCACATATACCTGGAGGAAGCTCAGGCTCAAGACGTCCGTCCTCTAGAACTCCGAGCCGAAGGAGATCCAACATGCTCCTTAGAGACACTGAAGATGGGGTGTTCCAGAACACTCGTTCAAGGTCACAACAACTGACTTCGTACTCCTCTGATTCCGACGCTGGGGGTCGCCATTCTCCCGAATTAAATACTGAGAGTATAGAGTCGACTTCTGCAACAACCTATACGCATCCTTCGACGATGCCTAGGGAAATAGGAGTTTATGCCGTTGAAGATGAACGCGAGGAAGCTTCGCCGTCAGGAAACGCGGAACAACGCATCACTATACTAGAGACATCTCTGAAACAAATGCAATCCATAATGGAGAACATGTACCAGATGATGCTAACTCAGCACGCAACTACCATGGCTCAAGCATTGGTCCCGCCAACTCAGATACGTGTGGGGGTGGACTTACCACCATCCAACCCGAGCCAAGAGCCTGCTCTAGATCAAGAGTCAGCAGTTCCTCCGCTTCCTCACTCAGAGAATGCATTACCTCCCGTTGGAGTTACGATACAACCAGCTCCGCACTACACCGTAGTCCCGCTTCCAACTAAAAATTTGATGCAGGCAGTACGGGAGTTGAAAGCCCAGTTTGACGCCTTGAAGCACAAAGATCAGCTCAAGAAACTGGGAATCAACCAGCCTTACCCAGCTATCTGGGAAGAGGTCCCTTTCCCTCCGAGGTACAAACCTCAGACTATGGCTCTGTTCGAGGGAAAAACATCACCAAGTAAGTACATGAACTATTTCAGTATGATGATGGTGTTGCTACAAGGGAACGACGCCCTCCTCACTCGGGTGTTCAAAGGCTGCCTCTCAGGAGTAGCCTATCAGTGGTGCCGTAGCTTGGCGGACAACTACATTACTTCCTTCGAAGACTTCAAAGCTTTATTCTTCACGCGATTCTACGAGGGAGGAATGGACATGTCTATGTCCTCTCTCATCAAAGTCAAACAGAGGGAATAGGAAGACGTTCGCACCTTCGTCGAACATTTTTGTCAGGCCACCTTACAGATGCCTCCAGGAGTTCCAGACTCTGCGTTAGTAGACATTTGCAGGAAGAACCTCCTTCCCGTAGTCTCAGTGTTTACAGGACCATATCAGCTCCATGATTGGCCCTCATTCATCATCTCGGCAGTAGCCGCCGAAGACAACAGTCGTAAGGCGCACGACAATGGCATCATGATCTCTACCTCTGACAGAGGCAAAAGGTCATCTCCCAGTAGCGACCATCCTCGCAGCTCCAAGGGAAAAGAAGCTCTGACGATCAATACGGCCAGACAAAAGACCGTGGCAACCGCACAAGCGAGACCCGGGACCTCCAGGCCCGTCGAAGTCTACTCTTTCGACGACGACGATATCCCAAGTATATTCGAGTGTCTCGTCAAAAGTGGCAAGATCACCCTTCCGGAGCTAAGACGGCCCCAAGAAGTCGGCAGTACTAACGACCCCAAATACTGCATCTTCTACAGATATGTGCATCACCCGACAAAGGCGTGTTACATACTGAAAAGGAAGATCCAGGGGTTAATCGATGCTAAAGCCATCACTCTGCACAACACCGAGAAGACGGTCACGGCCAACATGATCTCTCTGCGGTTTGGCAACATGCCTTCCCAAGAAGTCTCGAACGGTGTCACACCCATTTCCCAGACCACAATGAACATCGTCAATCTCCCTCCGGCTAGGGATCAAAATCATGACCTGGTACCCCTAACCACCCGGCAAGGCGAGATTATGTGGGTTCATCCGGATTGGTGTCAGAGCTCGGGAAGGAGACTAAAGCTACTAAGGCTACGTCTAGAAAGAGCTCCAAATACAAACCATGCCATATGGTCACAACTTCTTCGCTATCAGACGAAGACGAGGTATTTGCTGCAACCCGTTCAGGGAAAGCCTACCTCAACAACTATGGAGCAAGTCAGGAAGATGCACCGGCGGACGCTTCAGCTGCCAAACCTTCAGGACCAAACCCTATCGTACCAGAGGCCGGTCCTTCAAAACCAACTCCGGCGGACAAGGGGAAGCAAAGAGAAGTGCGCTTTGATAAACCTGTGAAAAATATTCTAAACAAAGGTTTAGAGAAGCCATACAACTTCGACATACTGGCCCAACTGGCTAATACACCAGCCAGGCTATCCATCTTCGAGCTACTCAGGCTCTCCCAAGACACTCGTCTAGCCCTGAGTGAAGCACTGATGCAGGCGGAGGCATGCTTGACCCAGCTCAAGTCCCCCGACGAAGAACCGGTGGCATGTCCTTAATGCCACAGTGTAATGGAAGTGGTCCCAAATATCACTCTCACTCAAGACGACATGCTATTAAAACATAACAGGCATGACAGGCCCCTCTATTACACCGGGTACGTCTGTTCTATGGAGGTCAATCGGATTCACATAGATCCGGGATCGTCAATCAGCACCATCCCTCACAGTCTGCTCAGACCGCTGAGGATTCCTACCAGCGAATTGGCTTACACCTCCACTACAATCGTGGGTTTCAACGCCGGAAGAAGTAAGCCGTTGGAGAAAATTTGCCTGAGGATCCAGATTGGCAACCTCAGATCGGTGGCCACATGTTACGTCATCGATTCAGAGGTGTCCTACAATATTTTGCTGGGAAGACCGTGGATCCACGACCACAACATCATTTCTTCAACTCTACATCAATGTCTTAAATATGTAGACCCCCAAGGAACAGTACAGACGGAGGTTGCTGACCTAAACCCATTTAAAGGAGTAGAATCCTACTATTCTGATACCGTGTTGTACTCTCAAGACCACACGGAAGAAGGGTCAGGCAAGGCAGAGAAGGAATCCCACCGGGAGCCAGAAGAACCCTCTGCCGCACTACCACTGTCAATCAAGGTGAAAGGACGAACCACTCGTCCGAAAGCCATGGAGCCTATGGCTATTCACCTGAACAAGACCAGGTCAGGAAAAGGGAGTGATCCTCTAGTGATCACTTTGAACCAGAAGCCTCCACCTTTGGTCATCAACCTTCGGCGCAACGGGCAGCCGACTGATGTAAATACAACCAGGAAGGGAGTTCCAGATGATAATAAACATCCTCTTTCCCAGTATATTGGCGCTCACATCCCAAAATAGGAATTCGCTCTCCATGACGAGGTAGAAACCATAGCACAAGAATTCTTGGAAGTTATGAACTCCTACCATTCGTATACCTGGGAGGTCGCGCCATCATCCAACGTCGTCACAATGTATGGACCACATGAGGATTCTATCTTCATTGTCCTGACTACCTGCAGCAGTCAGCGTCCAATATTCTTCGGCCGCATGTGCAATCAATCGACTGTCCAGGAAGATCCTTTCGATGACGATGCTGGAAAAATGCAAGTTCACCGATACAGCCCGCAAGCACTGAGGATCATGCAAAATATGGGCTACAACTTGAAGCGGAAGCCAGGCCTGAACTACGGAAGTGGCAGACGAACACCGCCGCGCGGTGACCCCCGCTATCGACAAACTCATTTCGGGTTAGGGTATGCCACCTCCCTTACGACTTCCAAGTCAGATGAGGACATCTTTTTCTCTTCTCAGAACGGCTAGTCGCCCTCTAACTCACCTGATGCTCTCGAACAAACACTATCAGTGAATATGGTAGTGGCAGATCCCTTTGAAGCAGATGAACAAGATCCTGAGCCGTTTGAGAATGACTCTTGGGCCCAGCAAATGGATATGCAGTGGGAATTCTACTTTGAGCAAAGGTAACCTCCCACCAAAGACGAAGTTATCCAGGTTGATGTTGGGGGTGAACTTTCGCCAAAGCCGATATTTATCAGTAACAATCTTTCCCCAGCTGAAAGGGAAGAAGTTATCCAGCTGATAAAAGAGTATATCGACGTCTTCGTATGGGATTATGAGGACATGCCAGGCCTTGACCCAAAGGTGGCTACTCACAAACTCAATATATTAACCGACTCAAAACCTGTGAAGCAGCACCAACGCCATTTCTGCCCGGATATGATGGACGCCATCGAAGCTGAAGTCAAGAAGTTGATAGCCTGCGGTTTCATCCGAGAAGAACAATATCCCGACTGGGTCGCCAACGTTGTCCCAGTCATGAAGAAGAGTAGGAAAATACGTATCTGCATCGATTACCGAGATCTGAACGTAGCCTGCCCCAAGGATGAGTTCCCTCTTCCCATCACGGACATCATGATCGACAACACCTGCGGTTTTGAACGCATGTCTTTCATGGACGGATTCTCAGGATACAATCAGATCAAGATGCATCCCGAAGACAAGAAGCACACTGCCTTTCGGACACCGTTGGGGGTATATTGCTATACGGTCATGCCCTTCGGATTGAAGAACGCTGGGGCTACATACCAACGAGCTATGAGTAACATATTCCATGAGCATTTACGCAAAATAGTAGAATGTTATGTGGACGACATAACCGTCAAGAGCCGCCTCAAGGATGATCACATTCAAGACTTGAGGATGGTATTCGAGTTAATACGCCAACATCAACTCAAGATGAACCCTACGAAGTTCTTTTTGGGTGTATCCAGTGGCAAATTCCTGGGATTTGTCATCACCGTCAAAGGCATCCAAGTGGACCCTGACAAAGTCCAGGCCATCATAGAAATACGACCGCCCCACAATCTGAGGGAAATCCGGGGATTTCAAGGCCGTCTGGCTTATATCCGGAGATTCATATCCAACCTCTCGGGAAGATGTCAGTCCTTTTCACATCTCATGAAGAAAGGTGTATCCTTCGTATGGGACGAAACCTGTCAGCAAGCGTTCGGAGATATCAAACGCTACCTCACCAGTCCGCCAGTTCTGGTACCTTCCGTCATGGGAAGACCATTCTTGCTGTACGTCCGAGCGATGGATCATTCACTAGGAGCTTTTCTCGCACAAAAGAATGATATGGGGCATGAACAGGCTATCTACTACCTCAGCATGATGATGGTCGGAGCCGAACACCGGTACAACCCAGTGGAGAAAGAATGCTTGGCTCTGATGTTCTCTATCCAGAAGACGCGGCACTATGTCACCGGCCAGACTATTCATATCATCTCCAGGATCAACCCTCTCCGAGTACTGATGAGCAAGCCAAGTGCTCTTAATTCCCAACTCGCGACTTGGGCGATGCTGTTAACACCATATGACATGGTATATGTCCCGCAGAAGTCCATCAAAGGCCAAGAGCTGGCCGACTTTCTAGCTGCTCATCCGATCCCGGAGACCTCCAAATTATACGAGGACATCCCTGACGAAGTTGCAGAATGTAATTCCGCAATGGAAAGTGACGCATGGCAACTGTTCTTCGACGGCGCCTCCAGGACTGGTCCCAAGGGAAACGTGGTTTCAGGGGTAGGAATCGTCCTGGTCACTCCTGATAAACTTGTCATCTACCGAGCATATTTTCTTAGCGAGCCATGCTCCAACAATGTGGCAGAGTACAACGCTCTGCTAATCGGGCTCCAAGTCGCCAAAGAGCTGGGGGTCGAGTCCCTGGAAGCTTTCGGTGATTCTCTGCTTATCGTCAATCAAGTCAGAGGAATATATGAAGTCCAGAATCCAGACCTCATCCCCTATCACCTAGCAATGGTCGAGATAGCCTTGACATTCAAAGGGTTCTTCCTAGAGCATGTACCTCGATCTCAGAATCTGGAAGCTGATGCCCTAGCCAGTCTAGCTGTGGATTTAGCCACTCCTATAAGAAGGCAGGATTCGGTAATCCTTCTTAACAGAGATTTATTCTGTGTGAAGAATAACTTTCACATAGAACGCAGCTACGCTGTGAACACAGATCCCCCTAGAAGAGACTGGAGAAGTCCCTTCATGGATTTTATCGCATATGGAATCTTGCCGGAGGACCCCAAAGAAGCAGTATCCGTCAAAAGACGATCATTACGCTTCTACTTCGATGCATCTTCACAATGCCTATATCGTCGGACCTACAACGGACTGCTATTGAGATGTCTCTCTGACGATAAAGCAAAGCAGATTATCCGAGAAGCTCACGAAGGCGTATGCGGAGCACATCAGCCCGGTCCTAAGCTACAGGAACGTATCAGGAGAATGGGCTATTACTGGCCCACTATGATCGCAGACGCGATCAACTATGCAAGACAATGCAGAGCCTGTCAAGTTCATGCAGACTTCATACATCAACCGTCTGAATATCTATATCCTACGGTTGCATCCTGGCCTTTCGAAGCATGGGGTATGGATATTATTGGTCCTATTCACCCGTCTTCTTCCAGAGGTCACCGGTTCATACTGGCCATCACGGATTACTTCTCCAAATGGGCAGAGGCGATCCCTCTTGCTAAGGTAAAGACATCTAATGTGATCAGCTTCATCAAGCATCACGTCATTTATCGCTTTGGGATTCCCCGAAGGATAATCCATGACAATGGGCCTCGGTTCATCAGCCAAGCATTTCATCGATTTTGCGATAAAAATCGGATACATAATATTGCCTCTACGGCATATTATCCAGCTGCTAATGGCTTGGCGGAAGCCTTCAACAAAACCATTATCAAACTCTTGAAGAAGTTCGTCTCTTCAAACAAAAGAGATTGGAATGAGAAGCTGGGCGAATGCCTCTGGGCATACCGCACAACAGTACGAACACCGACGGGTTGTACCCCATTTTTACTGGTCTACGAGAGCGAAGCGGTTCTCCCCATTGAAATCCAGATCCCGTCACTCAGGATAGCCGTGACTAATGAGCTGACTCAAGAAAAGAATGACCTGTTAAGGCTTCAAGAGCTAGAAGGATTAGACGAGAAACGCCTCCAAGCTCAACAGCGCATCGCGCTCTACCAAGCACGTATTTCCAAAGCTTTTAATCATAAAGTAAAGGAAAGAGTATTCAAAGTTGGCGAGCTAGTTTTAGCCGTAAGAAGGCCGATGATCCTTACTCACAGGAGCAAAGGCAAATTCCAGCCCAAGTGGGAAGGCCCTTATGTGATCGAGACAACATTCTCAAACGGCGCTTACAGGTTAGCCCAGCCTAATGGAGACCTGTTAATGGCTCCTATCAACAGTAAATTCCTGAAAAGGTATTATGCTTAATCTCCTCTGCTCAAGTAGAATATAGCAAGAATCTCAATTCTGACAAAACTACTTTCAAAATGCAACTAGTTGAGTCATATTCTATCATGTCCGTATGACCTATGAATAGATATATCCTACCAAAGCATATTCTATCATGTCCGTATGACCTATGAATAGATATGTCCTGCTAAAGGTTTATCGAGAGTCTATCACATCCATACTACCTTTGATATCACTCTCGTCCAAACCTGTCATTTACATTCCAAAATGATGGGCCCACAAAGTCAAAAAAGATTCGCTTTATTTATTCCCAAAAAAGAGCAAAATTACATCCGGGAAGCAAAAAAAAGAAGAAAGGGTACATCATTGTGGGGGAGCGGTCAGATCGCGAATCAGCTGCACCAGTGCAGCTATCCTCTCATCCCTGGAAACCAAGGCATCAGCGCGAGCCCGCTCCAGCCGTGCCTCAGGATTGTTCATAAAGGACAGCTCGGCCCTCGCCCGAAGAGAGACAGCACGGGCAGCTTCTGCGCGCTCCAGATCCCGTCGTGCTGTGCTCAGTCGACCGGTCGCTACATCCAGACCTGCCAACGACTGAGAAGCCCACTCCTCTGCTAGAGCGAGTTTTTCCTTCAACTTACGGGCCCTCGCTACGTTCCCTTCATGCTCGGATTGGCACTTCGTCTGAAGGGCAAGAGCCTCCTCCACGACAGCTTTTCTTTCATCCATCTCCAGCTTATGTGCCTTGATGGAGTTGTCTAGGCTTTCTAGCTGTTTAGTAATGTCACTACCACATTCTGAAAACAGGGGTATTTTCGAAAATTTTTCAATATTTAATATTATGTTATTTATAATTAATTAATTGCATGATAGTGTATTTGATTTAAATAATTTTGTGCGATGTATAATTCAATATATAATTATATGCAGTGTTTATTATTTTATTTTAGCTAGCAGACTAGACCCAGAAGCCCAGTAGACGAACCCCTGTCCGAATTATAGAATTTCGGATTTTATTATTTTATTTAGAATTTAATTCTTGGTGTTTATAATTAATTACTGTATTTTTATTTTTATATTTTGCGCATTGCCTTTGCTTCGATATTTGGAGCACTATCCAGACTTTTGTCTTCCAACAAATTTTACCATCTTGCCCTAGACATGCCCGCCTTCGATTCTGCTATTTTTGCAACTCATAATTTTGCTCCCTGTACATTGTTTCTGGCCGCACAAAAATCGTCGCGGACGTTATTTTAATTTCCTATTTTTGTATCGTTGTGCGTTCCAATCGAAAATTGGAGGCCATCTTGACCTATTTTTCGTGCGACCCAAATTAGGGTAATATTCTGTTCTGAGTCTTCTTCAATATTGGTATTGATGACTTGATCTGATTTTGATCCCAAGTACTCCTAATTAATTGTTGAACACAACTTGCATTTATTTCTATTTAATTTGAGGATACCATTTTATCTGATTTTAAAATCCCAAATTAATTCCAGTGCCCTACAAATTCAGCCCATACCCATCTTACAGTGCCCCCTGACCCTACAAAATATCGGACCCCGAATCGCCCGCCAAATTTTCATCATTTCATGCGTTTGTGCAATTTCCCGAATTTAAGGGGCTAAGTTGCAATTATTTAATTGTATGTGCCAACACCTAATTATTTTAACCAATGAGGGAACCCACTATTTTTTAATTAATTAATCTCACCCTCATCCCCATGAATAAATTCCTCATGTTCAATCTGGACCACTCAATTAATGGAGTGCATCCTCACCCTCCATCATGACACCCTCTCTCCTATTTAATATCATGTCCTATCAAACCCTAATCCCTAGACTACCTAGAAAACACCACCTCACAAGCCTCCAAAATTTCCCAAGCCCCCACATCCTCTCTCCTACGTTGGAAACCTCTTCCTTTCTTTTCTTCCTTTCTCCTTCTTTTCTTCTCTTTCTTTTCTTCTTCTTCTTCCTTCTTTCTTTCTCCTTCTTCTTTAGTTTTATTTTTTCAAATTTCTAGGGGGAAGAGGGAACACTGTTCCCTTGCTGGGAACTCCCCAACCCGATTCTCTGTTCCCGGCGGGCGGCCAACTCCGGTGGCCGAGCCCCCGTGCCCCTGCTGCTCTTCTTCCCGGTCCGGCGGCCCTCTTCTTGGCGGCGCTGCTCCTCCCTCCGATCTGCCCCGGCGGCCAGCCCCGAGACCGGCCGAGCCGACCCCGGCCTGTTCAGCCGACCCTCCGGCGGTCCTCTGCTCGCCCCGACGGTCCAGCCGAAGCCGAGCCCTCGGCCTACTGCTCGAGCTCCTCTCCATCTCCTCCGCGCAGACGACTCCGGCGTCAGTCCGGCGGCTACCCCTGCCCTGTCCGGCGCCGAGTCCTTGCTCCGGCTGCAGCCCCTCCTCCATCCTCCCTAACGACTTCCCTCCGGCGCCGAGTCCCCGACCTCGGCAGGCGGCTACCCCCATCCCCCTCTGCTGCTCCATCCCGAGCCCTCGCGCCGGCGGCGCTGCTGCACCCCGCCGGCGGCCACTCCGGCGACCCCCTCTGTAAGCCACTCTCCCCTTCCCTCTTTATATATATATCTTTATATATATATAATTATATATATATATATATATATATATGTATATATATATATACGTATATATATACGAGTATATATATACTAAATGTATATGTATTGTAGGCATTTAAATTTATAAAAATGTACAGTATTTATTTTATTTTAATTGTATATATATATAATAGATATGTATATTAATGTGTATATAGTATTATTTTATTTAATTAGTATATATATATATGATTTTGGTATACGTATAAATGTATATTTCTTATATACTTAATATATATTTTTAAATAGAAATGGGAATACATGTATGTATGTATATATATTTTATATATATAATCTAATTAATGTTTTAAACACGTAAATATGTATAGTAATTATTTTAATTAATCGTATGTAAATAACTGTGTATAGGTATTTGTGTATATACTGATTTATGTATATATATATATATATCTAATGTATATATATGTATAAATGTTTGTTTATATATTTAGTTAATGTAAAATTAGCATATGGGTAATTAGTGTAATTAATTTGCAAATGTATATATGATAAATGTAGGGTATTTTATGTATTTAAATAAAGGGTATAAATATGTAATTAATCTAATGTTTAATAGTACATGTATTTGTATATATTATTTAACGTATAGTATATATAAAATATATATATATAGATATAATAGTTATTTAGTTTATGTTAATACATAAATATGTATTGGTATATGTGTAGATATGTATATATTTAGCATATTTTCAATATAAAATTGATTAGTAATGTATAATTTAATATGTGACATATATGTTATCTATTTAATAAAATGTTTTATTAGTATATATATATACGTATTTTGTTGTATATGTATATGTATATATATATTTAATGTGATTTATCTATATATATACGTATTTAAATATGTATATGTGTACTTCATTTAATATATATATATGTGTAAATTGGTATAAAAACATATAAAGTTTGGTATACATATATATATATTGTATATATATGTATACTTAGTATATTTTCAAAGTATGTTTAATTGGTATATATGTATATCCATATTTTGGTAAATATATATTTATATATATATTTGGTATACACTTATTGTTATTTTGCTATATGTTTAATAAAACATAATTTTAAGTATATAAACTAGTTAAGAGATGTATATTTAGATGATCCTAGATGACCATTATCGTACCTAGAGAAGTCCCGAACCCAGTGTATTTCTATTGTGTGTTAGGACAGCTTCTGATACAAATGTCATATTGTGATGTGTTTATAGGACTGTTGGTTTACCAGGGGATACTCTGGAACAGGACACCAATAAATACCAGCTAAGGACCGAGGCAAGTACATTCTCTGATAATTTCCAATTCTTGATAAATTCTATAAGTTCAAAAATCATGAAATGTTACATCTGAATCTTTGTCACTGTGCTACACGGACTAGTATAGCTTGGATTTACAGTCATGAGATGTTACCATTATTATCGTATTGACATTGTACACGACATGTATATTTAGACACTGTACATGATAGACTTGACTTGCTCGTGTATCGTGACGTGTCATGGTTGGATCCACAGTACTAGTTGGGGGCGGGGAAGTAGTTAGTAAGAAATGTGATCACAACCTCTTATTGTAGTATATAAAATTGTAAGTGTTGATCATGCTCTTCACCCATGATTAGCCAGGCCCTGTAGCTACTGTACATGTTCCCAAGCCGATCACATTTCGAAACTACTATTTCAAACACCTAGAATAGATTACAGTTCTCTATTTTAATCATATACTACATCACCCGTATATGATACTGTTCCTTGTTCTTTTATTTCCATACATGCACTGACTATATCATATTGCCTGTCTCTCTAAAAAAATTGCCATTTTATTATTTCACTGTCTTCTCAGTAGCTAGCATGACATGTTTTATTGTATTATAGACATTATCAATTAATGGAACTGTTATTTGAGATTGTGCTTTGCTCCTTCCTGACTGGAAATATTTTTCCAGACTATGCCTTAGAGGACCGCTGTCCGACACTTTATGGACTATGGTGAGTAGCTGCAGACTTGGTAGTTAGCTGTGATTCTGGAAAGTCTAGTCGGAATTATTATTCATAGTTAGTTCTTTTAACAGTCTATTTGGTACCGGATTTGTCTCCGGCATTTTGATGATTCTTGGATATTGTTAAGTTAAGTGATTCTTGTGGACTTGTACTGTGTTTAATTTTAGTTTAGTATTCGAAATCTTATCGTGCTGTGATTCTGTGGTTGAGTATGTGTTCATCTTATTTGTGTCATCCGTGCCTCCTAATGAAGATTGGATGCCTGCGTGACATTAGTTAGATAGTATCAATACCTAGACAGCGTTCTACCGCCGATGCTGCGGCGTAGGCTGGACGTACCCACGCACTCGTGCCCTAAACCGGGTGCGGGTCGTGACACGTTTTTAGTGGTGGCCCATGCAGGTCAAGACTTCGCGAGTTGTGCGATGTCGTAGTAGTGTGACATCCTTGTTATACTACTGCGTGCCTGCGATAGAATCTAGGACATAGGATACTAGGACGAGAGCAAATACTCAATCACAATTTCTTGAGAGATTCCTGGGATGACCCCTGAGAATCTTGTTAAAACTTCCAATTTACAATCATTCCCTTGTTCTGTCCATTCTCACTTGTTGATTTTGAATTTGATTGTGTTGATTTGTTATTAAATTAGGAATTTAAGTTAGGTTTTGGGTTTCATTGTAGGGTTGATTTCATATTAAGAGGAATTTATAGACTGATTTATGGTATTATTTGATGATGCCGTCAATGAGGACAGTGAAAATGATTAAACATTAAGCTAGTGGACTACAGAAGGTGAATTTAATTTTAATGGAAGAAAAAAAAAATAAATTTCAAATTTTAGGATTCTAAGAAGATTGAGATTGTTATCAAAATTTATTTTGAAGATTTCAATGAATGGCAAAATTTTGAAATTGAGGAGTTGAAATATTGTTATTAAAATTTTATTTTTGAGGATTCCGATTTAATTCAATAAACCTAGACAAGTCTGTAAGGATCTTTAAGGTGATTAAGTTTTCATTTCAGTATTTAAATAATTGACCTTGAGGAAAGTGTATACATTTACTTTAAAAGTTTATTCGAGGAGTTATTTGAGGAATTTTATTTAAGGATAAGATTTTATAGTGGGTGATATATTATAATATAAGTAGGTGAGATGCATGTGTAAGGATCGGTTGGCTTGAGTATGAGTGAGAATTCACTGCAAACTGGCTTGGGTGTTCAACTAGGATTGTATTAGAGAGAGAGCAGTAGTTAGTATGGTGTAATGAAATTGATATGCATTGAGTGATAAGATTAACTAGTATTAGCGATTGCAGTAGGTAAGGAAGCTAGCAGTGAGTGTGTTGTGATAGAACTGTGGTACCTATAAGGATAGAGGTATCAACCATGGATGCATCTTTGATCTGTGCAATCAACTAGGATTATTCAAATCTTTTATCTTGAATGTTGTTTCTTTAGATCTGTACTGTCCTTCCTTGATGATATCGCCTTTTGCCTAAATTGAATCTTTGGGATCTGTCTTCAGGATGTCGCCGCAGACAAGGTCTATGAGAGCGGGAACATCAGCTTTAGAGGGGCCTGCCACCTCTCTACCTGATGGACAGACAGCGGTAGTTCCTCCTACATCTCCGATGCACGTAGGTGATCCTCCTCCTCCACCTGTTCAGAAGATGGCCGCAACTGTGACAGACAACCTTCCTCCTCCTCCGACTCCGATTCCCGAAGGTTTGCCCATTGACGGAACTCAGATGTTTACCTTGATCCAAGGCATGGTAGATGCCCAGAGAGTAACGGCAGACGCTCAGCGAGTTCAAGCTGAGGCTCAGAAGATGCAAGCAGAAGCGTACCAGGCACAAACTGAGCTGATGAAAGAAAACATGGAGAATGCTCATCAAGTAACTCTCCAAGCTTTGGAGAAAGTAGCACAGTACCAGCAGTTTCCTGGCCAGCAACAGCAGAGATCAGGCACTATAGTGGATTTCAAAAGGATGATGCCTCGAGAGTTCAAAGGTACCGAAGGGATACTTTACGCTGACGACTGGCTAGAGGATATAGAGAGAAGCCTGCGATTGACTCAGATTCCGGAGGACTTGAAGATAGAAGCCGCTGGCAGTCAGATGTTCGATATCGCACTCACGTGGTATCGCACAGAACTGAGAATTACTGCACAAGGACTTACTTGGGAGACCTTCAAGGAACTCTTCAAGGAGAAGTTCTTTCCCGACGTGGCATTGGGAACCTTGGAAAGTCAATTTCATGACTTAGTTCAAGGAAACATGTCGGTCGACGAGTACGCTGCAGAATTCTGTAGATTGAGCCGTTTTGCATCATCCATGATTCGAGACCCAGGAGATCGAGCCCGAAAATTTAGAAAGGGACTGACAAGAGAGATTAAGTCGCGCACTTCTGGTCGTCGTACCGCTACCTTTGAGGCTATCTTGATGGATGCTCAGATTGCAGAAGAGGATCTGGATCTCAGGCCTAAGAGGAGTCACGATACTTTTGGAGATACGAATGATAGCGCAAGACAGGCCAAGCATCCCCGTATTCAGCACCAACAGGAGTTCCAAGTACCATTTCATATTCAACAACAACCATGGACATTTCAGCATCCACCGCAGTACCTAGCACCAGTTCCTATCCAGCGACAGCCCTGGGCATTTCAGTATCAACAGCAGTACCCGGCACCAGTTCCTGTACAGCAGGATCAACGAACTTGTCACTTCTGTAAGAAGCCAGGTCACCTTTGGGAGAGCTGTAGAACGAGGCTAGGACTTTGTTTGCACTGTGGCGCTGCGGGACATCGAGTAAGGGATTGTCTTCGAGTCCCTCATCTTCTCAGCCATCACGCAGCTTCAGACTACAGGGATCCAGTTAGGCTACCTGTGGAACCGTACATTGCTCAGCACCTGCAAAGGGAACCACCCCAGCAGGACAGGCAATTGCGATGACGGTCGAGGAGACCGATACTGCAGGTAATGTGTTAGCAGGTTCTGTTCTTCCTTCCTTTTGTTCCTATCTAATTGATTGATTGATTGCTTAGTACCGTAGCTTGTATGCATGATTCTTGTTATAATGTTAGTAGTACACCCTGATACATAGACTGCAACACCCTAACAAATGAGACCATAACCATGTATGTTCCTCCTAGATTGTATGTGGTATGACTATAGGTAGAATTTTCTTAGACCATGATTATTGGTGTTGACTGTAGTGAAGATTCATGAAGGAGTTATGACTTGACAAGAGGAACAAGATGATTAAAATTTGAGGATAATTATTGATTTAAATAAATGGTTAAGAAATTAACATGGCATAATTGGTGGTAAAGTAATTCCAAGAAAGATTATGACATGTTTAAATTTAGAAATTTTGGGAGATTTATCATTGTATTTATTTAATTGCAAGTTATGAATTTAGAACTTCGTATTTGAATGTGACATCTGGAGAATCCTTAAATATCATGTTGCTGAGTACTTAGAAGAGTGGATATTAAAATTTCGGGTATTGAATTATAACTCAAAACTTTCAAGAAATTTTGATGGACTTTGATTTACTTTGAGGATTTTCAGGTTATACAACAATTCTAGAATCTTGAAATCGCGAAAGGACATTGTGGAGTATTAAAAGATTTCATGGATGATAAACTTAAATTTGAAGGAAAAAAAATAATGTGTATGATTAAATGCTAGTAGGAGGATTTTTAAATTTCGAGGACGAAATTCTTTTAAGGTGGGTAGACTTGTCACTACCACATTCTGAAAACAGGGGTATTTTCGAAAATTTTTCAATATTTAATATTATGTTATTTATAATTAATTAATTGCATGATAGTGTATTTGATTTAAATAATTTTGTGCGATGTATAATTCAATATATAATTATATGCAGTGTTTATTATTTTATTTTAGCTAGCAGACTAGACCCAGAAGCCCAGTAGACGAACCCCTGTCCGAATTATAGAATTTCGGATTTTATTATTTTATTTAGAATTTAATTCTTGGTGTTTATAATTAATTACTGTATTTTTATTTTTATATTTTGCGCATTGCCTTTGCTTCGATATTTGGAGCACTATCCAGACTTTTGTCTTCCAACAAATTTTACCATCTTGCCCTAGACATGCCCGCCTTCGATTCTGCTATTTTTGCAACTCATAATTTTGCTCCCTGTACATTGTTTCTGGCCGCACAAAAATCGTCGCGGACGTTATTTTAATTTCCTATTTTTGTATCGTTGTGCGTTCCAATCGAAAATTGGAGGCCATCTTGACCTATTTTTCGTGCGACCCAAATTAGGGTAATATTCTGTTCTGAGTCTTCTTCAATATTGGTATTGATGACTTGATCTGATTTTGATCCCAAGTACTCCTAATTAATTGTTGAACACAACTTGCATTTATTTCTATTTAATTTGAGGATACCATTTTATCTGATTTTAAAATCCCAAATTAATTCCAGTGCCCTACAAATTCAGCCCATACCCATCTTACAGTGCCCCCTGACCCTACAAAATATCGGACCCCGAATCGCCCGCCAAATTTTCATCATTTCATGCGTTTGTGCAATTTCCCGAATTTAAGGGGCTAAGTTGCAATTATTTAATTGTATGTGCCAACACCTAATTATTTTAACCAATGAGGGAACCCACTATTTTTTAATTAATTAATCTCACCCTCATCCCCATGAATAAATTCCTCATGTTCAATCTGGACCACTCAATTAATGGAGTGCATCCTCACCCTCCATCATGACACCCTCTCTCCTATTTAATATCATGTCCTATCAAACCCTAATCCCTAGACTACCTAGAAAACACCACCTCACAAGCCTCCAAAATTTCCCAAGCCCCCACATCCTCTCTCCTACGTTGGAAACCTCTTCCTTTCTTTTCTTCCTTTCTCCTTCTTTTCTTCTCTTTCTTTTCTTCTTCTTCTTCCTTCTTTCTTTCTCCTTCTTCTTTAGTTTTATTTTTTCAAATTTCTAGGGGGAAGAGGGAACACTGTTCCCTTGCTGGGAACTCCCCAACCCGATTCTCTGTTCCCGGCGGGCGGCCAACTCCGGTGGCCGAGCCCCCGTGCCCCTGCTGCTCTTCTTCCCGGTCCGGCGGCCCTCTTCTTGGCGGCGCTGCTCCTCCCTCCGATCTGCCCCGGCGGCCAGCCCCGAGACCGGCCGAGCCGACCCCGGCCTGTTCAGCCGACCCTCCGGCGGTCCTCTGCTCGCCCCGGCGGTCCAGCCGAAGCCGAGCCCTCGGCCTACTGCTCGAGCTCCTCTCCATCTCCTCCGCGCAGACGACTCCGGCGTCAGTCCGGCGGCTACCCCTGCCCTGTCCGGCGCCGAGTCCTTGCTCCGGCTGCAGCCCCTCCTCCATCCTCCCTAACGACTTCCCTCCGGCGCCGAGTCCCCGACCTCGGCAGGCGGCTACCCCCATCCCCCTCTGCTGCTCCATCCCGAGCCCTCGCGCCGGCGGCGCTGCTGCACCCCGCCGGCGGCCACTCCGGCGACCCCCTCTGTAAGCCACTCTCCCCTTCCCTCTTTATATATATATCTTTATATATATATAATTATATATATATATATATATATATATATATATGTATATATATATATACGTATATATATACGAGTATATATATACTAAATGTATATGTATTGTAGGCATTTAAATTTATAAAAATGTACAGTATTTATTTTATTTTAATTATATATATATATAATAGATATGTATATTAATGTGTATATAGTATTATTTTATTTAATTAGTATATATATATATGATTTTGGTATACGTATAAATGTATATTTCTTATATACTTAATATATATTTTTAAATAGAAATGGGAATACATGTATGTATGTATATATATTTTATATATATAATCTAATTAATGTTTTAAACACGTAAATATGTATAGTAATTATTTTAATTAATCGTATGTAAATAACTGTGTATAGGTATTTGTGTATATACTGATTTATGTATATATATATATATATCTAATGTATATATATGTATAAATGTTTGTTTATATATTTAGTTAATGTAAAATTAGCATATGGGTAATTAGTGTAATTAATTTGCAAATGTATATATGATAAATGTAGGGTATTTTATGTATTTAAATAAAGGGTATAAATATGTAATTAATCTAATGTTTAATAGTACATGTATTTGTATATATTATTTAACGTATAGTATATATAAAATATATATATATAGATATAATAGTTATTTAGTTTATGTTAATACATAAATATGTATTGGTATATGTGTAGATATGTATATATTTAGCATATTTTCAATATAAAATTGATTAGTAATGTATAATTTAATATGTGACATATATGTTATCTATTTAATAAAATGTTTTATTAGTATATATATATACGTATTTTGTTGTATATGTATATGTATATATATATTTAATGTGATTTATCTATATATATACGTATTTAAATATGTATATGTGTACTTCATTTAATATATATATATGTGTAAATTGGTATAAAAACATATAAAGTTTGGTATACATATATATATATTGTATATATATGTATACTTAGTATATTTTCAAAGTATGTTTAATTGGTATATATGTATATCCATATTTTGGTAAATATATATTTATATATATATTTGGTATACACTTATTGTTATTTTGCTATATGTTTAATAAAACATAATTTTAAGTATATAAACTAGTTAAGAGATGTATATTTAGATGATCCTAGATGACCATTATCGTACCTAGAGAAGTCCCGAACCCAGTGTATTTCTATTGTGTGTTAGGACAGCTTCTGATACAAATGTCATATTGTGATGTGTTTATAGGACTGTTGGTTTACCAGGGGATACTCTGGAACAGGACACCAATAAATACCAGCTAAGGACCGAGGCAAGTACATTCTCTGATAATTTCCAATTCTTGATAAATTCTATAAGTTCAAAAATCATGAAATGTTACATCTGAATCTTTGTCACTGTGCTACACGGACTAGTATAGCTTGGATTTACAGTCATGAGATGTTACCATTATTATCGTATTGACATTGTACACGACATGTATATTTAGACACTGTACATGATAGACTTGACTTGCTCGTGTATCGTGACGTGTCATGGTTGGATCCACAGTACTAGTTGGGGGCGGGGAAGTAGTTAGTAAGAAATGTGATCACAACCTCTTATTGTAGTATATAAAATTGTAAGTGTTGATCATGCTCTTCACCCATGATTAGCCAGGCCCTGTAGCTACTGTACATGTTCCCAAGCCGATCACATTTCGAAACTACTATTTCAAACACCTAGAATAGATTACAGTTCTCTATTTTAATCATATACTACATCACCCGTATATGATACTGTTCCTTGTTCTTTTATTTCCATACATGCACTGACTATATCATATTGCCTGTCTCTCTAAAAAAATTGCCATTTTATTATTTCACTGTCTTCTCAGTAGCTAGCATGACATGTTTTATTGTATTATAGACATTATCAATTAATGGAACTGTTATTTGAGATTGTGCTTTGCTCCTTCCTGACTGGAAACATTTTTCCAGACTATGCCTTAGAGGACCGCTGTCCGACACTTTATGGACTATGGTGAGTAGCTGCAGACTTGGTAGTTAGCTGTGATTCTGGAAAGTCTAGTCGGAATTATTATTCATAGTTAGTTCTTTTAACAGTCTATTTGGTACCGGATTTGTCTCCGGCATTTTGATGATTCTTGGATATTGTTAAGTTAAGTGATTCTTGTGGACTTGTACTGTGTTTAATTTTAGTTTAGTATTCGAAATCTTATCGTGCTGTGATTCTGTGGTTGAGTATGTGTTCATCTTATTTGTGTCATCCGTGCCTCCTAATGAAGATTGGATGCCTGCGTGACATTAGTTAGATAGTATCAATACCTAGACAGCGTTCTACCGCCGATGCTGCGGCGTAGGCTGGACGTACCCACGCACTCGTGCCCTAAACCGGGTGCGGGTCGTGACAAGTAAGCCGCGCAGTCATGAGGTCATATCTGGCCTGGACCTCAGCTTCAAGGCTGCCCCGAGCCAGCTGCAAGTATTCGTTAATAGGTTGCTCCAAACCATTAACCATCGCCTCCAGGGCGTCAGCTACTCCAGAATCGCTGAACTCCCTGACCGCCCCAATCGAAAACTGAGAAGCCTTCTTCAGACGCTCGAAGTCTAGATTCTTCGCCAACACCATTGATATCATCGTTTTCAAACCGGTGTAAAAGAGGCTGGTATATTGCTCGGTCAGCGCAACTAGATCCGATTGAATGCCAGGAGTGGCCACGATATTGGCGAGTCCCCCTCCAGAATGATTGCAGACGAGGTGGCCACAGTCGCCGCCTCGACGGGTGGAGCGACCGAAGGAGGTGCGACAACAACGGTCGAAGTCATCGGCATACTCTCAAGAGCGAGGACACGACAATGGGTTCGTCCTCCTCTGGAGATGACGAAACAACTCCGGGCGAGCTGGCCCCCGAAGATATTTCCTCCTCGAAGTCAGGTGCCTCCGTATCATCGCCAGGAGTCAAAGCAGAGCCAGAAGGCGCTTCAATGCTATGCTCCCCGTGGATGCCGTCCCCTGAGAAGAGGACAAGAAAGTCGATATTAATATGATGGTAATCTTTCTAAGAAGAGACATAAAGATGACATTTACCCGTAGCCAACGGTATATATGTCGCATCTATAGCCCATGTAGCTAAATCACGCCTTAATGACGCAATGCGAACTATCATACCTGAGGAAGGAGGTGGGCCAACCGACACCACCAGGTGCTCTACCAAGCCTTCACCAAGACGCAGTCGAGGCTCGTCAGCCGGAATCTCACTAGGCATGCTCGCGGACACGGCAGGATTTTCATCCGTTGCTGGTCCAGGAAAAGATTCTTTTATTTGCCTCGGCCACGTGGGTGACTTCGTTCCACTACCGGAGGCGGTGGCAGCAACGGCAGCCTCAGGCAGGAGTTCTCCGGCATCACCAGCCGAAACTAAGGGTCCCTCTCCGAAAGGCGAGGAACCTCCAATCAAAGAGACATCCCCAACAGGGGAGACAGCAGGTTCCTCTCTAGGAGCCTCAATACCCAGAATCTGGAAAAAATGAGCAACCGTCTTCTTCTTCCTCTTGCGAGGCGAAGTCTGCTTCGAAGCAGGAGCCCTTCGCTTCCCAGAGACTGCCAAAACCCCTGCAGGCGGAGGCACTTCACACCTCGGCACCGACACCAGAGGCTCGTCCGGAGTGACGGACCCCTCACCCTCGTTAGACAAAATCGAAGGGACTTCGACTCTTCCCCCAGACTTGGGAGAAGGCACCCTAAAGCTTCCACGCATGTCAAAATCGTGATGGAAGGTGTTGGTCGCCACGTAGAATTGAGCATACGAATGGAGGATGCGCAGCTCCGTAGAGAGTATGACGATTGGCACGATAAAGATTGCTCCCGTACAACCCATGATGAAATACCGCCATCCTCTGGCTCCATCAATAAGTCCACCCCTGGACCTGAAGCTGGTGACGACATTGCCCATGTGCAGCTGATCGTACCCAAACTGCCTGGCGAACCGACTGGGCAAGTAGGGCTCGAAGAAGCAATAATCTTCGCTTCTGTACAGCAAATGGGAGGGTCTGATGCAGACCAACCAATTAAAAACTTTCGGAGAAAGATTGGTCTTCTCTCCGCCTAAATCCTCAAGTCTAATGCCTGACTGATTACGATGTACAGAGGGGACAGTGTAGACGAGCTTCCAGCAATGACCGAGGCTCAGCGCCAGCCGACAGTCTAAAACTGTATTCACGTTCCAGGGAGAGTCCTTGTAGTTTAGCAAGAAACTACCCCCCGAACTACTGTCAGGGCCGGAAGACATCACCCGGGGGTTGTGGAGAATTAACCATCCCATCAAATACAGATATGGTAACTCTACCCGGGGAAAGCTATCACGCTGAGCTTCATCGACGAGCAGTCCATCAGTCATGGCTCTCAAACCAGCCTGTATACGGCACACCATGGCAGGGAGCAAGCCCAGTCTTGCCCCGAACACCAGGCGCACGGCAGGCCACAAGATATTCCGGCGATACCAGGCACCACTACCCGACGCAGCCATATGGAGAGAAAGCCAGCCAGACTGGCTTCCTTAGACAGAGGCCTGCGACAGTGCCTCAAGTAACTGTAGGCCTTAGTGCCTTCGGGATACTTCCCTACCCCGTCATTGAGAATCTGATCTGGAGCCTTAGCATCCTCCATGAGATCCTCGACGACCTGGGCACTAAGCACGCCCAAACAATTCACGGGCTCATTCTTGCCCCCCGAGACTTTCTCCGACTTGGCAGCCCTGGCCCGGTGTAAGAAGAGGTAGGACGTCCACTTAGTGGTGTGAGCCAAATCAGAAGGCTCTTCATAAAAAGTGGTGCACGCGAAGTAGTGGCACATCAGCTCCTGATACACCTCCACAGCCCGAGGGTCCGAGTCCTCCAACTCCCGGTTGGTGGGAATATACTCTTCATATAGGGTATTCCCCATCGACAGTCTCAAGATCACTACCATCTCATGGAGGGCCTACACCAACTCCCCCAGTAGAGTGGCGAAGGTCCCGGTGAGCGGAATGTATCGCTCCATCAGTGCCAAAAACAGGTTAGGGTTGGGAGGCAACCCAACACTCATCGCACTCACAGCAGCATACAGTCCAATGCCCTCCAGCTCTCTCCAAAAATGCTTCAAAGCCCAGTCAACTAGGCAAGCCCATCGGAGGTTGGTTGGGGTGATCCACCCATTGCACCGAGGATTCTCCTTGGGGTATACCCCCCTCGCCCCATAAAGTCGTTGCAGAAAGTCGGCAACTGGACAGGCTAGATCACATAACTGTCTTCACTCGGGACACTGCCCGGGCACAATCCCCTGAACAGCGTCACAACGCCGGAGGGACGGCTGACAAACGACCCCTGGTCAGCTCCTTTCAGATGAAAGATCTTCCCAGGCTTGCCGTGAAGATCGGGAGTCAGCGTCCACGACATCCTCCTGGAATGTGTCGTATGGGAGAAAGCCGAGATAGGGTAATCTCTCGACATCATTGGCAGATACAAGACCACACTCTCGGCAGGGAAAACCCAGGGTTCTCTCTTGGGCTTCGTCTGGGACTGTTTGTCAATCATGTCCCCAAAAAGAAAATTCGACTTGATGTACTGGTCCCCGTCTATGTACGTCAGGGGCTCCCCGTTAATCATGCTCAGCAACATTCGCTCACCCTGAGCCGATATCAAGATCCCCCTTCCTTCAGGATACTGGGATCCGAAGATAGGAAATGTCACGTGGGACAGATCCTCTAGATAGTTTGAGTGCAGCATCCCGGCGGCGAAACCCATCACCTCGGCCAGTGGAGACTCATGCAAGTTTACTGCAAAAGTGCAAGGAAAACACATCATTACAAATCTTGCAACATAAAGACCAAGAAATGACAGTCTGTGCTTTACGCCAAGACTTTACAAAATTTGGTCACTTTACGCCGGAAGTCATATCCAGAAGCGTAATTGGCGATATACGGTCCGTGCTTTACGCCAGACTGCCAAAAATTCTAGTTATTACGCCGGAGGTCCCATCCGCAAACGTAAAACTAAAATTTTATAGTATACACGAAGTTTTCGGCAGTCAGAGCTTTTACGCTCAAAACTGCAGAAATATGGAGTTTTTACGCTGGCATATTAGAAATGTGGGCGTAAAAGATGAAAACATCTCCGTGTGTCATCTTCCTCAAAGAGGCTATCAGCACAGAAGATGACCTAGCACGGTCACGTTCAACGTGTGCAAAGGATTTTTCGTTATTCTTTGTCATCCCAAAGGCTCTACCTCTAAGGCCGGGTGCGCTGCTCGTCGGCGGGATGCTTCGCTCAGAAGAAAGTTCGCCTTGCCCGACCGAAGACTCTCGCGCTGGGGCAGAAGAACGAGAAGAGGAACCTATACCCTTCCCCTTGGTGGAGGGGATTTGTTTCGGCGCCATTTCTGAAGACTCGGAGTGTTCGGGGAAAGAACGAGGGAAGAAACTCGAACAGTCGGAAGCTCTCTTTCGCAGAAGACGGATAAAAAGTTTTTCTCTCAAAAGCTTGGGATATATATAGAGTTCGGGTCGACTCCTCGAATCCTCGGACGGACTCCTCGAAACCCTAACCAAATCTCACAAATTAATATTTGGTTATGATTGGGTACCACGTCAGCCCCACTACTCTTAAAAGGCGGACAGTCAGCGAATTCGAAAAGTTTTTCGCGCAAAGCAGGTCAGCGGTTCCTACGCTAAGGAGCTTTCTACGCTCGACAGCAACAGATCTACAGTTTTTACGCTCGCAAGCTATAAGTCTATGGTTTTATGCCCGGATGCCTTTGTGCTCGGTAGCTTTTATGCTCGAGAGGCAACAACCCTATGACTTTACGCTCAGCAGATACCAAATCGATGATCTCACGCTCGGTGGCGCTCAGTTTATGCTCAGAAGCAACAGATCCACAAACTTCACGCTCGGAGAAATTTTCTTTTCAGAAGCTACAGATGTACAGTTCTACGCTAAAGGAGCTTTCTACGCTCGACAGCTACGAATCTATGGTTTTACGTTCGACAGCTATAAGTCTATGGTTTTACGCCGGATGCCTTTATGCTCGGTAGCTTTTATTCTCGAGAGGCTACAAACCTACGACTTCACGCTCAGGAACCAGAAGTATATGATTTCACGTTCGATGGTGTTTAGTTTATGCTCAGAGGCTACAGACTAATGATTTCATGCTCCACGACTTCCCGCATCTGAAAGATACGCCGGCTAGATTACGCGTACATCTGAACGATCCCCAGAGCGGTCAATTACAAAGAGTTCACGCATAAGATACTTGTTCTTAACCCCAAGATATCCCAAGTACCCGAAGCATACAGAGTTCAAGCATTGAGAAATTACTCTCCTCGGGTCAAAATTGGAGGTTCATCCAGACTCCAGTCTGAATATCTCGTCTATCAAGGAGGCAACTCAGTTTGACAGCCAAATCCTCGACCCTGTTCCAAGGGAGTTTCGAAAGATCATTCTTGAAGACGAAGTCTGAATAAAAATTCTGTTCATCAGAAGTAAAAACAACAGTTCAGAGCTCTACGCGGCCCTCAGTCCTAGCAACAGGACAGTTTTAAAATGTTCAAGATGCTCAATAGTGTTCTATGGACTATTCGCTATGCATAAAGGATAGGACCTAGCACTCTTTCTAAAAACAGAGTCGGCGTAAAGAATCAGACGTGTCGAAGCTACACATATTCAGACTTCACAGCAACGTATGGCAAAACGATCATATACAGAGAAGAAAGACGACTTTATTAAAGATTAAAATCATGATTATATATGAGAGAAATCCAATCTACAAGGGTTTTCTCCATTTTTCATGATTACATATGAGGGAAATCTTATCTACAAAGGATCTCCCCATTGTTGTCTGAAGATCGCCCAGAAGCTGTTCTGACAGGTTCCCGCTGGGCTTCAATTCTTCATCCATCTTCTCCAGCAGTCAGTCAGTTCCAGCAAACTGACTGACATGGCAATGATCAGCGGTGAGAGAACACAGAGTTGGGGCTCACATAAATTATGTAGATCCCATGCTCCGTGCGCCATGGCAGATTGGGTTGAGGTGTTTTAAACCCAACTCAGTCCTAGAAGATGGCTGTTACAGCTTGTCTTCTCTCTCATCCCCGAGAGTATAACGGGAGAAGACACCACTTGCAAGCTGTGTGGTCAAATACGACCCTTTCTCTCTCCTGGGCAAACGCCATATAAAGTTGTTGATTATCCTGAGCAAGGGAGGCTAAGATATCCTTCCATGATCCATCGTTGCAGTGGACACTTGCTCGAAGATGCCGTCTTTTCGGCTCTCTACACGCTGGAAGAACATGATCTCCTTCTTCCTCAGGTCGACCCGACGAACTCTGACGATTATCTCTGCGTGGTGATGGGAATGTGGGGAGAACAAGTTAACCCCCCATCCTTTTTATAGGCAAAAGAGATCACACCGGTCCCCAATAAATCTGCCATAAAGTCAGCATGGACCGTTTCAACGCTCCATTCAAAAACGTTTTGAGTTACGAGGGGTCGTTCATGCTTCATTCAAAGCGTTTCAAATTCCGAGGAATTTAAAAGCTTTGAAGGGGGTGTTGTAGAAGCATAAAAAATACGCTGGGGAACTCTACGCAGCATATTGATGCAGGGCAGCGTAAACAGAGGCCTTCAGAGCCATCAGGCGTTCAGACAGAGCTTTTTTCGCTAAACACAGCGTGAAGTATAAGCTCAAAGGACCATCCGCGTAAGTGCAGTATGTCCAGGCCGCTTCAGCGTAAACAGGGTTCTTCATCGCCTCCATGGCGTAAAACTCATCCGCTTTCAAAGCAGTGTTAAAGCGTACGAGGAACGCTTCATCTTCCCTAAAATGAACCTGTCAGACCCTGTAATGAACCTGACATCTGGCTCCTGACCAAAAGTGCTGCACGGGTACCCAGACGATGGCTGGAAACAATGGCAGACCACTCGGGACGCACCCCACAGTATGATGGCGGATCTCTGCATTTAATGCAGAGGATTTAATTAAATATCACCAAACCGTCGTTTACTGACATCCCCTCAGCGTAACCCGCTATGTCACATACAAGGAGATACGCTACCTTGTTTTACACAGGTAGACATGAGCTGTTTACGCTCCACAGTAAACAAACCGCCTGCCACGTCAAAAGCTGCACTTCGTACGGGGCTCAAGGCACGTCTCTACGTCTAATTGCACAGAACGGTGATAGTTTCTCTTGAGGCACATCTCAGCGACGGATGCACAGAAGGGCTGCAGACCTTCAAAACATGCCTCCGTATTTAATGCACAGGATGGTGGCAAATCTCTGCATTTAATGCAAGGGATTTGATTATATCTTCAAAAATTGTAATTTCGGCTAAGATGTCCACATCAACACTCTGGCACGGTACGCAGCGGCTTCTACGCCCTCTCAGCTTTTGTGCTCATTCGGCTTCTACGCCCACCTGGCCTCTACGACCACTCGGCTTCTACGCCTATTTTCGGCTTCTATGCCGGTTTGATAACTACTTGGCTTCTACGCCATAGTGACAGTCATTTGGCTTCTACGCCAACCTCTTCTACACGAGGGATACCTACCTACGTGGCTTCTACGCCGTGATCTTTGCAGCAGATATACGCGTTTTGTCCTCTTAGTTGGACACGCGTCACATGCTCACTCAAAAGGTCATCTATACGCAGGCATTGATTATTTTAAACCATCATGTAAAAGGGTGCTGTACTTTCCACTCCTCGGTTTCTACACCGACGGAGTGGTCACTGTCACCAAAACTCTATAAATAGAGACCCCTATCAATGGGGAAAAGAGGTCAAAACTTTGAAAGAAGGATCGAACAAGGTCAAAACTTTGAAAGAAGGATCGAACAAGGTCAAAACTTTGAAATAAGGATCAAACAAGGTCAAAATTTGGTCAAGAGAGAGAGAGAGAGAGAGAAGAATCCGGAGCTCAGGCAAAGAGTAGGGATCGACGACTTTGGCATCGTGCATCCACCCTCTTTTGCAACCTTCGAAGCTGCTTCCTATCTTCTATGGCACTTCTTTACCATCGTGTGGTCCAAGGGCTAAAGTGATCGACTGTAGATCAGACACCTATAGCAATATTTATCCAGATTAAATAAATTGTACTCCTACATCCTCGTATAGGATTAAATTATACAAGTTTGTTTGTAAACAAAAGAAGGCGGGTTTCGTGCAAACCTCGTATTATACACATCTTCATTCTTTCGTTTAATACCACAAACACCAACTTTGCATCTTTGTGCGTTCCAATCAAAATTGGAGACACAATCTTGGCCCATTTTGTGGAACCCAAATTATGATAATATTCTATTCTGAGTCCTCTACGTCCATGACACTTGTGTCCAATCTAATTTTAATCTAATGTATTTCCAATTAATTTTAGAATATCAATTACATTAAATTTAATTAAATTAATATAAGGACCCAACTTAACCCAAAACTGCATCCAATACCAAACCAAACCCTCATTTACACCCTCAAGCTTTATACTAAATACCACATATCCTTTTTAACCACTATATCACACCAAATATGGTATTTTCCCTCATTTAATCCAAAAACCCACTTTCTGTGCAATTTTCCAATTTTTGAGGGCTTTTATGCAAAAATGCAATTATGTGTTACTATCCTATTGGTCAAGCATATGAAGAAATCAACTCTCTCCTCCTTTGACCGTTCAACTCTCTCTCCCCTTTGTTGTACTCTCTCCCCTTCATATTGAATCTAGGCCACTCATTCAAATGTAACACCATCATCACCACAAACACCATTATATATATAATTCCTCAATCCTAACCCTTTTTCCAATGCCAACCCCATCCCAAGGTGTACTTGGCTGGCCCTAATCCCTAGGTAGTCATCTTCTTCTCTTCTACATGCAAAGCTCCTCCATTATGTTTACCATCACCACCTACATCAAATATCAACCCAAACCAAAACCTAAAACTAACCCTCAGCCTTTTCCCCGACTTCTCTCAGGCCATTCCCGCCGTCTGCAACCATCCTCCTCCGCCGAGTCTCTACTGCACAGCAGCCACCCGACCGTCTCCACCCTGCCATTGACAGCAGCCTCTTCTGTCACGCCCTAGTCCTAAAATACGTAGGACTAGGAATACCATAATACATACGTACGCTGTAATATAAATATTAACTCACATGTTATATATATAGTCTTAAGTCAAAAAAATACTAATCTTATCTACCCAACAAGTCATAGAAAAAAAATAACTAAACTAGAATAATGAGTCTAAATAATCCAAAATAATAGTCGGGTGGAGAAAAATCTACTACCAATGACTATATCAATACTAAAATGAGAGAGGAGTATAAAATCTCCAATATAAAATAAGATGATGATATAAAGGTATCAGCGAAGCCATCTATCGCTAGAGATAATCAAAGATGCTCCGAAGGTAAGACTTCCTTGGAAGAGATAAGTAGTAAGTCCTAATCTGTAATACCCCGTTCTGTTCAAGCGGACTGCCGTTTTAAATGGCAAAAGTGTAACTATCCTGACCCGCTTTGCCTCAAACGAGTAGCAAAGGATATCCAGACTTGTCCCTACAGGAATTCGGTTTAGGCTTTTAGAGGATCGCTTGACGTATCGCTCTACCGAGGTGAATCATCGCTAAGGTGGGTGGCTACGGTGAACTTGTCTTTGCTTAGCCAGCATACATAAAATCTGAAATGATACATGCTAGTCGCTAGGTGAATCACCCCCTGCATCCTAATAAGAATCTAATGCACCTAGCTAAGGGAATAATCCCAACTTGTATTGCTTATGCTAGAACATGGAAATTGAAATATTGATTATATTCAGACCCTTGCATGCTAAGTTCCCTAACGGTTTCACCTCTCGGCTTACCTTCGGGTCCGAGTCAACGTGCTGCTCAAGTTCCTTAGAAACGAATGCTTGCTTGCTTGCAAATGTCTAACGTTATTTTATGGTGCATGCATTGAGTCAGCCAGGAGACTATCAAATAGCTCTTCTGTGCAATTGAACCTGGAAGTATCCGGGACCATTGGGTCGCCAAGGCAATCCCCGAACCAGGGGCACGTATCAGGGTAATGAATACTGAACGTGAATCCTATAACGTGACAACTGAATGATAATCACATCAAGTTTATATCTGAACGAGAATCACGTCATGTAACGAATGAATCCCAGCTCTTGGAGCAAACGCTCGTTCAGATCATAAATCATGGATTATCATTCAAGTTGTGGATTTGGAAAGACCCTGACCTGCATATCGCGGACAACTCAGAAACGAGGCATCATTCCACTGGCGGTCGCTGGGGCACTGTGACTGACCCAATCCGGATGGAACATAACGTAATAGTCTTACGTGATTGACGGGATGGTTTGCAGCGCTTCATGTGCTTTCGTTGCATTCTCTACCCCACCAATGACTATGGTCCTTTATGGCTATGCCATTTACTAACATTCATATAGATAAGTCATCCTCGCTTAGCGGCTATCCGTGTTCGAGTCACTGCATCGCATCGAAAGCAATTGAACACCTGAACGATCTTGATATAACGACTCTCGTGTTGCATATGCTATCGCCTGAATGTTTATACTTGCCTGTGCTTGAATTAATAATGTTTGCCTTGGACAGGAAAGGACAATTGGTAAGTGGGTAAGTCTCACCGTGTTTCCTCTCATGTTGTACGGCGCACTGCCACACGAGTTAGGCTATTCAATGTTTGTATGAAACTGATCCTAAGGCAACTAGAAAGACAACTTAATAGTTGGTGCACGGAACTTATATTACATGTTTGGATTTATCGAGTGGGCGAGTAGCTTCCCCACCTGTGCATTCAATGTACTAATAATCCACCAGTTTGTATGCAGGGTGAGGGAAAATCTCGTTCGGTGCGGATGCCTCCTTCGTGCGTGCTAAGGCCAAGAGTTCCCTCTGAAGCCTTGGGATGCTGTGTCCGGAACTGAAGCACATATACAAGACATAATATTGTGAACATCACCTGAACATCGCCTGATCATCGCCTGTACAATTATTCCACAATTGTAGCCACTTGGCATACTTTTACTGTTTCAGAGAGAGAGGCTTAAGTGACTTGAAATCTCGGCTATACGCCGCCTGTAACACTTGTTTATACCAATAAAGAGTTGGTTTACTTCAACTTGTGTTATTCAATGCTTCCGCTATATTGTCGACTCAGTGAACCTGTTACCAAATCGCCTATGCGTTTATGACTCTGCTGCACTCGGACAATCTGTGCGACTCTGTGGCTTAGAACTCTTACCGCCAGCCAATGAACTACGGACTTGCGCGGGCATGGCTCACGCTCGTGCGGCATCACGCCCGGATGGGTCAAAGCGATCTTTCTGTGGGAGCGCTGGCACGGTGATTCTCGCCTAGCGGGAATGGCTGATTTGCCTGCGGGAGATCGGGGCGTGACATGATCCGTGCTCCTACGAATAGTCAAGATCGTCTACACCTGAAAAGGGACCAGGTCCTCAGAGGGACGTAACAAGATACATAGAAGCATGCCAATTTGTATACAATAAACATGCATAATAGTAGAAAATATATAAGTATGTTGTACAAGACAATCTATATGAAATACATAATGAGGACAACTTTTTGACTTATGGGCAAGGGTAGGCTACTCGATCTAAATCTCATAACTCACACACACGGCAGGGACATCAGAAATCGACATACCTCGGGGGTAGCGACCAGCGCGACACCAGAAATCTATATACCTCGGGGGTAGCGACCAGCGCGATATACTATCGTAGTGCGTGCTAGATACTACGGTTTATCAGAGTGGTTATAGCCCATACGCCTACTGATTGTCCTCCTCTCCCATGATACTATGTGTCAAGTGTGTGTCAACATATATATATATATATATATATATATATATATATATATATATATATATATAAAGCATATACTTATGACTGAAAAAAAGAATATGCAATGAATACACAAAAATATAATAAGCATGCAAAGTACTGTAAGCAATTTGGCAAGGTATCTTGCCTGGCAAGAGAGCTGCAAGGTGTAACATCCAAGAGTCAAGCACAAAAGATCAGAAACTACGTCCTTAGAATGAACGTCTCCAAATACTGAAATAAACATCACCAACATTTCCAGAATAAGCGAGATAGCTAGAAAACACTACCCTTTCGTCCAATTTGGACACAGGGGCAAAACAGTAATTTCGGGTCAAAGTGGGATCCACTAGTGGCCCACTTTGCACCAAAAAGTGTGCCAGGGGTAAAGGTCTCTAAATGGTTCAAATTATAGGTCAAACAAATTTTAAACGTCAATACGAACTCAACGGTACATCCAATTTTGGATTCCGGTGAGCCAAACACAAATTTGTCCAAAAAGTCAACTGTAGGGCCCACAAATAGGCGGCTTGGTCAACTATCTCAAAATTGTGTGAAACTTGGGTCATAGAACTAGCATGATACTACGAATCCAATGGTACAAGTTTCGTCGCATTCTGACGAGCGTACACTAAATGGTGCAGTATTTTGCAAAAGTCATAATACGGGGACTTTTTGCGGATACGGGTTGATTCCGACGCGCACACGCGTCCAAATCAGTTTTCGTAAAAGCCCACACTTTTGGACATACCATACGCGCCTTTCGGTACAATTGGTACGTGACTGGGCGGTCCCGTTTGGCGGAGTGCGTTCCGTATCATAAGTTTTATCAATTTAGAAACAGGTTTTTATGAGTTTTTAACCTAGTTTAATTCTGCATATAACACTAAATAAAATAATATAATTGACAGAAAATAATCTCGGTTATGTGGTCTTCACATAGCAAAAAGAAAATTTAAGTTTGGATCTCTGTGGTGGGAGATATGAGTCCTTGAACATGGATCATCGCAACAGATTATAGTAGTTTAAAATTGTGGTTTTTCCTAAAGTTGACATCGATTTTTACCTAGGGTTTAGCGCTGAATGATTGAAACTAATTAATGTGATTTAGAAAGGGATAAGTGGTGATCATACCAGCGAAGACAAATCCTAATTTAATCGAACGAGGAGACGGGAAACGGCGAGTGAAGGAGGGCGCGTCACTGTCTAAATCTGCACAGGAATCTCGCGGTGACGTGGATGTGCTGCTGCGGTGATGGCCGGCGGCGGCGCTGGCGGTGCGTGGTGGCTGGGCTGTGGCACGGTATTCTCAGGTCGGGGTCGGCGCCGGATTAGAGTAGGGTTAGGGTTTAGAAACATTAGGTATATATATAGAGGGAGAGATGGAAGGGAGTGGTGTGGGGGTCCCTGGGCCGCAGGGGTTAGCCGCATGAGGGATCTGCTGGCTCGGAGGAGGGTGGGTTTGGTTTAGGAAATTAGGGCTGTAGTTTTTTTCCTTTTTCTTTTACTCTTTTCTTTTTCTTTTTACTTCTTTTTGTTTTCTATTTCTTTTCTTTTTCTTTTTCTTTTCTCTTTTGTTATTACTAATATTAAAATTATTATTATTATTACTAATTATTATTATTACAAATAACACTTGTTATTATTATTATATTATTATAACAATTATTTATTATTATTATCGTATTTAATAACTATTTATTATTTATGCATATATTTAAGGTATGTAATAAAAATATTTGTATCCAAATTAAATACTAAAAATATCTATTACTTTTCTACCAATACTCCTAAAATAAATTAGTAGTTTTTGTGTAAAACTCTAAATGAATATTTATCTAGATAATTAAATCAATAAATCATATTTTCTAATTACTACAAAATAATATAAATAAACTCAATAATTGATTTATTAAATAAATAAAATATTTAAAAATATGGTGTTTTACATTCTACCCAACTTACAAAAATTTTGTCCTTGAAATTGACACTAACTCATATTCATAATAAATCACTATAGCCATTACACTTTATTGTTATCTAGCAGTGCTTCCTAAAAGTCATGGTCTGTCATTCTAACACTTCTCATTTATTGTCCATACCCTATTCTATTATCCTCTAACTCGTCTATGCTATCCAACTTACAAGGGTTCTACTAGTAGTCAAAGTCTCTTGAAACTATTTTCTAGGTTGTAGGACGAATTTATTCATTGGGTCGAGAATCTTGGGATACCTGTCTGGAATCTCATAACTATAATTTTTTTTTGTAACCGTCAAGTATCGTAGTCTAATACTGCCATGCCACCTGACCAGTATGTCTACAAATACTTCGTCTACTTTACTATAACGGTCTAGCTGCAGCTGTCGCTACTTCGCCAGCGATTTGTCATAGTCGTCAGTTTGTAACAAGTGCCTTCAACTCCTTCTTAAGCTTAGTCTAAGTTTTTGGGCAACAGTTAAGGTCTGGACTATCTTATAAAACTAGTAGAAGTAAGTACTAATTTAACTATCTAACTAATTCCTACTAGACTGAGGGATGCTATACATAATTTTTTTAATAATAAGAGGATACATATATTTCTATAGTGTATATACATAAGGGTTATCATTATGTACTCATCTTTTAGTTATTAATCATTTACTAAACTATTTATGTTTTTAACTAACAAAATAAGGGTGAGGTTGAAGTAATTCAAACAATTCATATTGGCACGAAAGGATACGACTATGATAGGAAGAGTTAAGCACAAGATAAGGAATGAATATAGAAGAGAAGATGAGCCACCCCAAGGGGCTAGATGGTGATAGAAAGAGAATACTACTACTGCTACGCGTGTCATCCATTAGCTTCGTGGATATGCCATCTAGTTAGGATATCAACATATCCTCATAACTGCTAAACTATCTTAGATATAATTATATGTCTACTATGCCCCTAAGATCTCATATAAAAATGGGGTCATGAGTATGCAATGACAAATATAACTAAAAGGTCGTACCTGTATTTATGGCTTCCTGTGCCTGTGCTCCCTTATTTGTCATCATGAGTGCTTGGCCTATAGGGTATATCTAGTACCATCCGCGTATCAAACTTATACTAAGCACGAAAGTTCATCTTTCCAAAATAGGGGAAGACAGAAAACAACAATAAAGAATTCAAGGAGGAGGTGATAGAATACAAGTACAAGATTCAAAGGGATTAGAGAATTTGAAAGGGAGTTGTCAAGGCAGTTGTGGATTAAAATCTTATTTTGGTAAATTTCTATTTGCATGTTTATATCAGAACAGTTATGTACCTGACATGATATGCTCTGACCAGTCTAGAGGGCAAGTACATTCGTCTAACAAGTTGAGTCAACTATATCTCAATCCACATAAAGTAGTGATACAAAGATCGAACCAAGCGTACTAAGGTTGATCAGACCATAATGCACTGATTCTGATTTAGACAATGTATTAGTGTGGGCCCCCAATAATACATATGTCATGAACAAGCTCAATAAAAGAATAAACTTGCAAAACTAGGCTATAATAGCAGCATAAGTCAAGGTAGTACAAAAATATAAGTACGCTTGATTATGATGGAGGAAGGTACAAAATAATTTAAGTTCACCAAGAAGATCGGTGTTGTTCCTCTACAGTTGCCATACTAATTTCTTGTCTAAGTCTAAAGTCAACCAAATGGGTGTATGGGTCTCTAAGTTCTACAGTCTGTATAAACACTATCTTTTTATGCAAGTCTATAGTTGGTGTCATTCCTTTATACTTCATTAATTGGTCAGAAGGACCATGTGATACTAGGTTATGAGGCATACCACCAAACTTACAAAAATTTAACTAATAGTGTTATTGAATACTAGGGTATATATACCTGGTATAAGGCACCTTCCTAACCCCTATCAAGCACGAAAGAAAAGAGAAGATTGACGTTGAGAAGGGATCAAGAAAGATGTAATACAAGCAATCAAATAAGAATGTGAAACGAAATCAAGGGAGGTGATAATTAAGTGGATGAGATCCTATATTCTAATCCTATACGCAGGCTTGATTGGTACAGTAACATAATCGAGACAATATGCTTTCGACCTGCATGGGCCACCACAAAAACATGTCATGCCCCAGTCCCAAAATACGTAGGACTAAGAATACGTAAGCATGCCAGCCGTATGTATATGGAAGCTCCAATATATAGATACCATAATACATACGTACGCTGTATTATGAATATTAACTCACATATGGTATATATATAGTCTCAAGTCACAGAAATACTAATCTCATCCACAAAACAAGTCATAGAAAAGAAATAACTAAACTAGAATAATGAGTCTGAATAATCTAAAATAATAGTCGGGTGGAGACAAATCCACTACCAATGACTATATCAATACTAAAATGAGAGAGGAGTATAAAATCTTTAATATAAAATAAGATGATGATATAAAGGTATCAGCGAAGCGATCCATCGCTAGAGATAATCAAAGATGCTCCGAATGTAAGACCTTCTCGGAAGAGATAAGTAGTAAGTCCTCATACGTGCTCCTGCGAATAGTCAAGATCGTCTACACCTGGAAAGGGACCAGGTCCTCAGAGGGACATAACAAGATACATAGAAGCATGCCAATTTGAATACAGTAAACATGCATAATAGGTAAAAAATATATATGTACGTTGTACAAGATAATCTATATGAAATACATAATAAGGACAACTTTTCGACGTATGGGCATGGGTAGGCTACTCGATCTAAATCTCACAACTCACACACACGGCAGGGATATCAGAAATCAACATACCTCGGGGGTAGCGACCAGCGCGACACACTACCGTAGTGTATGCTAGATACTACGGTTTACCAGAGTGGTTATAGCCCATACGCCTACTGATTGTCCTCCCCTCCCATGATACTATGTGTCAAGTGTGTGTCAATATATATATATATATATATATATAGCATATATTATGACTGGAAAAAAATACACATGCAATAAATATACAGAAATATAATAAGCATGTAAAGTACTGCAAACAATTTGGCAAGGTATCTTGCTTGGCAAGAGAGCTGCAAGGTGTAACGTCCAAGAGTCAAGCACACAGGATCAGAACTACGGCCTCAGAATGAACGTCTCCGGATGCTGAAATAAACATCACCAATATTTCCAGAATAAGCAAGATAGCTAGAAAATACTACCCTTTCGTCCAATTTGGACACAGGGGCAAAACAGTAATTTCGGGTCAAAGTGGGGTCCACATGTGGCCACTGGAAATAAAAACCAAACTGAAACGTGCAAGTCAATCTTAGAGTCCAGGCAGGGCAGGCCCTTCCCTTATCATTATTGCCTCAATTGTATCACTTTGTTTTATTTTGCAGTAAAAGTATTTATGTATCAGTCTATTCCAAACTAATTAGATTCCATTTTTTTATCATTCATCCACATCCATGGTTTCAAGTGGATTGTAGTGTAGTTATACAGATAATATAGAATGCCTCATATCCCATTTTTAAGTTATAGGCTAGGCTAACCCTGTTCGTGGGATATTTTATCCTTTACTTCTTCCTAGTAAGTGAGAGTGATTGAACCTAGACCAGCCTTTCTCCCTTCAAGCTCCCTTTGCCTAAGTGATAAGAGAGTGAAAGACAGAAAAAAAAAGTCAGCAAAGTATAGCCGGTCGAGTACCATATAAGGAGAAGCGAACAATCCAATGACTGCCCCCTTTTTTCGCTTATCCCCGCCTTTTGGCTAGTCAGTTTTCTTTTACTGGCATTTGGCCCTCGAACTATTTGTTTAGGGATAGGGGAAGAAAGCAAGGGTAAAGGTCTCTAAATTATTCAAATTATAGGTCAAACCAATTCTAAACGTCAATACAAACTCAACGGTACGTCCAATTTTGGATTCCGGTGAGCCGAACACAAATTTGCCCAAAACGTCAACCGTAGGGCCCTAAAAAAGGTGGCTTGGTCAACTATCTTAGAATCGCATAAAGCTTGGGTCACAGGACCAGCGTGATACCACGAATCTAATGGCATAAGTTTTATCGCATTCTGACAAGCGAACACTAAATGGTGCGATGTTTTACAAAAGTCGCGATACGGGGACTTTTTGCCGATACGGGTTGATTTCGACGCGCACACGCGTCCAAATCAGTTTTCGCAAAAGTCCACATGTCTGGACATACCATACGCGCCTTTCGGTGCAATTGGTACGCGATGGTGCGGTTCCGTTTGGCGGGGCACGCTCCGTATCACAAGTTTTATCAATTTAGAAACAGGTTTTTATGAGTTTTTAACCTATTTTAATTCTATATATAACACTAAATAAAATAATATAATTAACAGAAAATAATCTCGATTATGTGATCTTCATATAGCAAAAAGAAAATTTAAGTTTGGATCTCTATGGTGGAAGATATGAGTCCTTGAACATGGGTCATCGCAACAGATTATAGTAGTTTAAAAATGTGGTTTTTCCTAAAGTTGGCGTCGATTTTTACCTAGGGTTTAGCGCTAAACGATTGAAACTAATTAATGAGATTTAGAGAAGGATAAGTGGTGATCATACCAGCGAAGACGAATCTAAATTTGATCGAACAAGGAGACGGGAAACGGCGAGTGAAGGAGGGCACGTCATTGTCTAAATCTGTGTGGGAATCTCGCGGTGACGCGGACATGCGGCTGCGGCGATGGCCGGCGACGGCGCTGGCGGTGCGCGGTGGCTGGGCTACGGCACGGTGTTCTCAGGTCGAGGTCGACGTCGGATTAGAGTAGGGTTAGGGTTTAGAAACATTAGGTATATATATAGAGGGAGAGATGGAAGGGAGCGGTGTTGGGGTCCCTGGGCCGCGGGGGTTAGCCGCATGGGGGATCTGCTGGCTCGGGGGGGTTTTGGTTTAGGAAATTAGGGCTGTAGTTTTTTTTTAGTATTTCTTTTTCTTTCCTTTTTTCTTTCCTTTTTCTTTTTATTTTACTCTTTTCTATATCTTTTTACTTCTTTTTATTTTTTATTTCTTTTCTTTTTCTTTTTTCTTTTGTTATTACTAATACTAAAATTATTATTATTATTACTAATTATTATTATTACGAATAACACTTATTATTATTATTATATTATTATAACTATTATTTATTATTATTATCGTATTTAATAACTATTTATTATTTACGCATATATTTAAGGTATATAATAAAAATATTTGTACCCAAATTAAATACTAAAAATATCTATTACTTTTCTACCAATACTCCTAAAATAAATTAGTAGTTTTTGTGTAAAACTCTAAATAAATATTTATCTAGGTAATTAAATCAATAAATCATATTTTTTTAATTACTACAAAATAATATAAATAAAATCAATAATTAATTAAATAAATAAATAAAATATTTAAAAATATGGGGTTTTACATCTTCTCCTCCGTCCCCGAGCAACCGACCGGTTCCCTGCCTCTATCCCGCAAGAATACCCGGCCTCGTCGGACCCCGACATCCCTCCTCGACTCCATCGTCTTCCAGCCATCACCGGCCATTAACCCCGACTGGACCACCGAGCCCCGCTTGTCAGCCAACTCCCTCGTCTCATCCCCGCCGATCCTCACGACCCCCGACTTCCCCTCAACATCAACCTCGTCGACCCGTCATAGCCGGACCTCCCCTCGACCATCACAGCAGCGACCACCCTCTTCTCTCCAACACCACCACCATTAACACCTCGACCACCTCCCCACGACTTCATCTGCACCACCAGCATGACCCCGACAAGCAGCCCTCCATCTTCCCTGACCTCGTCGAGCCTCGCCCTCCGGCAGCACCGACCTTCATCATCATCACCATCATCAACATCGTCGTCATCGTCGTCCCCGTACGCGCATACTAAGGTTCGTAGTTGCCCTCTCCGTGATTTTATGTGCATGTGTGAATAGTGTAGGGTTTAGCATATCGTGTCATGACAGATTTAGTTGGTTGATCATAAGACCCTGTGTCGGTGAACCTAGTGACTAGTGTGCTCGTACGTGTGTGTGTGCGTATACATATAATATTAGTTTGATATATATATGAATATATATATATATATATATATATATATAAGTAATTAAATACTAGTAATAGTTATGACTATAATGTGTATATTGTTGTATGACCCTAGGTATAGCTGTGGATATCCCGTGTATTTACTTTGACATGTGACCCTGAGTAATTATGAGTAGACTGCCTTATGTACACTAACGTACTGGCTAGACATGTGTTGGTGATTGACTGCCTGATTTTACAGCAATTGCAGATGTGACACCGTGCAGCTAGATGCACACTTGACCCTGTTAGATGACAAGTGTCACCCCTAGCATAGTCTCTGAGTTTATTATGTATTATTGATTGTGTGTATGTTAGTGTAGCGACTGATTTTGTATTATCATTAAATAATGTCTATAGGATTGTTGGATTATTCAGACAAGATCTCAAAAATAGGACATTGGTATTTCCAGCATAGGACCACATGCGAGTACATTCTCTGACAGTTTTTATTATGTTGATCATCTCTATGATTCTAGTTGTATAGCATACATAATTCTGACACTATGTATACACGAGTTGGCATCATCGAGACCGATCACGAGGAGTCATGATTTAGGATTCATTGTGCTAGCTGGGGACGGAGAAATATTAGTAGATTATGTGATCATACCCAACTCTACATGCATCATACCTCACCCATACCTCACGTCAGTGTAGCCTGACCATTACATGCCTCATAGCCTGTTATGTATGATTAGCCTGACTATTGCTCGCATCATAGCTATCTGGATGGTTAGCCTGACCTTACATGAATCATAGCTAATCATATATAATAAGCCTGATCAGTCCCAAGCCGATCACATGATATGCTGATATTTTGCACACTTAGCTAGATAGTCTCTACATGTATTTCTAGTTTATTGATCTAGTATTTCTCTATGTTCTAGTTATTGTTCTAGCATTCACTTATATTCCAGTTTATTGTTCTAGCATGTACTTGTATTCCTGTACATTGCTAGTATGCTATTGATTATGACATATGCTCCAGTATTTCTATTTTCAGTATTTTATACTCACCAGTATCTCTTATTTCTAGTATTATATCCATCTTGTATTTCTTTATACTGTATTATAGTTTTTGTCAATATACATGGAACTGCTGTTAGTGCTTGTACTTCGCTCCATCCTGACTGGAAATATTTTTCCAGACTACGACTTAGAGGACTTATTTTCGGCATACTTGGAGACTTGGATATTATTTTTTGCAGGTTAGACTATTTTTGTTGTTTAGACGTGTATTATATTTCATTTATTTTTTTTGATATCTTATCATGCTTTAGTTATGTGATTGAGTATTCTATATTATATTATGATATTTGTGTCTCTTTATGGAGTTGGATATTCGTGAGAGATTGATTAGATAGTATTATGACCAAGACAGCGTTCTACCGTCGATGCTATGGCGTAGGCTGGACGTACCCACGACTCATGCCCAAATTCTGGGTACGGGTCGTGACACATTTTTAGTGGTGGCCCATGCAGGTCAAGCTTCGCAAGTAGTGCGATGTCGTGGTAGTGCGACGTCTTAGTTGTACTACTGCGTACCTGCGATAGGATATAGGACATAAGATACTAGGATGAGAAAGGATACTCAATCACAACTTATTTGAGAGATTCCTGTAACGACCCTTAAGAATCTTATTATAATTCCCAATTCAAATCTTTTTCTTTGTTTTCGTCCGTTCTTACTTGTTGTTATTGAATTTGATTCTTGTTGATCAGTTCTTAAATTTAATCCTTGGTGTCGTTGTTGAGTTTGATTTCTTATTGAGATAAATTTTATGGGCAAAATTATGGTATCATCTGATAACATATGTTGATGAGGACAGTGAGAAAGGTAAAACATCTACTTTGGTTATGGAGCCTAGAGTTTATCGCAGTCACATTAGCTGTCGTGGCAGAAACGTAGGAACCTGACTTCGGATGTACATATCTTAGTTATGAATTTAGAATTTCTCGCAGCCATACCGGTTGGCGTAGCGAGGATTCTAGATGACGTGATTATAGAGTTGCATACCTTAGTTATGGAACCTATCGTTTATCGCAGCTATGCTTACTGGCGTGGCGAGGATTCTGAGTGTCATGATTTCGGATAGACGTGTATGATTATCAGGTTGTATCTTAAATTTGTTCTTAAAGTATCATCTCAATACCTATCTACTTCTGTTATTATAGGACTTGGTTCCATCATTCCTTTGCTAGCAGTAGCGATACCTTCAGTCCTTAGCCCAGTTTCTTTTGAGCTTTATTCTTTAAGGATCCCTGTTAGTGTGATAATTGGTGACTTGCAATTAGGTCTGTATCTTGTATTAGTATTGACCGAGTGTGGCTTGTGAGTTTGTAAGTATTTCTTGGTTGGACATATAAGCAATAGGCATCAATCTAGAGATAACCCGTATTATAGTACCTTGTAGCAATGGTTCTATGATAAGGTGTTATTATAATTAGTATGGGTACTATAGGTAGAAGGGGGAGTAAAGAGTATCAGTAAGGCTTCCAAGAGTTAGTATCAGAGACAGCATGCCAGTCCTGGATAGTCATAAATTTATGTAATTGGGTGATCCATGTAAACAATTAAGTATCAAGGAAACTTGTGTTGAAAATTAATGGAGCATGATATTCAATTTGATGGTTGATACTTGGGTGTGACAAGAGTAAAAAAATATATATGCATGCAGGGCATTAATGAGTGTGCCATAGTAGGAGGATACCCATAAGTATATAAGAGAGTGTGAAGGAATAATAATATATTGTGCTAAGTAGTAAGACTTGTATTACAGATAAATGTAGGGCCTTGATATGTTATTTGATCTGAGTGTACCAATATATGACTAATAATGGATGTATTACCTGATATTAAGGCCAGTGATGTATTGGAAGCAATAGGTTAAAGAAGTGTTTAAAAATTATGTGCAGGATGCACAGTGGGTGTTGAGTGCCAGTATGAAAGTTCATGAAAGTAGAAGCATGAGTATTAGAAAATTCTAATGGTGTGTCATGGGTTGAGAAATATAAAGATTGGTCATGGAAGATATATAGTGTATCACTGATTAGTGTATCAGTCTATAAAAGGTTTAAAAGAAAATACGTATACATCAATCGAAATATGGAACCATATGCCTGCCTTTGAAAGTGAAGTAAAACATGTGTATTATAGAAAGTGCAAGTGATCGTGAGTTCTAGTGAGTGTGATGAGCTGATCTAATGATTAAGCTAGTGTTACTATACCAAGAGTGCTAGTATTTCTATGTCAAGGATTAGTTGAGCAATGTGCTAGTAACAGTAAGTACCTTGTGTGATAATATTAGATTGGTGTATCAGTTAATATGGATAAAAAATCATTGGAAGTAATAGTGCAAGTAATCCATGCAGTACAATATTCAGTACACAGTTGAGAAGTGTAGACAATTGGTGTATTTGTGTGTATCTTGTGTGTTAGAGATTATGAGTATTTATATGTATACTTAGATAGATGTGGATTTAAATTTATAATTTAATTGGAAATAGATTTTAATTTTTAAGAATTTTGAGGAGTTGAGATTTTATGTTATTAAAGTTTTTGAGGATTCAAATTTAATTCAATAAACATAGTCAAAGCTATAAAGATTTTTGGAAGTGATTAAAAATTTTATTTTAATATTTGAATATTTGACTTTTGAGGAACGTATATGCATTTTATTTTTAATTGTTCGAGAAGTTAAATTTTGAGGATAAAATTTTGAGGATAAAATTTTATGGTGGGTAAGAAATGTATAACAGTATATGAGTGGATGAAGTGCATGTGTAAGGATCTGTTGGCTTGAGCATGCCTGAGATGGCACTGTAAACTGACTTGGGTGTCCATCTAGAGTTGTATTAGAGGGAGCAGTACTTAGTGTGGTGTGTTGCACTTGGTGTGCACTTGAGTGATAAGAACAACTAGTATAAACTATTACAGTAGGTAAGAGAGCTAGCAGTGGTTGTGCTAGTAGTAGAAACAGTGGTACCTAAAGGGATAGAGGTATTAAACTTGGATGCAATTGACCTATGGTTGTGTTAGAGGTTCTTGGTATCAGATTTTGGTATTAATAGACAGGTGTGTGCAATGAGGACGTATCCATGGATATCTTATAGACTAGTGATTAGTTGATATGGGTATCAGTGTATAGGGATAGGAATTTGTGAATAAATGTACCAGAGTTAAGTGTATGATAGAGGATAAAGATGTCCAAGTAATGGGTTAGAAGGTTATGTTCTGCTCTTCCTTCTATTCCTTTTTCGTCTATTTGATTGATTGATTGATTTCTTAGTACCATAGTTTGCATCAATGATTCTCATGCTAGAATGTAGTTAGTATTACACCCCGACAGAGACTGCAATACCATGACGAAAGTGACCATAACCGTACATGTTTTCTCTATATTGCATGTTGTATGACTGTAAGTAGGATTTTCTTAGACTATGATCGTTGGAGGTTTGACCGTATGGAGATTAATAAAGAAGTTATGATTGGACAGAGAGAGATAATGTGCCTTAAATTTTGAGGATAAATATTAATTTAAATAAAGAGTTGAGAACTTAATATGGCAGAATTGACGATTTGTTAAATCATTAATTTTTATCAAGATTAAGATATGAATGAATTTGTCATTAAAATTCGAGAAAATTAAGGAGATTATCATTATATTTATTTGATTGCAAGATATGAAATTAAAATTTTACATTTTGAATGTTGTATTTGGAGATTTCATAAGTATTACATTTTTTGAGTATAGAGTATGAAAAAGAAATCGAGGAATAAGATCACTAATGGATTAGTGTTTGAATTCAAATTTTTGGGATGAGATTTCAATTTTATAAATATGTATTGATTGGATTCAAAATGAGAGGATTGTATATTAAATTTTTGTATTTAGATATTAACTTAAAATCTTGGAGGAGATTGTGATAAGAATGGAGTTTGATTTTAAATTTAAAATTTTTTAGGAATATGAGATTTATAGAATTTTGAAGATTTTGTGTAATAACAATATGGATTTACTTCATGATTATATTGTTTGATGAATTTAAATTTTGATGGTAAAGAAAAAAAAATATAAAGGAATAAATAAATACAACTATTGAGGATCTTAAATTTTGAAGACAAAATTTTTCTAAGGAGGGTAGACTTGTCACCACCACATTCTAAAATAGGGATAATTTTGATATTTTTATTTATTATAAGTATTGTGTGTATTTATTTTAAATAATTGTATGATATGTGTATATATATATATATATATATATATATATATATATATATATATATATATATATATATATATATATATATATATTAATATATTATATATGCATAGTGTTCTTTAATGCATGAGTTAGTGGACTAGACCTAGAAGCCCACTAGTTGAACCTCTGACCAAAATATAGGGTTATGGATTTAATTTGTATTATTTCGGGATTAATTATTTAGGGTTATGATTTATTATTGTGATTTTATTTAATTATTGTACCCTACCGTTGCTTCAATATTTGGAGCGCTACACTAGATTTTGCCTTCCAACAAATTTTACACCTTTGTCCTAGACGTGCCCGTCTTCCATTCTGACCTTTGTGTAACTCATAATTATGCCCTCTTGTGTTCCATTTTAGTCGCATAATTTTCGTTACAAACGTTTATTTTTATTTTTAATAAATCTAACTTTGCATCTTTGTGTGTTCCAATCGAAATTGGAGACACAATCTTGGCCCATTTTATGCAACCCAAATTATGACAATATTCTATTCTGAGTCCTCTACGTCCATGACACTTGTGTCCCACCTAATTTTAATTCCATGTATTTCTAATTAATTTTAGAACATCAATTACATTAATTTTAATTAAATTAATGTAAGGACCCAACTTAACCCAAAACTACATCCAACACCAAACTAAACCCTCATTTACACCCTTAAGCTTCATACTAAACACCACAGATCCTTTTTAACTACTACATCACACCAAACATGGTGTTTTCCCTCATTTAATCCAAAAACCCAATTTCTATGCAATTTTCTAATTGTTGAGGTCTTTTATACAAAAATGCAATGATGTGTCACCATCCTATTGGTCAAGCACATGAAGAAATCAACCCTCTCCTCCTTTGACCGTTCAACTCTCTCTCCCCTTTGTTTTACTCTCTCCCCTTCATATTGAATCTAGGCCACTCATTCAAATATAATACCATCCACACCACACACACCATTATATATATAATTCCTCAATCCTAACCCTTTTCCCAATGCCAACCCCATCCCAAGGTGTACTTGGCCGGCCCTACTCCCTAGGTAGTCATCTTCTTATCTTCTATATGCAAAGCTCATCCATTATGTTTACCATCACCACCTACATCAAACATCAACCCTAACCCAAACCTGAAACTAACCCTCAGCCTTCTCCCCGACTTCTCTCCGGCCATCCCCTACGTCTGCAACCATCCTCCTCCGCCAAGTCTCCACTGCACAGCAGCCACCCGACCGTCTCCACCCCACAATTGATAGCAGCCTCTTCTTCTCCGTCCCCGAGCAGCCGACCGGTTCCCTGACTCCATCCCGCCAGACTACCCGGCCTCGTCGGACCCCGACATCCCTCCTCGACTCTACCGACTTCTAGCCAGCACCGGCCATTAACCCCGACTGGACCACCGAGCCCCGACTGTCGGCCAACTCCCTCGTCTCATCACTGTCGGTCCTCACGACCCCCGATTTTACCTCAACATCAGCCTCGTCGACCCGTCACAGCCGGACCTCCCCTCGACCATCACAGCAGCGACCACCCTCTTCTCTCCAATACCACCACCATTAACACCTCGACCACCTCCCCACGACTTCATCTCCACCACTAGCATGACCCCGACGAGCAGCCCTCCATCTTCCCCGACCTCGCCAAGCCTCGCCCTCCGGCAGCACCGACCTTCATCATCATCATCATCATCATCATCACCATCATCAACATCGTCGTCATCGTCGTCCCCGTATGCGCACACCAAGGTTCGTAGCTGCCCTCTCCGTGATTTTATGTGCATGTATGAATTGTGTAGGGTTTAGCATATCGTGTCATGACAGATTTAGTTGGTTCATCATAAGACCCTATGTCGGTGAACCTAGTGACTAATGTGCTCGTACGTGTGTGTGCGTATGCATATAATATTAGTTTGATATATATATATATGAATATATATATATATATATAAAAGTAATTAAATGCTATTAATAGTTATGACTATAATGTGTATATTGTTGTAAGACCCTAGGTATAGCTGCGGATATCCCGTGTATTTACTTTGACCTGTGACCCTGAGTAATTGTGAGTAGACTGCCTTATGTACACTGACGTACTGGCTAGACATGTGTTGATGATTGACTGCCTGATTTTGCAGCAATTGCAGACGTGACACCCGTGCAGCTAGATGCATACTTGACCCTGTTAAATGACAAGTGTCACCCCTAGCATAGTCTTTGAGTTCATTATGTATTATTGATTGTGTGTATGTTAGTGTAGCGACTAATTCTATATTATCATTAAATAATGTCTATAGGATTGTTGGATTATTCAGACAAGACCTCAAAAATTGGATATTGGTATTTTTAGCAGAGGACCACATGCGAGTATATTCTCTGACAGTTTTCATTATGTTGATCATTTCTATGATTCTAGTTGTATAGCATACATAATTCTGACAGTATGTATACACAAGTTGGCATCATCGAGACCGATCACGAGGAGTCATGATTTGGAATCCATCGTGCTAGCTGGGGACGGAGAAATATTAGTAGATTATGTGATCATATCCAACTCTACATGTATCATAGCTCACCCACACCTCATGTGGGTGCAGCCTGGCCATTACATGCCTCATAGCTTGTTATGTATTATTAGCCTGACTATTGCTCGCATCATAGCTATCCGAATGGTTAGCCTGACCTTACATGAATCATAGCTAATCATATGTAACAAGCCTGATCAGTCCCAAACCGATCACATGATATGCTGATGTTTCACACACTTAGCTAGATAGTCTCTACATGTATTTCTAGTTTATTGATCTAGCATTTCTTTATGTTCTAGTTATTGTTCTAGCATTCACTTATATTCCAGTTCATTATTCTAGCATGCACTTGTATTCCTGTACATTGCTAGTATGCTATTGATGATGACATATGCTCCAGTATTTTTATTTCCAGTATTTCATACTCACCAGTATCTCTTATTTCTAGTATTATATCCATCTTGTATTTCTTTATATTGTATTATAGTTTTTGCCAATATACATGGAACTGCTGTTAGTGCTTGTACTTTGCTCCATCTGACTGGAAATATTTTTCCAGACTGCGACTTAGAGCACTTATTTTCGGCATACTTGGAGACTTGGATGTTATTGTTTGTAGGTTAGAATATTTTATTTTTTGACTTGTGTTGTATTTCATTTATTTTTCTCGATATCTTATCGTACTTTAGTTATGTGATTGAGTATTCCATATTATATTATGATATTTGTGTCTCCTTATGGAGTTGGATATTCGTGAGAGATTGATTAGATAGTATTATGACCTAGATAGCGTTCTACCGTCGATGCTGTGGCGTAGGCTGGACGTACCCATGACTCATGCCCAAATTTCGGGTACGGGTCGTGACACATTTTTAGTGGCGGTCCATGCAGGTTAGGCTTCGCAAGTAGTGTGATATCGTGGTAGTGCGACGTCTTAGTTGTACTATTGCGTGCCTACGATAGGATATAGGACATAGGATACTAGGATGAGACAGGATACTCAATAGGTCGCGTTGTCGCCTATAAGGGCAGCACCAACAGGCGCTGTTCTAGTAGCTATATTCTAGAGGTTTGCTTCACCGATCCAGGTAGGCATTTCTGCAGTATCTTTTATAGGTGCTCCACCTCCGGTACAAAGAACAGCACCGATAGTTTAAGGGGATCTTCCACCCCCACCACCTGCAGTCGATCAAATATAGATATTTGTGCTCTTTCAGCAGATGATGGAGGCGCAGCAGTGCTAGTTAAAGGTTATGAGACAGGGCATTGAGAATGCTCACCAGATTGTGCTTTTATCAGTGGAGAGAGTTGCCTTAGCCCAGCCACAGATGGCACCACCCCAGTTTACCCTGCAGCAGCCGAGGCCACAGACTATCATAGATTTCAAGAGGATGGGGCCGAAGGACTTTATAGGTACTGAAGGGATTATTTATACTGATGATTGGATAGAAGACATTGAGCGAAACATGCGACTGGCGTAGATTCCAGAGAGGTTTTAGGTATAAGCCACATGAAGCATAATGTTTGATATTGCACTGACTTGGTTCAGGACGAATCCCATGATCTCAGCACCGGGACTTACTTGGAAAGCTTTTAAAGAGCTCTTCAAGAAAAAGTTCTTTCCCGATGTGTCTTTGACAACTCTAGAGAGCCAGTTTCAGTACCTCATTCAGGGAGGTATGACGGTGGATGAGTATGCGATAGAGTATTGAAGACTAGGTCATTTCGTGGAGGGGCAGAACTGTCACGCCCCGAGGCGTCCCCCGAGTCGTGACCGCCGTGCGGGCCTGGAGTTGCACCCGCACAAGGCTTGAATGATTTGCATAGCAAGCACGTATTCAGAGTACGCAGATAAATTGAAACACAGATTTGAAACATAGAAAAGTTCTCTTTATTGATAATGAACATCTATTACAAACTCTTGAACGAGTTAGCTAATATGTCGAACGGCTTACAAAAGGGTTGACTCAAAATGAGATAGCAGTCCTGTACATTACATCCCTTTATAAACTCAAAACGTATGGACCTCCAGACTGGAGGACGGCTTTGCCACGGAGCTTCATTTGTGTATGAAGAGTTGCAGGCTCCTGACTCCAAAATGCTTCGGGGGCGCGGTGAAGATGCGCCAACAGCTGGACTGGATCGGGAAGACGACTTCGGCTCCTCTCTCGGTTCGCCTTGGTGCGGAGAACCTGTTTCAACGAGGGTCAGCATATCGAAACATGCTGGTGAAGACGAGCTAGCCTGACTATACCAATCAACACGTTGTTTAGTAAAGCATGCATATTTTGTGGGTTTCTATCTTGCCTTAGTTCATTTACAAGTAAGCAGCATATTGAATTTACTGAAATGAACGTGCCACCGTTAGGTGGATTTTACCTGACCGTCTGAATTACCTGCACAATACTTACCATGCCTTCCCTGCCACGAAGACACAAGTTAGTATGCAACAGGTTTAAATATACACGATGATCACTGGCATGGTTGCCATAGTGGACGTAGCCGAGGACAAGGATAGCATGCTACGAGAGAACACGATTGCGTTGCAAGCTATCCAGTCCCGAACACGACGACTACACACGAGTTCCGCCCGGACCGGATCGGTGCCAGTGCCCCAGCGACCGTCCGCAGAACCAATACCTTGTGCACAAGTTGTCCATGATCGAACACGATGAACAAGTTAACAAGTCATGCATTTGAGGCAACACGATTGCTAGAACACGAGTACACGACAAGCAGTATTGCATGATTTATTTAGCATAGCCTCCCTGAACAATTATGCATATACAAGATAGGTTCTATACTTAGCACATTTTGTAGAACATTTGCACGAACAAGCATACGATAAGGCAACAGTTCACAGGTTTGATTGACAAGCATAATAACCAAGTATATTTGTCTTTTTTCTTGGTTTCTTTTATTATTATTTGGTATCGTTTGATCGGGGCAAAGGAGAGTGCAGATTGATTAGCTGTGAAGCTTGGAAGCAGGACTAGCTAATCGGGTTGGTAGCCACTCACTTAGATTTTGGAAAGAAGAAGGAAAGAGGCGCTTCACGACTCCGCTCGCAAGCCGCCTACTGCTCGTTCACCTGCACACGAACAGCTCGATTAATACTTCTTCCTCTCTTTCCATTCTCGGAATAGAAGTGCAAGTCAATGAACGAAAACAATGAAAACCATCGAAACCGTTCAAGAAAAACAAGCAAATCCCAAAACCAACTCAAAGCACGAAAGCAACAAGCGACATCAAAAACTGAGGCAATAAAAGATAGCAGCGGAGAGGTCCCTCCTGACTCTGCCGCTAAGCCGATCCTTAGGGCGCAGTCCACTTAATATGGGAATCGATTCCGAAGAAACAAATCCATAACGAGGACGAGTTCTTAATTCAATCTATCCCGATCGAACGATACCGTCTTGTGTTTCTTAGCCGCGCTCTCCGCACCGGGAGAACGGGGCGCTACAAGAACCCCAGAGGAAGAGCCAGGAAGTTCAGAAAGGGCTTGAACAGGGAAATCAAATCACATACGAATGGAGACCGCACCATAACTTTTGAGGAGTTTTTGAGACAGGCACAGTGGGCAGAGGATAATCTAGAGCTTGGCTCTAAGAGGCCAAGATACATAGGAAGAAACAGTACAAATATGGGTCCAATGAAGCGGCCTCACTTCCAACAGCATTAGAGGCATTTGCAACAGTCGAGGCAACAATATCATGGACCAACTAAAGCGTCAGTACAACAGATACACCAGATCCAGAGGCCAGCTATTCTTTGCCCATTCTGCAAGAAGCAGGAACATGGATGGGATACGTATAGGATGAGATTGGGCCAGTGCTTATTCTGCGGATCTAGAGACCATCAGTTAAGAGCTTGTCCTAAAGCTCCAGCTTGTCTAGCTGAGGGTGGAGCTCAGGCACAGAGAACGCCCGCTAGACCACCAGCGAGAAAGCATAGAGGACCTCTCCTACCACCACAACAGAAGCAGTTCGCTCAGCACCAGCAACAACAGAGAGGTGCCCAACGACAGGGGTGAGCTTTCACTTTGATCGTCGAGGAGAAGGAGCCAGTCTATGATGTTATCTCAGGTCCAGTCTATTTTAATTCTTTTCTAGCTCATGCTTTATTTGATTTTGGCGCTTCACATAGTTTCGTATCTGTATCTTTTGCTCTGAAATATCACCTTGAGACTAAACCATTGGCGAGGACTTACAAGATCACAACTGGGGGTGGCATTATCTTGGTCAGTAATATTTTCAAGGATCGGAGAGTTTCTTTGGGAGGTCAAGAGTTGACCGTGTGTCTACTCGTAATGCCACTTTTGAGCTATGATATAGTACTCAAGATGGATTGGTTGAGTATGGACCATGCTAGTATAGACTATCGTGGAGGCAGAGTTTTGTTCCAAACACCAGGAGATCCAGAGTTTGAGTTTATCAGAGGAGTAGCATAGCAGAGCGAGGGAGACTTTTGTGGAGTTTTGGTAGAAGAGAAGGAGCCGCCACATTCATTGATTGCATAGTATATAGACGTCATTTTGGAGGAGTTGCTGGGGTTGCCACCATACAGAGATATGGAGTTCTCTATAGACTTGGTGCCAGGAGTAGAGCCGATATCACAACACATCTATAAGGAGAACAAAAGCGAACAGGCGGAGTTGAAGAAGCAGGTGGATGAGTTATAGGACAAGGGCTCCATCCGCTCTAGTTCATCACTATGGGGTATTTCGGTATTATTTGTACCGAAGAAGGATGGTCGATACGCATGTGTATCGACTACAGGGCACTAAATAACCTCACTATCAAGATAAATACCCATTTTCGCGGATTGGCGATTTATTTGATCAGTTGAGCGGAGCGAAGGTATTCTCAAAGATAGACTTGAGGTCGGGGTACCACCAGGTGAAAGTGAAGAAAAAAGACATTCCGAAGATAGCTTTCAGGACTCGATATAGGTAATTTGAGTTCTTGGTGATGCCGTTTGGGTTGACCAATGCCCCGACGGTATTCATGAACCTGGTGAATAAGGTATTTCATCAATACTTGGATCAGTTTATGATAGTATTTATTAATGATATATTGATTTATTCGAAGACCCCAGAGGAGCATGAGAAACATCTGAGGATAGTTTTGGAGACCCTCAGGAAGAAGAAGCTATATGACAAGCTTTCGAAGTGTGAGTTCTTCCTTGATAAGGTTGAATTCCTCGGGCATGTGATTACAGGAGACGGGGTCTCAGTAGACCCGAAGAAGATTTTAGCAGTTGAGTCATGGTCTAACCTGAGTTCAGTGGCAGAGATCAGGAGTTTTCTTGGATTGGCAGGCTATTATCAGAGATTTGTTCAAGATTTTTCCAGGATTACAAAGCCGATGACTAGACTAACAAGAAAGGACATGGAGTTCGTCTAGACTGAGGATTGTCAGTCTGCTTTTGAGGAGTTAAAGAAGAGGTTGACTAAAGCTCCAGTATTGACATTGCCATCAGGGATAGAAGGATTTTTTATATAGTGATGTATCGGGTAAGGGTTTGGGTTGTGTGTTATAGCAGAACTGAAAGGTAATTGCCTATGCTTCCAGGAAATTACGCTCGCATGAGAAGAATTATCCTACCCATGACTTGGAGTTGGTACTAGTTATTTTTGCTCTTAAACTGTGGAAGCACTACTTGTATGGAGAGTGGGTAGAGATCTTTACAGATCACAAGAGCTTGAAGTATGTGTTTAAACAAAAAGAGCTCAACATGAGACAGCGGCGGTAGTTGGAGTTGATGAAGGACTTCGATATTGCTTTGCAGTAGCATCTATGGAAGGCCAACGCAGTCACTGATGCCTTAAGTAGGTACCAAGTGGCTATGTACTTAATGAGGGACAGACATTTATTGGCCAATCTTGATAGCTTGGGTATTGAGGTATTAGTTCCTAGAGTTATAGCATATATGTGGGGACTCCAGGTACAGACAGAGTTAATGGACGAGATCAGAGCCACACAGTTTGAGGATAAGTCTCTAAGGAGCATCAGAGCGTAGGTCTGAATGGGATTGGCAGAGGACTTCAGTATTGCAGATAATAGATCATTGTGGCACGGTACCAGGTTGTGTGTGCGGAGTGGAGCATTGAGCGAGGAGGTTCTTCAGGAGGCGCATCGATATCAGTACTCTATGCATATAGGTGCCAACAAGATGTATAGGGACATATGAGAGCATGAGTGGTGGTATAGTATGAAGCAGGAGGTAGCTAGCTTCATATCCAGATGTTTGGTATACCAGCAGGTAAAGGCAGAGAGATAGAGGCCAGGCGGATTCCTTCAGCCTTTATCCATTTCAGAGTAGAAGTGGGAGCACGTGACAATAGACTTTGTTTCAGGGCTTCCGTATTCTCCAGGAGGGAAAGACGTGATTTGAGTCATCGTGGACATGTTGACCAAATTGACACACTTTATTTCATTCAAAGTAGGTACGTTTACGGAGAAGCTCGCGGAGAGATGTATGTGCGTCAGATAGTCAGATTGCATGGAGTCCCTGTGAGCATAGTCTCGGATCAGGATAGTCACTTCACGTCCTACTTCTGGAGGAGTTTACAGGCTAGCTTGGGCACTCAGCTCAAGTTTAGTACCATATATCACCCTTAGACAGACGGACAGTCAGAGACGACTATCCAGACTCTCGAGGATATGCTACGCACTTGTGTTTTAGATTTTAGAGGCTCATAGGAGGATCATCTTTACTTGGTAGAGTTTTTTTATAATAACAGCTGCCAGGCCAGTATCTAGGTATTACCATTTGAGGCGTTGTATAGACGGAGATGCCGCACTCTGTTATCATGGGATGATATTAGTAAAAGAGCCTTATTGGGACCAACGAAGGTCATGGATGCAGCTGAGAAGGTGAAGCTCATCAGGGATAGACTTAGAGTGGCGCAGGACAGACAGCGGCATTGGACCGATAGCCACCGAAGACCATTGAAGTTTGAGGTATATATTTTGTTTGTATTGCTTGTGATTGCTTATTTTTGTTAGAGTGTTAAGGCTGTGTTTCGTACTAGGTTGGCGATCTAGTTTTCTTGAGGATTTCTTCGACATGGGGCATTATTCACTTTAGTGGAGGTAGGAAGCTTAGTTGTCACAACCTGCACCTGGATATTTGGACACGAGTACATGGGTACGTCCAGCCTATGCCGCAACATCGACGGTAGAATGCTATCTGGGTCAACTCTATCATCTAAACATCTCAACCATATATATATATATATATATATGATACCTGTCAATCATCTCAACTCCAAACGGAGGAACAAAATGGTGTATGATAAATGTAAACTATACTCAATCATAAAACAAACTGAGAAAGATAGAGCACGAATGGAATTATCACTACTATATTCTAAAATAGGGGTATTTTTGTCTTTTATTTATTATAAGTATTGTGTATATTTTATTGCATGATATATGTATATATATATATTATATATTGTGTTCATTAATGCATGGGTTAGTGTACTAGACCAAGAAATCCACTAGATAAACCCCTGACAAAAATATATGATTATGGTTTTAATTAGTATTTTTGGGATTAATTATTGGGGTTATAATTCACCACCATAATTTTATTTTAATTGTTGTACCTTACCGTTGCTTCAAAATTTGGAGCGCTACACTAGCTTTTGCCTTCCAACAAATTTCACACATTTGTCCTAGACGTTCCAGTCTTCTATTCTGACCATTGTGTAACTCATAAATACCCTCTCTTGTGCTTCATTTTAGTCGCACAATATTTTTTACAGACGTTATTTTTAAATCCAACTTTGCATCCTTGTTCGTTCTAATCAAAATTGGAGACACAATCTTGACCCATTTTTGTATAACCCAATTTATGACAATATTCTATTTTGAGTCTTCTACGTTCATGACACTTGTGTCCCACCTAGTTTTAACCCTATGCACTTCCAATTAATTTAATAACACCATTTACATTAATTTTAATTAAATTGGTGTAAGGACCCAACTTAACCCAAAACTAGACCCAATACCAACCCAAACCCCCACTCACACCCTCAAGGTTCATACTAAACACCACACACCCTTTTATCCAATACATCACACCAAATATGGTATTTTCTCTCATTCAATCCTAAACCCCATTGTTGGTGCAATTTTCTAATTGTTGGGGAATTTTGTGCAAAAGTACAATGAGGTGTCCACCTCACATTGGATCCAAGCCATAAAGAAAACTTTTCCCTCATTTGACCGGTCACATATAATTTTTACCCTATTTTTGGAGTATGCAACACTCAAAACTTTCTATCTCACCATCCAAGCCCTCCATTCAAATACACTCTATCCTAGCCACCCAATTTCCTTCATGTAAAAGCCAACCCCATCCCAAGGAGTACATGGCCGGCCCTAATCCCAAGGCTAGCACCCCCTTTTCTCTCCCCTACATAAACTCTCCTTTCTCCATTATTTTTACATCACCATCATCAACCACTACTCAAAACCGAAACCTAACCCTAAGCCATCACCATCTTCACACCAACTCCGGTCACCTTCCCCCGCCTGAGCGCAGACGACCCGCCGGAGACACGACCGCCATACTACAGCTACCTCTCTTCCTCGACTTCTCCTCACCTCACAGCCTCTATCCCGCCTGAGCACCATGACCACCGAGTATTCTTCTCCACCGGAGCAACCTCCCCCATCATCGCCTTTATCATCTCCTCCATCGCCAGATTACCCCACCTCATTCCTCGACGACACCGCCACACCGTCGGATCACCACAGCCAGTCATCATCCCCATCACTACCTCCCTCAACCTCACAACCACACTCCTCGACCATCCCTGGTCACTACGGTCATCACCGAGCCGATCACCTCGACCCCGACTCACCGTCATCTTCCCTGTTCTTCTTACCTTTTCCTCTGAGCATTGCCATCCACCACTACCACCTTGTCATCGCCTCACCCACAGCCTTCATCCCTGACTCCCTCGACACCCCACAGTCACCGTAGTCCTATCCTTCCCCGGCTGTCTTCCCTGAACACCGACGATCACAACCTCGACCCCGCAGCCGGACCATACCTCGTGCACCCACCACCTTGACCCGTTCTGCTGAAGCCGCTATCCACCCACCGAAGCACCATCCTGCATCGCCGGAGACTGACCTCCAGGCCGCGGTCGAGCGTCGCCCCTGTTATGACCCGCACCCGGTGTAAGGGTACAAGTCAGGAACAACGTCCAGCCTATGCCACAGAATCGGCGGTAGAATGCTGTCTGGGTAATCTATCTGGCAATATAATAAACCACCAACAATAACAATATACTCAATCACTGGTCTAAGATGGAACGAGCACGAATATGATAAAGAATAGAATTACAACTCATGAGTCTAAAATAATAACATCAATGAGTCAGAATGAATACTAACAAGATAAGCTGGAGACAAATCCAGCAAAAAAGAATACTAAGAAGCTACTAATCCCGGGTCATCTGTCTCAGTTGGGATAAGTCCCTCCTGAGCCAGGGTCTCTGACTCTAAACCCATAACATCCTGGAGTCCATAATGTGTATGGTACCAGTCCTCAGTGTTATCTGGGAAAAATATATCCAGTCAGGAAAGGAGCAGAGTACATCTCTAACAGCAGTTCTAATCAATGATAAAAACTATGTAACCATAAATAGATATGAATATACAAGATGCAATAATAGATATAAAAGATACACAATAAGGAAATAGTAGAATAAATATAATAATGGACAATATGTCAATGAACAAGAATACTAATGTCTAAGTGTGTGAGTACTAGCTTTAACATGTGATCGGCTTGGGAACTTGCACAAGAGTATAATGGCCTGGCTGGTACTAGCTTTAACATGTGATCGGTGTATGATCAACACTCATAAGGAACAAGACATGTACAAGGAGGTTATGATCATATATCTACACTAAAATACTTTCCACCCCGACTGGTATAATAGATCCAACCATGGTATGCTATAGCACGGGATTCTCTAGGAAGGTAGCAAGTCTCCCCGAGAATTAGTGTCTGTACATGCACAAGATAATCAATGAAACAAGACTTGTACAAGATATATCATATACAAGGAATAATATCTCATGACGAGATCCGGATATACCAATCCGTGTAACCATCGTGTCAAGAAACATGGATATCTACACTAGATATAATGAACATAGAGGATATCAAAAATAAGAAACTATCAGAAAATGTACCCGCCTGAAGTCCAAAGAATAGTCTCACAAATGTCTGATACGATGCCTCAGAGACCTAGAATACAACATTAATACAAGGTTTCGAAAAGAAAATAAGTTAAACTAGTCAACTTCTAGGTCAACAAGTCAACTCTAAGTCAAAAGTTAAATTAAGTCAACTCTAAGGTCAACTCTGGTCAACTATGGTCAACTACCTATTTCTAGGTTGCATGAGTCTACCACAAAGATATTGGGTTCAAATACTAAAGTCTAGGTCATAAACTACATCTTAGGGTACTAGGATACCGTATCTCTGGATACGTAAATCAAAAAAAAAACATCACGTATTAATATCAAATAATTTATTTATTATATAAATCCTAATTACAAACATTAAATAGATACCTAGGTTTTGAACCAACTTGGTATCTCAAAACTAAACTATAATATTGATACCCAAATCCAATACCTTGGCATCCCCAATTACCTTGGTACTTACCTTGGTATCTCAAGGTAATACCCACTACTTTACTTATGCTAACTACCCTTAAATATAATATATGCTACACTAATTATTATACATTTAGTATACTATAATACAAGTAGCAATAAGGAACATATTTACGTATATATATATATATATATATATATATATATATATATATATATATATATATATATATATATATATATATATATATAAACTGTCAAACTATTGCTATAACCCTGACTGCTGTCGCTGAAAACTGTTGTTTCTGCTGATACTCTGCTGATTTAGTGACAGATTCCTTCTGTTGTCGCCAAAGCCGTCGCTAAAGCCTATGATAGGGCTGCTGATACTCTGCCGATTCAGCGACAGATTCCTGCAGTTATCACTGCTGCTGTCGCTATAGGGCTACTGCTGCTGCTTTTCAGCGATGCTTGCTGTCGTTGTTGCTCTTGCGGCTGATATTATGCTGTTGGTATTGCTGTTGCAGTTGCGACGCTCCTGCTGTCGCCAAAGCCCCTGTCCACTGTCACACACATATATATATATATATATATATATATATATATATATATATATATATATATATATATATATATATATATATATATATATATATATATATAACCCACATAATATATCTATACATATACATATACATATAATACTACTAATAACTATACATAAACCAATACATAGTAATATGTTTATAACAACATACGTACGTATACGTACATATAAACATATACACCAATAAAATATATATTATATGATTATAAACACATATAATTATCTATTAGCATATACATATCTATATATATACTACAATATATATATATATATACATGTAGAAGAATAGTTACATACAATATATACACATATAGTATATACATAGGTACATAGATCTAAGGCTCAACATTACATAAATATATACACACAATATTATATATATATATATATATATTTACACTTCTTCATGAATAAGAACACAAGAGAAATAGATTTATAATTAATTGCACACACATGGAACGTATCACTCCGTATCCTACTAGATCTAGGATACGCATGCGACACGAGTCTACCACACATCCAAACATATCCCGAAGGACACGAACAAGTCTAATATATTATTTATGAATAATACGAAGAGTCAAATATAATTCTACATGTCCGTGTCAAAATATGACATGCTTAAAGTCCCGTGTCGGAGAAAAAATCCCCAAATCAACATGTATCACCAAATTGTTTGGATACGACCTACACGTACCTAATTGTGGATACGACACTAGCCCCAAACACACAAGCACATGCCAAATTGATCTATAGGACCAATTGACACACACAACAAATGTCAATCTCGAAATTCTCCCAAAATTGACACAAAAAGTACCATAACTTTCATAATAGGCCTCCTATGAACACAAAACCAAATCCTATGGGTAGCCTATGCATATGGGTTAATTTCTCATAGTTAAATCTCAGATTTAGAACCTAAATTAAGAAAAAAAACTGAATTATATCTATTGGGAGATAGATTCCCAATAAAACCTCCAAATATGATGAAATTTGCCTCCAACTTGTAGATCCTTGCTCCTCTTTGTACATCCTTGCTTCCTCCTTCTAGATCCTTACTCCACTAGTCTCCAATGGTGATTTGAAAAGAAATTAGAATAAAATTTGGTAAAAAATAAAGTAGAAATGAAGAAATTTGGTTGAAAGATATCCTAGATCTAGTTTCCAAATGAAAAGAGGAGAGAGAAATCAATTTCCCTCTCTTTAATAGGTCGGCCCCCTCTACCCCTTCCTCAGGATACTATATAATATCCATTATACCCCTTGGGGCCTCTCATGAAGAAATAATTAAGGAGGGAAGCTTCTAGTCTAATAGTTTAATTAATTTTAATCCATCTCCTAATCAATGGGCTTTCTAATTGGGCTTAAATCTAACAATTAGTACATGTTGGTCCATGAGTCTAAACTAAACTAGTTAGGTCCACTAACACAAGTCCAAAATAAATAACTAATATCTAACAACAATTAAATAATACAAAAAATAATAATTTATCATGCATAATATTTAATTAATTATAAAATTACTAAAATACCCTTTCCTAGAAAATATGGTAGTGACAGCCCCTCCTCGGTCACGCGCACACCGAGGTTTGGCTTTCCTTCATGTTCTGTGCTGTACGACACTGTGTGTTCGTGCACCCTAATAATTAGTGTGTGTGTATGCATGTATGAATAGTATTTAGGGTTAGTATTTACTTTACGGGAAATTTGGTTGTTAATTGTGGGTATCACATATTTCTATGTGTTGGTGTAGACCCTAGGTGCATTAGTATAAATATAAGTAGTAGGTAATACTATATAATATGTATAGGTACTGTATATATATATATATTAACGTATTTTGATAACTCACTGCCTTATGTACCTGACCTACTAGCTAGACCATGTGTTAGTGAAACATAAGATTTGGTAATTTAGACATGTGTTAGCGCTAGTTATTTGTCTTGCTGTGCATGGTATTCGAGGATATGATACCTGTGCATTTAGACGTGCATGCTTGAATCTGCTAGTTGACCAGTTACCACCCCCTACGTACGTTAGTTTCTAAGTATAGTATAGTTGTGTTTATGTGCGTACTAGTGTAACGGCTGGTGTTATTATATTATATCATACAAATATATGACCATTGGATCATTCTGTGAGACTTTGGGAGCAGGACATTGGTATTGCCAGCCCAGGACCCCAGGCGAGTACATTCTCTGATAATTTCTATTATTTGATAATTTCTATAATTCAAGTACTTAAAAATATTACATCTGATTCTTGACACTGTGCTACACGGACTAGTATATAGATTGGATCTTCAGTCATGAGATGTTACATTGGTTATCGTATTAACATTGAATATGACATTGATATTAGACATTGTACATAATATATTGGACATTGATCGTGTATCATAACGTGTCATGGTTGGATCCATTGTACTAGTTGGGGGCGAGGAAATTGCTAGTAAGAAATGTGATCATATCCCTATCGTACAAGTGTAAAATATTGTTAGTGTTAATCATACACCTCACATATGATTAGCCAGGATATATAGCTATTGTATAAGTTCCCAAGCTGATCACATATCGAAACTACTATTTCAAATACTTAGAATAGTTACAGTTCTTCATTTCAGTTCATATACTACATCACCCTGTATATGATATTGTAGTTATTTCTCTCCGTTTCATATATGCACTGACTATACCATATTGCCTATATTGTCTATTCTCTTTACTATTTGCTATTACATCTATTTATTATTTTCTCTCAGTATATAGCATAATCTATTTATTGTTTTATAGTTCTTGTCAGTTAATTGGAACTGTTATCGGGTTGTACTTTGCTCCAATCCTAATTGAATATATTTTTCTAGACAACGACTTAGAGGACTGGTGTCCTATATATTATGGACCACATGGAGAGTAGCTGCACCCTTGGACCTTGAAACTCAGGTATGATTTTCGGAAGGTCTAGCCGGGATCACTAGTTATTCAGTTAGTTACTTTTAGCAGATTATGGTACCGGATTTATTTTTGGCATATTTTGAGACTTGGATGTTATTATTTGAGTTAGATTATTCTGTTGTTTAGACTTGTATTGTATTTTAATTTTCCCTCTATATCTTATTGTTCTTTAGTTTTGTGGTTGAGTATTTTTATATTATATTATAATATTTGTGTTTTCTTCTGGAGTTGGATATTCTTGTGAGATTGATTATATAGTATTGTGACCTAGACAGCATTCTACCATCGATGCTGTGGCGTAGGCTAGACATTCTCACGTACTCGTGTCCCTATATCGGGTGCGAGTCATGACACATTTTTAGTGGTGGCCCATGCAGATCAGACTTCACAATTAGAGCGATATCGTGGTAGTGTAACGACTTAGTTGTACTACAACAAGCTTGTGATAGGATCTAGGGTATAGCATGCTAGGATGAGAGCGAATACTCAATCACAACTAGGAATATTTTTAATCTATTTATCTTGTTATCCTTATTCTTTATAAATATTGCTTCCTTCAGAATTTTACTGTCCTTCCTTGATGATATCATATCTATTGCCTTAATTAATTCTTTTTAGTCTGTCTTCAGGATGCCGCCGAAGACTAGGTCCTTGGGATTGGGACCATCAGCTTCAGAGAGGTCTACCACCTCTCGACCTAATGGACAGACATCTGGAGTTCCTCCTCCCCTACCTGTCCCGAGGGTTGCCCCAGTTATGACGGAGCACCTTCCTCAACCACCGACTCCGTTTCCTGGAGGTATGCCCGTTGACGGGGCACATATATTTACTTAGATTCAGGGCATGGTAGATACCCAGAGAGTAACGGCGAAAGCCCAGCAGGTTCAAGCTGAGGCTTAGAGGGTACAGGCAGAGGCACACCAGGCACAGACTGAGCTGATGAGAGAGATCATGGAGAATGCTCACCGGATGGCACTACAGGCAGTTAAGAGAGTTGCCCAGTAGTTTTTGGGTTAGCAGCAATAGCAGAGACCAGGCACTATAGTTGACTTCAAGAGGATAGCACCTCGAGAGTTCAAAGGTATCGAAGGGATGTAACTCACTGTTCTGCTCAATCGGACTGCCGATTCAAACGACAAAAAGTACAATGTCCCGACCCGCTTTGCTCAGGCGAGAATGCTCGTTTGAGGCAAACGATATCCAAACTTGTCCCTACAGGAGTTCGTCTTAGGCTTTCAGAGGCTCGCTTGACGTATCTCTCAACCGAGGCAAATTATTGCTAAGGTGGGTGGCTACGGTAAACTTGTCTTTGCTTAGCCAGCATACTTAAAATATGAATGATGCATGCTAGCCGCTAGGTGAATCACCCCCTGCATGCTAATAAGAAAACAACGTACCTAGCTAAAGGAATAATCCCAACTTGTATTTGCGTGTGTTAGAACATGGAATTGAAATATTGCTTATATTCAGACCCTCACATGCTACCCTAGATCATGTCACTAGGGAAGTCCCTTATGGTTTTACTCCTCGGCTTACCTTCGGGCTCGAGCTAGCGTAATTGATTATGATTATACAAATGCATGCTTGCCTGCTTGTATATATTGCCTCGTTCGATGCTGTCGCATAAACTATGCCTCAATTATGTAACACTGTGCATGTCATGCATTCATCTAGTTCTCCTCGGAAGACTATCTAATAGCCATTCTATGCAAGATTGAACCTGCAAGTATCCATGACCGTTAGGTCACCAAGGCAATCCCCGGAACCAGGGGAATGCATCAAGGCAAGTTGTTCACTGAACGAGAATCATGTTAAACAATTCTAGAAATACAGCTCGTAGAGCAATTCGCGTTCAGAGCAAGAATCATGATTCAAGTATCTCGTGTATCTCGTGAAATTGGAAGACCAATAATTGCATGTCGCGGACAACTCAAAAATGAGGTACAGTTCTACGGACGGTCACCGGGGCACTGGGACCGATCCGATCCAATCCGGATGGAACTCACATATAGTCTCACATACTTGGACGGGATGGTTTGTAACACCTCATGTACTTTCGTTGCATTCCATCCTCGTCATTGACTAAATTGGTCCTTTATGGCTATGCCAGCGACACATGTCATATAGCTAAGTCATTCTCGCTTAGCGGCTATCCGCGTGCGAGTCATTGCATCGCATCGAAAGAATAACTACACACCTGAACGATCATGATATAACAACACTCGTGTTTGCATATGTTATTGCCTTGGTTTTTATTAGGAATGCTCGTGCTTGAATTAACTTGGTTTGCCTTGGACAGGGAAGGACAATCAGTAAGTTGGTAAGTCTTGCCATATTTTCTCTTATATTGCACGGCGCACTGCCACACGAGTTAGGCCATTCAATATGCCATGAAACTGATCCTAAGGCAACTAGAAAGACAACATAATAGTTGGTGCACGAAACCTATATTACGTGTTTGGATTTGTCGAGCGGGCGAGTAGCCTCTCCACCAGTGCATTCAATGTACCGATAACCCACCATATCGTTTGTAGGGTGCGGAAGAACCTCGTTCAGTACGGATGCCTCCTTCGTGCGTGCTAAGGCGTAGAGATCACTCTAAAGCAGTGTTACGTCCGGAACAGAAGCACATATATAAGACATAATGTTGGAACATCGCCTGAACATCGCCCGTACAATCATTCCACAATTGTAGCCACTTGGCACGCTTTTACTGTTTCAGAGAAAGATCTGAACGAATTGTAATATCGGCCAAGCACCGCCTGTAACACTTGTTTATATCAATAAAGAGTTTTACTTCAACTTGTGTTATTCAATGCTTCCGCTATTGTCGACTCAGTGAATTTGTTATCAATCGCCTATGCGTTTATAATTCCGCTACACTCGGACAATTTGTGCGACTCTGTGGCTTAGACTTCTTACCGTCAGCCAATGAACCATGGCTTTACACGGGCGTGGTTCACGCTCGTGCGGCATCACGCCCGGATGGGTCAAAGTGATTATTTCACGGGAGCGCTGTCGCGGTGATTCTCGCCTAGCGAGGATGGCCGATTTAGTCTGCGAGAGATCGGGGCATGAAAAGGGATACTCTACGCTAACGTCTGGTTAGAGAATATAGAGAAAAACCTGCAATTGGCCCAGATTCTGGAGAGCTTGCAGATAGAGGCGGCCAACAGTCAGATGTTCGATATCGCACTCATGAGGTATTACACGGAGCCGAGACTTACTACTCTAGGACTTACTTAGGAGACTTTTACAAAGCTTTTCAAGGAGAAGTTCTTACCCAACGTGGCCTTGGGAGATTTGGAGAGTCAGTTTCACGACTTAGTCTAAGGGAATATGTCGGTTGACGAGTACGTCGCAGAATTCTGTCGATTGAGCCATTTTGCATCGTCTATAATTCGGGACCCAGGAGATCGAGCTCGAAAGTTTAGAAAGGTACTGACGAGGGAGATTAGGTCACGCACTTCTGGTTGTCGTACCGCTACCTTTGAGGATATCTTGATGGATGCCCAGATTGCAGAGGAGGATCTAGATCTCAGGCCTAAGAGGAGTCACAATATTTCTGGAGATACGAGTGGTAGCATAGGACCATCCAAGCGTCCCCATATTCAGCAGCAGTCGAGGACATTTCAGCATCACCACCAGCAGCACCAGGTACCGGTTCATGTTCAGCAGGATCAGTAGCAGCCTCCGAGGCAGACACAGTAGACTTGTTATTTCTGTAAGGAGCCACGTTACCTTTGGGAGAGCTGTAGAGTGAGGCTAGGACTTTGTTTACACCATGGTGCTGCGGGAATTCGAGTGATAGATTATCTTCTAGCTCCTTATCTTCCCGGCTAGCATGCAGCTCCAAATCATAGAGATCTAGTAAGGCTACATGTGGAACCGCAGATTGCTCAGCACCCGCGGAGGGAGCCACCCCAGCAGGGCAGGGCATTTACGATGACGGTCGATAAGACCGACACTGCAAGTGATGGGTTAGCAGGTTCTATTCTTTTCTTTCCTTCTGTTCCTTTCTATTTGATTGATTGATTGATTCCTTAGTACCGTAGCTTGTATCAGTAATTTTCTTGCTAGAATGTAGTTAGTAGTATACCTTGATAGAGACTATAATACCATGACAAAAGAGACCATAACCATGCATGTTTTCTCTAGATTGCATGTTGTATGACTGTATGTAGGACATCCTTAGACCTTGGTTGTTGGGGGGTTTGACCATAGTGAAGATTAATGAAGAGGTTATGACTGGTCAGAGAGAGATGAGGTGTCTTAAATTTTGAGGACAAAATTTTTCTAAGGGGGGTAGACTTGTCACTACCACATTCTAAAATAGGGATATTTTTATCTTTTTATTTATTATAAGTATTGTGTATATTTTATTGCATGATATATATATATATATATATATATATATATATATATTATGATCATTAATGCATGGGTTAGTAGACTAGACCTAGAAACCCACTAAATAAAACCCTGACAAAAATATAGGATTATGGTTTTAATTAGTATTTTCGGGATTAATTATTGGGGTTATAATTCACTACCGTAATTTTATTTCAATTGTTGTTCTTACGTTGCTTCGATATTTGGAGTACTATACTAGCTTTTGCCTTCCAACAAATTTTATACCCTTATCCTAGACGTGGCAGTCTTCTATTTTGACCATTGTATAACTCATAAATACCCTCTCATGTGCTTTATTTAGTCGCACAATATTTGTTACAGGCGTTATTTTTAAATTCAAATAAATCTAACTTTCCATCCTTGTCCGTTCCAATCGAAATTGGAGACACAACCTCGACCCATTTTTGTGCAACCTAATTTATGACAATATTCTATTCTGAGTCTTCTACGTCCATGATACTTGTGTGCCACCGAATTTTAACCCTATGCACTTCCAATTAATTTAAGAACACCATTTACATTAATTTTAATTAAATTGGTTTAAGGACCCAACTTAACCCAAAACTAGATCCAACACCAACCCAAACCCCCACTCACACCCTCAAGGTTCATACTAAATACCACATACCCTTTTATCCACTACATCACAACAAACATGTATTTTCCCTTATTCAATCCTAAACCCCATTGTTTGTGCAATTTTCTAATTGTTTGGGACTTTTGTGCAAAAGTACAATGAGGTGTACACCTCCCATTGGATCCAAGCCATGAAGAAACACTTCCCCCTCATTTGACCGATCATATAAAAATTTTACCCTATTTTTGGAGTATGCAATACTCAAAACTTTCCATCTCACCATCCAAGCCCTCCATTCAAATCCACTCTATCCTAGCCACCCAATTTCCTTCATGTAGAAGCCAACCCTATCCCAAGGAGTACATGGCCGGCCCTAATCGCAAGGCTAGCATCCCCTTTTCTCTCCCCTACATAAACTTTTCTCTCTCTATTATTTTTATATCACTACCATCAACCACTACTCAAAACCGAAACCTAACCGTACGCCATCACCATCTTCACACCAACTCCGATCACCTTCCCCCACCTGAGCGTAGACGACCCACCGGAGACACGATCGACAGACCACAACCACCTCTCTTCCCCGACTTCTCCCCACCTCACAGCCTCCATCCCGCCTGAGCACCCCGACCACCGAGCAGTCTTCTCCACCGGAGCAACCTCCCTCATCATCGTCTTTATCATCTCCTCCATCGTCGGATCACCCCACCTCCTTCCTCGATGATACTGCCACACCGCCGGATCGCCACAGCCAGTCATCATCACTATCTCCACCTCTCTCAACCTCACAATCACCCTCCCCGACCATCTCCGGTCACTACGGTCATTACCGAGCCGATCACCTCGACCCCGACTCACCATCATCTTCCCCGTTCTCCTCACCTTCTCCTCCAAGCATAGCCATCCACCACCACTACCTCATCATTGCCTCACCCACAGCCTTCCTCCCCGACTCCCTCAACACCCCAGAGTCACAGCAGTCCCATCCTTCCCCGGCCGTCTTTCCGGAACACCAACGACCATAGCCTTGACCCCGCAGCTAGACCATACCTCGTGCACCCACCACCTCGACCCGTGCTACTGTCGTCGCTGTCTCCACCCCTCGGAGCACCACCCTGCATCGCCGGAGACTGACCTCCAGGCCGCGGCCGAGCGTCGCCCCTCCTCGGTCACGTGTACACCAAGGTTTGTCTTTCTATTATGTTGTGTGCTACACGACACTGTGTGTTCGTGCACCCTAATAACTAGTGTGTGTGTGTATGCATGTATGAATAGTATTTAGGGTTATTATTTACTTCACGGGAAATTTGGTTGTTAATTGTAGGTATCACATATTTTTATGTGTTGGTGTAGACCCTAGGTACATTAGCATAAATATAAGTAGTGGGTAATACTATGTAATATGTATTGGTACTATATATATACATATTAACGTATTTTGATAACTCACTGCCTTGTGTACCTGACCTACTAGTTAGACCATGTGTTAGTGCTACACGAGATTTTAAGATTTGGACATGTGTTAGTGCTAGTTGTTTGTCTTTCTGTGCATGGTATTCAAGGACATGACACATGTGCATTTAGACGTGCACACTTGACCCTGCTAGTTGACCAGTTAACACCCCCTACGTACGTTAGTTTCTAAGTGCAGTGTAGTTGTGTTTATGTGCGTACTAGTGTAACGACTGATGTTATTATATTATATCATATAAATATAGGACCATTGGATCGTTCTGCGAGACTTCAGGAGCAAGACATTGGTATTGCCAGCCCAAGACCCCAGGTGAGTACATTCTCTGATAATTTCTATTATTTCATAATTTCTATAATTCAAGTACTTAGAAATGTTACATCTGATTTTTGACACTGTGCTACACGGACTAGTATATAGATTGGATCTTCAGTCATGAAATATTACATTGGTCATCGTGTTAATATTATACACGATATTGATATTAGATATTGTACATGATATATTGGACATTGATCGTGTATCGTAACGTGTCATGGTTGGATCCACTGTACTAGTTGGGGGCAGGAAAATTGCTAGTGAGAAATGTGATCATATCCCTATCGTACAAGTGTAAAATATTATTAGTGTTAATCATACACCTCATATATGATTAGCCAGGGCATATAGCTATTGTACAAGTTCCCAAGCCTATCACATATCGAAATTACTATTTCAAACACTGAGAATAGTTACAGTTCTTTATTTTAGTTCATATACTACATCACCTTGTATATGATATTGTAGTTCTTTCTCTTCGTTTCATATATGCACTGACTATACCATATTGCCTATATTGCCTGTTCTCTTTACTATTTGTCATTACATCTATTTATTATTTTCTCTCAGTATATAGCATCATCTATTTATTGTTTTATAGTCCTTATCAATTAATTGGAACTGTTATCGTGTTATACTTTGCTCCAATCCTGACTGGATATATTTTTCCAGACTGCGACTTAGAGGACTGGTGTCCGACATATTATGGACCACATGGAGAGTAGTTGCAGCCTTGGAACTTATAACTCAGGTGTAATTTTTGGAAGGTCTAGCCAGGATCACTAGTTATTCAGTTAGTTTCTTTTAGCAGATTATGGTACCGGATTTAATTCTGGCATATTTTGAGACTTGGATGTTATTGTTTGAGTTAGATTATTCTATTATTTAGACTTGTGTTATTTTTTGATTTTCTCTCGATATCTTATCATGTTTTAGTTCTGTGGTTGAGTATTTTCATATTATATTATAATATTTGTGTCTCTTTATGGAGTTGGATATTCGTATGAGATTGATTAGATAGTATTGTGACCTAGACAGCGTTCTACCGTCAATGTTGCGGCGTAGGATGGACGTACCCACGTACTCGTGCCCCTATATTGGGTACGGGTCGTGACAGGAATAACGAAGAAAAAGAATCACAAAACAACCACAGATCTGAAATAAAATATACATGCCATGAGTCTCAATAAAAGTCTAATACAAGATAATCTAAACCTCCTCAGGCTCTGGTACTAAGTCCTTCTGGTCTTCTGGAGTATCCTCTAATGGTATGCCCTCCCGCGGTCTGTAGTATGTAGGACACTGATCTATGAGCCAATTATCTGAAAAATATATTCAGTCAGGATAGAAGCAAAGTACATACCACTGAAAGCAGTTTTAGATAGATAATTGAGCATATAAAATAGATAATAGAAAAGAATATAAGATAAGATAACTAAACAACAGAATAAAATAAACTAGGGTAAACAAGTTATGTACTAGAATAAAGAACATACAATAAAATATCTGCAATATAATAGAAATAACTGAAATCTAACTAATGTGCCATGGAATACAAGTTTATTATATGATCGGTTTAGGTTGAACACGAATATAATAGGGAAACTCATTTACAAGTGTGGTATATAATCGACATGTACACGAATATACTGGGGCTTGATCACATAATCAACTCCTATTCCCCCATCCCCAACTAATACCAATGGATCCAATCACGACACGTTATGAACACGAATATGGGTACATTAAACACGAGTAGTGTGTGTACACGAATATAAGCACACTGAATACGAGCAGTGTGTGAACACGAAGTACACTAAATCAATACCCGATACACACGATGAAATATATGTGAAGGAGTACATACTAAACACGTTAAGGGATAACATCTCCTGACAGGATCTCTTTTGTGCCAGTCCGTGAAACCACTGTGTCAAAATCAAGTATACAGTTCTAGAACATGAGATATATACACTACTATGAAATAAAGACTAACAGAAAAATATACTCGCCTGAGGTCTTGAATACGGTGTATCTCTCGGTGCCCAAGATGGTGTCACACCGACCTATATATGGTATATTGCATCAATACAAGGTATTGGAATGAAAATAAGTTAAACTAGTTCAATTTTAGGTCATAAAGCCATTTCTATGTCAAAATAGTCAAACTAGGTCAATTCTAGGTCAAACTAGTCAAACTGGGTCAAACTAGCTATTTTTAGGTTGTATGAGTCCATCTCTAGGATATTGGGTCCATACACTATGAAACTAGGCTATACTAGCTATGCTAGGATACTAGGATACCAACAAAATACCGTATCATACGATACGCAAGTTATTAGATATAAAAATACTATAATATATATATACAAGATAAAATATATAGTACTCTGAGCCAAACTAATGCTAATTAGATACCTTAGCTTTGAACCAAATGCGGTATCACACCACCTACACACCCATCTTGATATACAAACTCAATACCTTGAGTATAAACCAATACTTTGACATTACCTTGGTACCATAAGGTAATTCAATATCTAACATATAACTAACTACCCATACACCTAACTATAGACTAACATGCATTTAAACTTATACAATACTATACTAAACTAACATACTAACATAGCTCTTGATATTTAATACCCGTACCCAAGATACCTCAACTCTCATTACCTTGGTGTCACTCAAGGTAATCTAGAAATAATACGAACTAATGCTAACTAGTGCTTATATATATATATATATATATATATATATATATATATATATATATATATATATATATATATATATATATATATATATATATATATATATATATATAACTTACTAACTTATCAATATAAACTAACTTAGCTTATTACTAGCTTATCTTAACTTATCTATATCTTACATATAAGCACTTGTTATTGCTGCTGCAGCTTACTGCAGCTGCTGCTTGCTTCTGCTCACTGCTTCTGTTGCTGTATATATATATATATATATATATATATATATATATATATATATATATATATATATATATATATATATATATATATATATATATATATATATAACTTACTAACTTATCAATATAAACTAACTTAGCTTATTACTAGCTTATCTTAACTTATCTATATCTTACATATAAGCACTTGCTATTGCTGCTGCTGCTTACTGCAGCAGCTGCTTGCTTCTGCTCACTGCTTCTGTTGCTGCTTCTGCTCACTGCTTCTACTGCTGCTTCTGCTCACTACTTCTATTGCTACTTTCCGTTGCTGCTTCTGTTCACTACTTCTGTTCACTGCTTCTGCTGCTGCTTCCCGCTGCTGCTTACTGCCTGCTTTCCTGCTCCTTACTGCTTTTGTTTTTTTGGCCTGCATGTTTATTGCTCCCCCTAGATCATACACACACATACACACATCTAATACACACACACACACACACACACACACACACACACACACACACATATATATATATATATATATATATACATATCACCACATACCCACACTAAAGATGCACATGCACACATCTATTCTCCCATGTCCACCAACACATCAAATGAGATATAGAACATACACATAATTATACATATACATACACATCATATAACAATTATAATTATAATACTCTAATAGCTATAACCAAGGTAAATTGAATTGAAATACAAGAAAATAAACCCGTGGAGTGCACCAGACCCGTATCACACTCAATCTATAATACACTTGCGATACGGCTCCACCACAACACCAAACGTATCCCGAAGGACACGAACAAGTCTAAAATTATAATTAGAAGTAACACAAAGTGTTAGCTACTCGTCTACGTGTCCGCGTCAAAATGTGACATGCTCAAACCCCCGTATCGAAAGAAAACTCCCAAATCAACCCGTATCGCCAAATTATCAAGATACGACCTACACGTATCCAATTGTGGACACGATACTAGTCACAATCAAATACATGTCAATTTGGTCTAATTGACCTATTGACAAACACAAGATGTGCCAATCTCGGAATTCTTCCAAAATTGACATAAAATACCACAAACTTCCTCCAAAGGCCTCCTATGAACCTAATTCCAATTCTTATAGGTAGTCTTAGTACATTGGGAGGGTTCCTAATAATTAAATTATAGATTTAGAGTCTAATTAGAGAGAAAAAACTGAATTATACCTATTGGAAGATGGATTTCCAATAAAATCTCTAAATTGAGTGTCAAGAGCCTTCAACTTGTAGATCCTTGCTCCTCCTTATAGATCCTTGCTTCCTTCTTATAGATTCTTGTTCTAATACCCTCAAATGAATAATAAGAAAGAAATTGGAAAGAAATTTGGGTAGGAATTGGTGTGGGAATAAAGAAATTTGAAAGAGGAAAAATTTTATATCTAGATTTGGAATAAAAAAATAAAGAGAGAGAGACTCTCCCCACTCCAATAGGTGGCCGGCCTCTACTCCCTCCTCCAAGCTACTATAAAATATCCATAATACCCCTTGGGGCTTGTCATGAAGGAATCAATTAAGGACGGAAGGTTCTAGTCTAATTGGTTTAACTAATTAATTCATCCTCCTAATGAATGGGCTTATTATTGGGCTCAATTCTAACTAGAAATAAATGTTGGTCCATGGATCTAATCTAAACTAGTTAGGTCCACTAACACAAGTCCAAAAAAAATCTAACATCTAACAATAAATAAATAATACAATAAATAAATAAATATTCAACATGCATAATATTTAATATTATATTCCTAAAATAAAAATATCCATGCCAAATTACCAAACTACCCCTAGTTTGAAAAGTGAGGGGTAGTTTAGTAATTTGGCATGGGTATTTATTTTTAGGAATAAATATTGAATATTAATGTGATGATTGTACTAATTATTTAATTAAGTTGAGCTATAATTATTTGTGATTAGTATTAGTTAGTTATTAGAGACTTGTTTAATTAGTTAGTTAGAGAGAGACTAGATAATATTTAGACTTGTAACATATGGATCTATTTAGATTCGTCATGAGAATTAGTGAGCCCAACTTGGACCCAAGCCCAATTAGTTATTCCACTAATTAAATAAAGAAGAATTAGTTTAATTATAATTAGTTAGAGACTTCCAAAAATATCCACCCTTAATTATTTCTCATAATACCTCATGTAGGGGTATTTGGGACCTTAGCATATAGCTTGGGGAAGAAGTAAGGGGCCGGCCACTTGAAGAGGGGCTCTCATTCTCTCTCCTCCTCATTTGCATTGTATTTTATTTCCAAATTCTAAATCCCCAATTTTCCATTAATTTTCTACATAATTCACCACCAATTCCATCTCAAACTCATCACTCTTAGAGTCTTGGAGCTTGGAGAAGTAAGGAGCACAAGGAGAAGGAACTTTGGAGCTAGAGATCGTGTCCGGATCATGTCCAATTGTATTTTTATTGGAAATTCATCTCCCAATTGGTAATTCCTGAATTTTTCTCTCATTATGGTTTCTTAATCATGCATTTAACCATTAGAAATGACCCCATGGATTAAGACTACCTATGGGAACAATTTTTAGACTTTTTGGCTATGTATTGTGGGTTCTAGGTGGAGTTTTGTGTGCATATTGTGGGAATTTTGAATTTGACACATCAATTGTGTGTCATGAGACCAATTAGATCTAATTAGACTTAGATCGGGGTTATGGGACTAGGTACGTGTCGACAAATTGATACGTGTAGGGATGCTATCTTTTCTTGTCTCTTTCTTGAGCTTGTGTGTACGTACTTAGCTCATCTGGAAGGGTATAGTCTCTTTGAAGCAGAAAAAAGACAGTCTTTGGGACGTCCAAGTTGCTTCTATTTATAGTCATCATGTTGATGGACTATAGGTATCATATATTCTTCTATTTGGTGGGCACATGGAGCTCCTTCAACAGAATATGGTTGGAATTGTAGGCGCATAGTATGGGTAGAGTCCAGGGCAAGCTTCCACGTGGATATTTTATTGGGATTTGTTGTTGCTAGAGATCTTGGAGGTTCTCATCTTCTATTTGCGTGACTTGGTCAGCTTGACATGTGACCCGCATTAGTTGAAGAGAATCACTTCAGTCGCAACAGAAAGATTTTGTCTCGTTGGACACATGGAGTCTGAGATGCATGGAGTCTGAGACGCATGGTGTCTGGAATAAATAGGGCCAAAGACGCATGGGACACATAGAGTCTGAAATACATTGGGCCAGAGATGCATAGGACGCATGGAGTCTGGAACGCATAGGGTCAGAGACGCATGGGGTATGGAATACATGGGGCCAGAGACGCATAGAACGCATATATTCTGTAACGCATTTGGCCAGAGACGCGTGGAACACATGGAGTCCAAAATGTATAAGGCCAGAGATGCATAGAGTACATAGAGTTTTGTACGCATGTAGTTGTACGCTTGTCATAAGTCATTATTAGCCTGATGAGAGCTTCTTGTCGCTTAGTGTGCTCACATTTTTTGAAGAGTTCAAAAATGTCTTTTTGTCAGGATTATGTGTCAGACATAATCTTTGTGTCAGATCTTTATGTGGCCAATACTTGGGATGCAAGGATACTGCTTTTTCTTGGCAGCATGGCCATCCTTCTGCATAATTTCTTTTGAGTTGGTCTTGGGGTGCCTGTTAGTTGAGCGCATGGATATACATTTTCCATTCTTCTAAAATTTAGTTAAAATAATTCAAGACATTCTTGTACAATCAAATTAATAATATGACAAGGACATCTAACATGAAAAAGTCTACCTTCTAACTGTGGTGCCCCGTTTTTCCTTTTCGGGGAGCACGGCTAAGAAATACTAATCGGTATCGTTCAATTAGGATAGATTAAATCAAGATCTTATCCTCGTTATGGATTTTCTTCTTAAGAATTGATTCCCATATTCAGTGGACCGTGCCCCAAGGATGGACTTAGCGGCAGAGTCAAGAGGGACCTCTCCACTGCAAGTTTTCTTGCCTAGTTTTCGTTTTTGCCTTATTGCTTTCGTGATTTTGAGTTAGTTTTTGGATTTGCATTTTCTTGAACGGTTTCGATGGATTTAATTTCTTTCGTTCGTTGAACTATATTTTATTCTAAGATTTGAAAGAGTAGAAGAGGTATTAATTATCTGTTCGTGGCAATGCAGGTGTTCGTGTAGTAGACGTCGTACGAGCGGAGTCTTGAAGCACCTATTTCCTTTACTCCCTCTAACCAACTTGTGAGTGGCTATAATTCGACTTAGTTGACCCTTCTTCCAATTCTTCACATATAAAATCTTGTCTTCTTAATTATTCTGATCAAACGATACCATAATAACTAAAAGATGTCAAGATAAAAAGGAATAGACTTGGATTACTTGTGCTTGTCAACCAAACTTGTGAACGGTTACCTTGTTGTATGCTAGTTCGTTTAGTTAGAATGTTCTTTATCATGCCTTAATTCTAGTTAGAATATATATATACTTTTTCTATGATTGTGCTATATAGAGAACACATACCTTGCTATGCAATAAACTGATCTGGAAGACTATGCAAAACAGATCATGCTATGCAACTTATTCCATACTCGTATTGCCTTGAACTGCTCCTTATAATAATTTGATTTAAATGTCGCATGGTCACGGATAACTTGTGCATAAGGATTTATGGTTCCTGTGGACGGTTGTTGGGGCACTGGCACCATTTCGATCCGGACGAAACTTAGTGATAGTCTCGTGTTCGGGCAGGATGGCATACGACGCCTCATGTTCTTTTGTTATTTTCCATTCTCGCCCAAGACTAATTCGTCCAATATGGCATAATGCCAGTGACCCCCATGAATATTTAAACTATGCAAAACTAACTATGTCTTCGTGGCAGGGAAGGTCATGGTAAGTATTGTGCAGGTGGTTCAGATGGGCAGGTAAAAGTCACCGAACGGTGGCATGTTTATTTCAATAAACTTCCATATCTAATGCTTGCTTGTAAAATAGACTAAGGCATGAAAGAAAGATAACATAATAACTTGCATGCTTCATATAAGCAATATATTGATTGGTACAGTTGGGTTAGCTCACCTTCACCAGCGCATTTTAATGTACTGACCCTCGTTGCAACTGGTTCCCAGTAATAAGGAGATCCTGTAAGTAGCTAGAGTGACCTCCCAATCCAGTCCACCTACCGGCATGCCTGATTGTGCCTTCAAAGAAGCATTTTGAAGATCCAGGAGCTCGTGCACATAACTTATGCAGCTCTGTAGTAAGGTGATAGCTTCACCCGAAGGTGTCTATAGATTTTGAAGCTTTAGTAAAAGGATATAATTTATATGACGACTATCTCATTTTGCGTCCACTTTTGTAAGCCCGTGTGGCAATTATTCGACTCTTTCAAGAGTTTGTAAAAAGATGTTCATTATCAATAAAGAGAACTTTTTTATGTTTCAACATTTTATTTCAATTATCTGCGTACTCTGAATATGTGCTCGTTATATAAAATACCTTGGCCTTGTGCGTTATGCAACCTAAGCATGCACGACGTCACGCTCTGGGGACGACTGTCGATTCTATGGAAATTGGGGCATGACATATTAGTATCAGAGCACAACGTCAAGTTCCTTTTAACCTCGTGTCAGAAAAGTTCCTTTAATGATCTACTCCCTATGCGAACTCTTGAACTCGTTTGGCCAAAATGAGATACGTTCCATATAGTGAGTCCATAATACATTATGAGCCTTATATAAATTACCGTTTTTTAAAGGAATGACTCAAGCGCAAGCAACAACACTAGCATAGGGTGAGGTACAAGCCCAGGAAAGTAGTTCTGGCATATTGGGAAGTTTCAGAAGCCAACGAGCCATGCCCTGTGTCGACCCGGTTGAGCGAATGGTGCGGGTACTTGAAGCAAGCCAGCAGAGAGATGAGGCTCGCTATGAGAGAGCCAAAAAGAGGGCAGAAGAGCGACAGAGCAAGTTCAAAGGCAATCTAGAAGCCCGATTTGCAGTCCAACAAAAGCAGGTAGATGTCCTACAACAAATTGTTCAGACCTTAGCCTCCAACCATTCCATAACGACAGCAGTGGCACCGGTGGAGCTACCAGTGCCTGAAGTCGAAATAACTCAAACTCCAAAGAAGAAGGAAGTGACTACCTTCGACTTTGCCGACTTCAAGAAGGTCTCCAACACGCCTTTCAAAGGGACTGAGGATCCAGTCGTGGCTCTAGATTGGCTGACAGAGCTTGAGGATAACTTCAAATTACTAGAGGTACCTGAGGAAAAGCGTGTTGCATGTGCCCAACTGCAGCTTCGTTTGAACGTGCATGATTGGTGGGACATGCGTCGAAGATCTCTCTCAGTAGGCGATAAAGAGGAGACGATCACATAGGCTACCTTTCGTGGCATATTTGAAGACGAGTTCATACCCCCTCCCGTACGTTGGCAAAAGAAGAACGAGTTCGTGCTGCTTTGGCCAGGCAACATGACCATAAAGCAGTACTCCATCGAATTCAACCGGCTCGCCAAATTTGCAAGCTCATATTTACTTGATAAGGCGAGTCATGCAAGATAATTTGAAGGCGTCCTGCGACCTGCTATCCATGCGCACGTAGTCGTTCCCCAATATCTGACTATGCGGGAAGTCCTCAATTATGCCCTTTCTCTTGAACTGTAGTATCCTTCAGTTGTTGTCGGCACTGTGCATACTTCCAATCACAAGTGCCATAGCAACACGGTAGAAAACATCGCTCAAAAGTGTCCAAATAATGGCAGTCAGCAAAGAGGGGGATTGGGGCAAACATGTTCCTTCTGTAATAAGCCAGGGCACACTATCGATAGTTGTCGTCTCAAGCATAGATTATGCCTCGCTTGTGGAGATCCAAACCATGCCATTTGTGAGTGTCCGTGCCTCTCTGATCATCGCCCTCAACATTCAAATTCTGCTTCAGCACCTCAAGCCAACAGAGTCGTGCCACAGCAAGAGCATCGTCAAGCTCAAGGTCGGGTGTACACGTTGATACAGAAAGATGCCCTAGCATCGGACATCGTTGTGTCAGGTATATTGCTTTTCAATAATATACCTTCTCGTGTGCTATTTGATTCTAGTGCAACGCATAGCTTTATATCCACGAATTTTGCCATAGAAAATATGATAGAAATGATACCATTATATCTAGACCTTAGTGTTAGCACCCCTTCGGGCACAAGGATACCTGTTCGTTCAGTATGTCAGGGCGGTCACGTCTGTATTGGGGGAAGGAAGCTCTCGCTTGATGTGTTGGTCCTAGATGTTCAGGATTACGATATCTGTCACAACCAGCACCCGGAATTTGGGCATAAGTCGTGGGTACGTCCAGCCTACGCCGCAGTATCGATGGTAGAACGCTGTCTAGGTCTCAATAATATACTAAACAATACTCACAACCTGTCAATAATATCAACTCTATAAGGACTACAATATACATCTCACAATAGCTCATAATGCAAACTCAATCACAACAACTATAAGAGTATAAAGGCACGATAAAAGATAAGAAGAATGACATAGTTAAACACCATGTCTCAAAATAAAGATAAACTACAGTCTAGCTGTCTAACATAAAGTCTCCACAAGTCCCAACATAAACTCAGAATAAGTCTAAACATAAACTGAAATAACCTCAAATAAGTCTCAGTGCATAAGATAAATACTGTCTAGATAGCTGCAGATAATGTCTCCTCTAAAGGAATAGTCTCCTCTAAGATCTCTGGTGTGTAGTATGCATCTATACCTGGTCCATAATGTGTGGGACAGAAGTCCACAAGATCCTCTGGAAAAAATATCCAGTCAGAATTGGAGCAAAGTACAAGCAATAACAGCAGTTCCACTTATATTGACAAAAACTATAATACAGTGTAAAGAAATTCAAGATAGATAGGAATACTGGCAATAAGAAATACTGGAATAAAGAAGTACTGAAATAAAGGAATACTGGAGCATATCATCATCAATGTACATCTAGCAATGAATAAGAATACAATGCATGCTAGAACAATGAACTGGAATATAAGTGAGTACTAGAACAATAACTAGAACATAAGAAATGCTAGATCAATATACTAGAGATACATGTCAAGAACATCTAGCTAAGTGTGTGAAACATTAGCATATCATGTGATCAGCTTGGGACTGATCAGGCTTGTTATATATGATTAGCTATTATTCATGTAAGGTCAGGCTAACCATTCAGATAGCTATGATGCAAGCAATAGTCAGGCTAATCACATGTAACAGGCTATGAGGCATGTAATGGTCAGGCTGCATCGACGTAAGGTGTGGGTGAGCTATGATGCATGTAGAGTTGGGTATGATCACATAATCTACTAATATTTCCCCGTTTTCCCAGCTAGCACGATGAATCCCAAATCACAACTCCTCGTGACAGGTCTCGATGATACCAACTCGTGTAAACAACAGTGTCAGAATCATGTACACTATACAACTAGAATTATAGAGATAATCAACATAATGAAAACTGTCAGAGAATGTACTCGTCTGTGGTCCTTAGCTGGCAATACCAATGTCATGTTTCCAAAGTATCGTCTGAATGATCCAACAGTCCTATAGACATATCATATAATACAATATTGTATCAGACATTATACTAACACACACAATCAAAATACAATGAACTCAGAGACTACGCTAAGGATGACACTTGTCATCTACAGGGTCAAGTGTGTGTCTAGTTGCACGGGTGTCACGTTTGTAATTGCTATGCATAATAGACAGTCAAATAATACGGGTCTTGCTAGTACGTTAGTGTACATATGGCAGTCTGCTAACAATTCACATGGTCCCAGGTCAATGTAACTACGGGATATCCGTAATTACACTCGGGTCACCTAGTACATATATAATTATACATAGTCTTAACTAGCATATAACATTAATACTTACAATATATATGTACACCAAATAAATACATATACCATTTATATATGTATATATATACTAATTAAATTCATATACTATATATATATATATATATATATATATATATATATATATATATATATATATATATATATATATATATATATATATATATATATATATATATATATGTATATATATACCAATTATACATATTAAACATATACTTAATACATACACCCTCATATCAAATATATAATACGCATATATTAAACATAACTAAATATACGTATGCATACTAATAAGAACTACGCGTATACGTGTACATGTACGCAAGAGGGAGAACTCGAACCTGTGTACGCGGGATGAGGCATTCGTGTCGAGGTCGTCGATGGGGTGGCAGTGGGGTGCTGCTCGGGTTCACGGCGAACAGCGGGTTCCGGTGATCGTCGAAGAAGAAGATGGGTGCAACGGCTCGGTCGTGATCCGGCGGGTCTCGACGGGGTGGCAGCGTGGTCAGGAGGGCAAAGGCGGCGGCTTCAGGTGCTTCTGGCGGGGTCTCCGGCGATCGTGCAGGCATCGCGTGCTCGGGTACAGTCGGGTCATCGGCGGCTGGCGAGTGCAGGATGCTGCGACGGGTTCCACGCGAGCGGGAAGGGTGGCAGCGGGTTGTCAGAGAGGCTCGGCGAGGTTCTAGTCAACATGGAGGCAGGTTGGCTGGGTTCACGGCAGTCCAGGCTGGTCGGGATGGTGAACTCCGGTGAGGGAAGTCTCTGGTCGAGGGGTTGAAGGAAGGAAATGGGTGAACAGGGAAGATGGGAAGGTCGGCTGTGTATATAGGTTTAGGGAAAATAAGAAAAGGAAAAAGTAAAGAAAGGGGAAAGGATATTTATATAATTATAGTGTTGGATTAACCTAGAATTAGGGCTTGGTCAACACTCCTTGGTAAAAGGGCTTGCCATGGAGATATTTCAAGGGTTAGGATTCAATAGATTCAAAATAGATGGCTAGGATTGCATTGATTCAAAATTATGGAGGGCTATTGTTTGAGGAGGTTGATATTGAGTTACACATTCCAAAAAATTATGGAAAATTCACATGAAGGAGAAATATGTTTCTTCATGTGTTGTGTCCAATGGGGTGGACACCTTAATGTACTTTTGCATAAAAGTGCCCAATAATTAAAAATTTTCACAAATTTAGGTTTATGGTTTAATTTAATTAAAATAAATATAATTTGTGTTCTAAAATTAATTAGAAGTACATGGGACTAAAATTAAGTGGGACACAAGTGTCATGAATGAAGAAGACTTAGAATATAATATTACCCTAATTTGGGTTGCTCAAAATGGGTCGAGATTGTGTCTCCAATTTTGATTAGAATGCACAAGGATACAAAGTTGGATTTATATTAAATTAAATATAGTCGTTTGTGACGAATGTTGTGCGACTAAAATGAAGTATCTTATGGCATAGTTATAAGTCACACAAAGATCAAAATAAAAGTCTGACACGTCTAGGACAAGGGTGTAAAATTAGTTGGAAGGCAGTGACTAGTGTAGTGCTCTAATTATCGAAGCAACGGTAAAGTGCAACAATCAAGTAAAATCACAGCAATTTAAATATAAATAATTATCATGCAATCATTTACACATTAAATTATAAAAAGGAAAAAATACCCCTAATCTGAAATCTGGTAGTGAAAAGTCTATCCTTCTTAAAAGAATTTTGTCCTCGAAATTAAAAATAAACTAGCACAAGAATAAACAATCAAACAAAGAATTATACCTCAAGTCTCGAAGAGATACGGATACTGCTCGCGCATTTTGTCCTCTCTCTCCCAGGTTGACTCGCCTGGAGAGTGATGTCTCTATACAACACGAATCAAAGAAATAGTCTGGTTCTGCAATACCTTCTCTCTATGATCCAAGATCTCAACGGGCTGTTCAGGATAACTGAGCGTCGGTCCAACCTTGATCTCTGAGTGATCTAGTTCGTGACTAGGATCTGCCACGTACCATTTCAACTACGACACGTGGAACACGTCATGCACTCCATCTAGAGCAGGAGGCAAGTCTAGTCTATAGGCCACTGTACCGACCCTTGCAAGAATACCGAAAGGTCCGATGTATCGTGGACTAAGCTTTTCGCCTCTACCAAAATGAATCGTGCCCCGTGTCGGAGAAATTCGAAGGAACACCAAATCGCCAACCTAGAACAAACAGTCTTAACACACAATCTAAAATAAAATAATCACAAACCAAATAATAAAACCTATACCTGAAACTGAAGGGGTCTACGGTGGCTATCGGCCCAATGCCGTTGTCTGTCCTGCGATACTCGCAGTCTGTCTCTAATGAGCTTCACATTTTCTGCTGCATCCACGACCATTTTTGGTCTTAACAAAGCTTTATCTCTAACATCATCTCAAGATAATAGTGTACGACACCTTCGTCCATATAAAGCCTCGAATGGTGACATCTCAATGCTGGCCTGGTAGCTGTTGTTGTAAGCAAACTCTACTAGGTATAGATGATCCTCCCAAGAACCTTTGAGATCCAAAACGCAAGTGCATAGCTTATCTTCAAGAGTCTGAATAGTCCTTTCAGACTGCCCGTCTGTTTAGGGGTGATATGCGGTACTGAACTTGAGCTGAGTGCCCAAGCTAGCCTGCAGACCCCTCCAGAAGTGGAAAGTGAAACGACTATCCCGATCTGAGACTATACTCACAGGAACTCCATATAATCTGACAATCTGCCGCACGTACATCTCTGTTAGCTTCTCTGTCGATATTCCCACTTTGAAAGGTAAGAAGTAGGCTGATTTGGTTAACCTATCTACGATGACCCAAATCGCGTCCTTTCCTCCTGGAGAATATGGAAGCCCTGAAACAAAGTCCATAGTCATGTGCTCCCACTTCCATTCTGGGATGGGTAAAGATTAAAGTAATCCTCCTAGCCTCTGTCGATCTGCTTTCACCTGCTGGCACACTAAACATCCGGATATAAAGCGTGCTACCTCGTGCTTCATACCATTCCACCATACGTGCTTTCTCAGATTTTGATACATCGTGTTGGCACCGGAATGCATCGAATACTGAGAGCGATGTGCCTCCTGTAAAACCTTTTCGTGCAGATCTCCACTCGGCACACACATCCTCGTACCGTGCCTTAAAGATCCATCATCCGCAATAGTGAAGTCATCTGTCAATCCTGTCCGAACTTGTGCCCAGATACTCTTCAGAGTCTCATCATCATACTGTGCAGCTCTAATTTTGTCCATCAATTCTGATTGCATCTGAAATCCTCACATCTGAATCTCAACACCTAGAACTAGCACCTCAATTCCCAAGATCTCAATATCAGCCAATAAATGTCTATCTGTAGTCAAGTACATAGCCATCGGATACCTGCTCAAGACATCGGCGACTACGTTGGCCTTTCCTGGGTGGTACTATAATAAGATGTTAAAGTCTTTCATCAACTCTAACCACCTCCTCTACCTCATGTTCAGCTCCTTCTGCGTAAATATGTACTTCAAGCTCTTGTGGTCCGTAAAGATCTCCACACGCTCTCCGTACAGATAGTATTTCTACAGCTTTAGAGCGAAGATAACTGCTGCTAACTCTAAATCGTGGGTGGGGTAGTTCTTTTTATGAGGGTATAATTGTCTTGAAATATAGGCAATTACTTTTTCGTGCTATTGAAGAATGCATCCTAAACTTTTTTCTGAAGCATCACTGTAGATAGTGAATCCACCTATCCCTGATGGCAACGTTAAAACTGGCGTTGTCGTCAAACTCTTCTTCAGCTCATCAAACGCAGGCTGACATTCCTCTGTCCAGACAAAATCCACATCTTTCTTAGTTAGCCTATTTATCCGCTCTGCAATCTTGGAGAAGTCTTGTACGAATCTCCTATATTATCCTGCTAGTCCGAGAAAGCTCCTGATTTCAGCTACCGTACTGGGGGTAGCCTATGACTCCACTGTCTCTATCTTCTTTGGGTTAACTGAAATTCCGTTATCCGTTACCATATGTCCAAGGAATTCAACCTTGTTAAGGAAAAACTCACACTTTGAAAGCTTCCCATACAACTCTTCCTTCCTGAGAGTCTCCAAGACTATCTTCTTTGGGTTAACTAAAATTTTGTCACCCGTTACCATATGTCCTGGGGTCTTTGAATACACAATAATGTCGTCAATGAACACTACTATAAACTTATCAAGGTACTGATGGAATACCTTGTTCATCAAGTTCATGAATACTACTAGTACATTGGTTAAACCAAACGATATTACTGTGAATTCAAACTGGCCATATCTGGTCCGAAAAGCTGTCTTTGGTATGTCTTCACTCTTTACCTTCACCTGGTGATAGCCTGACCTCAAGTCTATCTTTAAAAATACCTTTGCCCCGCTCAATTGGTCGAAAAGATCATCTATCCTCGGCAGCGGGTATTTGTTCATGATAGTGAGGTTGTTCGGAGCTCTATAATTGATATACATGCATATCGTGTCATCCTTCTTCGGTACAAATAATACCGGGGCTCCCCATGGCGATAAACTGGATCTAATAAAACCTTTGTCCTGCAGCTCCTCAACTTGTTTCTTCGGTTCTACCAACTCGTTGTTGTTAACTCTATAGACATGTTGCGAAATAAGCTCTGCTCCTGGTATCAAGTCTATAGAGAATTCAACATCTCTGTCTGGCGGCAAACCTAATAACTCCTCTGGAAATACATCTAGGAACTCTGCTATCAGTGGATGTGGTAACTCCACTTCTTCCATCCTGGCTCCGCAAAAAGTGCCTCTGCTCTGCTTTGATGCTCCTCTGGCGACCTCAAACTCTGGTTCTCCTGGTGGTCAAAATACTACTCTACCTCCGTGACAATCTATAGAAGCATGGTGTTTACTCAACCAGTCCATTCCTAGTACAATATCGTATCCCGAAAGTGGCATGACGAGTAAACTCACGCTCAAATCTCTGCCTTCCAATGACACTCTTCGATCCTTATAATAATCACGGACTAGGATAATGCCTCCTCATGTCATGATCTTGCAAGTCCTATCTAATGGTTCCATTTCTAAATAATTCTTAAGGGCATAAGATACAGATACGAAACTATGGGAAGCGCTAGAATCAAATAATGCAAGTGCTAGAATAGAATCGAGAGAAACTGAACCTGAAATCACGCTCTAGCTGGCTCAGCCTCCTCAATCGTTATGGCATAAGCGCGTCCCTGTGGTGCTACTCTCTGCTGCTGTTGGTGCTGAGCAAACCTCTGTAGCTATGGTAGAAGTGGACGTCCCCTCTGTTGGCTTTCTGGTACAGTAGGTACTCTGGCTGGTCCTATCTGAGCAGCTGCTCCACCCTGACGAGCCTGAATAGATAGGCAGTCCCTAAGATGATGTGCTGATGATCCATAGGACAAGCATGTACCCAACCTTTTCTTGCAGATGTCTCTAGTATGTCCCATATTTCCATAATAAGCACACTGGGCAACGGGCTAATTTTGTCTTTGTGGCTGCTGCTGCTGGATGTGTCCTCGAACTGGTGCCTGGTGCTGCTGATGCTGCTGCTGGTACGGACTTTGTTGTTGTTGAAAGTGTGGGCGCTTGGCCGGTCCTGTGTTACCACCTGTTCCTCCAGAAGTGTCGCATCCTCTCTTGGTCCTAAGGTCCAAGTCATCTTCAATAATCTGGGCATCCATCAGAATACCCTCAAATATAGCAGTACGTCATCCCGAAGTACGAGACTTGATTTCTCTATTCAATCCTTCCTGAATTTTCGTGCTCTGTCTCCTGGGTCTCAAAACATCGATGGCGCAAAACCACTCAAACGTTAAAACTCCATGGCGTATTCGTCGACTGACATGCTTCCTTGGACTAAGTCATGGAACTGACTTTCCAATGCTCCCAAAGCCACGTCAGGAAAGAACTTCTCCTTGACGAGCTCTTTGAAGTCATCCCAAGTAAGTCCTCCATCAGCGAGTCTCGACTCTGTACGATACCATGTCAGCGCGATATCAAACATCTGACTGCCAGCGGCCTCGATCTGAAGAATCTCCGAAATCTGCTGTCACTACCACATTTTCTAGGAAAAGGTATTTTAGTAATTTTATATTTAATTAAATATGGTGCATGATAAATAATTATTTATTATATTATTTAATTATTATTAGATGTTAATTTTTTAATTTGGACTTGTGTTAGTGGACCTAACTAGTTTAGTTTAGACTCATGGACCAACATGAATTAATTGATAGAATTTAGCCCATTTAGAAAGCCCATTGTTAAGGAGATGGATTAAATTAATTAAACCATTAGACTAGAAGCTTCCTTCCTTAATTATTTCTTTATAAGAGGCCCTAAGGGGTATATTGGACATTACATGATAGCTTGAGAAAGGGGAAAGGGGGCCGGCCTATTTAGAGGGGGGAATTTATTTCTCTCTCCTCTTTTTATTTTAAAACTAGATCTAGAATTTCTCTCAACCAAATTCCTTCATTCCCACTTCATTTCCCTACTAAATTTTATTCCAATTCCTTCCCAAATCACCATTGGAGACTATTGGAGCAAGGATCTAGAAGGAGGAAGCAAGGGTCTACAAAGAGGAGCAATGATCTACAAGTTGAAGGCAATTTTATCATATTTGGAGGTTGTATTTGGAATCCATCTCCCAATAGGTACATTTTAGTTTTTTCCTTAATTTAGGTTCTAAATCTGATATTTAACCATGTAAAATTAACCCATATGCATAGGCTACCTATAGGATTTGGTTTTGTGTTCATAGGAGGCCTATTGAGAAAGTTATTGTGCTTTTTGTGTCAATTTTGGGGGAATTCCGAGATTAACAATTGTTGTGTGTGTCAATTGATCATATAGATCAATTTGGCATGTGCTTGTGTGTTTGGGGTGAATATCGTGTCCATAATTGGGTATGTGTAGGTCGTATCCCAATAATTTGGTGATACGTATTGATTTGGGGGTTTTTCCTCCGAGACATGGGACTTTGTACATGTCATATTTTGACACAGACACGTAGATCTATATTTGACTCTTCGTATTGTTCATAAATAATATATGTGACTTGTTCGTGTCCTTCGAGGTACGTTTGGATGTGTGGTAGACTCGTGTCACATGCGTATCCTAGATCTAGTGGAATACGGTGTGATACTCTCCATATGTTTGTGCAAATTAGATGTAGATATATTTCTTGTGTACTTAATTCATGGAGAATGTATTTGTACATATATATATATATATATATATAGATATTTAAATATATATATATATATATATATATTATGGTATATATAATTATGCTTTTTGTTTCTTAGATCTATGTATTATATATGTACTATATGTATATATATTATGTAGTTATTCTTCTGCATGTATAAATATATATATATGTAGTATATATATATATATATATATATATATATATATATATATATATATTATTATCATATGTGTTTAGTACATATTCTATATATATATATATATATATATATATATATATATATATATATATATATATATATATATATATATATATATATATATATATATATATATATATATATATATATGTATGTATGTATATTTAAATGGGTATTTATATTTATATATGGATGTTATATGATTATATATACATATACATATATGTATAGTTATCTATATATATTAATATGTATGTGTGTGGTTGTTACTATATCGTAATTATGTACATAATACTAGGGAGGGTGTATGTATAGTTATTATTGGTAATTATGTATATATATATATATATATATATATATATATATATATATATACTTTTAGCGACAGCAGCAAATGGTGACAGCCGTCGTCACCAATACAGCAGTAGCAGCCAATGGTGACAGCTGTCATGACCCGATTCCGTAGAATCGTTTGAGGCGTCCCCCGAATCGTGACCGCCGTGCGGGCCTGGAGTTGTGCCTGCACAAGGCTAAAGTATTTTGCATAGCAAGCACATATTCAGAGTACGCAGATAAATTGAAACACAGATTTGAAACATGGAAAAGTTCTCTTTATTGATAATGAACATCTATTACAAACTTTTGAACGAGTTAGCTAATATGCCGAACGGCTTACAAAAGTGTTGACTCAAAATGAGATAGCAGTCCTGTACATTATATCCCTTTACTAAACTTCAAAAGATATAGACCTCCAGGTTGGAGGATAGCTTTGCCACGGAGCTGCATTTGTGTATGAAGAGTTGCAAGCTCCTGACTTCAAAAGGCTTCAAGGGGCGCGGTGAAGATGCGCCAACAGCTGGACTGGATCAGAAAGACGACTTCGGCTCCTCGCTCGGTTCACCTTGGTGCGGAGAACCTGTTTCAACGAGGGTCAGTATGTCGAAACATACTGGTGAAGGCGAGCTAGCCTGACTATACCAATCAACACGTTATTTTAATAAAGCATGCATATTTGTGGGTTTCTATCTTGCCTTAGTTCATTTACAAGTAAGCAGCATATAGAATTTACTGAAATGAACGTGCCACCGTTCGGTAGATTTTACCTGCCCGTCTGAATTACCTGCACATTACTTACCATGCCTTCCCTGCCACGAAGACACAAGTTAGTTCGATAGTCTTTGACGAGAATGGCGTGCAAGAAAGTACAAGGGGGCGTTGTAAGCCATTCTGCCAAGAACAAGAGACTAAACAATAGGTCTCGCCCGGACCGGATCGATGCCAGTGCCCCAGCATCGTCCGCAAGACCGTTACCCTGTGCACTGGTTGTCCATGATCGAACAATATACAAGTAACAAGTTATTGCAGTTGAGGCAACAAGAGTACAAGACAAGCAATTATACAAGACAAGCAACATTTATGATTTATTTCCAAATGAACAAGCATGCAATTCAGTATCCGTTCATGAAGTTATTGACAAGCATAATGAACCAAGTCTATTCTCTTTTATCTTGGTTTCTTTTATTATTACTTGGTATCGTTGATCGGGGCAAAGAAGAGCGCAGATTATTAGATGTGAAGCTTGGAAGCAGGGCTAGCTAATCGGGTTGGTAGCCACTCACTTAGATTTTGGAAGGGAGAAGGAAAGAGGCACTTCACGACTCCGCTCGCAAGCCGCCTACTGCTCGTTCACCTGCACACGAACAGCTCGATTAATAATTCTTTCTCTCTTTCCAATCTCGGAATAGAAGTGCAGTTTAATGAACGAAAACAATGAAGACCATCGAAACCGTTCAAGGAAAACAAGCAAATCCCAAAACCAACTCAAAGTACGAAAGCAACAAGCGACATCGAAAACCGAGACAATAAAAGATAACAGCGGAGAGGTCCCTCCTGACTCTGCCGCTAAGCCGATCCTTGGGGCGCGGTCCACTGAATATGGGAATCGATTCCGAAGAAACAAATCCATAACGAGGACGAGTTCTTAATTCAATCTATCCCGATCGAACGATACCGTCTTGTGTTTCTTAGTCGCGATCTCCGTACCGGGAGAACGGGGCGCTACATCCTACCCAACTAATTGGAAGTTTCGTCCCGAAACTTAAGAATATGTCATGACCCGCACCCGGAAATTCGGGCACGAGTACGTGGGTACGTCCAGCCTATGCCGCAAAGTCGACGGTAGTACGCTGTCTAGGTCATATCCACAGTTAAATAACATCTAGCTCATTCACAAATAATGAAATAGGCAAAGATAATAACAGGAAAAGAATGCTAAGATTTCAAATGAAATAATGTGACAACAGATCCAAAGTTTAATACAGAATCCAGAAATAAAATCGGGGACAAACCCGATTACTAAGATAAAAGAACATAAATAGCTACTGCTAACTAATCCACAGAAGTAGTCTCCTGGGTGGGAACTGGCTCCTCATATGTGTCATCTGCTCCCTCATAGGGGCCATAATAGGTAGGGGCAAGGTCCTCATCATCGCCTAAATCAACGGATCCAGTCAGGAAAGGAGCAAAGTACATAATGCACAACAAGATTAAACTAAATATTTATGACAATTAGAAAAGAAACTGACTAAGTATTATATTGAGAATATGCATAAAAGGAGCAACAATAACTAAGAGTTAATGCTATAAACAGGAATATGAGTAAACAGGAATAATATGAGACAGGAAATGAAACTACAATAAGACAACAGGAACTGCAACAAGACAAGAAGCTATGTGTGTGAACTTGTGTTTATTTTAGAATACATAGTTGGCATGTAGGGGTTTATAAGGCTAATTCGGCCATCATAGACGGCTATTAAACATGAATAATCGAGATCCGGCTGAGGGTACAGTCGCGTACCAACAGCTATTAGTCACGGCAGGGGAAAGGGTAAACTATATGCCTTCTAGTATTCTCCCATCCGACACGAAAAATAAGACATGAACTCCAGTATTCAAGACATGAAATCCAGTATTCTAACACTACGTGTAATCATCAATGGTACTAGTAAAGCAGGGAATTAATTATCACAATATAAAGATTAAACTTTGAAGTGCAGGTACTTACCTGATGTTTGGATCCAATTATAGTTTTGTGTCTCAGGGAAAATTCCAAAAATGAGTCTGGATGCTGAAATAAATATTACCATCATGCTCAGAAGATATCAAATAGCTAGAAACGCCTGTCCTTGGGTCCAATTTTAGAGACAAGGGCAAAAACGGCAATTTCGGGCCAAAACGGGGTCCGCATGTGGGCTCGTTTTGCACCGAAAAATGTGCCAGGGTCAAAGGTCTCCAAATTCACCAACCTTAGTGTCAACAGGTCAGGAACGATGATACGAACCCAACGAAACTTCCAGAATTAGATTCCGATGAGCCGATCACAAAATTGCCCGTCGAGCGGGGCCTATGGGGCCTACGACACGCAATTTCGTCAACGTTCTCAGAATCAAACCAAACTTGGGTCACAGGACCAGCATATCGCTACGAGTCCGATGGCGTAAGTTTCGTTTCGATCCGACGTGTGTACAGAAAGTTAGGGCTTGATACAGAAAAGGCGGATACGGGGCGGTGTCCGCGGATACGCGTTGATTTCGGTGTGCACGCACACCCGAATCAGCTTCCGCGAAATCTCACACGTCTGTATCAACGGCGCGCACGTATCTGTGAAGACCGCACGCGACCAAGTCGTCACGTTTGGCGGGACGTACTCAGTTCTGGGGTGAAACAGGGTCTGATTTTCCTGTTTTTGGATCGCGGTGTGCGATCACCACAGGACGCGATGCCCCGAGCGGTTAGTCCGGGCACCGAGAGGGTCATACAGGCTTCGCAACGCAATTTACGGAATTGAAAATGGGGCAGCGAGGAGGAAGATAAGAGTACCTGAACAGGGCTCTGAAAACCTGATTTTTTCGTGTCCGTGTCGTGTCCGACACGCCGACACGGGATTTGGGAATTAGGGTTAGGTTTAGGGTTTTGCTGGCCGTAGACGGCGGGGGCCGGCCGGAGGTGCGCCGGAGAGGGCGGGGGACGGTTCGCCGAGGTGAGACGGAGATGCTGGCGGCCGGGCGGCGCCGAATTTCGGCGGAGGCAGCTGCCAATACTGCTGCTGCTGCTGTGTCGGGGCGCCGGAGTCGTCGTGAGGTGGCGGAGGAAGGAGAGGAAGGAGGAGGAGGGGGCTGGTCGGGGTGGAGCTGGGGCGAGGCGTCGGCCGGGCATGGGGGAAAGGAGCGGCGGAGGAAGGGGTTTCCGGTGGGGAGTGGGGATGGCCGGAGTGGGGTTTATATAGGGGAGAGGGGCGCTGGGTCGGCCGGGGATGGCGGCGGGAAGAGGGGATCGACGCCAGGAGGAGCAGAGCGAGCGAGGCGGGGGAGGGGCTGACGTGGGGCTGGCCGCCGGAGGCGGCGGGGGCGTGGCCACGGGGGAACCGGTCGAGGGCTGACGGAGTCAGCGGGTCGGCAGGAGGCGGGTCGGGTCTGACTGACCCGACCCGATCCGATAGCGGGTTGGCAGGCTGGGCCGGGGTCAGGCCCAATGGGCCAGGCTAGGGAACGGGCCGGAGAATAATAATAATAATAATAATAATAATAATAATAAATGAATTAATTAATTAATTAATTAATAAATAAATAGGTAAATAGTTTTAGGTGTTTTAAATTAGGTCCGGGGCCCAATAAAGTTCAGAAAATTTACCCTAAGTTCAGTTTTCCATTTTATACCCAAAAATATTATTTCCATGATATTTTAATATTATTTATTAATAATTAAAAATTATTTAATAATTTAAAACCTTGATTTTAATTACAGAAAATTTCCAGAAAATTCCAGAAAATTGTGAAAAATCCAAGTTTAATAATTTTGAAAATTCAGGAGGTTTACAGAATAGGATAGAGTGGTTCAAGCGATAGGGCATGATTCATTACTTCACGCATTGTACGATACTGATGAACGGCTACGTGCGAATGGATGGCAGGGCGTAGTGCACCTTCAAACCTTCTTGCTCGACTCGCTACATCAGGTAAATAGGCCCTAGCGAATTTGGAGAGTCGGTTGAATTCGGCAGAGTACTCTTTAACTGTCATACTGCCTTGCCTCAGTTGCACGAACTCGTTCTCCATTTGACGTTGTACTGGAGGGGGTACGAACTCCTCTTCGAACGTGGCACGAAAAGTCGTCCACGAGATCGCCTCCTCTCCGTGATCAAATTGGAGAGATCGTCGATGCACGTCCCACCAATCGTGCGCATTGAGGCGGAGCTGTAGGTGCGCGCAGGAGACGCGCTTCTCTTCGGGGACCTCTAGCAGAGCGAAGTGATCTTCAAGTTGGTCCAACCAATCTAGAGCTACGACTGGGTCCTCAGTCCCGTTGAATGGGGTATTGCAGACTTTCTTGAAGTGGCCAAAGTCGAAGGCAGTCACATCCCTCGCCCTTGGAATATACGGCATCTCTACTTCAAGCACGGGCTGTTCCATCGGAGTCGGCGCTCTTACCATGGAATGGTTGGAAGCCAAAGTCTGAACGATCTGTTGTAGGGCATCCACCTGCTTCTGTTGGACTGAGAATCGTGCTTCTATATTGTCTTAAAACTTGAGCTGACTCTCTTCCGCCCGCTTCTCGGCCCGTTCATAGTGAGCCTCGTCCCTTTGTTAGTTTGCCTCTAACATCTGCAACATTCGTTGGACGGGATCGATGCTTGGCACAGCTCGCTGGCTCTTTGAACTTCTCGAAGTGCCCGAACTACTTTTTTGGCCTTGCTTTTCGTCCGGTGTTTGCGCTACAGATTGTGCTGGAGCCATTCCTTCAAAAGAAGGTAAATTATATTAAAATCATAATATATTATGGACTTATTGCATGAACGTACCTCATTTTTGGCCTAGCGAGTTCAAGAGTTCGCACAGAAATTTGATCGTTAAAGGAACTTTTTCAGCACGAAGTCTAAGAAACTTTGAATCTGTGCTCTGATACCACTATGTCACGACCCGATTCCGTAGAATCGTTTGAGGCGTCCCCCGAATCGTGACCGCCGTGCGGGCCTGGAGTTGCGCTCGCACAAGGCTAAAGTATTTTGCATAGCAAGCACATATTCAGAGTACGTAGATAAATTGAAACACAGATTTGAAATATGGAAAAGTTCTCTTTATTGATAATGAACATCTATTACAAACTCTTGAACGAGTTAGCTAATATGTCGAACGGCTTACAAAAGTGTTGACTCAAAATGAGATAGCAGTCCTGTACATTATATCCCTTTACTAAACTTCAAAAGATATAGACCTCCAGGCTGGAGGATAGCTTTGCCACGGAGCTGCATTTGTGTATGAAGAGTTGCAAGCTCCTGACTTCAAAAGGCTTCAAGGGGCGCGGTGAAGATGCGCCAACAGCTGGACTGGATCGGGAAGACGACTTCGGCTCCTCGCTTGGTGCGGAGAACCTGTTTCAACGAGGGTCAGTATGTCAAAACATACTGGTGAAGGCGAGCTAGCCTGACTATACCAATCAACACGTTGTTTTAATGAAGCATGCATATTTGTGGGTTTATATCTTGCCTTAGTTCATTTACAAGTAAGCAGCATATAAAATTTACTGAAATGAACGTGCCACCGTTCGGTGGATTTTACCTGCCCGTCTGAATTACATGCACAATACTTACCATGCCTTCCCTGCCACGAAGACACAAGTTAGTTTGTACAGGTTTAAATATACAAGATGATCACTGGCTTGGTTGCCATAATGGACGATAGTCTTTGACAAGAATGGCGTGCAACGAAAGTACAAGGGGGCGTTGCAAGCCATTCCGCCAAGAACAAGAGACTAAACAATAGGTCTCGCCTGAACCGGTCGATGCCAGTGCCCCAGCATCGTCCGCAAGACCGTTACCCTGTGCACTGGTTGTCCATGATTGAACAATATACAAGTAACAAGTTATTACAGTTGAGGCAACAAGAGTACAAGACAAGCAATTGTACAAGACAAGCAACATTTATGATTTATTCCCAAACTAACAAGCATGCAGTTCAGTCCGTTCATGAAGTTATTGACAAGCATAATGAACCAAGTCTATTCTCTTTTATCTTGGTTTCTTTTATTATTACTTGGTATCGTTGATCGGGGCAAAGAAGAGTGCAGATTATTAGATGTGAAGCTTGGAAGCAGGGCTAGCTAATCGGGTTGGTAGCCACTCACTTAGATTTTGGAAGGGAGAAAGAAAGAGGCGCTTTACGACTCCACTCGCAAGCTGCCTACTGCTCGTTCACCTGCACACGAACAGCTCGATTAATACTTCTTCCTCTCTTTCCAATCTCGGAATAGAAGTGCAGTTCAATGAACGAAAACAATGAAGACCATCGAAACCGTTCAAGGAAAACAAGCAAATCCCAAAACCAACTCAAAGCACGAAAGCAACAAGCGACATCGAAAACTGAGGCAATAAAAGATAACAGCGGAGAGGTCCCTCCTGACTCTGCCGCTAAGCCGATCCTTGGGGCGCGGTCCACTGAATATGGGAATCGATTCCGAAGAAACAAATCCATAAAGAGGACGAGTTCTTAATTCAATCTATCCCGATCGAACGATACCGTCTTGTGTTTCTTAGCCGCGATCTCCGTACCGGGAGAACGGGGCGCTACAACAACAGCCGCCGCTGTCACCAAAACAACAACAGCGGGAACAATAACAACAGTGGCGACAGCAGTTTGGCGATGGCTGTAAACCGTCGCCAAAGCAGCAGCAGCAGTGGGAACAGTCAGCAACAGCAACAACAGCAGATTTAGCAATGGTCAGAACCGTCACCAAAGGGGCAGCGTATCAGAGTATCAGGATTTCAGAACTGTTTTTAGTGACAGTTGGCAGATTATATATATATATATATATATATATATATATATATATATATATATATATATATATATATATATATATATATATATATATATATTGGTAATTAATATAAATGTAAATGTATTCTTAAATTGCTAATTTCATTATAGTATATGTATAATACTTAGTATAGTATGTATATATATATATATATATATATATATATATTAGGGGTAGTTATCATAAACAAGGTATTGGGTATTACCTTGTGATACCAAGGTATGTACCAAGGTAATTGGGGATACCCAAGATATTGGGTTTGGGTAACAAGTTTGTGAATTATTATTGAGATACCAAGTTGGTTCAAAACTACGGTATTAATGTTTATAATTATGATTCTATATTATTAATAATTATATATATATATATATATATATATATATATATATATATATATATATATATATATATATATATATATATATATTGATATTTTACCTTTGGAATTACGTATCCGGAGATACGGTTTCCTAATATTTGAGATATGGTTTTTATGGCTTAGACTTTAGTATCTTGAACCCAATATTTTGTGTTAGACTTATGCAACCTAGAAATAGGTAGTTGACCATAGTTTGACTATAGTTGACCATAGTTGACCATAGTTTGACTTGTTGACCTAGAAGTTGACTAGTTTAACTTATTCTCTTTCCGAAATCTTATATTGATGTTGTATTCCATATCTAGGTCTTTGAGGCACCGTATCAGACATCTGTGAGACTATTCTTTGGACTTCAGGTGAGTACATTCTCTGATAGTTTCTCATTTATGATATCCTCTATGTTTATTATATCTAGTGTAGATATCCTTGTTCTCTTGACACGATGGTTACACGGATTGGTATATCCAGATCTCGTCATGAGATATTATTCCTTGGTATATGGTGTATCTTGTGCAAGCCTTGTTTCATTGATTATCTTGTATATGTACAGACACTGATTCTCGGGAAGACTAGCTATCTTCTTGGGGAATCTCGTGCCATAGCTTACCATGGTTGGATCTATTATACCAATCGAGGGTGGAGAGTATTTCAGTGTAGATATGTGATCATACCCTCCTTGTATCAAGTCTTGTATTGAATAGTGTTAATCATACACCGCACATATGATTAGTCAGGACATATATCTTGTATCAAGTTCCCAAACCGATCACATGTTAAAGCTAGTACTCATATACTTAGTCATTAGTATTCTTGTTCATTGACATATTACTCATTATTGTATTTATTCCAGTATTTTCTTATTGTATATATATATATCGTATCTATTGTGAATCTTGTATATTCACATCTATTTACTGTTACATAGTTTTTATCATTGATTAGAACTGTTGTTAGAGATATACTCTGCTCCTTTCCTGACTGGCTATATTTTTTCAGATGACACTGAGGAGTGGTACCCTACCTATTATTGACCTCAGGATGTTGTGGGTCTAGAGTCTGAGACCCTGGTTCAGGTGGGACTTATCCCAACTGAGACAGTTGACCCGGGTTTGGTAGCTTCTTAGTATTCTTTGTACTGGATTTGTCTCTAGCTTATTTTGTTATTTCTTTCAGACTCATTGATGTATTATTTTAGACTCATGAGTTGTATTATGACTTTTCTATTCTTTATCTGATTCGTGCTTATTTCTATCTTAGATCTATGATTGAGTATATTATCATTGTTGGTGGTTTATTATATTGTAAGATAGATTACCCAGACAATGTTCTACCGTCGATTCTGCGGCGTAGGCTGGGCATTGTTTCCGACTTGTACCTTTATACCGGGTGCGGGTCATGACATCTGCGCCAAATGCAAGCTTCTCTCTATGTCCTCTAGCCATTCGTCGGCGTAGAGTATCCCCTCGGTGCCTTTGAACTCTCGAGGCATCATCCTCTTAAAGTCCACTATAGTACCTGGCCTCTGGTGCTGCTGGCCAGGATGCTGCTGTTGTCATGCTACTCTCTTCATAGCCTGGAGAGCCACCTGATGAGCATTCTCCATGCTCTCTCTTATCAGCTCTGTCTGTGCCTGGTGCGCCTCTGCTTGCACCCTCTTAGCCTCAGCTTGAACACGCTGAGCTTCTGATGTTACTCTCTGGGCCTCTAACATGCCTTGGATAAGTGCGAACATCTGTGCCTCGTCAGTGGGCACACCTCTGGGAATCAGAGTCAGTGGTGGGGGAAGGTTGTTTGTCACAGATGGGGAAATCCTCTGAATAGGTGGAACATGAATCCCATTAGCTGCAAATACTCCCACATGAATAGGAGATGTAGGAGGAACTCCAGATGTCTGTTCGTCAGGTCGAGAGGTGGCAGACCTCTCTGAAGCTGCTGCTCCCAATCTCAAGGACCTAGTCTTCGGCAGCATCCTGAAGACAGATTAAAAAGAATCAATTAAGGTAATAGATACGATATCATCAATGAAGGACGGTAAAATTCTAAAGGAAGCAGTTATTCAGAATAGCATTGTAAAGATCAGAATTTTTCTAGTTGTGATTGAGCATACTCTCATCATAAATCCTATTTCCTATATCCTATCACAGACTCACAGTAGTACAACTAAGTTGTCGCACTACCACGACATCGCACAACTTGTGAAGCTTGACCTGCATGGGCTACCACTAAAAACGTGTCACGACCCGCACCCAAAATTTGGGCATGAGTCGTAGGTACGTCTAGCTTACGCCGCAGCATCGACGGTAGAACGCTGTCTAGGTCTCAATAATATACTAAATAATACTCACAACCTGTCAATGATATCAACTCCATAAGGAGGATAATATACATCTCACAATAACTCATAATGCAAACTCAATCACAACAACTATAAGAGTATAAAGGCACGATAAAAGATAAGAAGAATAACATAGTTAAACACCATGTCTCAAAATAAAGATAAACCATAGTCCAGTTGTCTAACATAAAGTCTCCACAAGTTCCAACATAAACTCAGAATAAGTCTAAACATAAACTGAAATAACCTCAAATAAGTCTCAGTGCATAAGATAAATACTGTCTAGATAGCTGCAGGTAATGTCTCATCTAAAGGAATAGTCTCATCTAAGATCTCTGGTGTGTAGTCTGCATCTATATCTGGTCCATAATGTGTAGGACAGAAGTCCTCAAGATCCTCTGGAAAAATTATCCAGTCAGAATTGGAGCGAAGTACAAGCACTAACAGCAGTTCCACTTATATTGACAAAAACTATAATACAGTGTAAAGAAATACAATATAGATAGGAATACTGACAATAAGAAATATTGGAATAAAGAAATACTGAAATAAAGGAATACTGGAGCATATCATCATCAATGTACATCTAGCAATGAATAGGAATACAAGTGCATGCTAGAACAATAAACTGTAGAAGCATGAAAAATACGCTATAGAGTTATACGCAGTAGTTCAATACTGTGTGGCGTAAGACATGACTTCAGAGCATCGGCGTACAACAGAGCTTTATCGCTAGTACAGCGTAAAATATAAGCTCCAGAGACAACCCGTGTATAAATGCAGGATTTCCAGACTGGCTCAGCGGATAAAGGTTGCTATCTCGCCTTTACGGCGTAAAACCCATTTGCTTTCTAATGCAATGGGAAGATTATACGAGGATCGCCTCGTATCCTTCAAAAGAGTTGTACGAGGAATACTTTAAATTCTACGAATGAACCTGTCAGACAGTACAATGAACCTGACTCCTGACAAAGGATACAGGACGACTATCCAGACGACGGCTGTAATAATGATGCGGCACAGAGACCCAAACCGTCGTCTAGTGACATTTCCTTAATATAAACTGCTTTTACGCATTCAAGAAAATATGTTGCCTAGTTTTATACAGGCAGATGTGAGCTTTTACGCTCAGCAGAAGATAAAACAAACTGCTACGTCAAAAGCTGCTCTCCGTACAGAGCTCGAGGCACGTCTCTGCATTAAATGCGCAGAATGGAAGCAGATCTCTGCATTTAATGCACGAGATTTGGTTCTACTTTCGAAGATTGGGTGATCCATGATCAGGCTAATACGTCCACGTCATCTCTTCTATATATTATGCCATCAGGCTATTTTCAGCATTAGGAGCACGCTGTACGCTATCTCCTTAAAATATGCCGACCTGGCTATTTTTCTGCTATAAGGAGTACGCTGTATGCTATCTCCTCGGAATATGCCATCTCAGGCTATATATTTTGCATTGGTGAGTGACAAGACTATTCGGTCCAGAATACGCTCAAGACCTCAGTCAAGGAAGGAAGATCGGCTATCTTTTACACTAGCTACCCATCCATGCAGCATCAAGCTTCTACGCTTACTTTGCTTCTACACCAACTTGACAACTATTTGGCTTCTACGCCAACCTGACAGCCATTGGGCTTCTACGCCTACATGTCAGCTATTGGGCTTCTACGCCTACCTGATTTCTACACCATGGTGACAGTTATTGGCTTATACGCCAACTTTTTCTACGCGAGGGACAGTTACCTACGTGGCTTGCATGCCGTGATCTTCGCAGCAGTTATACGCATTATCCCTTAATGGGATACGCGTCACACGCTTATTCAGAGGATCATCTATACATGGGTGGCAGTTATTATAACCATCGCGTAAAAAGTGCCAAACTCTCCACTGTCCGGCTTCTACGTCGACTGGAAGGTTACTATCACTAAAACCCTATAAATAGAGACCTCTATTGACAGAGATCCAAGGTCGAAGGGTCGAAGGGTCGAAGATTTGAAAGGAGAGGTCGGAAAATCTTAAAAGAGAAGAGAAGAGTCCAGAGCATAAACATAGAGTAGTGATCGACGATTTTGGCATCAAGCATCCACTCCCCTCTGCAATCTTTGAAGCATCTCCTTCTTCTACAGCACTTCTTCATCATCGTGTGGTCCAAGGGACAAAGTGATTGACTGCAGATTAGACTCCTATAGCAATATTTACCCAGATTAAAATTTGTACTTAATATCCTCGTATAGGATTAATAGTACTTCTTGTTTGTAAACCCAAGAAAAGGTTTTGTATAAACCTAGTTTATTTTTTCCGTTTATTATCAAACACAAACTGGAATATAAGTGAGTACTAGAACAATAACTAGAACATAAGGAATGTTATATCAATATACTAGAGATACATGTCAAGAACATCTAACTAAGTGTGTGAAACATTAGCATATCATGTGATCGGCTTGGGACTAATCAGGCTTGTTACATATGATTAGCTATGATTCATGTAAGGTTGGGCTAACCATCCGGATAACTATGATGCAAGCAATAGTCAGGCTAATCACATGTAACAGGCTATGAGGCATGTAATGGTCAGGCTGCACTGACGTGAGGTGTGGGTGAGCTATGATGCATGTAGAGTTGGATATGATCACATAATCTACTAATATTTTCCCGTTTCCCCAGTTAGAACGATGGATCCCAAATCATGACTCCTCGTGACAGGTCTCGATGATGCCAACTTGTGTAAACAATAGTGTCAGAATCATGTACGCTATACAACTAGAATTATAGAGATAATCAACATAATAAAAACTGTCAGAGAATATACTCGTCTGTGGTCCTTAGCTGGCAATACCAATGTCCTGTTTCCAAAGTATTGTCTGAATGATCCAACAGTGATATAGACATATCATATAATACAATATTGCATCAGATATTACACTAACACACACAATCAAAACACAATAAACTTAGAGACTACGCTAGGGGGTAACACTTATCATCTACAGGGTCAAGTGTGCGTCTAGTTGCACGGGTGTTAAGTCTGTAATTGCTGTGGATAACAGACAGTCAAATAATATGGGTCTTGCCAGTACATCAGTGTACATATGGCCGTCTGCTAACAATTCACCGGGTCCCAAGTCAATGTAACTACGGGATATCCGTAATTACACTCGGGTCACCTAGTACATATATAATTATACATAGTCTTAACTAGCATATAACATTAATAATTATAATATATATGTACACCAAATAAATATATATACCATATATATATGTGTATATATACAAATTGAATTCATATACCATATATATATATATATATATATATATATATATATATATATATATATATATATATATATATATATATATATATATATATATATATACCAATTATACATATTAAACATATACTAAATACATATACTAATACATATACTAATACATACACCCTCATATCAAATATACAATACGCGTATATTAAACATAACTAAATATACGTTTGCATACTAATGAGAACTACGCGTATGCGTGTATGTGTACATGTACGCAAGAGGGAGAACTAGAACCTGTGTACGCGGGACGAGGCATTCGTGTCGAGGTTGTCGATGGGGTGGCAGCGGGGTGCTGCTCGGGTTCACGGCGGACAGCGGGTTTCGGTGATCGTCGAAGAAGAAGATGGGTGCAGCAGCTCGGTCATGATCCGACGGGTCTCGACGGGGTGGCAGCGGGGTCAGGAGGGCAACGACGACGGCTTCAGGTGCTTTTGACGGGGTCTCCGGCGGTCGTGCAGGCGTCGCGTGCTCAGGTGTAGTCGGGTCATCGTCGGCTGGCGAGTGCAGGAGGCTGCGGCGGGCTCCACGCGAGAGGAAAGGGTGGCAGCGGGTTGTCGGAGCGGCTCGATGAGGTTCTGGTCGACGTGGAGGCGGGTTGGCTAGGTTCACGGCGGTCCAGGCGGGTCAGGATGGTGAACTCCGACGAAGGAAGTCTCTGGTCGAGGGGTTGAAGGAAGGGGATGGGTGAACATGGAAGATGGGAAGGTCGGCTGTGTATATAGGTTTAGGGAAAATAAGAAAAGGAAAAAGTAAAGGAAGGAAAAATGATATTTATATAAGTATGGTGTTGGGTTGACCTAGAATTAGGGCTTGGTCAACACTCCTTAGGAAAAGGACTTGTCATGGAGATATTTCAAGGTTAGGATTCAATAGATTCAAAATGGATGGCTAGGATTGCATTGATTCAAAATTATGGAGGACTATTGTTTGAGGAGGTTGATGTTGAGTTACACACTCTAAAAAATTATGGAAAAATTCACATGAAGGAGAAATATGTTTCTTCATGTGTTGTGTCCAATGGGATGGACACCTTAATGCACTTTTGCATAAAAGTGTCCAACAATTGAAAAATTGCACAAAGTTAGGTTTATGGTTTAATTTAATTAAAATAAATATAATTTGTATTCTAAAATTAATTAGAAGTACATTGGGCTAAAATTAAGTGGGACACAAGTGTCATGAATGAAGAAGACTTAGAATATAATATTACCCTAATCTGGGTTGCTCAAAATGGGTCGAGATTGTGTCTCCAATTTCGATTGGAACGCACAAGGATACAAAGTTAGATTTATATTGAATTAAATATAATCGTTTGCGACGAATGTTATGCGACTAAAATGAAGCACATTATGGCATAGTTATGAGTCACACAAAGATCAAAATAAAAGTCTGGCACGTCTAGGACAAGGGTGTAAAATTAGTTGGAAGGCAGTGACTAGTGTAGTGCTCTAATTATCGAAGCAACGGTAAAGTACAACAATCAAGTAAAATCACAGCAATTTAAATATAAATAATTATCATGCAATCATTTACACATTAAATTATGAAAGATGAAAATATCCCTAATCTGAAATGCGGTAGTGACAATATCATATTAGGGATGAATTGGCACGTCGCTTGCTCGGTAACTATCGAATATGCAGAGAAACGAGTCGTCTTCCATCTACCTGGAGAGGCCGAATTCTACTACACGAGTGGTCCAGCAAAAGATGCGTCAAAGACCTGCATGGTGATTTCTGTGATATCAGCTCGGCGGATGCTATACTCTGGATGCGAGGGGATACTTAGCGTCGGTTCGGAACACGCAGCTGGATTGTGCAAACTTTGAGTCTTCTTCAGTTGTGGAGGAGTTCCCTGATGTATTTTCGAGCAAACTACCTGGCATGCCACCCGACCGAGAAATCAAGTTTACTATCGATACATTTCCAAATACCCAACCGATTTCCAAAGCCCCGTACCGAATGGCCCCTGCTGAACTAAAGGAGTTAAAGTACTATCACGATCCGCACCCACTTTTCGGATACGAGTACGTGGCCAAGCCCAGCCTACGCCGCAACATCGGCAGTAGTACGCTGTCTATGATAACAATGGTCCATCAATCCAAATAGATAATATTTAATCACAAGTTCAAATCTATTGCTCATTCACAATATTTACATAGTTTTACAAGATTCTCAATTTACAATTAAATCATAACTCGGGAACAAACTCGCTAAACATCAAATCCAAAGAAGTTGCTAAACTATCTAAATTCTAATATTGGCCTCGACAAGCATCTCGACCTCCAACCAAATCCAATGAGCAAGATAGCAAGTCACCTAAAAATGTTTACCCAGTCAGGATAGAACGAGTACAATCTAATAGCAGTTCCACTTAATTGACAAGTACTATGAACAGTTAATAGTTATGAAATACTTGATGAGCATATAATAATGGAATAGGGTACATCATAGAGGAACAGTTAAATAAAGAAATAATGAAAGATAAGAAATAAGAATAGAGAAGCATGTATAGACAGACAAATATGTGAACTAGGAAACCTGTCATGCAAGTGTACAATCAACAAGTATAGATTAATCCAGAATGACTACATCTAACTAGTATTTTGAAATACCAAGTTGACATATGAACGACTAGGGGGTAATATCCGGCAAACCACATGTGTCGTGTGTGGCTGCTATTATTCCAGAAAGACCATGGGATGGAAAGGGTAGTTCACACGTCTCCTAAGTATTTCTCCGCCCGACTAGTACTCATGGATCCAAGTCTAGACACGAATAATCTCAATAGTCCAGAAGATGTCAACAGGCCAAAAATACATTAGTCCAGTAACTCATTAGTCCAGAAAAATCAATAGGCCTAAAAATACGTGTCTTACGAAAATGAATCCATACAATATCAATCCGTGTATCCATCGTGTCAGAAATCAGGTAAAAAAATACTACAAACATACATCATAGAAAATATCAAATAATAGAAACTATCAGAGAATGTACTCGCCTGTGGTCCTTAGCTTGTATGAATCAGAATCCAAGTAACAGTCCAAATAGCCTATGTATTACAAATTTACCATGTCAAAAGATAATTTATTTTAATTTATTTAATTCTGGAATAATTACTCTAAAATCCTATTTTAATCTTATTATTCTTATTTTTATATTAATTCCTAAATTTTGTCCAAAAGAACCTAAAATTTATCGACTCAAGACTCATAGCACGCAAATCGAGGCGATCTGTTGGCCGAAAAGTCAACCGACACAAACTCGACTTTCATGCATAATTTCCTATAGATTTCAGCATAAAAAAATGCTGGAATTTACGGCTCGTCCAAATTCAAATTCGTTTGGAAATTATGGCACATACAAATTTCGTATCGTGCACCGATGGTTAAATTCTAACCTAAAAGTTTTACAGAATTAACAGTATATAAATATGTCGAATTAAATTCTGGTAAAAATATATGTCAATGATCTTAATATTAGCTTTCCAAAACTTCAAACGGTTCATGATTCTGATTCCTGGTTCTCCCAGAATAGCAAAAATATCGAGACACATCTATTTTCGGACATGCTGTGCTCTACGAATTTTCCAGAATTTAATACTCATAATTTCATAAAACAATTTATATATTCAGAAAGCTAAAATCAATAATTCTAACGCAAGAAACTGGGCCTCGTTTAGAGTTCGGAGCTATGCGCAATGGCTTCTGGAAGATGAAGGAACCATAGATGACAATTCTCCAAAATTCGGCTCAAAGAAAACCCTAGAATTTTAACCTAAACTAATATATATAGAGAGGAGAGAGGGAAGCCGCGGATCGTGAGCTTTCCACGTGGCAGCCATCCGCGCTGCCTCGCCCAGATCGGACGGTCCGAATTTGTCCCGACTTGGCTCAGCTGAGTCTGAGTCGAACTCAGACTCGGTTCGGCTGCACCCGCACCCAGCTCGCTGTCACTGACAGGCGGGCCCCACCCCGTTGGCTGCGGGAGGCTGAAGGGTGGGCCCCTGTTGGCTGACTGGGCAGAATTAATTACTTTTTTGGGTTTTTATTTTCAGAAAATAGTTTTAAATTCAGTTTTCCCTAATTAACTCAAAATAAATACTAAAAATAATCAGAAAATTCTAGAAATTATATTTGATTATTTAGAACCTAAAATAAAAGTTTGGAATATTTTTAGTTAAGTTTGAACTTAAAATAAATTCTTGAAAGTCCTAGGAAATTAGGGTTACTAGTTTTTAATTAACTAAAAATTGTAAAAAAATCCCAACAGCCCCAAATTAACCTAATAACAATATTTAAGCAAGAATTTCAGGATACAGAGGTTACAAGTGCCAACTACAAGAAATGCTTGATCGTGGATATATTCGTCCGAGCGTGTCTCCTTGGGGCGCGCATGTGCTCTTCGTAAAGAAGAAAGACGGAACATTACGACTTTGCATAGACTATCGGAAGCAAAATAAGGTCACTATCCGAAACAAGTATCCTCTGCCCAGGATCGATGACCTCTTTGATCAGTTGCAAGGGGCGTCAGTATTTTCAAAGATAGACCTTTGTTTTGGCTACCATCAATTAAAGATTAAGCCAGAGGACATGCCGAAGTCAGCATTTCGGACTCGCTATGGTCATTATGAGTTTTCTGTCATGTCATTCGGACTGATGAATGTCCCTGCCACATTCATGGATTTGATGAACCGTGTGTTCCGACCATTCCTAATTAGTTTGTGGTAGTGTTCATAGACGACATCTTAGTGTACTCGAAGAATAAGGATAAACACGCAGGACACCTGCGGATGGTGCTTCAAACTCTTCGAGACAATAAGTTGTTCGCTAAGTTGAGCAAGTGCGAGTTCTGGTTGGACAACATATCTTTTCCCGGGCACATCATTTTTGCGGAGGGCATCTCAATCGACCCGAAGAAAGTTGAAGCCATTGTGAAGTGGAAGAGACCTGAGTCAGCTAGTGACATTCGGAGCTTCCTTTGTCTAGCATGCTACTACATGAGATTCATAAAAGATTTTTCAAAGATCGCTTCGCCTTTGACTCATCTCACTCGAAAGGGGGTAACGTTCGCGTAGTCGGACGACTATAAAGCTTCATTTGTGGAATTAAAGCAATGACTCGTCTCAGCACCTATTCTTACTCTTTCGGACGGACCCGATAATTTTAAGATCTATAGCGACGTCTCAGGAAAGGGTTTGGGATGTGTCCTTATGCAGAGGGACAAAGTGATAGCCTTTGCGTCGAAGAGAGAGAGAGAGAGAGAGAGGGGGGGAAGAAAAATCTCAAATCAGAAAAAAATTCGGTAATATTAAAGTTACGTGCAACGTCTGCTAGAAGCCTCCAAAAGAAATCGCAAAAAAATGTGTTGAGAGGAAAGAAGTTGGACTCCAGTAATTACTTTGCTTCGAAACTTTGTAATTGTCTTTCTTCTAAACTTTGTAAGAGATGGAAGAAATTGTAAGAGGGAAGAAATTATGTTGTGTTGATTTTTCATGAATTATGGGCTGTTTATAGGAATTTTTTGGGCCAAATGACCCCAAATACCTTAAAAAAAGAGTGGTTATAATGAGTATTTTGGTCATTTTTAGCAAAATGACCAAAATATCCCTAAAACGTTCAAAAACAGCCATTAAAATAGGAGTATTTTAATTTTAAAAATTAAAATACCCACCAACGGATATATCAAAAAAAAAATTAAAACTCAGCCAAACCGGGCTGAACCGGACCTGTCACGCCCCGATCCCGAAAGGGTCGGTCGTCCTCGCTTGATCCTTTACGGAACCGATTCGTCCTCGCTTGTGGCGTGATGCCGTACGAGCCTGGAGTTGCGCTCGTACAAGGCAAGAACTTGCAGTTATAGGAACCCATTTTGAAACACAATTTATAAAACACATTCACAGAGATTTGAACACAGTGCAGGAAGAAACATGCTTTTTCATTGATAAATCAGAGTAATTTACATAGAGTTTACATTGATGCGCCTCTCGGCTACTTGATTTGCATTACAAAAGATAAACTCAAAAGGCAGGGCGCGCTCCATCAGATAGTCCACGTCGTTCATACATTACGCCCTTGTATAGGTTGAAAGTCCAAGCCTCCAAAATGATCTGACTCCAACTATACTTCAAAATAGAGGTGCTCCTAACGCCTCCTCGTCTATCCACTAGCGTTGCACCGTCTGAGTGCCTGAAATAGTTGCCCACAACGTGGGTCAGTACTCAACTTGTACTGGTGAGCGGGATGAACCCACTCGACTAAATCGACACTAGCTTATTAGGGGCGAGCATGCATTAAGATGACTTCTATAAAGAGGCAAGTGAATTCAATTCATATCAGTTGCATGTTTTGATAGGAATGAAAATAATAGCAAATCCAACCAGTGCATCGATTGCTTACTCAACCGATGCACGCCTTCCCTGCAACGAAACACAAGTATACTTACCATCTGCACAAGACAATAGATTAGCATGTGTTCTAGTCTATGCGGTCATTGGTGTGATCGACACCTTAGGGACATATTCAAGCATTAGCGGTGCGCCCTATCAGCCCGGGTAGCAAGCCCTGCTGGGGGTCCCGCAATGCATCGTGACGAGCACGAATCAAATATTTCCCTCCGGATCGATACGGTTCCAGTGCCCCGGAAAGCCGTTTCGAGGAAATGATAAACCTTGTGCACAAGTTATCCCAGACCATGCAAATGCATGAACAATTCATATATCATACAATGCATCGATTGAAACAAAAAGAAGTTAAGCAGCAATATATATCTCATGCAACAGTTCATATTTTCTCAACTCGGTGTTCCGATTTTGATATTCCATTGGTCCAAACTCCGTCCGAGGCACTAGGCCACCACCAACAACCAATCCCCATTATAAACAAACTCAGTTATAAGGTGTGCAAGCATATAGAAATATTAGTCTACAAAAATCCCCTGTTCCTTTCTTAGTGGCTGGCATGCATTGTGGCAAGGATTTCCTAGGCGTCCAACCGGGCATCATCGAGTGAACGTTTGAAACATTAAAGATGTTGGCGTGAAGAAGTAGGAAAGAAGGGTCCAAACCACTCACTGGTTAAGGAAAAGGTAGCTGAAACAAAGATTCCCGCCTAGCGACGATCAAACGTCAGTTACGCGGACCTGCACAGCACGAGCACCAATTAGAATCTTGCCTATCCTTCCTTGCCGAACTCCCCAAGAATCAAAGCTCCAAACGATAAAACCAGCAGCAAAAACCAAGCAAATCGAAAGCAACACCAAATCAAATCCCAAAGCGACAATCAAGAAAACCAAGCAACCAAACACGAAAACTATTGGACTCGTTTCAATAGAGGCCTTTTTATGAGTTGGAAAGGATCATCGCATTTCGTCCGTGGCAAGAAGATGCCGAAGTTCTAAATTATGACTCAAACGGACTAGCCACAAGCCCAATTACGTAGTGCACATCCCGGTCGGATCGGGATTTGAGGCACTACATAATATACCACTAAGAAAAAGTTTCGACCCGAAACTTAAGAACAAGGCCGACCCGAAACTTAAGAACAAGGCCCTACCTCCGACTGAATGAACAATGAAGGGTACTTCTCCTTCATCTCCGATTCCATTTCCCAGGTTGATTCCCCAGCTGAATGGTTCCGCCACAGCACGCGAACCAAGGACATCGTACGGTTGCGAAGTACTTTTTCCTTACGATCCAGGATCTGTACCAGTTCTTCTGAGTATGACAAGTCCGCGCGCAGTTCCAACTGTACAAAACTAACCACATGACTTGGGTCATGCACATACTTCCGTAGTTGGGAAACATGGAATACGTCATGCACTTCTGCCAAGGCGGGAGGTAGTGCTATTCTGTATGCCACAGCTGCAACTCGTTCTAGTATCTCAAAGGGGCCGACAAACCGGGGACTCAGTTTGCCCTTCACGCCGAAACGCATCACACCCCGCATCGGCGTCACTTTCAAGAAGACATGATCCCCGACCAAGAATTCCAAGGGTCTTCTATGTGCATCAGCGTAACTTTTCTGTCGGCTCTGTGCTGTGCGGAGTCTTTCCCGAATCAAGCGAACTTTTTCAACTGCCTGCTCTACCAGCTCTGGCCCGAGTACCTGCCGCTCGCCGACTTCGTCCCAACAGATAGGAGATCGACACCTTCGCCCATATAGTGCTTCGTACGGTGCCATCTGGATGCTTGATTGGTAGCTGTTGTTGTACGCAAACTCTGCCAAAGGAAGATGCGTGTCCCAACTAGTCTTTAAATCAATAGCACACAGCCGTAACATATCTTCGAGTATCTGATTTGTCCTCTCTGTCTGTCCATCAGTCTGCGGGTGGTATGCGGTACTGAACTGTAGCTTGGTTCCCAAAGCAGCTTGTAGACTAGTCCAGAAACGAGATAAGAAGCGTCCATCACGGTCAGAGACGATTGAGGCAGGTACTCCGTGTAATCGGACGATCTCATCTATGTAAATTTGTGCTAACCGATCGACGCTCCAAGTAACTTTTATGGGAAGAAAGTGGGCTGATTTGGTCAAACGATCAACTATGACCCAAATTGCATCATGCCCCCGTGGCATCTTCGGAAATCCCACAATAAAATCCATAGTGATGTTGTCCCATTTCCACTCGGGAATAGCGAGGTTCTGCAGTTCCCCGCCGGGCCTCTGATGCTCAGCTTTCACCTGTTGACAGGCCATGCACTGTGACACAAAGGTCGCCACATCCCGCTTCATACCGTGCCACCAGAAGGTCCCGCGCAAGTCCTTGTACATCTTAGTGCTCCCCGGATGTAAAGAATACTTCGCGTAGTGTGCTTCCGCCATAATTTCCCTTCGGAGTTCTGGGTCGCTAGGAACACATAGCCTTCCTTTCATCTGTAAGGCCCCATCTTCGCCTGCCACAAAGTCAGACGTCTTCCCCGCCGAGATCAATCCGCGCACCTTTGCTAAGAACTGATCGCCCTCCTGAGCTGATTTGATTCTACCACGTAAACCCAGTTCAAGATGGAGTGGTGCCAGCTGCACTCCTGGATGCCGAACTCGAAACTCGATGCCCATCGCCTCTAGATCTCGAAGTAAACGATTGTCTATAGATAACGAGCCCACGTGCTTCCGACTCAGAGCATCAGCAACGACATTTCCCTTGCCCGGAGTATACGCGATCGTTAGGTCATAGTCCTTAATAAGTTCTAGCCAACGCCGCTGCCGGAGGTTCAATTCCCGCTGGGTAAAAAGATACTTGAGGCTCTTGTGATCTGTGAAGATTTTGCAAGCAACACCATAAAGATAATGCCTCCACAACTTCAATACAAATACAATCGCCGCCAATTCCAAGTCATGCGTCGGGTAGTTCTTCTCGTGCGGCTTCAGTTGCCTGGAGGCGTACGATATTACCTTGTCCCTCTGCATGAGCACACACCCTAAGCCGAGTCCTGAAGCGTCGCTGTATATCTGAAACTCTTCTACCCCATCTGGAAGTGCAAGGATCGGAGCTGAAACAAGACGCCGCTTAAGTTCCCGAAAGCTGGCTTCGCAGTCATCACCCCATTCGTATGCAATCCCTTTTTGAGTAAGGCGAGTCATAGGCGAGGCCAGTTTAGAGAAATCCTTCACGAACCTACGGTAGTATCCCGCAAGGCCCAGAAAGCTTCGAACTTCGCTGGCTGACGTAGGTTGCTTCCAGTCCACCACCGCTTCTATTTTCTTCGGGTCTACGGCGACGCCTTCGGCCGAGATGACATGACCAAGGAACGCCACGCTGTTCAACCAGAACTCACACTTGCTGAGCTTAGCGAACAACTGATGGTCTCGTAATGTCTGCAGCACGATCTTCAGGTGTTCTTTGTGCTCCGCCTCGTTCTTGGAATAGATTAGTATATCGTCTATGAACACGACTACAAACTTATCCACAAACGGCCAAAACACGCGGTTCATCAGATCCATGAAAGCTGCAGGGGCATTCGTCAAACCGAACGACATCACGAGGAACTCATAGTGTCCGTAACGGGTTCTGAAAGCAGATTTTTGAATATCCTCTGATTTGATTTTCAACTGGTGATACCCTGACCTGAGATCAACTTTAGAGAAAACTCTTGCACCTTGCAACTGATCAAACAAGTCATCTATTCTTGGCAATGGGTACTGATTCTGCACGGTCGCTTTATTCAGTTCTCGGTAGTCAATACACAGCCGCATGGATCCATCTTTCTTTTTCACGAACAGCACCGGAGCGCCCCACGGAGAAATGCTTGGACGAATGTATCCTCGGTCCAACAGATCTTGCAACTGAACTTTAAGTTCCTTAAGCTCTGCTGGGGCCATGCGATAAGGTGCCTTTGATATCGGTCGCGAATCCGGAAAAGTGTCAATGCTGAATTCGATCTCACGATCAGGAGGCATTCCAGGCAGCTCGTCTGGGAACACGTCGAGAAAATCTGCAATGACTTCAGCCTGAGCTGCATCTGCACATTCCCGTCGGGTGTCTCGAACAGAAGCTAAGTACCCTTCACAGCCCGAATGCAACATACGCCTAGCCGAAATTGCTGATATCACCATTGCCGTCTTCGGTGCAGCGCTGCACGAATAGTAGAAGTCTGCCTCGCCGGGTAGACGGAATACGACTCGCTTCTCCGCGCACTCGATTGTTGCATGGCAAGCACCCAACCAGTCCATACCGAGAATAATATCATAATCCTTGATGTCTAGTATAATGACATCTAAGGAAAGCTTCCTACCTCCGATGCAAATGTAACCATCCCTACAGATCGCATGGGCGGGCATATCGACTCCCGAAGGGGTACTTACGCAAAGGTTCATATTTAAAGCAGTAGAAGCTAATTTATGCTCAACAGTAAAATCAGCAGATATGAAACTATGCGTAGCACCTGAATCGAATAAGACTCTAGCGGGTAATTCTCGGTATAGTAGAGTACCTGTTACAACAGTGTCGGATACAGATGCCTCATCCCGAGTCAATGCATAGACTCGGCCCTGAGCACCCTGGCGTTGTGGATTCACTGGTACAGCATTGGCATCACTTGCTGGAGGCCCTTTGTTTTGATTTCCATTATTCTGATTCGGCTTGCCCTCTCTGCAGTTAAACTGTTTGTGACCCAGGCGACCACATTTGAAACATCCTTGAACCCGACATTCATTCACTTTATGCCCTGATTTGCCGCACCGGCTGCAGTTCAGTGATTGGGATTGGCCCCTATTATCAGACGTATGCGAACGCTTGTGTGCTCCAGACCCTCCCGTTTCATGAGGACGCTTATTGTTATTGGTACGGGGGGTTTGCACCTCGGTCTTTGGGAGAGGGCGCCCAAAGATCCGTTCGCTGTTCAGAGCCGCTTCATAACATTCCCTATATGTTTGGCATCTTTGGTTGATGACGTCCCTACGTAAATCGTCATTCAAACCTTTCTGAAATCTATAGCACCATGCCTGCTGATTTGGCAAGAATTGCCCAGCAAACTTAGCCAGCTTGTAACCTCCGATTTCCAATTTCCAAAATAATTAGATTTTTAATTTATTTTAAAATATCAAGTTTTATAAAATATTTTCTCCTTGAAATTTTATTTGATTTTAAACAATGTTTGATTGTAGAAGGTTATTTAAAATCTTTATAAAAATTATTTTTCTAAATGTCGATGTATTACAAATAAATAAATAAATAATAATATATATATTTTACTCTAGTTTTAAATGTTTATTGGCTTGAAATCATAAAATTATTTTTAACTAAATAGTTATTTAAAAGACTAGTTCATAAAATAAAATAAATTTTTATTTATTGGGCTAGTAAATAAATAAATGTCATACTTCTAAGATTTTGCAAAATGTATTAATTAGTAACAAATTGGAAATTTGCTAGCTTTCCTAAAAACATTTTCTGAAAATTATAATCTTTATTTTTATTTTTACAAATTGCCATTTCCTATTAACTAGCCTTCACACCCTCATTTTTTCCCACATGAGAAACCCTTTTTATAAGTAATTCTGGTCCATTCATTATTGGGCCAACCCGCAACCCTTTATCCCACACCATCTCTCCCTATTTAGGTTCTCATTCTCACATTTCCCTAGAAACCCTAATCTTCAATTCATTGGCTAGCCTCCACAAATTCCCAAGGCCAAAGCCACCACCATTTTGTGTGCTCGTGTCCGTGTGTCCAGCATCCGTGTCAGCCGTGATGGCCTCGGGTCCGACCTCGGGTGTCACATCGTATCCATTCATTTCCTGTGTCCGGTTACAATATTACAAACAGATCTTTCCGTGTCCGACACACCGGACACATCCACCTCCTCCACTGTACAACAGCATCCCCGTGTCCGGCAGACCCGGACACGTCCACAGTACAGCACCCCGTCGTGTCCAGCCCCGGACACGACCCCGACGCTCAGATCAGACCCTAAACCTAACCCTAAACCTAACCGTGGCCGCGTCGAGCCATGGCCGCTGAAGCCGAACGCCGCCCAGATCCGCCGAGAAAGAGGAGACCTCCTCGGATCTGGAGCCGCTGCCACCGCCGCCCCTCGGTGTCGACCACCGCCGCTGCAGACCCGAGCGCCGCGTCTTCCCCGACGTCGAGCCCCACGCCGCCGACGCCTCGAACAGACCGCCCCTCGAACCGAGATCCGCCGAGCCCGCCTCCTCGAGCGCCGAGCCGCCTCCTCGAACCGCTGCCGCGTCGAGCTCGGAGACCGCCGCCGAGATGGACGTCGACTGACGACGCCCTGGCCGGCCGACCTCGTCGGAGAAGCCCACGTAAGACCCTTCTCCCTCTTCCCTCTTTCTTTTCTTCAGTTCTGTGGTTAAGTAGTTAATGAATGTATATTTAGTTAAAGTATATGTAAATAGTGAGTTAATATAATTAGTTAAATTATGATTAGTTTATTAATTGCATTAATTAGTTAGTAATTATTATAATTAGTTTAATTAATTTATATAATTAGTTTAGTAAATAAATAATTGTTAGTTAATATATAACTAGTTTAATTAAATTATATAATCTGTTAGTATATATATAATTAGTTATTTTATATAATTAGTTAATTAATGTAAATTGGTTATATTAATATAATTAGTTTATATTAATATGTAATTTGGTTATTTATATAAATTGATTTTATTAAATGTATTAGCCTGGTAAATTAATATAATTAGTGAAATATATATATGTGTATATATATTTAATATGATTATACATATATACGTATTCTAGTATAGGTAATATTGGTATGTGTACATAAATATATTTCGTGTGTACTTAAAATATTTTCAAAATATAAAATGGGTATGTAGTTAATTTAGTGCATGTATATATATATATGTGTAAGTATATTAATGTTAATTTATATATGTATTTAATGTGATTATATATATAAATACGTATTCTACTACATGTATTATTGGTATACTCAATATGTATTTTTACTATATAAAATTGGTATAAGTTTAATAAAAACATAATTTGGCATGTGTATATATACATTTCATATACTTAGTGTATTTTAATATAATGTGTATATGTATAAATATTGTGTAGTAGTGTATATAGTATATTCTAACTTAGTATATATATATATGTCTCACGTATACCTCTACTTTATATATATGTATTAAATTATCTGGAACATATAATATATGTTAATGTAGGTTTTCTGTTATATATATATTTAGTTGGTACAATTACCTGTATATAGTATAACTATTATTTTGGTACATATATATATATGTGTGTATATATTTTGTAGGGGTATATGGTTAATAAGAACGTATTTTGGTATAAAAACGTATATATAGTATATATATATACTTGTGTACATATAGTGTATGAGTATATTTTTATTTAGTGTATATAAATGTATAAATGTATATATTCTTAAATAATGGGTGATGTATATTTTTCATAAATAAAACATATTTCCACTTATCACATACAGTTATACCTATTCTGTATACTTTGGAATAACTATATATATATGTATTAAATTATTTATTGATAATATGATTAATTGGTAAATTACTAGGTGACCCTAGTTGACTAGTGCCATACCCGATAGAGCCCTGAGTTCATATATTTGTGATGTGTTAGTGTAGCACCTGATGCCAATGTTGTATTGATATATTTTTAGGACTGTTGGTTCCTCCAGACGGTACTCTGGGACAGGATATTGACATTACCAGCTAAGGACCCAAGGCGAGTACATTCTCTGATTAGTTTCTAATTTATGATATCTCCTATGTTCACTGTATCTAGTGTAAATATACATGTTCTTGACACGTTGGTTACACGGATTGGTATACACGGATCTCGTCATGAGATGTTATTCCTTATTCATGGTGTAGCTTGTACAAGACTTGTTTTCCTTGTTATCTTGTGCATGTACAAACACTGATTCCCGGGGAGATTTGCTACCTTCCTAGGGAATCCTGTGCCATAGCGTACCATGATTGGATCTACTATACCAGTCGGGGGTTTGGGGAGTACTTTAGTGTAGATATGTGATCATACCCAACTTTATATGCACCATAGCTCACCCCACATCTCACGTCGGGTGCGGCCTGACCATTTATATGAACCATAGCTGTTACGTGTGATTAGCCTGATCTCTACATGCACCATAGCTAACCAACGGTTAGCCTGACTCTATATGAACCATAGCTAATCACATGTAACCAGCCTGATCAAGTTCCCAAGCCGATCACATGTTAAAGCTAGTACTCACACACTTAGTCATAGAATTCTTGCTCATGGACATATTGTTTCTTTTCCTGCATTTACTTACAGTATTTCCAGTACTTCTCTCATTGTACATTTCTCGTACTTATACATGCATCTGGTATGTTTCCATCTAGAACTGCTACATAGTTTATGTCATTTATATAGAACTGCTATTTAGAGATGTACTTTGCTCCTTCCTGACTGGAAAATATTTTTCCAGACTGTGACCTTAGTGGACTTGTTCTGACACTTGGAGATTGGTTGTTACTGATTACAGGTATGATTGTTTTATCATTAGTCTTGTGTTGTACTCTTTTGTTTCTTCAAATTCCTATCGTGCCGTAGTTGTGATTGAGTATGTTGGAAAATATTTTATAGTATTATCCGAGTCTCCTTATGGAGTTGGATACTAGCGTGAGATTGTTTAGATAGTACTCGACCTAGACAGCGTTCTACCGCCGATGCTGCGGCGTAGGCTGGACGTACCCACGCTCTCGTGCCCCTAAACCGGGTGCGGATCGTGACACGTTTTAGTGGTGGCCCATGCAGGTCAGACTTCGCTAGTTGTGCGATATCGTAGTAGTGCGACGTCATAGTTGTACTATTGCGTACCTGCTATTAAATATAGGACATAGGATACTAGGATGAGAGAGGATACTCAATCATAATTTCTTGGAAGATTTCCTGGGATGACCCCATGAGAATCTTATTTTCAATTTAAATCTTTCCTTGTTTCCGTCCGCTCTCGCTTGTTGTTACTGAACTTGATTCTTGTTGAGCAGTTGTTAAATTAAATTCTTGGTATCATTTTTGAGTTTGATTCTTGTTAACCAGTTGTTAACTTTAATTCCTGGTATCGTTGTTGAGTTGATTTCAAATTGAGATGAATTATTACGGACTAGGATTTATGGTATCATCTGATGACATATATTGATGAGGACAGTGAGGAAGGTAAAACGTCTACTTTGGTTATGGAACCCAGAATTTATCGCAGCCAAATTAGCTGTAGTGACGAGAACGTAGGGACCTGACTTGGATGTACATACTATAGTTATGAAGCTTAGAGTCTTTCGCAGCCATACCGGTTGGCGTGGCGAAGATTCTAGACGACATGATTATAGAGTGCATACCTTAGTTACGAAACCTATCGTTTATCGCATCTATGCTTACTAGCGTGGCGAGGATTCTGAGTGTCATGATTTCAGACAGACGTGTATGATTATCAGGTTGTATCCTAAATTGGTTCTTAAAATATCATCTCAAGACTTATCTATTTCTGTTATTCCAGGACTTTGTTCCACCACTTCTTTCTTTACTAGCAGTAAAGATACCTTCTGTCCTCAATTCCGTCTTTGAGCTCCTATTCCTTGAGGATTTCTTGTTAAGTATGATAATTAGTGGCTTGTAATTTTGTTGTGTCTTGTATTAGTATTGACGGTGTTGCTAAGGAGTTGTAAGTGTTTCTTAGTTGGACATGTGAGCAGTAGGCTTTAATCTAGAGTTAGCCCTTAGTATAGTACCTTGTACCAATGATTCTAGGAGTAGTGTCATTAGAGACTGAGAGTTAAGGAGAGTATAGAGTATCAGTGATAGTTCTCAGAGTTAGTATCAGAGCCAATTACCCGTCCTGGATAATCATGATTATGTAATTGAGTGATCTATGTAAACGATTAAGTATCCGGGAATTGTGTTAAGGATTTATGGAGCATGATGTCCAATTTGATGATTGATATCGGAAATGTTAAAGGTAAAGAAATGTATATGTATAAAGGGTTTAATGAGATGTCATAAGTAGAGAAATATCAGGATTAGTAATGGAAGTTGTGAAGCGTATCACGGATTAGTTTAATAGGCTTTAAAGGATTGAAGGAAAAACATATACAACCATCGAGATGAGGAACCATACACATACCCATGAGAGTAAAGAAACATGAGTGTTATAGAGGATACAGGTGATCATGAGTCTAATGAGCTTGATGAGATAATCCATTAATGCAACTAGTGATATAATACCAAGAGTGCTAATGATTCTATATCGAGGATTAGTCAAGGATGACGTTAATAACAGTAAGCACTCTGTGTGTTGATAATTAGATGATGTACCAATTGACATAAATTGAAATCATGAAAGAAAACACAGTTGATGATAACTTTGATCATTGGAGGTAATAGTGCAAGTGATTCGGGCAGTACAAATTAGTACACAGTTCTAGACAATAGAGGTTTTGAGTGCACCTTGAGTATCAGAGACCGTGAGCACTGATATGTACATTGAGGAGTTATAAATTAAAAGGTGGAAATGAATTTTAAATTTTTAGAATTTTTAAGGAGTTGAGATTTTATGTTGTTAAAATATTGAGGATTTAAATTGATTCACTAAACATGGTTAAGGCTACAAAGATTTTAGAAGTGATTAAATTTTTTTTTCGATGTGAAGTATCTAATTTTGAGGAGGTATATGCAATTTTATTTTAAAGTTGATCGGGAAGTTAAACCTTGACGATTATTTTGAGGATTAATTTTTGGTAGATGAGAGATATGAATATTAGTATATGATTAGTTGATATGGGTACCAGTGTACATGAATAGGAATTTGTTAGTGTGCTAGAGTTAAGTGTTGTTAGAGACGGTAGACACTACAAGTAATATGTTAACATGATCCTTCTTCCTTCCTAATGTTCCTTTTCTTTCGCCTTTCGATTGATTGATTGATTTTTCTAGTACTGTGGTTCACATGCATGATTTTCTTGTTAGAATATAACTAGTAGTACCCCCTAACAGAGACTGAAATACCATGACAAAAGACACATGACCTATATTTTCTTAAATTGCATGGCTGTAGGTAGAGTTTTCTTAAACCATGATCATTGGGTTTTGACCATAGCAAAGATCTATGACGAGGTTATGACTGACAAAAAGAGACAAGAGGATTAAATTTGTGGATGAGCATTAAATTAAATAAAGAATTTAGGGGTTGTTATAACGGAGTTGATGGATCATTGATTTTATGAAAATCGAGGTATGATTGAAATTCGAGGACAAACATTAACTTAAAGGGAGAATTAAGAAATTCACAGAGCCAAAATTTAAGGATTTATTAATTTTAAGGAGGTCTTGATATGATTGAATTGATTATTAAAAATTTGAGAAATTTGAGAAATTATCATTTTATCTATTTGATTGCAAGATAGAAATTTTATATAGTATGAATGTTGCATTGAAGATTCTGGAAGCATCACATCGTTGAGTATTTGAGGAAAAAGAAAATCAGGAAATAAAATCGTAAATGAAATAGTGTCAAATTAAATTCTTGTGATGAGTAGTTAGATTGGAATAAGCATCAATTGAAATTGAATTAGATGATTGATGAGTGTTTAAAGTTAAATTTTGGGATGCAGATTTTTAAGTTCTATAAATATGCATTGATTGGATTTCAATTAAAAAGATTGGATAGTAAATTTTGTATTTAGTTATTTACTCAAAATTTGAGGAGATTATGATACGACTGTAATTCAATTAAAATATTGAGGGTTTGAGTAGTAAAAATTTTACATTGGGATAATAAATTCAGTGGATGAAAAAAAAAATATATTAGTTCAAAATTCGGAACCATTATACATACGGATAAAGAAATATGGAGTGAAATGAAGCTCATGGTAAAGAAGATTATAATATAATTGATTATGGGATCATATAATTGAAGGTCGTAAGGTAAGATCATGGTATATTGAGGTTGTGATTTAAATTAAAATCTTGACCATGACAGTAACATTTGAAATCGAAAAAAATAATCGAGGTATAGTTGATGTTAAGATAAACAACTCGAATTTGATGATAAGGCTTTTGATTCAGAAATTCTAAGATCTAATCTAATAAAGTTGTGGAATTTGGAACTTTTATAAATGTTAGTTAATGATGAATCACAAGATTGAGAAAAGTAAAATGAATGAGGATAAAAAAGAAGGATTATTTTCAGGTGGTAGTAAAGACTATTTTTCCTAGAAATTAAGAAAGGCGATTAGATGTCTCTTGATTACATTCTGAAGGATGTATTTAAGTTTCTTAAATCAAATTGTTGACCGTATCTTTCGAATTAGCTATAACTTTCATGTCGATATCATTAATTATACTGGGTCTTCCTTGGTTTAGTTACTTTAAAAAGGTAACGTGCATTATTCAAATTATCTGTTTTTGTGATCGTGTCTACTTCCCAAAACCTAAACTTTCTAGAGGATTCAAGACCGAGCCATGATTCCTTCAAGTTATTCCTGTCTTAAACCATATTTTCTTTTTCTTCATGTTTCCTTCTGTTTGGTAAATATTTTCCTTATAGAAGTATTTTCTTCAATGATATCTTCATCATTATGAACAACAAAAAAAAATTTCTATCCTAGTCATCCCTAAAATTTCGAGGACGAAATTTTTCTAAGGTGGATAGACTTGTAACCTCCGATTTCCAATTTCCAAAATAATTAGATTTTTAATTTATTTTAAAATATCAAGTTTTATAAAATATTTTCTCCTTGAAATTTTATTTAATTTTAAACAATGTTTGATTGTAGAAGGTTATTTAAAATCTTTATAAAAATCATTTTTCTAAATGTCGATGTATTACAAATAAATAAATAAATAATAATATATATATTTTACTCTAGTTTCAAATGTTTATTGGCTTGAAATCATAAAATTATTTTTAACTAAATAGTTATTTAAAAGACTAGTTCATAAAATAAAATAAATTTTTATTTATTGGGCTAGTAAATAAATAAATGTCATACTTCTAAGATTTTGCAAAATGTATTAATTAGTAACAAATTGGAAATTTGCTAGCTTTCCTAAAAACATTTTCTGAAAATTATAATCTTTATTTTTATTTTTACAAATTGCCATTTCCTATTAACTAGCCTTCACACCCTCATTTTTTCCCACATGAGAAACCCTTTTTATAAGTAATTCTGGTCCATTCATTATTGGGCCAACCCGCAACCCTTTATCCCACACCGTCTCTCCCTATTTAGGTTCTCATTCTCACATTTCCCTAGAAACCCTAATCTTCAATTCATTGGCTAGCCTCCACAAATTCCCAAGGCCAAAGCCACCACCATTTTGTGTGCTCGTGTCCGTGTGTCCAGCATCCGTGTCAGCCGTGATGGCCTCGGGTCCGACCCCGGGTGTCACATCGTATCCATTCATTTCCTGTGTCCGGTTACAATATTACAAACAGATCTTTCCGTGTCCGACACACCGGACACATCCACCTCCTCCACTGTACAACAGCATCCCCGTGTCCGGTAGACCCGGACACGTCCACAGTACAGCACCCCGTCGTGTCCAGCCCCGGACACGACCCCGACGCTCAGATCAGACCCTAAACCTAACCCTAAACCTAACCGTGGCCGCGTCGAGCCGTGGCCGCTGAAGCCGGACGCCGCCCAGATCCGCCGAGAAAGAGGAGACCGCCTCGGATCTGGAGCCGCTGCCACCGCCGCCCCTCGGTGTCGACCACCGCCGCTGCAGACCTGAGCGCCGCGTCTTCCCCGACGTCGAGCCCCACGCCGCCGACGCCTCGAACAGACCGCCCCTCGAACCGAGATCCGCCGAGCCCGCCTCCTCGAGCGCCGAGCCGCCTCCTCGAACCGCTGCCGCGTCGAGCTCGGAGACCGCCGCCGAGATGGACGTCGACTGACGACACCCTGGCCGGCCGACCTCGCCGGAGAAGCCCACGTAAGACCCTTCTCCCTCTTCCCTCTTTCTTTTCTTCAGTTCTGTGGTTAAGTAGTTAATGAATGTATATTTAGTTAAAGTATATGTAAATAGTGAGTTAATATAATTAGTTAAATTATGATTAGTTTATTAATTGCATTAATTAGTTAGTAATTATTATAATTAGTTTAATTAATTTATATAATTAGTTTAGTAAATAAATAATTGTTAGTTAATTTATAACTAGTTTAATTAAATTATATAATCTGTTAGTATATATATAATTAGTTATTTTATATAATTAGTTAATTAATGTAAATTGGTTATATTAATATAATTAGTTTATATTAATATGTAATTTGGTTATTTATATAAATTGATTTTATTAAATGTATTAGCCTGGTAAATTAATATAATTAGTGAAATATATATATGTGTATATATATTTAATATGATTATACATATATACGTATTCTAGTATAGGTAATATTGGTATGTGTACATAAATATATTTCGTGTGTACTTAAAATATTTTCAAAATATAAAATGGGTATGTAGTTAATTTAGTGCATGTATATATATATATGTGTAAGTATATTAATGTTAATTTATATATGTATTTAATGTGATTATATATATAAATACGTATTCTACTACATGTATTATTGGTATACTCAATATGTATTTTTACTATATAAAATTGGTATAAGTTTAATAAAAACATAATTTGGCATGTGTATATATACATTTCATATACTTAGTGTATTTTAATATAATGTGTATATGTATAAATATTGTGTAGTAGTGTATATAGTATATTCTAACTTAGTATATATATATATATGTCTCACGTATACCTCTACTTTATATATATGTATTAAATTATCTGTAACATATAATATATGTTAATGTAGGTTTTCTGTTATATATATATTTAGTTGGTACAATTACCTGTATATAGTATAACTATTATTTTGGTACATATATATATATGTGTGTATATATTTTGTAGGGGTATATGGTTAATAAGAACGTATTTTGGTATAAAAACGTATATCTAGTATATATATATACTTGTGTACATATAGTGTATGAGTATATTTTTATTTAGTGTATATAAATGTATAAATGTATATATTCTTAAATAATGGGTGATGTATATTTTTCATAAATAAAACATATTTCCACTTATCACATACAGTTATACCTATTCTGTATACTTTGGAATAACTATATATATATGTATTAAATTATTTATTGATAATATGATTAATTGGTAAATTACTAGGTGACCCTAGTTGACTAGTGCCATACCCGATAGAGCCCTGAGTTCATATATTTGTGATGTGTTAGTGTAGCACCTGATGCCAATGTTGTATTGATATATTTTTAGGACTGTTGGTTCCTCCAGACGGTACTCTGGGACAGGACATTGACATTACCAGCTAAAGACCCAAGGCGAGTACATTCTCTGATTAGTTTCTAATTTATGATATCTCCTATGTTCACTGTATCTAGTGTAAATATACATGTTCTTGACACGTTGGTTACACGGATTGGTATACACGGATCTCGTCATGAGATGTTATTCCTTATTCATGGTGTAGCTTGTACAAGACTTGTTTTCCTTGTTATCTTGTGCATGTACAGACACTGATTCCCGGAGAGATTTGCTACCTTCCTAGGGAATCCTGTGCCATAGCGTACCATGATTGGATCTACTATACCAGTCGGGGGTTTGGGGAGTACTTTAGTGTAGATATGTGATCATACCCAACTTTATATGCACCATAGCTCACCCCACATCTCACGTCGGGTGCGGCCTGACCATTTATATGAACCATAGCTGTTACGTGTGATTAGCCTGATCTCTACATGCACCATAGCTAACCAACGGTTAGCCTGACTCTATATGAACCATAGCTAATCACATGTAACCAGCCTGATCAAGTTCCCAAGCCGATCACATGTTAAAGCTAGTACTCACACACTTAGTCATAGAATTCTTGCTCATGGACATATTGTTTCTTTTCCTGCATTTACTTACAGTATTTCCAGTACTTCTCTCATTGTACATTTCTCGTACTTATACATGCATCTGGTATGTTTCTATCTAGAACTGCTACATAGTTTATGTCATTTATATAGAACTGCTATTTAGAGATGTACTTTGCTCCTTCCTGACTGGAAAATATTTTTCCAGACTGTGACCTTAGTGGACTTGTTCTGACACTTGGAGATTGGTTGTTACTGATTACAGGTATGATTGTTTTATCATTAGTCTTGTGTTGTACTCTTTTGTTTCTTCAAATTCCTATCGTGCCGTAGTTGTGATTGAGTATGTTGGAAAATATTTTATAGTATTATCCGAGTCTCCTTATGGAGTTGGATACTAGCGTGAGATTGTTTAGATAGTACTCGACCTAGACAGCGTTCTACCGCCGATGCTGCGGCGTAGGCTGGACGTACCCACGCTCTCGTGCCCCTAAACCGGGTGCGGGTCGTGACACAGCTTAGCGAACACTGAGTCATAATCGTCAACAGACAAACTTTCTTGTACCAGATTACTGAAGTCGTCTTCTTTTTGTTGACGCACGGCTCGGAGAATATATTGTTCAATGAAAGAAGATTTGAACATTTCCCAAGTAATTTTGCAGTTGGGATTGGCATCGTAGATTCCTTGCTTCGTTGCCTCCCACCAATCATGCGCACGCAGTTCCAGCTGAACCGATGCACAGGCAACTCGCTTGGATCCCCGGATGCCAACCAGGTTGAAAAGTCCTTCCAGCTTAGCAATCCACCCCAATACCACGTCCGGCTCCGCTCGTCCGTTGAACGTAGGGGGATGCATTTTTGTGAACTCTGCTGCACGGCAGGAGTTCCTTGCTGTAGGCTGAGTCTCTTCTGACTCGTCTTCTACCGCCACGGCTGGAGGCGTGACAGGCGTTGCTGCGGATGTCCCGTTGCTCGGTACCAGGGATGCAATCAGTTGCATCATTGTATCCATTTGCTTCTGTTGAGAAGCAAACTGCGCTTGTATGTTAGCTTGTTGGGTAACAGCTTGTTGTTGCTGCGCCTCCATGAGGTGCATAAGCCGTTCCGCCATTCCGGTTGAACCCGCTCCTCCGGATTCTCCAGAGCTTGCTGGATCGCTCTGAATGGGTTGAGCACTGCTGGCAGTTGCAGTGTTCTTCTTAGCCATGGCTACAAAAGAGAGTAGCTTGTTAACACTCCAAAAACGATAGATTTTATATCTATGGGCTCATTGTATAAGCGACTCTTCCCATGCAGCGGACGCCGAACGCAACTCAATTGAGAGGCGCATCAAACTCCTTTATAATCTTTTGAAATCCCGTGGAAGTAAAGCCTAGGCTCTGATACCAATATGTCACGCCCCGATCCCGAAAGGGTCGGTCGTCCTCGCTTGATCCTTTACGGAACCGATTCGTCCTCGCTTGGGGCGTGATGCCGTACGAGCCTGGAGTTGCGCTCGTACAAGGCAAGAACTTGCAGTTATAGGAACCCATTTTGAAACACAATTTATAAAACACATTCACAGAGATTTGAACACAGTGCAGGAAGAAACATGCTTTTTCATTGATAAATCAGAGTAATTTACATAGAGTTTACATTGATGCGCCTCTCGGCTACTTGATTTGCATTACAAAAGATAAACTCAAAAGGCAGGGCGCGCTCCATCAGATAGTCCACGTCGTTCATACATTACGCCCTTGTATAGGTTGAAAGTCCAAGCCTCCAAAATGATCTGACTCCAACTATACTTCAAAATAGAGGTGCTCCTAACGCCTCCTCGTCTATCCACTAGCGTTGCACCGTCTGAGTGCCTGAAATAGTTGCCCACAACGTGGGTCAGTACTCAACTTGTACTGGTGAGCGGGATGAACCCACTCGACTAAATCGATACTAGCTTATTAGGGGCGAGCATGCATTAAGATGACTTCTATAAAGAGGCAAGTGAATTCAATTCATATCAGTTGCATGTTTTGATAGGAATGAAAATAATAGCAAATCCAACCAGTGCATCGATTGCTTACTCAACCGATGCACGCCTTCCCTGCAACGAAACACAAGTATACTTACCATCTGCACAAGACAATAGATTAGCATGTGTTCTAGTCTATGCGGTCATTGGTGTGATCGACACCTTAGGGACATATTCAAGCATTAGCGGCGCGCCCTATCAGCCCGGGTAGCAAGCCCTGCTGGAGGTCCCGCAATGCATCGTGACGAGCACGAATCAAATATTTCCCTCCGGATCGATACGGTTCCAGTGCCCCGGAAAGCCGTTTCGAGGAAATGATAAACCTTGTGCACAAGTTGTCCCAGACCATGCAAATGCATGAACAATTCATATATCATACAATGCATCGATTGAAACAAAAAGAAGTTAAGCAGCAATATATATCTCATGCAACAGTTCATATTTTCTCAACTCGGTGTTCCGATTTTGATATCCCATTGGTCCAAACTCCGTCCGAGGCACTAGACCACCACCAACAACCAATCCCCATTATAAACAAACTCAGTTATAAGGTGTGCAAGCATATAGAAATATTAGTCTACAAAAATCCCCTGTTCCTTTCTTAGTGGCTGGCATGCATTGTGGCAAGGATTTCCTAGGCGTCCAACCGGGCATCATCGAGTGAACGTTTGAAACATTAAAGATGTTGGCGTGAAGAAGTAGGAAAGAAGGGTCCAAACCACTCACTGGTTAAGGAAAAGGTAGCTGAAACAAAGATTCCCGCCTAGCGACGATCAAACGTCAGTTACGCGGACCTGCACAGCACGAGCACCAATTAGAATCTTGCCTATCCTTCCTTGCCGAACTCCCCAAGAATCAAAGCTCCAAACGATAAAACCAGCAGCGAAAACCAAGCAAATCGAAAGCAACACCAAATCAAATCCCAAAGCGGCAATCAAGAAAACCAAGCAACCAAACACGAAAACTATTGGACTCGTTTCAATAGAGGCCTTTCCATGAGTTGGAAAGGATCATCGCATTTCGTCCGTGGCAAGAAGATGCCGAAGTTCTAAATTATAACTCAAACGGACTAGCCACAAGCCCAATTACGTTGTGCACATCCCGGTCGGATCGGGATTTGAGGCACTACAGGACCGGTCCAGTCCGGGCCGACCGGGTTGACCGAATTGGATCCGACTCGAATAAACATGAGACCAGGCCGGTCCGAGCTTGCGGGTCGGATCCTCCGACCCAGCCCGGACCCATGGGGGGAGCGTGCATATCCGTTGACCGGGTCCGGGCCGGACCTGGTTCGGTGCCGTCCGCCCTTTTACACACCTTGAACAAAATATGATTTTTAGTTTTTATATTATTATTTTTAGTAATTAAAATAATTAAAAAATATAAAAAAAAATATGGGTTTAAAGTGGATCTAAATCGGACTTCGAGCGGATTGGTGGACCGGGCCAGTCCGGGCTAGGCCTACCGGGTTGGCGGATCTAAACAGGTTCGAACTGGTTTCTGAACCAGGTTGGACCAGACTTTCGGAGACTTTCGGACTGAAAATGCAGACCTAGTCTGGACCCGCTTTACATGTGAGCCGAGTCGGGTCGAAACGTTGACCGGGTCCAAGCCGGTTAAGACCAACGTTGACCGGACCAGACCCGGATTGAATTTCGGACCGCCTTTTTCTTTGTCCCCACAAAACAAAAAGTAGAAGTAATTAGTTGTTTTTTATATATATATTAGTTTGTTTCTTCCCGCAGAATGGCCAATTTTCCTCCCAATTATCCGTTTCCTCGGTCACTTTTCTCTGAAATTACCTCCATTTTCTGATGAAATTCCGGAAAAAAGGAGGAGTTTTGAGGAGGGCTCGTGCTAATTCCATTGGGTTTTTCTGCTTGGATTTAGGGTTTTTAACTGATTTTCTCCTCTCTCTTTTTTCCCTTCGTCTTTCGTTTATTTTGTTCTCTTCGTGAAAAGTAGTCGTTTTCTTGTAGTTTTTTGTTTTTGTTTCTGTTTTTGTTTTTTTTTGCAATTTTAAGCTCATTTCTACTATTTTTTTTTTTTGGATAGATCATCACCAAAAAGTTCACTTCTTTTGCTATTTTAAGCTTCAAATTTGGTGCTTGGTGCCATTATTCTCCAAAAGTTTCCATTTTGCTCTCTTCAGATTGAGTAGAGTGATTTCTAGGGTTTTCGAGCAGATCCCCTCCGTAAAGTTCCCTCCTTTAGTAGCAGAAGCTGTGTGTTGTTTTACTTTGATTCCTGATGGAGGTGAGATCTGAGCCTAGCATTATGTCCAGCAGGGTGCCCTTCACCATCCAGAAATCCCCGCTGGCGGCTCATCCGCCGCCGTCGATGCAGAACATGCGGCTGACCTTCGCACCCGACGGCACCGCGGTTTATAAGCCCATACCAGCCAGCTCCCCGCCTCCCCCTGCACCGTCCTACCAAGGAGCAGGCGGCAGCGGCGGAAGCAATGGCAGAAGCAATGGCGGTAGCGGAACGGCCGGAGGCGGCAACGGGCCGTCCCCTGTCGTCCTTGCCCCTCACGGGCTCAACATCAATGTGGGCGTTGAGCCCATTAAGAAGAAGAGGGGCCGGCCGAGGAAGTACAGGCTGGACAGTACCATGGCCCTCACTCTAACATCTGTTTCGCCAACTCCTGTGGGACCGCCGGGTGGCAGCTTAGAGTTCTCTTCCGCGTCACCGGCGGTGGTGATGGGGAATTCGTCGATGCCGCTGTCAGCTGATGCCTTGAAGAAGAGGGGACGGCCCGCCGGATCCAGCAAGAAGAAGCTGCAGATGGCTGCTCTTGGTATATATTCTCATTTCTTTGTTTGTTTCAGTAACTATGTATTGATATGTAGGTACATTTGGAAATTGTTGATCACGTGGGTTCTTATTTTTTCTTTATTTAGGTTGAAGTATTTATTATAGGCTCTGTTGAATTCTTGAATTTGTTCCTCAATTGGGACTGATATTTTGGTTAGATCTGAGATGCTTAGCAAATGAAGTTTGATTGAATTACGTTTATACCCTTGATTTATAATATATGTTGTATTTGATAAAATTTATCAAATTTTAATTTCAGTGCTTGATGCACACATTTCATTAACATATGAAAACTCAATAGTTATTGTTGCCACACCTAAACTATTTAATGACGATTCCCCCCCCAGCCTATTATATATATACTGACATAAATGATTCTACATATAATTTCATGGTGTAAATTCTTATGAAGAGAATGACTTGCAGGTTCTGCAGGAACCGGATTTACTCCACATGTTATTACTGTCAAGGCCGGAGAGGTATGCATTTGTTACTCTGAATAATGAGAGTTTAGATGCTCATAATTCAATTTACCATCAACTTAATTTAGCATTTTTAAGTGCAGTTTTGTGCTTGAGCGTATGAATCAATTGGACCAAGTTGTGCGTAACATTATTGCCAAAGACTCCTCCTTATGGAATATATTCCTTTGATGTTTTTCTTTTTGGTGAGAGATGGACAATCTCTCTTTTGCAGCAGCTTGTTTCCCAAAGAATTTCTTAACTATCTTGCTAAGTGATTATGGACATTATTTACGGTTCATCTCTTTGCTGCTGGTTATCATGAAAGAGAGATCGGTATATTTGCTTGTTTATATACTTGGTGTGACATTTTCGAAATAAGCGCAGCCATATATTTTCCCCATAACTTTACTAGGAAACATTTGTAATTTGTTAAGTTCTCAAATTTACTTAATACAGTCAGTTTTCCTATACCTCTTTTGCCTTCTGAACAAATATCTTGAAATCCTTGTGTACAAAAATGAAACTCATAGCTTCATAATGCAGTTTGATGCTATTGCAATTGCTTTGTTTTATATATAAGTCTTTACTGAAAGTGGATCTTTTTCCTCCCTTGTTATATTCTTTTATTTAGAATATCTTAGTGAGGTTGAGGTTCTCAGTTGTTCATTCATTTTCAATAAATTTTATAATTGGTTTTCAAATTATGCATTCATATCACAGTAATTGAAGAATGAATGATTAGGAACTGATGTCACTCCCACTTTGCTAGATACAAAAGAAACAAAAAGTGAAGTTGAACTACTAATTATTTTAAAAGTTGTCGGTCATTTTTTTTGAAATCTTAATTAAAAAAATAACTCAGCTTTTCTACAAGTTGATCAATTGCTCCATTTAGACTTGCGACTGTTTTCAATTTGTCAATGCAAATACTGTTGCTAGATCAACCCATGGCGCATTAGCAGTTAGCATGGGTTCTTAATGCACTAATCTAAAGAGTAACCTAGTCAGCCTGAAATTTGTTCATGTGAACAAAGAACATTGATCTTCTCTTTATATTGTCCATGCAGTTGTTTCTTTCACAACTTAGAGGTGACAGATTCTGCACTAACATTTTCAAACCTTTAGGGTCCGTTTGGATAGACTTGCTGTAATTTTGTTCTGAAAACAGTTTTCTGAAAACAGTTTTCTGAAAGTAAGTTATAAAGTTACTGAAAGTGGATCTTTTTCCTCCCTTGTTATATTCTTTTATTTAGAATATCTTAGTGAGGTTGAGGTTCTCTGTTGTTCATTCATTTTCAAAAAAATTTATAATTGATTTTCAAATTATGCATTCATATCATAGTAATTGAAGAATGAATGATTAGGAATTGATGTCACTCCCACTTTGATAGATACAAAAGAAACAAAAAGTGAAGTTGAACTACTAATTATTTTAAAAGTTGTCGGTCATTTTTATTGAAATCTTAATTAAAAAAATAACTCAGCTTCTGTACAAGTTGATCAATTGCTCCATTTAGACTTGCGACTGTTTTCAATTTTGTCAATGCAAATACTGTTGCTAGATCAACCCATGGTGCATTAGCAGTTAGCATGGGTTCTTAATTAATGCATTGATCTAAAGAGTAACCTAGTCAGCCTGAAATTTGTTCATGTGAACAAAGAACATTGATCTTCTCTTTATATTGTCCATGCAGTTGTTTCTTTCACAACTTAGTGGTGACAGATCCTGCACTAACATTTTCAAACCTTTAGGGTCCGTTTGGATAGACTTGCTGTAATTTTGTTCTGAAAACAGTTTTCTGAAAGTAAGTTATAAAGTTACTTTCTGAGTATAGATTTTCTGAGTTTGTTTTTGGTTACTTTCATCTGGAAAACTGGTTTTAAAATACAAAAGCTAAAAAATCTGTTTGGTAAAATATTTTTAAATAATAAAATTTTATTAAATATTGTAGTTTTGTGAAAAAAAATGGTAAAAGCAAAAATTCTCTTCTTTCTTCCGGTTCTTCTTTTCCAAAATTTCTCAAACCTCTCCAAAATAATCAACAAAAAATAATTGGTCATCCAATCTCTTTCTCCATCAAACCAAAATAATGTTGCTGTTCCAATTATCATCATTTATGATACCATGACTTGATCACAAGCCTGGAGTGCCTGACCAGCAAAAAAACCCCTTATGATACCATGAGTTGCTCACAAGCGAGCTTCGACGGGACGCTGAAGAAGAAGGGATGTAAGCAGAGGTTCTTTTAATGGGGGTTTCGGTGTCATCGTCCTTGTCGTCGGAAGGGGAGACGACCGTCTCGGCGACGGTCGAGGAGGACGGCTGATTCGAGGGGGGAGAAAGCGGGGTCCGGCGATGGGGTTGACGATGGGGAGGATGACCGGCGGCGCCACGGGACCTGCCGATGATGGAGCTACAGGTCGTTGTCCTCGACGACGAGCTGCATGTTACCACCCTCCACCCCTGCGGCACCTACGGGACCACCGTCGTCGAGAGCTACGCCGCCGACGTGACCCCCGGAAACACTAGGGAGGACGCGCGTGTTCGTCGACACCATCGTGCGGTACATCTGTCGTCGTCGACAAGCTCGGGAACGACCGGAGAAGGAGAGGAGGAAGAGGAAGTAGGTGTGTGAGAGAGAGAAATGTTATCTATGTTTTGGAAAGAGAGAGGCAGCTGCTGCTTTGGAAAAAGTGTTTTTTTTTTTCTTTTCCCAAAACAGAGTTTAAACTTTGTTTTTCTGAATTTTTTTTCTGAGAGCATATATGAGTTGTGGTGCCAAATGCCATTTTTCACAAGTTGAGTTTAAACTCAGATAACTGAGTTTAAAACTCTAACCAAACGGAGCCTTAGTATTTATACATTTTCACATTTTCACAGTTTCACTTTCATTAATTTGTTTTTATTGTTCCTACGTACTATTTTTATTCTTAAAAAATTTCAAAGATCAATGATACTTTTATTGGTATTTAGAGATGACTTGTTGTTTATGATCACTACTATTTGCATCATCATTGTTTGACTTGTCTGCAACCTGAAATTTATGACAAAATTTTAATTATTTTTCTGCTGACAACCCTACTTTTTTTTCTTAGGATGTATCATCAAAGATAATGTCATTCTCTCAGAATGGACCCCGTGCAGTTTGCATTCTTTCAGCAAATGGCGCCATATCGAATGTTACCCTTCGACAGGCTGCAACCTCTGGTGGAACTGTAACTTATGAGGTTTGGACTTTCACTTGTTACCCAAGCCGGAAAAAATATCCCTATGTCGATCTGAATGTTATTGTATATTTGGGTTGGGGTGTCATATATAAACCAGTAACTACATTGGGTCTATTTTGCATGTAACATGGATGTTGCTAACTCTATTGAGGATCCCATGGAACCCGTGTTTTCAACATGCATGTAAACTAATAAAACATGATTATATATGGATGTTGTAAACTATTACAGCTTTTTAGGCACATTATTAATACCATCTGTTTTTGGTTTTAGTGAAAACCTTCAAATTTGAAGTAGTCTGAGCCTGACATATGTACAAGTAAGGTTAGTGGTTTTCTATTAGATCAAAAGCCAAAGAATATGCCAAAGAACAACTTTTGTTAACTCAGCCCAAACCAAACCTGATAGTAGAACTAACCTGGATGTTGACCTCCATTTTATTAGCTCAACGGAATCCCTATCCATTATATCAGACAATAAATATGCATGAAGTCTCATAAACTAGTTTGAGATGTCTCCTTTTGTTTTGTACTCAAAGATATTGCTCATTACTCATTGCTAGTGATTGGAGTTAGAACAATGACAGCTTGATAATTGTGCAGTCCACTACACTCTTCGTGTTAGATGACATCTAGGCTTTTGTTGTGTTTTGCCACAGTTTAAGGTGTCCAGATCTGGTTTAATATACATGGTCACAACGCAGTGCATATTTAGTGTCAGTATTTTAGTTGAGAATGGAGGCATTGTGCTTGTTTACCAAGAAGTGATTATTATGTTTGTAGCAAAGTAGCTGCCATCTGCAAGTTTCTCAGCATGTCCTTTTAATTGTTGGACAAGATGTCAAGTTTCCCAAAATTGGGAAAGGACGGGGCATACAGAGACACTTGCTGCCCAAGTATCTAGATGTTATCTGAACAACCTTCACCTGGTTTGCCTAAACCATTTTTATTAAAATCCAAAGCAAGCTAAGTCGAACCTACACAATATGTCATGACCTGTGATTAAACTAGCATAAACAGTTGAGTGAGCAGTACTGTTCACGAAGAGATTACTCCAATGAAAAATTGCAGTTCGGTGTAATATAACAAAGAGCCTCAAGTAATGACATTTTGTAGAACTGTCATTATCTTGTCCATATAATTATAGAGTGAAAATAAAGAGTTGAGTTTCATGAATCTGCCTTTGAAATTTCAGCAACACTAAATGACTTCTTTGTTTCTTTATATATGTAGGGCCGATTTGAAATCTTGTCACTGTCTGGCTCATTTCTGCTGTCAGAGAATGGTGGCCAGCGTAGTCGAACAGGTGGACTCAGTGTTTCATTGTCTGGTTCTGATGGTAGGGTCCTAGGTGGTGGAGTGGCAGGACTTCTAACAGCTGCATCTCCTGTCCAGGTTGGTCTCTGTACATATTGCAAAATAGAAGAGGTTTATCCTTAATTCTGCATTTCCTTCAAATCCTAGTCATATACAAATATGATCTGTGTATGGAGTTGGCTGAACATTTCACTTGCGGAAAGTAAATATGAAAATGCATAATGATGTTGGTTTAATCACCATACATGTTTTTAATTGTACATATGAAATTATTTTGCAGTTAAACATACACTAATTGTGCGAAGCTCATACTGTTTCTTCTCTTTGTAACCCAATGAATCGACGAATTGATTCTTTATTTCAGGTGGTGGTTGGCAGCTTCATAGCCGAAGGAAGGAAAGAGACGAAGCAGAACACTCCTTCCCCAGCTCTGGGGAAGTTAGCCAGTAGTGAGTTTATTATGCCCATGACGGGAGCCACTAGCCCTCCTTCGCGTGGAAGCCTGAGCGAGTCTTCTGGCGGGCCCAGGAGCCCAATGAACCAAAGCACAGGCGGCACATTCAATAATAGCTATCAGCAGGGAATATCTCACATGCCATGGAAATAAAACTTTCGTAATGTTTGTTAGTCTCGTATTTAATGTAGACTTAGTTAATTGCTGATGATGTTTGTATGATTTTAGGGTGAGAGAGTTGTAGGCTTTTGTAACTCTCAATTTGTTTCTATCTCATGCAGTATTCCTAGCATCCGAGTGTTTTTAAATCTATTTCTAGCGACATTATGCATGTATACTATCATAAACTATCAGTTATGATAGAGTTTGGGTCCGTTTGGTTCACCGTAATTTAATCGTAATAGAATTGTATTTGTAATGTAATTGAGTTTGTAATGTAATAGAATTACAATTACGTTACCATTTTTGTTTGGAACATGTAATCAAACCATGCAATGTAATGTCAATTGCATTTATATATTTGGTCTACCATGTAATGTAATTGAGTTTTAAGTTAATAATGTTTAAAAAAAATCCAGAAAAACAAGAAAAAATATATATAAATAAATAAAAAGGTGGAAAATATTAGTTTTGTTCTTCTGTTAAAAAAAGACTAATAGCCAAAAAATAGAAAAAAAACGTTAAAAATCGAAAAAGATCAAAAACGACAGAGGAAAATAATCGTAAAAAAAAGAAAAAGCAAAAAAGACGGTAAAAAAGGACAAAAATGAAAAAAGAAAAATACGAAAGAAAAATAAAAAGACAATAAAAATGACAAAAAATGAAATAAAAATAAAAAATGATAAAAACGATAAATAAAAAATGTTCAAAAACGACAAAAAAAAAAGAAATAAAACGAAAAAATATATCAAAATGAAAAAAAAGCAAAAATGACAAAATTAATTAAAAAAGATCAAAAATGACAACAAAAAAAAGCAAAAAAAGGCAATTTTTTTAAAATGAGTAAAAACGGTAAAAAAGGCAAAAAATGTGAAAAAAGAAAAAAAAAAAACAGAAAACGACAAAAAATGATAGAAAACGATTAAAACGTAAAAAAAAGATTATAAAGGACCCAAAAAAAATTCAAAAAAGGACAAAAAAATGAAAGAAAAAGAACCAAAAAACAAAAAAAAAAAAATTTCAAAAGCGACAAAAATGTTCAAAAATAGCAAAAAAGATCAAAAAAGATAAGAAGAACCCAAAACAAAAAAAAGATAAAAAATGACAAAATGATAAAAACGTGCAAAAAAGATTAAAAAAAAAGAGACCAAAACTGACAAAAACGTACAAAAACGAAAAATGACAAAAAAAAAAAAAGCTAAAAACAAGACAAAATGCTAAAAAAACAAAAAATTGGCAAAAAGGACAAAAAATTTAAAAGAGGACAAAAAACGACAAAAAATGAAAAAAAAAGTGTAAAAACGATAAAAATGTTCACAAACGATAAAAAAAACGACAAAAACGATAAAAAAGACCAAAAAAAAATAAATGCAAATAACGATTAAATTTGTCAAAAAAACGAGCATAACAGACCAAAATCGACAAAAAACGTGAACAACCATAAAAAACGACAAAAATGAAAAAAATGACCAAAAATGCTAAAAAATGACAAAAAAGAAGAAGAATAAAACCGGCTAAAAAAGAACAAAAAATACCGCATATCAAACATCTCCTTAAGTTGTAATGTAATCGCGATTACATATGTTTTATGACGTAATTGGTTTTTAGAAGAAACTGATGTGATGTAATCAAACTTGTAATTGTGATTACATTACATATAATTTTTTATTGTCCCAACCAAACATCTGAATTAGAATTACAACGTAATCGCCATTACGATTACGATTACATTACGGTGAACAAAACGGGCCATTAGTTCTGTTCGAGTTTGGATAGGGATGTATCTGTTTCATATTTGATGGGAAACATATTTGATGTTATCTTTTGGTTATTTTAGATAGAGTATTTTTCGGTTTTATCAGTTAGGTTTTAATTTATATCAAAGATAAGTCTTTAGAGATTGACTTTATCTTCTTTTATTTTTTGAGAGCATATAAATATGATGTAAGTTTAAGGTTATGGATCGAAGAATTGAGAATGATAAATCTATTTTGAGTTTGTATGGTGCGATACCAAAACCCTAAGGTAGATCTCTCAATCTCGTCCAATTTCTCAAATCCCTAATTTCATACAAATCATATATCCTTTTGGGTCTTCGTCCCGCGTCAAATTGGTATCAGAGCTAAATCCTGGTTTAAAAATATTTTAGGTAAGACCCATACAAGAATGTCTATAAAAAAAATCATTCTTCACAATAATTTTGTGCAAGAATTGATGCTATATATGATAAGATGCTAGCTGAAATAAAAAAGATGTTTGAAGAATTTTTCAATCATAATAATGTAGAAACTATTGCTAACAGTGATCATATCTCTTTAAAAGAATCATTAGTAGAACCTACAAAGTCTGTTATAAAAACTATTGCTAACGGTGATCATATAACCTTAAAAGAATCATTAGTAGAACCTACAGAGTCTGCTGTAGATGAGTCACCAGTTAGACCCAAGTATGAGTTTATGTTTATATTTAAACCATTAATCAATTTTGACATTTTAACATCACTGGAAGAATTAAATAATTCTGTTTATTTCAATGAATCTAAAGAACCTATTGAGGCTTCCAAATATTTTGAATGTGTCACAATAATCAATCCGGTGAACAATTTCTATTATATGTTTGTTACAAATAATTGTAATTATTTTAATTTTCTGGAGGCATCGAGACAACCACACGTTGTTGAGGACCTTGTTGATAGGTCAATGTTGGATATTCTTCTTCTGCCAATTCCACAACCGCTGGTACCGCATTAAAATTTTTTCGTCTTGTCAGAAGCTTCAATGTTAACCAACTTGTCGAGGTAGAGGCCTACGCCATGGCCGATTTGGAGTGAACCACCAGAAGCACAATTCTCGAATTTTACGCCAACATGATTCTTCAGGAGGTGAATTTTTCAAGCCCGAGAAGAATGATGGAAAACAGATTTGATATTATCTTTTGATTATTTTAGATAGAATATTTTTTCGGTTTTATCAGTTAGGATTTAACTTATATTAAATATAAGTCTTTAGAGATTGGCTTTATCTTCTTTTATTTCTTGAGAACCTATAAATTGTCTGTAAGTTTAAGTTATGGATGAAAAAATTGAAAATGATAAATCTATTTTGATTTTGTATGATACGATACCAAAATTCTAAAGTGATCTCGAGTACAAAAGAAAGTCAAACATCATATATAATAGTTGTTGTTCACATATCTTTTAAAAAGCTTTTGCATTCAATTTTTTAAATTTCTAATTTTATAGAAATTATAGGTCTTTGTCCCACGTCAATATTCTTGTGACTAGAGTTTTTTGAACCTCGATGCTCTGTGACTTCAATTTTTTGAACCTTGATGCTCAAGGTGTGCATGCTTTATACTCGGGAACTGACTAATGCTGAAATTATGGAAAGAGAGAAAAATTGCTTGTGCTTGAATATAAGCTATTATATTATTATGTTTTTCTTGGAACATTTTTATCATGAATTGCATAAAAAGTTACTGCCACGTGCATGTATATTTTATAAATTTTTATTTTTACCACCGCCTGTGGATAATAGCAGCTGCAACCACCACTTCTGAATATCGACATGAAAACAAAATTAAGATGGAAAAGAAGCACCATGGTGGATGAAATAAAAATCTAGTTTACTTCGAGTCATTTAGTTTAAGGAGTTGTGTGTTGGTACCGCACCAACTCCCCTGCTATTAGTTCATATATATTGTTAGTAGTAATCTTCTTATGCCATTTTATAGTTTGTTGTTATGAATTTCTTGTTTCGATTTTGAACCTTTGTTTCAAGCAATCTTTTGTTATACTTGCTAATTGGGATTAATTTTACGGGTTTTGTATGGTTAAATTTTGTAGCAGAACCAGAAGATTCACCTACTTTCTACTCTGATATATAGTGCAAGTATGACATCTCAAGATCTTGAGTAGGACTTTCTTCTTTGCATGCTCATTTAACATTTTGTTGTACATTATTCATTTGGACGTTTAGACACCAAGCAGTATATTAGCTTGTGTTTGTATCCTCGGAGTTTATTTTCATTGTTGGATAACATGATTATAATTTACTAGACTACCACTATATTATGGTCTTGTATCATTCCCAATATACTAGTTAATCATTGAGTAGTAGCTACTTGATCATATATGATATAGCGTAAGAGACACCTTCTCTTTTATATTGTCCTTTTTTACTGCTTCTTGTGTTGTGGATTGAGATATGGAACTACTATATGACCATAGGATGTGACTACTTGATTGTAGAGTTACTCCCATGTCTTGTATAGCCATGATGGTGCTTGGGTGTATTGGAGTGCCTTTAAGTACATCATTGGCTTCATCATACCCTATTTTTCGTATTTCGATACTGACACATGACAGTCACTATAGATCCAACAATTGTAATTATGCATATGCATGTTTACTGTCAGACCATCATGTTAACGGTATACCTGCGGTATGTTGCCAGCTCAGTAAAATTTATGACAAACCTAGTTCTTAGTGTCTCTTCTATCATATATCCGAGAAGAGTTGTATAACGGTGCCACATGTCTCTACAAGTCTGGAGTAGTCTACTAGTTAGCTTGGTTACACACAAAACCAAGAAAGACTTATTAATTTCAAAAGTCATTAATCTCTTTTGAAAACTCATCGAGTATCTAATGAGCCATTCCCGTGCAATCCTGGTTGCACACAATGTAATGTCCGACTCCTAGTAGTGGCATTAAGTTGATATATATATATATTGGTTTGCATGCTCGAATAAGAGGAAAGTTTTTAGTATGAGAAATCTTGTTGGGACAACAAAACGTTTCGTTGAGTGAATAAGATTTTTTTTTTTTCTGATTCTTTCATGACTAATGAAGAACTCATAAAGAATGGATATATATTTTGCTTCTAAAGAATAGAGTTTGTATTCACACGAATGATAATTAAATGAAATTTGTATGCTCTTAATATGACATAGGAAATGATCATATAAACTTATTTTGAGAAGGATTATAGAGAAAAATAATAATTGGTTCTTACTTTGTTTAATAGTTTGAAAGAATCTATATTATAGATGTCGTTTCCTTTTGAGATGTTGTAATTTTGCTTATTATTGTTTACATGGAATAACACTTCTGATGGTTGTATTAAGTTGTATTGTGGGAAAGCACACTCCGGAGCTTGTACATTCCCCAGATCAGAGAAATGTTGAGATAAGGAAGAAATAAAGAACAAAGCTAAGGCTTTATGATTTACGGGTTGGCAGTTGATATAGAAAGAGTAGAAGAAAATAAAATATTTGGTATATATTATTGCATTATTTTATTTTAATTGATAGACTATGTTGCATATCATGCATTGGTCTTGGACAACTTGTGCACAATGATTAGTCTCTCAAACGATTGTTAGGACACCAATATCGTGTCAGCCTAGGAAAGATGGGACACCCTGAGGACTAGATTGTCCTCGGGATCAGGAGGTATTATATCTAATTGGATAGATGGGCTGGAACGTCCCAACATCCTATTATGGGGAGTTACCTATGGACCATCATATAGTTAGATCACATGCTAATAAAACTAATTTGCAGGTCTAAAAGTTTGATGCATGGAATAACTTATGATGCGTATAAATATGGTTTCTAATGGTGGATTTGCACGAATGAGATTTGAAATTTTCATTGTTTAAACCATGTATTAGTTAGTAATATTTTCTAACACCGAAATGTTATCATGTCGTTATGATTGAATATGGTTTATGTGTAATGTTATGTTTGGTAAAGGTAGAAAGGGATATATATTGCTCATGAAATGGTTTCTAATACTTGAATAAATTAAAGAATATAGTATGGTTAATTATTTAGTATTGTCTTAAAATGGAAGTAGGTAAAAGATAAAAAATTATCATTATTAAATAAATATTTTCTTACATAATTACTTAGTGTCTGTTTTCAATTAAGTGTAGTTTTGTCACTCACTATGGCATTCTCCAATGTACTGAACCCCACAACCACATATGCTAAAAATTTTGTTGGACTTTCAGAGGCGATAGAAGTCTTTACATCTTTTGGAGCTAGAGATCTGAATATGTATTATTATTTTATTTGTATAAAGAGAGATGTATGGAACGATGTTATTTTAATTATTTTCAGTTTCAAAAGTTGTAAGTCAAGTTGGCATGTTTAGTTGGCTATTGAAAACTTATGTATTCGCTGAAAGTTATGAATAAAAAGATTTATGTTCTTGTATAATTGTTGTTATTTGTTTTTGTGCTTCAAATTTTTGCTACTTCAGTCTCAATTTAGTCTATTTTGTTCGCTGTGCAGTTCATGTATTGCACAAGCATAATTTAGACTTGTATGATATCACGTTCAATGGAGATCTTTCGATCCTCCGTGTCAGCCCCTTTTCTCGACGTACTTTGGTGCATGTTGTCTTTGGCGCACTTTGGCGCATGTTGGTTGCTAGTCCGACCTCTGTTTAGATCAGACTCGTAATTTTTGGAGAATAATAAGTTTGGTTGGGTTGGTGGCATGTACGACTTGGATGGGTTTGAGTGATCCAACGATCCACATCTCAAACCTAAACCTATATATTCCCATTTTTGTCTCACTGCTCATTATTTTCTTTCTATTTCTCTCTCTTAGGTTTTCTCTCCCTCCGTAGGCAAGTACAACTTGCACACGAGAAGAACCATGGATTTTTAATTCTTAATAATTCATGTTTGTTTCTAGCTCATGTTGTTGGGACCGAGCACCCCTTCATCTTTAATACTTGTCGTTCTTGATTTTCTTGGTTGGAATTGCATGGACTAGAGTTTGGGTCTATGGGTTCACTTTTGTTTTCTTGGGGATTGATCTACTAAAACTTTATGTTTTACAAAACTAATTAGTTTATAGTGTAGAGCCCCATATTTTATATAACTTTACTTTTGGCCGTGCTTGTTTTTGAGTCCAGCGAAGTTCAATGCTGAAACTTGATACAATATGTATACCAAAATGGCTTACTGGAGAAGAATAATAGTACTCTGTGAAGAATATGCAAGAGAACTCCTTTGAAGTAAAAATACATATGTTTCACTTTGGGCGCATTGGTGTGCTGTCCCAACTCCTCGTGCGTACTAATCATACTACAGTTAGTCTCCTAGCAAAAGTGCGCCAGTCACACTCCTTGAGTCAGTGGCGCACTTTTGAGAGGAAACCCAGTTGGCGCACTTTGGTGCATATTAAATCAAAGTTCTCCCTGAGAAACCAGGGAAAGTGTGCCACAGTCAGTCCGCACACTTTCTTCGAGTTGGCACTCAAGAGCACTTTTTCTATGTTTTATCAGCCGACGCATTTTGTTTACGTTTGGTAGCTCGTACACTTTTTCCTCTTCGTTTCCTCAGGGACAAAACTTTGGTTGGTTTCTTGATTTTTGTGTTATTGATTTGTGTTCTCCTCGACTAACGAGTTTCTCGATTGTCGAGATTGAACCTCGGATTGAGTGTTTTGTCTTGTAGCTAGCTTGCTCGGACACTTTCCCTGAAAGCGCGCTTTATTCCTGCCCGCACACTTTTGTCAAGTACGTCGTGTTTGTCAACTTGATGAAGTGCGCCACCCATTGTAGCTCGCACACTTTCTTGCGAAAGTTCGTCAACCTAGTTTTGGCCGTTTGTACGCCACTGCCTAATTTTGGTCGTTTGTGCGCCATTTGGCCATTTCTGTGCCACTGCCTAGTTTTGGTCATTTGTGTGCCAACCTTACTTCTATGTGTTTTGTGTGCCAACTTGCTTTGTGTGCCTATTATTTTTTGCGCATGTTGAGCCCTGTAGATGTAGCCCTGCATGCACTTGTTATTTTACTTGTTAATTAGATTACTTTTCCTTGATCACCTTATTATACGTTAGATAGAATAAGAGGCGTAGTTCAACTCAGGCGACGTTTTGTAATCCCGGTCCTTATTTGGTTTAAGGGTTATGGATCTGATCTCGAGGGATTCTCGCACTACTCTTATTCTCATTTATCGATATAATAAAGTGACAAATTGACGTGACCAGTATTAGACTACCCTGTCCTGAATAGCTTGCTACCTGATAACTTGTCCATGATCTTGATTCTAGAACTTGTTCTTTCCCTGACTATTGTATCCATACTGATACACTTGATCGCACCGAGAGTCATACTATATATATATATATATATATATATATATATATATATATATATATATATATATATATATATATTGAGCCGTCGTCGTGCCACATACTCCTGCTACGTGATTTATGTAATTATTTCTATACACATATCTGGTAGTTGGATAGTGACTTTAGCCGTGGATAGATAGTATTGATTGTCCATCATATTTAGGTGAATCCAGAATTAACTTTCGAGTGACAATATTGATTCGTATCAAGAATGCACGTACTTAAGGTACGACATCTAAGAAGAAATATTCATGTGACCACGACATAAGATTCTAACTAACCTAGGGTTAACTAGGCAACTTAATTATAGAGCATTGGGAGGGAACGATATCTCAAGATCGTGCATCTTGAACCACCCTAAATTAGATAGGTGTAAAGGCTGGCCACCATGGATACTATATATCATCCGCACTAGTGGAGTGCAGTATCTAATTTAAATATAAGACCGAGCCAGTATCTTTCCTATAGAAAGCCTGGAACTGTTACTGACTGTTAATTAGCTCAGGGCCCTTACGAGGGACTGGTGCATTATTTTACATATATTCTTGCTTGTATATCATTGGTTCAGCCAGCCTGCTCTATTATGGCATAATCTGAGGATACCATATATTGCATTACTGGGATAACCCAGAGATCATATGTCAAGTCGTAATACATGATTGGCCGTCTAATTTGCTTATATAGGTGCCTAGCCAAGAAAGTGGGCTATCATGGTATGATGATTCAACCCATATCCTTGTTTGATTGTTGGATTACGTCATTGTGTTACGATACTCCATGGACTGAAGCTATATTATTTTCTTCTTATTGTATCTCTGCACGTGTATTGTGACTTTCGTTGAGTGAAATTAGGGACACAGGTTATTGTGGCATGATAGTTCACCCTACCCACGATTGAGAGTTGGTAGCGGTCATTTTTGCTCTAAAGCTTTGGAAACACTATTTGTACGGAGAGCGTGTAGAGATTTTTATAGACGACAAGAGCTTGAAGTACGTGTTTACACATAAGGAGTTAAACATGAGACAGTGGCGGTGGTTGAAGTTGATGAAGGACTTCGACAAATCATGACATATCATTGCAGCACCATCTAGGGAAGGCCAATATAGTCGTTGATGCCTTGAGTAGATCTAGTGGCTATGTTCTTGACTACAGACAAACATTTATTGGCCGATCTTAAGAGCTTGGGTATTGCGGTGCTAGTACCAAGTATCGTGATACAGATGTGGGGATTGCAAATACAGTTAGAGCTGATAGACAAGATCCGAGCTTTGTAGTATAACGATGAGTCACTGAGGAGCATTAGATCACAGGTTCAAATAAGATTATCTGAGGACTTCACTATTGCTGAGGATGGATCACTACCGCACGATACTAAATTGTATGTGCCAAGTGGGACATTGCGCGAGAAGGTTCTTCAGGAGGTGCATCGATCGTAGTACTCTATACATCTAGGTGCCAATAAGATGTATAGAGATATGAGGGAGCATGTATGGTGGTATGGTATTTTCATGACCCACACCCGATGTAGGGATACAAGTCGAAAATAATGCCTAGCCTACGCTATAGAATCGGCGGTAGAACGCTGTCTTGGTTAACTATACTATCTAAATATCTCACAATAATATAAAGTCTGCCAACAATCTCACAAAAAAACTTAATTACATTCTAAAGCACGAGAAGATATGAAGGAAGTCTAACTATACATCAAAAATATAAATTGTTAACAATAGAAACAAAACCAATCTCAACTATAAGCCGAAAACAAATCCGGTACCAAAATTGCTAAAGAAACTAACTATGAAAACTAGTGATCCGGATAAACCTTCCGTCAATAACTCCAGAACTAATGGGTCCAAGTCTGCACCATCTATAAGTTGAAGTCCATACTATGTCAGACACCAATCTCTTGGATCCTCTGAAAAATATTTTCTAATCAGGAATTGAGCGAAGTACATCTCTAACAGCAGTTCTAAATCAATGATATGAACTATGTAGCAATAAATAGATGTGAATATACAAGATGTACAAAAGATACGAGAGATATATACAATAAGGAAATACTGGAACAAATATAATAATGAACAATATGTCAATGAACAAGAATACTAATGACTAAGTGTGTGAGTACTAGCTTTAACATATGATCGGCTTGGGAACATGATACAATATATATGGCCTGGCTAATCATACATGCGGTGTATGATCAATACTATTCAATAACAATACTTGATACAATAGGGGTAATGATCACAAATCTATACTAAAGTACTCCCCACCCTTGACTGGTATAATAGATCCAACCACGGTATGCTATGGCACGAGATTCCCCAAAAAGATAGCGACTCTTTCTGAGAATCAGTGTCTGTACATGTACAAGATAACCAATAATACTTGTACCATATACACCATATACCAAGGAATAATATCTCATGACGAGATCCGGATATACCAATCCGTGTAACCAAAGTGTCAACAGAACATAGATATCTACACTAGATACAATGAATATAGAGGATATCATAAATGAGAAACTATCAGAGAATGTACTCACGTGCAGTCCAAAGCAATGAATGTCAAAATGTGTCCGAACTGGTGCCACACAGACCTATATATGGAATATTGCATTAATACAAGGTTCTGTAATGAGAATAAGTTAAACTAGTCAACTTCTAGGTCAACAAGTCAATTCTAAGTCAAAAGTCAAACTAGGTCAACTCTAAGTCAAACCGGTCAAACTATAGTCAAACTATGGTCAACTACCTATTTCTAGATTGCATGAGTCTATCTTAATGATATTGGGTTCATACACTATGAATCTAGGTCAACAAGCTACAACTTAGGATACTAAGATACCGTATCTCAGGATACACAAAATAATAGGTAAAAATCACATATCTATAATAAAGAAATATTAAATATATAAATCATAATTACAAATGCTAAATGATTATTTTGGTTTTGAACCAACATGGTATCACAACACTAAACCTCGATCTTGATACCCAAACCCAATACCTTGGGTATCCTTAATACCTTGGCATTTACCTTGGTATCTCAAGGTAATGTCACTCTAGTATATATATATTAACTATCCAACTATAGCTATAAACTACCATGTATTTATTATTTATATAATACTATATACCTTATTTTAGTCACCTTAATACCAACCCATAATTAGTTTATAACTATCCTATTACTATGCCAATACCTACTACTCATACCTTGGTATCTCTTGATACTTACCTTGGTATCTCAAGATAATTGCCAAAATCTTCATATATATATATATATATATATATATATATATATATACTAACTATTCACCAATAACTATATGTATACATATATAATTCCAATATAACTTCTAGTATGTACTAAATAGAATAAATACTAACTACCAACTACACACTAAATACTAATACATATATACGCACATACATACATACCTACAAATATATAATATATATAACTAAAGATACTCATAACAATAGATAACTAAAATATACTAATTATTCCAATAATATTATATGCTACAACTAAATATATTATACATATAGTATACTAAAGCACAATTAGAAAATTAGGAACATATATACGTATATATTAATTACCATATATATATACATATATATTAATATCTAATATATTAAAAACAGCCAAACTGTCATTAAAAGCCCCTGTCTACTGTCGCAGAAGCTACTGTTGATGCTGATACACTGCTGCTTCAGCGACAGTTTTCTGCAACTGTCGCTGCTGCTGTCGCTAAAGCTCTGATACATCTGCTGATACTGCTGCTGTTTCAGCGACAGTTTTCTGCAACTGTCGCCAACTACTGTCGTTGTTTCTCCTGCTGCTGTGTTATTGCTGCTGTTTCAGCGACAATTTTCTGCAACTGTCGCCAACAATTGTCGCTATTTCTTCTGCTGCTGCTATGTGCTACTGCTGCTGTTGCGACGCTGTAATCTGTCGCTGAAGCTCCTGATTTATAATATATATAATATATATATATATATATATATATATATATATATATATAAACCATATAATATATATAATATATATATAACTCATAATATGTATATACACTATAATAATATATACACACATACATATATATGTACTAATACCACATAGTAACATACACACACACACATAGTAATATGTATATATAACTATACATATATATAATCATACAATAATATGTATACATATATATATATATATATATATATATATATATATATACATATATATATATATATATATAAGTATAATATAACCACTTATATATTTATATATATACATAATACATAACCATAACTTATATATACTACAATATATATAATATATCTTACATGTAGAAGAAATAGCTACATAATAAATATATACACATATAGTATATACATAGATACATAGATCTAAGACACAATATTACATAAATATATATACACAATATTATATATATATATATATATATATATATATATATATATATATATATATATAATATTGTGTATATATATTTATGTAATATTGTGTCTTAGATCTATTATATATATATATATATATATATATACACACACACACACACATATTTAATTATACTTCTCCATGAATAAGAACACAAGAGAAAATAGATCTACAATTAAATTGCACACGCATGGAACGTATCATCCCGTATCCTACTAGATCTAGGATACGCATGCGACACGAGTCCACCGCACATCCAAACTTACCCCGAAGGACACGAACAAGTCATATATATTATTTATGAACAATACGAAGAGTCAAATACAAATCTACGTGGCCGTGTCAAAATATGACATGCTCAAAGTCCCGTGTCGGAGAAAACCCTCCCAAATCAACACGTATCACCAAATTGATGGGATACGACCTACACGTACCTAATTGTGGACATGACACTAGCTCCAAACACACAAGCACATGCCAAATTTATCTATAGGACCAATTGACACATACAACAAATGTCAATCTCAAAATTCCCTCAAAATTGACATAAAAAGTAGCATAACTTTCTCAATAGGCCTCCTTTGAACACAAAACCAAATCCTATGGGTAGCCTGTGCATATGGGTTGATTTTCATGGTTAATTCTCAGATTTAGAACCAAAATTAAGTGGAAGAACTGAATTGTACCTATTGGGAGATGGATTCCCAATAAAATCTCCAAAATTGGTGAAATTAGCCTTCAACTTGTAGATCCTTGCTCCTCTTTGTAGATTCATGCTTCCTCCTTGTAGATCTATGCTTCCTTCTTGTAGATCCATGCTCTAATAGCCTCCAATGGTGATTTGGGAAATAATTGGATGGAAATTTGGTAGGGATTTGGTTGAGGGAATTTTCTAGATCTAGATTTGGAATAAAAAATGAAGAGAGAGAAAGTTTTTATCCCTTTTATATAGGCCTCACTTGCCCCCTCCCTCAAGCTACTATGTAAAGTCTAAAATACCCCTTGGGGCCTCTCATAAAAAAATTAATTAAGGAGAGAAGCTTCTAGTCTAATAGTTTAATTAATTTAATCATCCTCCCAATCATTGGACTTTCTAGTTGGGCTCAAATCTAATAATTAATACATGTTGGTCCATGAGTCTAAACTAAACTAGTTAGGTCCACTAACACAAGTCCAAAAATAAATCTAACATGCTAATAATAAATAAATAGTACAATAAATAAAAAATTAATATGCACAATATTTAATTAATTACTAAATGACTAAAATACCCTTTCCTAGAAAATGTGGTAGCCAACATCGACGAGGAACAATACCCTGAGTGGGTAGCCAACATCATGCCAGTCATTAAAAAAATGGGGAGATCCGAGTCTGCATCAACTTTCGTGATCTAAATACGGCATATCCTAAAGACGAATTCCCTCTTCTAATCACCGACATAATAATCGATAACACTTATGGATTCGAGTGCATGTCCTTCATGGATGGCTTCTTAGGCAACAACCAAATCAAGATATTTCCTAACGATGAGAAACATACATTATTTTGGACACCGATGGGCGTATACTGCTATACGGTCATGCCTTTCGGTCTAAAGAATGCAGGTGTCACATACCAACGAGCCATGAGCACCATATTCTGTGATCATCTATGCAAGTCGATGGAACGTTACGTCGATGTCATCACTGTTAAAAGCCGCTCAAAAGACGTTCACTTCCAAGATTTGAGGACTGTATTTCACCTGATGCGTGCACATCGCCTCAGGATGAACCCTACTAAGTACTTCCTCAGAGTCTTCAGCAAAAAATTTCTTGATTATTTCATCACCGCCCGGGGCATTCATATAGACCCTGATAAGACCAAGGCCATCCTGGTGATGAATTCGCCAAAGAACCTCCGGGACCATCGCGGTCTACAAGGGAGGTTGACATACATCAGAAGGTTTATTTCAAACCACTCTGGACGCTGCCAGCCGTTCGTACAACTCATGAAGAAATGTGTCTCATTTGTTTAGAATAAAGTGTGCCAAAGAGCATTCGATAACATCAAAGAATACCTATCAAATTCTCCCGTGCTGGTGGCCCCGGTCGTAAAAAAGCCATTCCTGCTCTATGTACGTGCAATGGATCACTCTTTCGGTGCCCTGTTGGCCCAGAGCAGTAATTAAGGTCACACGAAGGCCATATACTACCTCAGCCGGATGATGGTCGGCCCGGAGCATAGATATACCGCAGTCGAGAAAGAGTTCCTTACGTTGGTATTCACCATCCAGAAAACTCGACACTACGTGACTGGATAGACCATTCATGTAATCTCATGAGTCAACCCCCTCAGGGTCCTTATGACAAAACCCGGGGCACTCAGTTCCCGCTTGGCTACCTGGGTAATATTATTATCTCCATATAACATGGTATTCGTCCCACAGAAGGCTGTCAAGTATTAGGCATTGGCCGACTTTCTGGAAGCCCACCTAGGGTCAAAAATCTTAAAACTCTACGAAGTAATTCCAAACAAAGTGACAGACGCCAACGTTACCTCATATGAAGCAATTTGGCGAATGTTCTTCGATGGTGCTTCTAAGGCAGGACCCAAAGGCAACATCATCGCTGGGGTCGGGGTAGTATTAACCTTCCCATATGGTATCATCATCAATCATGTCTACTCTCTCATGGAACCATATTCCAACAATGTGGCAGAGTTTAACGTCTTAATCATTGGGCACCAGCTCGCCAAACAAGTTGGAATAGAATAGCTGGAGGCCTATGGCGATTCTCAGCTAATAGTCAAATAGGTCAAGGGTGAGTATGAAGTCCAAAATGAGGACTTGATCCCCTACCACTAGGATGCACTTAACATCACTGCAACCTTCAAGATATTCTTCATCGAGTATGTCCCTCAGTTGCAGAATATTAAGGAAGATGCCTTGGCCGGCCTCGCCGCATCCTTAGCAATACCAAACAACGCTCACCTGTTAATCAATATGGTTGACCAAGAGCTGGTATACCCTAAAAGCAACCTAAACTTGTGCCTTAGCTACGCTGCGGGAGTCAACACTAACACTCGAAACTGGAGGATTCCATTCATCGACTACGTAGTCTATGAAATTCTTCCCGAGAATCCAAATGAAGCTACTTCGATCAGTAGACGTTCCCTCAGATTCTATTTTAATATAACTACTAAAATATTGTACCATCAATCCTACGATGGTCTCCTGTTATGATGCTTATTGGACGCAGAAGCAAGACAAGCCCTCCGTGAAGCTCATGATGGCGTACGTAGAGCACATCAGCCTAGTCCAAAGCTACTATTGGACAACGATAGTGGCAGAGGCTATTGACTATGCAAGAAAGTACCAACCATGCCAAATCATTGTCGATTTTATTTATTAGCCTTCCGAGTTCCTACACCCAACGGTAGCATCCTGGCCGTTCAAAACATGGAGAATGGACATCATCGGACCAATAAGCCCACCTTCGTCTAAGGGACATCGGTTTATTTTGGCCATCACCGATTACTTCTCCAAGTGCGCGGAGGCAGTTCCACTTGTCGAAGTCAAAACATCGAACGTGATTTGCTTCGTCAAATATCATGTCATCTATCGCTTCGGTTTTCCATAAAGGATCATCCATGACAATGGTCAGTAGTTCGCGAGTCATGCTTTTTACCACTTCTGTGATAAAAATTGCATTCAGAACGTGGCATCGACCGCCTACAACCCAACAACTAATGGACTGGGTGAGGCATTCAACAAAATCATCATCAAGCTCCTCAAGAAGTTTGTGTCATCCAACATGCGCAACTGGAACGAGAAACTTGGGGAATATCTGTGGGCCTACCGTATAATGGTTCGGGTAGCTACTGGCAGTACACCCTTCTCCCTGGACTATGGGAGTGAAGGGGTTCTTCCTCTCGAGATCCAGATCCCTTCACTTCGAGTGGCCCTCTCCCACCAGCTAACCATCGACGACAATTACCACCGGCGGCTACAAGAATTAGAAGCACTCGACAAAAAATGGCTCTTAGCTCAACAACGCATATAGTTGCATCAAGCACGTCTCTCTGGAGCCTTCAACAAATAGGGGAAACACAGGATGTTCCAAGGGGGTGACCTTATCTTACTAGTAAGAAGACCCATGGTTATGACCCGCAAGCCAGCATGCAAATTTTAACCTAAATGGGAAGGCCCATTCATCGTGAAAATCGTATTTTCCAACGGCGCTTACCAGTTGGCGAAACCCAAGAGCGACTTGCTCATGATGCCTATCAATGACAAGTTCCTTAAAAAATACTAAGTCTAAAATAGACTGGTACTCCTCTATCACCAAACTATATCATGTCTTCTTGGGCGCTGGTTCATGTCCACAGGACCTCTAAACTGTCGCAAAAATACTACTCTGGTGGAGTTTGCCACGTCTATATTACCTTTGAGCAAATATTCCAGTTCTTGTCTATCGATCATTACGTCCATATTACCTCTGATATCGGTTGTCATTTACAATTACCACTAGTACCCACCAAGGTACGCCAGCGGTGCTAAGTCCACAAAAACTGCCACATCCATATTACCTCTGGCATGCGTAAAAAAAGTAATGGTTCCACAAAAACTGCCACGTCTATATCACCTCTGGCAGGACTCATCTCAAACTTATTACTTGCACCATCGTGCAAAAGAAGTAATAGGTCAATAAAAAATTCCCTATGGGGATACCTGTTATGGAAATGAATCCATACTTCCTTTTCCCTAGCAGAGGAAAAGTTGGTTCAAGTCCACATTTCCTTTGAACTATGTCTCTCCACTATCCCCAAAAAAATAATATCCTACCACATCCACCTTACCTCTGAGTAAGATGTCTCCAGAAAATTTTTATCTCTACACAATCCAAGATGTGATTGTCGAGATTTAGAGTGATCCACTCAAAGACCTGGATTGACACAGTGGTATGAACACATCATGCGTACCTCAGTACATGAAGTGCGGGAAGTAGTCATTTTTTCTCCCAGGACACAAATCAAGTCAGCAAGACAATCGCAGCAGAAAAGGGAACTTTTATTTCATAGAGATAAAAGGAACAAACTACTTTCGGGGACCACATCCCGACCACAAAATCAAAACATGCTCACGAAAAAAAAACAAAACAAAAGGAGAGTCTCTATCTCCCAAATAGAATTCTTTTTCGGAGCAAAAGGTAGTGTAAAAAAGTGAAACCCGAACTACTACTACTCCTCAGTGGCGCACAATTCCTCTATTCGCCCTTGGAACCGAGTAATGGCAGCATCAATCTTCGCTCGGACTCTGTGCTCGGCTTCCTGAACCAGAGCCACAGGATCATCAAGGTGGGCATACCCCTGATGTTTGTCCTCTAGCTTCTTCAACGTGTCCTCTAGGGCAGCAGAAGAATGAGCCACCTTGCTAGTTTCCTCACAGATAGCCTCCCTCCCTCGATGAGCCTCTTGGAAGTCGCCCTCCACGACCGCCAGCTTGGCTTGAAATTGCACAATTTGTTCGTTGATTGCAGCCATGACTTGGGCTGCGGAGTCCTCCCGAGCGAGACAGACCTCCCCTCGATCATTCTACTCGTCATGCCTAAGTCCCAACTTTTGAAAGTCCTATTCCAGGGCCTTCTTGTTCCACACGTAAGCAGTCTTCACCTGCTCCATGGATGTCAGAATAAACTTATGATCCTCTTCCACAGTGATGAACAGGTTGGTCTGTCATGCCTACTGTATTTTATTTAGGCGTTGCTCCATTCAACAAACTTCTAGCTCAAAAGGTCAGCCAATTGCTCATAACCATGAAGGGTCCTTAAAAGCTCAGTCTCGTTCTGGACACAGTGCTTAGTCCAAGTAAAATCCTTGCCTTGCCCCAGGGTGGCGTGCACCCCCTAGTTCAGGTGCATGTACAAGCTCTAAACAGTGACCTTCGAGGCATCTTCCACGGCAGAATATGGAGGGAGTCAAAGGAGTCATGACAGTAAGGACTACAGTCGGCCGATGAGGGGGCTTAGCAGCACTAGACGACCCTAGTAACAGGGCGACAATCGTGGAACGTCGGGCCCCAGCCTTTTCAAACTGCCTCCCAGTTAAAAGTAGCGACTGGGCACTAGGTAATCGAGTGATATCGACCGCCGTAAGATTGACATCAGAAGATATGCCGGTGTCAGCCGGTCCTAAAATAACATATGAAAGGCCAGGCACCTAAGCCACGGTAGCTGAAACCCCCTCTGTAGCAGTAGATCTAATAGGGGGTTCTTTGTTCCTAGCCAGAAAAGGAAGAGGCATAGACCTCCTCTAAATGAGTCCACTGCCCCCTCCTTCCTCTATATCCTCTTCGACAGTTACGTTTGTTGTTCGCAGAAGGGAGTCGCCGCCTGCAGGATCACCGCTACTCAGGGACAGAGTTACCTAAAGAATTAAAAACTCAAGCCAGAAAATCTTATCTTTGATAAAGCGGCAAAATAGCGTACTTGGAGAAGATAACATGATTGAAGGCTCACCCGCCACAGTTGGAGTCACCTCCAAAACACTCAAGTTACCTCCCAAGACTTTAAGAGCAGTGGGTTCTGTTGATGACTCTTCCGGGATACAATCACCCAGATCCTTAAAGATGAGATTTTTAGTGACGACGTCGGACTAGTAAGAGGTCGTCCCCTCATCTGGTTCCGCGTAAGAGACCCTGGCAGCCGTCGACCGCTGAGGGTGACACTTCCTCCATTGTGTCTGCAAATCATCAAAAATACCAAAACCAAGGTATTCATAAGAAGGACCAGGTAGAATTAAACTTAGAGGATTAACGGATACCACCACAGCATCCAAAGTAGAGTCTTCCTAAGACACCACCAATGCAAGGGGTCCTACCTCCTCCCTTACAAAGCTCTCCACCAGGGTCCGACTCTCCGAAGGTTCCCGCTGTCACGCCCCAGTCCCAAAATACATAGGACTAGGACACGTAAGCATGCCAGCCGCATGGATATGGCAAATCTAATATATGGAAACCAAATCCTCACATACGCTGTATTATGAACATCAAATCCACAAGTGGTATAACATATATCACAAGTCATAGGGTACAATCTAAATCTCATCCACCAAAATCAAATATAATTAAATAACCAATATCTATGGAACTAGATCTTAATAAGAAGTATGTAAGGATGATAGTTGGATGGAAACAAATCCACTACCAACTCAAATAGAAAAGTACAACACAATAAACACAATGTAAGAATACCAGCTAACAACCACTGGCTCGAAGAGAAGACATCCTCGAAATTTATATAACCATCCAGATCTGCGCTCCTGCAAATACTCAAGAACAGATACACCTGGCAGAGGACCCGGTCCTCAGAGGGACGTAACAAGATACAGAAAAGCGAGCCAATTTGAATACAGTAAACATACATAATGTTTGAAAATATATAAGTACGCTGTACAAGATAATCTATATGGATGCAAATGAGGATAACTTTTCGACGTATGGGCAAGGGTAGGCTACTCGATATAATCTCACAACTCACACACACACGTCCATGAACTTCATCAGCAGACATACCGTGGGGGTAGCGACCATCGGACACGACCACCATAGAGCGTGCTAGTGACTACGGTGTTACCAGAGTGGTTAAAGCCCATACGCCTACTGATTGTCCTCTATGATACTAAGTGTCAAGTGTGTGTCAACATATCTAATATATAGTAATGACTGAAAGGAACTACACATGCAATAAATAAACAGAATGCAATAAATATACAAAAATATACTAAGCATGTAAAATACTGTAAGCAATTTGACAAGGTATCTTGCCTGGTCTGAAAAGGATGAAGTCCCAACTCAAGGCGTCGTCCGATCTCAATATCTTTCTAACGCAAGAAACTAGGCCTCGTTTGGAGTCCGGAGCTATGCGCAATGGCTTCTGGAAGATGAAGGAACCCTAGATGGCAATTCTCCAAAATCTCTCTCTCTAAATAATGGGATAATTAGGGTTATCATATTATATATATATATAGAGATGTACCTGCGGCTGAATGGATATCTATAGGCTGACACGTGTCAGAATCTGATTGGATGGTTTTATTTATATTATTTATTTTTGATTTGCCTTTATCAAAATATTATTTAAGTCGTTTTAAATCTAAATAACTCCAAATAAATATTAAAAATAATCATAAAAATTTGGAAAAATTATAAAAAATATATTTTGAATCCAGAAACCCTAGAAAAATACTTGGGATAATTTTATATTCATAGGTTTTCTACTATAATTAGGAGAAGCTCTAAACATTAGTTTTAACCATATAACTAAAAATAAATACTAAAATTATTCCAAAAATTCTGAAATAATTCCAAAAAATATATAATAATATTATAAACCCTAAAAAATAATATGGGTCCATTCTATATTCCTGAGATTGTACAATAAATTCTACAAGTCCTAAAAATTAGTTATTAGCCTAATTACTCCCAATAAATACTAAAAATACTCAGAAAATTCCCAAACAATTCTAGAAAATATATGTGACTATATAGAACCTAAAATAACTCTAAATAAATCCCAATAATCTAAAATAGCCTAAAAATAACTCTAAATAAATATTTATATAAGTAAATATACTAAAAAAATTTATTTTCTAATTAACTAAGAGAATACTCTAAATAAATTTAACATCTATAATAAATATAATAATATAAAATATACACAAAATACCTATTTTGGGTGAGGGAGTTTACACCCGCCCCTGAGGCTACTTTGACTCATACCTTTTTGGGATGACCTGGGTAACGAGCCATCGCAGACTTGCGCTTAGGAGCGGAAAGACCGTCAGAAGAAGTCCCCTCTTTGGAAGTCGGATCCGAATCAACTATTAGAGGCCGAGCTACACTCCGGCCCTTCGTACGCGTCCGTCGACCTTTCAACGATGGGGGCGCAAATACGGTACCTACTAAATAGGCCGTATTCGGGATATAGTCTGCTGGTGGCATATTGACTGTGCAGTAGAAAATTTCCCTGGCATATAATATAGTCGGTGCGACATCAGCAGCAGGCAACCCAAACTCTACCTCTTTACCAATGGCGGTATAATAATGCCATGTTCGAGCTCCATCGAGAAGACCACCAACTGCCCCCAACGAGGCACTGGGAGTCTCCAGTAGAAGTTTTCTATATCCGAATTTACGATCAGATCGGCTGGGAAGATAGGGCTCCAGGAAGACCTCCATCCGGTTTTGATATACCAAGTGAGAGGGACGGATGGTGAGGAGCCAGCGATAGAGAGTCGCTGATAATCAACGATCGACAACATCACTATCTCGGTAGATGGCGCTCCTCTCCTCCTTAGTAAAATTTGGAATCGTCGTACAAAATTTCTAGCCATTCAGATGGGGGAGCACCCTCCTGTACGAGGTTATGTCCTCATGATGCCACTTCATCCCCCGATAATGACGGATAAAGGCATCTCCCTCTAATATCCCTTTCTGGGTACCGGGACGCATCAAAGATCGATAGTGCAACAAAAGCCAACCCATCAGGTAATGATAGGGTAACTCTACCCTGTTGAATTTGTCAACTCCCTTGTGGCATTTTAACTTTTTGGCAAATTGCCAAAGGTCCCGATTGGTGCCACAAACCATCGCGGGCAGTAACGTTAGTGGATGGCCAAAAGCTAGCCGCATAGCCAGAAGGATAAGATTATAGCTGATTCTTTAAATCGAGCCTAACCCCCTCGTAAATATGCAGTTGCGCAGCCAGACCATCAAATACCCCGCCAGCAATGCTTGGTCGGACAACTCATGAGTGTCCAGGAGAAAATAGCTTAATTCCTAGATTAATTCCTCGCCAACAACCGACTTCTCGTGGTACTGTCGGATCGAGGTTGCGACATCATTTTGGGACCGCGATGTCGGGATATAAACCTCGTCCGACCCAGGCACCTCCGAAAAAAGATAATATGTCCAGATAGTCGTATACGGGATAGGCCCATCGGAAGCCTTATCTTCCTTATATTCTCTCTAACAGAAGCTATGGTGGCACATCAATTCTTGATATACGACCAAAAATCTTGGACTCTCCTTCTCAAACTCCTCCATCTTGTCATTGCTCGGAGTGTATTCCTCATAAGGCACCTCATCCCAAGGGAGCCTCAAGACTGAATGCATCTCGTGTAAGGCCAACCCCATCTCCCCGCCAGGAGTGAAGAAAGTCCCCGTGTAACAGTTATACATCTCCATCAGCACGAGGAAAAGACAACGTTCATAGACATGCCGTAACAAGTGCCCCTCACAGCAAAGAAAATTCTAACGGCACAGAGCTCTCGCTCGTAGAGCTTCAACACCCATTTGGTAAACCGATACCAAGAAGGAGTGTAGTGGGCCCAACCAAGGGTTCGCATTGAAGGACCGTGAGGCAACTCTAGGGAAGGGTGAATAGAGTATAGGAGAATAATCTACCCAATTTAAGATTATCAGAATGCAGGAAGTTGCTAACTAATAGTGTATTTAAAGACAGTAAATTAAGCAGTAAAGTAGAGAGAGAAAGCAAATACAAACACCAAGATGTATATTGGTTTCCCTTTGAGAGGACTAGTCCAGTCCCGAAAACTCAAGCTCAAAGTTTTATCCACTATAATCACCAATAGTGAATCATAAACTTTTATCCGAAGGCTTGCCACTTCTTTACACCATGAGGTTTGATCCAAAGTCTCGCAACTTCACAGCTAGAGAGAGAGTAACTAATGGAACAAAGCTCTTTACAACTCAGTAGACTTCTAGACCGCACTTGGCACTAGGAAGGCTAGGGAGTTACTCTTTGAGATAAAAAAGTTAAGGCTTAGATGCTTGCTCATAATAGGATAGAAGATTTAAGAATGGTTGAGTGAGTAGGAATATAGAATTCTAATCCTATTTATAGTATGTAGGAAAACAGAATTCGGCCAGAATTTGGATGGAGTTTAATTTAAATTTCCAACCGTTGGACTAAGAAATCAGGAGCTAATTGAACTGGTAGATTTTATACCAAAAGGGTAACCGAGTTCGGTCCGAGTTCGGCATGAGTTTGGCCCGAGTTCAGTTTCTAAGTATGGTAGACTTTGTAAATGAATGTGGCATGATTTTGTGGATAGGTTCTTTGGTTTATTTGAGTGGACTAGGTATCTGGGTATAGGTTCTTAGATTTTTTAGTGTGACTCAGCTTACATCAGTCCTAGACTTAAATAAATAAAATATTATATTTGAATAGATACAATACAGACTACACGAGATAGCAGTGTTGAGGCTTCAAATTGTGATATATCAATGCATGGTTTAGTTAACTATCAAAATCAAGTTGACTGAGACCGAATGGGCCAACAATCTCCCCCATTTTGATAATTGACAAACTATGAATGATACTGCAAGTCTTTAATATGCAAGACTCCCCCGTAACTGTGGAGCAGTTGATATACTGAAGGCAAAGTCTGTCAAGTATTATTTTATATGCTAGTATCATGTATGTCTTTCTCCCTCGTTGTCATTTGATCGAAATGGCATGCTCCCCCAAAATCGGTGAGATGACAAGAAAAACAAGAAAGTAAAGTGTATACAGGATAATATATAATGATAAAAGAAAAATTACTTTAAACTTTATTTATTTGAAAAAAAAAAATACAAAAGCAGATATGTAGTGGAAACATCATAGTAGAGCATCTAAAAGTAAAATTTTTAAACATTCAAATCTATTGAGTAACTAGTTGTCATTTTCTTCATCTTCATCATCAGTTCAAATATTCTGTTTGGATCAAAGAAGGCATCAGCTGGATCCAAATGTCGTTTAACATAGGGGTGATGAATACAAAATCCTTGTTGATTTGAATTTCGGAGAATCAAAAAGGTTCGGCTGGGTGCTTCGATAGGGAGTACTAGATGTCTATCAAAGTGTTGCCAAGAGGCTGAGTCTGAAGAGTTTGACGATGATTAGTAGCACGATTGCATATATCTTCACTGTGGAAGTGATCATGCAACAGATTAAAAATAGACTCTACAGTTTATGGTTGTTCATCAATAGGAGGGATGGAATCAATAGGATGAGTGTTGGAGTTTGATGATGAGTTATAAGGTAAAAGCATAGTTGGCTCAATTCTCTGAATTCTATTGAGGTATAAAGGTTTCTCAAGATTTGGACAAGTATCCAATGGTATATCGAAATAGCTAAAAATGATTTGCAAGTACTTGGCGTATAGTAGTTGACGCCCTTTCTTGAGATATTGAACAATTTGAGATAAGATGGTCTGGGGAACATTAAAGTTAGTGCCAAAATATAAGTGATATGAACCTGATATTTCTAGATTAGCGACCTCATCAATGTAAGTCTTCTTAGGTAGAAAAGATGAAAAGATATTACGATGTATTTTAAAAAGTGACCATTCAAGTATCTAGCATAAAATTTTCCAGGTGGACATTCAAGAGGGTAATAAAAGATATTTTTGAAAGAGTCTAGAGTTAAGCCATGGTTGAATTGAACTTGCATGATGTTGACTAAGGTTTGTCTATCAGCAGGAATGCGTAAGATTTTATCCAAGTCGTCCGTATCGAATTCAATAGGAATACCATGAACTCTGGATGAAATAGTATCATGTTCATATGTTAAGTTACAATAGAATATTTGAATAGCATTTGTGTAAATATTGGTACGGGTTGTAACAAGTTCTTCAAGTTAAAGTTTTTGAAGAATAGGTAGGTAGTCTTTGTGTTGAGAAAAAAATCAATAGGATGGCCAAGACAGATGTGTCTCTAGAGAACTTATTGAACCAATCATTTGAAATTTTGAGGCTTGAAAAAGTAAAATCGTCGAATTCTCCTATGTTTGGCATAATGGGACAGAAAAGAGAGTCAGAAAAGGAATTTATTTTCCTTTTAGGGGCCATTATGAGAGGATGTAGGAGGAAAAACTAAGTTTATTTGTGGAGGAGAGGATGATTTTTGTTGGTCTGAATGAATGAGTAATAAAAATATCTATAAATAGAGTAGCAGAAACCTAAATTAGGAAGAAGATTAATGACATATCATATTCTGGAATTAAACTAACTGAGTTCGGTCCGAGCTTGGCCCGAATTTGTGTAAACCCCCTCGACCAAATTTAGGATTATTTAATTTAAATTGAGAGACTAGGATTAATTTGGATACAATTAGGATTAATGTACAACAAGTATGTGACTTAATACACCTCACCGTTGCTTCGATGTTTGTAGCGCTACATTAGTAGTTACCTTCAAACAAGTTCATACACATCTCCTAGATATGCCAGACTACCCATCTGACCCTTGTGTAACTTTTAGATACACAATATTGCGCTTTATTTTAGCTGCACAATATTCGTCACAAACGTTCATGTATTATTCCAATAAACCCAAATTCTCATAATTGGCCATTCCTATTTGAATTTGAGGCACAACCACAACCCAATTCCATATAACCCAAACTAGGGTATTAACCTATTCTGAGCCTGCTACGCCCATGACTCTTGTGTTCCACCCAATTTTAATCCTATGTGTTCTCAATTAACAAAAGAACGCCAGGTGCATTTATTTGTAATTTAATTAATTGGAGGCCAAGTTCACCCAAAACAAGACCTAACCAAGCCTATGTGCACCCTTTCATGTGGACTAGCCCCCACCCCAAAGAGTCCTGGCCGGCCCAAGTCCCAAGGTTAGCCCATAATTCCCCTTATATATAAACATACACATTTCCCTATTGAAAACCCTAAAATCATAAACACCACCACCACCAATCAAATACCTAGCCGAACCCCTTCAAAACCGAACACCCCCTCTCTATTCCCCGACTTTCCCAATACTACCACCACCTCAGACCGCCACCACCACAGCCCCTAGCCGCCAGACCACCCTCCCAGGCCGCCCGAACTCCACTCCGATCCGCCTGTACAAACTACGCCATCGCCATCAACTCTCCATCAAACCCGACACCCCCATCACCAACCGACCCCGATCACCCCTTAGCCGACTGCTCCCATCCCTGACCACCGCCTCCAGCACCGCCAACCACCACTGCCCGACCAGCAACGCCCGCGACCAGTACCATCCCAGGCCGCTGCCGCCACTGCCAGGCCGCTGCTGCCGTTGCTGCAACTGCTGCAGTTACTGCCGCTGCTGCCGTTGTCTGCTGCTCGACGCCGGAGCTCCGCCTATAGTTGCGTAGAGTTGTGTCATCGTGTCGTGTCGTTACGTGGACACGAACTAATTAAAGTAAAACCCTATGTGTGTATATATTTGTATGATTTATTAGATTAGTTAATAATTAATAACTAGTAATTACCTTAATGATATAACTTGTTATAAGGACTTGTGTTCACCTAAAAACCTAGATCAGTACACTGTAACATGAGGTAGAAGGACATGTAATGGTACTAAACGTAAGTAGTTCATAAACCCCCCAACTTTAGTAATTTATTGTCTCGAGGTACACGAAAACTGAGGACAGGGCACATGTATATCTTAGCTACGTGCACACGCGACTCTTTAGTCGACCAGCCGTGACCCTTGCGTCAGTACCTAAGAGTAGCGTCGTAGTTTGTATATGTATTGCTTTAGTGTCTGATGCTAGATTGCTATATTATATTATATGTTTAGGATCACTAGACCAGCTAGGAGACATTGCAGGAGCAGGCTATTGGCATTCATAACTTGAGGACCCAGGCAAGATACCATGCTATTTTTACTGTTTAAATTAAATAATGCATATGTTGTATGATATCTTGTTGCTTTATTTCATATGACTGTGCGTGTTCGAGATTGACTCAGGTACAGTCGACGGATGCGTCGATGAGTAGTGTACTTGACCTAGTCACTAGCAGACTCACCCCCATTGGGAGGATACGCTGATATCTTCCAAGACCTGACACTCTTACATATTTTACGGTAACAAATTCATATTTGGATGCGGGTTCGCGTACTTGACTAGCTATCGGTGCATGTGATAATGTATCACGGTTAGTACGTAATTCAGAATTTTATGATTTATAGAGACTTGGCATATAGATACATGGTATGCATGTCGAGTATTCGGCTTGTATATCTACATTGGACGGGGAGGACAACTAGTAGGCGTATGAGATACACACATTAGAATCTGTAGTATCCGGAGGAGCCACAGATCCAATGACTCCCTTTATTCAGATGCCACGTTCTTTGGAGCGATATGGACGATATACTATTCAGATGCCACGTTCTTCGGAGCGATATGGATGATATATTATTCAGATGCCACGTTCTTCGGAACGATATGGACGTTATATTATGCAGATGCCACTCTCTTCGGAGTGTGGACATTATATGCCTATGCCTACCCATACGTACCAATATTGTCCTCATATTGCATTCACTTACATGGTTAGCACACCCTTTATTGTATTTATTTTATTCATTATCTATATATGGCATGCTTTTATGTATCTTGTTACGTCCCTCTGAGGACCTGGTACCTTTCCAGATTTGGATGAGGTATATTACCCCACTGTGTACGGGCCAGGATAGGAGACTAGGTACGCTACAATGGAGGAGCTAGAGATGCTACCGTTAGAGTTTCCGTGATCAGTTGGTAGGCCTTCTACCTAGGATTGGGTGCATTATTATCTAGTCAGCCGATGCCCTAGTCATTACTCTTTTTATCTATCATTTCAGTACTTTTATTTCATCATAGTAGTAGGTTTGTTCCCACCAGACATTCTTGGTTGTACTATGATATTTGAGACTGACGTTTATGTTCCAGTATTTATTTTAGTAATTCTTGGTTATATTGTGGATGAGATTAGATTACCTGTTGTTGATTGATATTGGACATGTTAGTATTTTAGGACAACGTAACACTCTTCGTTAGGATCCATTAAATTGGGATATCCTCGGAGACGTGACAGCTGGCAATTACCACGTGGCCTGGTCCCGTGTATTTTTGGGACTGGGGCATGATAATTTGGTTTGAATTCTATCGACATTTATTTCCAGAATCTTAATGTAACTTTAATCGATATTATGCCTTTCTTGACTTGATATAAATACAGAATAATAAGTGCTAAACTTAAATCGTACATTTTTAAGAGTTTAAATCATCTCGGAGTAGCTGTAGAGACCGGATCCCAACTAGCGGTAGTCTGAAGATACTTAAATACCGTGTTGCTTAAGGTTATTTATACGTTTTTGACAGAAGGGCCATTTCGGTTTGTATCCAAAACTTTTAAAACTTTTGAAAAGTATGACGAAAAATTTGTAAAGCATCTTATGATTCTTATATTTTATCAGAATTCAAAAGACCTAATTCTCGACGGATAAAGTTGAATCGATCTTCAGCTAAAGGTTTAGTAAAGATGTCTGCTAATTGATATTCCATGTCCACATACTCTAAACAAATATCTTCGCGTAATTGATGATCCCTTAAAAAATGATGTTCGATTTCTGTGTGCTTAGTACGTGAATGACATACTGGATTCTTGGTGAGATTTATGGTGCTAGTATTATCACAAAAAATATGAATGTTCTTATAGTGCAGATTGAAGTCTTCTAGCATTTTTAACGAAGTTAATACTATAACCATGGTCAGCTAGATGACTGATGCTGAGTAAGTTATATTTTAATTTTGTTACTAGACAAACGTCTTTAATAACAAGATAAGGAGGAACACCTATATTACCATTACTAATAATATATCCTCTGAGGTTATTATTGAAGGAGACATAACCTTCTTTCTTCATCGATAGCGTTGCAAATAGGTTAGCATCACCAGTCATATGTCACGAGCAACTACTAACGAGAATCCACTTGCTTATAGCATGAGCGGGTTGGTCCACCTAGGTACCCATTTCTTTGAGGGTCCTGCTGTGTTAGTTTTTGGTACCCATGCATAAACATTCATATCTACTAACTTTCTTGTTCTACAGTATCTAGATATATGTCATTTCTTACTACAGTAGTGACATATAGCTAAGTGATTGGTGTTTGGTGCATCATAATAGATATGATTGTTTGAAGCAGTTCTTTGTGGTCTATGTGGATAGAATGCATGATTGTGTGGGATATTTTTTTATGGTCTTCATGGATATTTATAATAGAATGCATGATTATGTTTGGTTCTATGTGTATGATGTGTTCTGAATATATGATTGCATGAACTGTTATGCATGTAGGTAGGAGCATAGTTGTGGGTATTCTTTTGTCTTGCTACGTGTCTCATGTTAGGTTGGGTGGAGGTTTGTTCGACCTGTTTACCCAATCTAATATCTAATTTAGATGTAGCATATACTTCATCATATTTAGCAGTAATATCATCTATTCTATGTGCAGCAATGGAATACTTCTTCTTTTCAGATTCGAGTTCTTCCTTAAGTTTAACGTTCTTCTGAGAGCTCTTGTCAAGACTGTTAAGTGCCTCTTTGAGGTTAAGCTTACGTCTAGAATTCTTGTTTGAGTCGTTAGAGGTATCCGTTACTTCACTTAGTAGAGATGTTAGTCTCTCTATTTAAGTCTGACATTCTTGAACATCTTTCTTTGCATGCTTATACTTATTTCTAAGTTTCTTAAAATCATCAAGCAGATCAGTAAAAGCATTACCTAGTTTATCAAAAGTAAAATTATCATAAGAGTTTTTTTTTGCTACCTGATCAGCTGACTCCAAGAAGCATAGGTTTGCTGCTTCTCGAGGATTCTCTTCTTCGGATTCACTAGCTTCACTTTTGTGCCAAATACCAGTGTTTGCATATTTTTGTGATAATGTTCTTCTGCATGAGTGATTGTGGCAATTTTCTTTTCTTAGGGTTGGACAATCTTTCTTTATATGCCCTATCTTTTTACAGTTGTAGCATATAGGCTCTAAATCTCTGTTGTCAGTTGGATCATTCTTTTATGATTTCTTATGCTTTAGAAATTTTCTGAACTTTCTAGTGGTCAGGGTAACTTTCTCATCTTGAGACTCATTGTCGTCGGAGTTATAGTTGGTAACCTTTTTGTGATGTGCCTTAAGAGAAATTATCTTCTTCTTGGGAGTGGGTTCTTCAAATTCCTTGAGATCCAGCTCGTGAGTCATCAACTTGCCCATGAGCGTCTCGAGGGTCATCGTGGTATGACTATTTTCTTCTATGATTGCAGTGGACTTAGGATTCCAATTCTTAGTGAGTCCCCTGAGTACCTTACGAATCTTCTCGTTATTGCTGTACTCCTTGCCAAGTGATAAGAGAGGGTTGACGATGTCAAGGAATCTTATGAACATTTGAGTGATCGTCTTATTTTGCTTCATCTTGAATGCTTCATACTCTTGTGTTAGATGACTTATTTTTGATTTCCTCACTTAGGAGGTTCCTTCATGAGTGACCTCAAGAAGTTTCCATACTTTGTGTAAAGTTCCACAAGTGGAGACCCTGTTAAATTTAATTCTATCTACAACACAAAATAGAGCATTAATTGCTTTAGCATCAAGACTAGCTTATTTCTTTTCGGTGTCTATGTACTTATCATAATATTTCTCTACAAGGTTACCATCTATGACTATTCTAGGTGGTTTCTTGTATCCTTCTACTACTACATCCCAAAGGTCAAAATTAAGGGACTTTATGTAGAAGCTCATATGTGTCTTTCAATATGTGTAGTTAGTACCATCGAATAGGGTTGGCCTATTTATGGAATGGCCTTCACCATTGCTGGTGTGGATAGATCTAACCGTTTTCATAAGTCTCTTAGGATGTTAAGCCAAATATCAAGAGAACTTGCTCTGATACCAATTGAAGGATCGTGAGGCAACTCTAGAGGGAGGGAAGAATAAAGTGCAGCAGAATAATCTGCCCAATTTAAGATTATTAGAATAAAGGAAGTTGCTAACTAACAGTGTATATAGAGACACTAAAGTAAAGCAGTAAAGTCGAGAGAGAAAGCAAACACAAATACCAAGATGTATACTAGTTTTCCTCTGAGGGGACTAGTCCAGTCCCGAGAACCCAAGCTCAGAGTTTTATCCATTATAATCACCAATAGTGAATCATAAGCTTTGATCCGAAGGCTTTCGACTTTTTTACCCCACGAGATTTGATCCAAAGTCTCGCAACTTTATAGCTAGAGAGAGAGTAACAGATGGAACAAAGCTTATTATAAATTAGTAGACTTCTAGACCGAGACTGCACTTGGCACTAGGAAGGCTAGGGAGTTGCTCTTTGAGATAGAAAAGTTAAGGCTTAGATGTTTGCTCACAATATGATAGAAGATTTAATAATGGTTGAGTGAGTAGGAATATAGAATTCCAATCCTATTTATAGTGTGTAGGAAAACAGAATTCATCCAGAATTAAGATGGGGTTTAATTCAAATTTGTAACCATTGGGCCATGAAATCAGGAGCTAATTAAATTGGTTGATCATACCAAAAGGGTAACCAATTTTAGTCCGAGTTTGGCATGAGTTCGGTTTTTAAGTATGGTAGACTTTGTAAATGAATGTGGCCTGATTTGGTGAATAAGTTCTTTGCTTTATATGGCTGGACTAGGTATCTGGGTATAGGTGCTTGGATTTGCTAGTGCGACTTACCTTAAATCAGTCCTAGACTCAAATAAATAAAAGATCATATTTGAATAGACACAATACAGACGATACGAGATAGCAGTATTGAGGCTTCATATCGCGACATATCAATACATGGTTTAGTTAACTATCAAAATCAAGTTAACTGAGACCGCATGGGCCAACATGATGCTGCCTTGGCGGATATGCACCCTTTTTCGCAATTACATAAAAGAAGGTATCCGTGGCATACACGTCAAGATTCGGCTACAAATTAATCCTGATGACGCCAGGAGCTAACCCAGTAGATGAATAAGAGGGCGATTCCTTGCAACACGAGAAAACCCCTTGCCATGATGCCCCCCGAATCGGATCTTGCTGGTAAGAGCCCTTCGTAGCTCAGGCATAAAATTCTAAGCCGTCGACCTCCTACCCATCACTATGTGCAGGTCCGACAAAGGCATATGGCGTTCGAAAGGAGGTATGGACATCTTCGTCCCACGATGGGTGAAACTCCAATTCTTCCGAAACTACCCTAATTCGGGGGAAAACGAGGTCAGAGCATCGCCAAATTGAAAGTAGGGCTTCCTGGAGGTATGACCCTTCCCAGTAGCGGCCGCCCCCGAAACTATTTGACTCAGAAGAAAAAATTTGCACTCAGCAATTGTTTTTACCTGTCGGACAAAAAAATCGCATCCAACTGGCGTTGAATAGCAGCAACTAGGTCCTCAAAATTTGTATTCAACGGAACTCGCCCGGGGTTGAGCACCACCTCCCCTGAAGGGGTGTTCGATAACTTCACTACATAGCATAGAAAAGATAAGTGTATCAACAAAGAGGGATCTGTATAAAATTAACATACAAAGAAGAATGATAGGCGCATGGAACTTCCACGCATGACGACGTGCACGACAACACATGCCCATGCAATGAATCACACCTTCCGCATATGTAAGGCTGCCCGTGGAATACTTTCAGTTATGCGGTCGCACATTCATAGCTTGTGCATCTGCAAAGTCAAGAGGCCGCGCCTGTCTCTGCATCCATACGACAAAACATGCGAATCCCATCTCTGTGTTCTTGTATATTCCACCTGTAAGAGAGTCCTTGCCTATGACGGGACCCTGAACGTCTGAAGGAAACTTTAGGGGCAAACCTCGTCAGCGGTAGTGTCACGTCCCAGTCCCAAAAATACGTAGAACTAGGACACGTAAGCATGCCAGCCGCATGTATATGGCAACTCCAATATATGGAAACCATAACTCATGCATACACTGTAAAATGAACAATAATTCCCAAGTAGTAAAACTATCACAAGTCACAGGGTGTAATCTAAATCTCATCCACAGAGATCAAATAAACATAAATAACCAATATCTATGAAACTAGATCTCAATATGAACTACCAAAGGATGACAGTCGGATGGAAACAAATCTATTGTCGAACTAGAATATATAAGTGCAACACAACAAACACAATATAAGAATATCAACTAACAATCACTGCTCGAAGAGAAGACCTCCTCGAAATATACATAACAAGTCTGGATCTGCGCTGCTGCAAATACTCATGAACATCTACACCTGGAAAGGGACCAGGTCCTCAGAGGGACATAACAAGATACATAGAAGCATGCCATAAAGTAAATACTGAATAAATAAAAGGGGTGCGCTAACCATCTAAGTTAATGCAATTTGAGGATAACTTTGAGTGTATGGAAAAGTGTAGGCTAGACATATGCTGAGGTAATTCACCAATCGTGACAACTGGCTAGTATATGCCACATATGCCCCATAACAAGGGCGCTATGTAATATAATAACGTCTATACCGCTCCGTAGAACGGGGAATCTGTATAATATGACGTCCATACCGCTCCGTAGAACGGGGAATCTGAATAGTATAACGTCCATACCATTTCGTAGAACGGAGAATCTACATAATATAACGTCCATACCGCTCCGTAGAACAGGGAATCTGAATAGTATAACGTCTATACCATTCCGTAGAACGGGGAATCTACATAATATAACGTCCATACCGTTCTGTAGAACAGAGAATCTGAATAAAGGAAGTGGGTGTCCCATACGCCTACTAGTCATCCTCTCCGCCCAATAATCTACGCATGTTGTATCCACAATACGCTTTAGCTACTACGCCGAGGCGTCGTAACTCTGGCTCATAGTCTATCGTTAGAACAATAGCCCAACCTTACAACCAAATAAGGACAAGGATTGGTCCATCGTACCATGATAGTCTATACTCCGACTACTAATAACTGCTAAGTCTTCTAACATGCATCACTATTAGCAGTTATACCCTAATCATCGCACGACCTACATGTACAGGTGGCCAGCCTGATACGCAGGTCCATGCCCTATATGAGACTCACAACACATGTAAGAAATATGTCACGGCCTAGAGAGTCATACCGATAACTCCACAACTTTAGGTGGGTCTACTAGACACTAGGTCAGACACAAGTCCTAACGTCAACGCCTTTGTTGACTGCACCCGAGTCTCTCTCGGACGCGCACAATTATATAATCTAAAACAATAAACATGCAACCAAAATAATAACAAAATTTAAACAGTACAACAAGGCAAGGTATACTTGCCTGGCGAGAAAACTGCGAAGTACCAATAACCTGCTCCTGAAGTCGCACAGATAAATCCAATATCCTATATACATTTGATATAATACAATACAACATCAGTCATTACACTAGCACACACATAACCATAAATACACTGGACTCGGGGGTATGCTAGGGGTATCACTGGTCAACTAACACGGTCATTTGCACGACTAATTACGCAGGTGTCCTATATTAAATGTTGTATCAAAATCAGACAGTCAAAATAACATGTGTCTAGGCCAGTACATAAATGTACACAAGGAAGTCATCTAACATGTTCTTAGGGTCAACACGGTCAAGGTAAACAGGAGATAATCCACAGTGCCCTAAGGTCGTACAATATAAATACATATATATTCATAAGCATATAATTACTTATATAATACATCCATTTATATGTGTATATATATATATATATATATATATATATATATATATATATATATATATATATATATATATATATATATATATATATATATATATATATATATATATATATATATATATATATATATATATATATATATATATCACTTAATTTTGTAATACGCGTATGTGTATGCGTACAAGTCATTCGGTTCACCTACTCAGGGTCCGATATCAACTAACAGTCATAAAGCAATAGTCATGTCCTAATAGCATATACACAAGCACACATAAAAAGAAGAAGATGGACAGGTTCGAACCTCAGAGTACGCGCACGGGAATGACGGTGACGACGATGAGGTTGACGATGATGATGACGATGCGGTTGACGACGATGATGACGATGATTAGGGTTATGATAAGATGATAACTACGATGATGGCGATAATTACGACTACGGTGACGATGATGATGGTGATGCTCATGGTAAAGATGATGGCGATGATCATGATGATGATTACATGATGGTAATGACGAGGATGATGATGTGGGTGATGGTGGTGATGAGGATGATGATGTGGATGATGGTGATGACGAGGACGATGATGTGGATGATGGTGATGGTGAGGACTATGATGTGGACGATGGTGATAACGAGGATGATGATAGGGATAATGGTGATTATGGTTTGGAGATGAGGATGATATGGTCATGGTGTTGATGATGGTGATGATGATGGGTGTTGATGATGATGATGCTGGTGATGGGCTGCCGACCGGAGTCCGGATAGGGGAGGTCAAACATGGAGGAGGATAGGGACACAGGGAGGAGGAGCTCGTGTTAGTGGTGGTGGTCGTGCTGGGAGCAGTAGTTTTTTGGGGTGACAATGGTGGTGGTGGTTATGATGATGATAGTGATGATTGAAGGGGAGGAGGGTGGTCCGGCATCGAGGAAGGTGGACAGGGACTGGTGGGGAGGGAGATGGCAGCAGGGTGGCATCGTGGTCGAGTCCGGCGAGAAGAGAGGGGCCAGACCAGGTGTTCAGTCGAGCGCGGCGGGGTCGAGAGGGAGGTTCAGAGGTCGGGGACGAGTCCGGCGAGCCGGCGGGTTCTCGTCGACGAGAAGATGGGGACGAGTGTAGTCGGGGACCGGAGGAGAGGCTCGTGCTGGTGGTGGCTTTGCTGCACGGAGGTGGTGGCGGTGGTGACTTAGGCGGCGGGAAAGATCGTCGGGACGAGGGAGGTGATGGTGTCAGGGGGGGCTGCTGTGTGGTGCAGCGACGTGGAGGAGATGGAGGAGGAATATGAAGGTGGAGGCGAGGTGGTTGGCCAGGCCAGGCGGAGCTCCGGCTAGGACGGTGGCTCACGGTGGTGAAGGTGAGGGGTGGTGAACAGGAAGGGGATGGGGGAGTCGGTTGCATATAGGTTTGATTTAGGTTTTTTTTAGGAAAAATAAAGGAAATATATATATATATATATATATATATATATATATATATATATATATATATATATATATATATATATATATATATATATAAAATTTAGGTTTAGGGTTGACCTAGAATTAGGGCTTGGTCAACACTCCTTGGGATTGGGCCTTGGGCTTATATGGGGTTATTTGGGAGGGCTATAATTGCATTGTTTAAAATACAAGGATAGGTTTATAATAAATGGGGCGATGTTGCGCGTTGCACATTTCGAAAATTATAAAAGAATTCTTATGAAAAGGAAAGTTGGATTTCTTCATGTATTGTCTAATGGTATGGACACCTCAATGCACTTTTGCATAAAAGCGCCAAACAATTAGAAAATTGCACAAAGACGGAAATTGGTTTAAATTAATTAAAATTAATGTGCGAGGTGTTCTTGAATTAATTAGAAGTACATGGGAATAAAATTAGGTGGGACACAAGTGTCAGGGACATAGAGGGCTCAGAGTAGAATATTAACAAATTTTGGGTTGCACAAAATGGGTCAAGATTGTGTCTCCAATTTCGATTGGAACGCACATGGGTACAAAGTTGATTTTTATTTAGAATTAAATACTAACGTTTGTGACGAATGTTGTGCGACCAAAATATAGCACAAGAAAGCATAATTATAAGTTACACCGAGGTCAGAATAGAAGGCGGTCATGTCTAGGGCAAGGGTGTGAAATTTGTAGGTAGACAGTGGCTAGTGTAGTGCTCCAATTATCGAAGCAATGGTAAGGCGCGCTAAGCGATATAAATATTGTATAGTTAAATCAAATGCCGTGTTCTATTTCTAATTGGGTTCCAACTAGCCCTAGTTTCACTATCTAAGCCAAGTAGGCCTAATTTTGGGTGAGGGGGTTTACAGGTAGCCTTCCCCTTTCCCGTACCTTTCTTTCTGGGTGCAATACCCTAAGATGAGGTGCCCTTACCCTTGGCAGTGGTGGAGGACGAAGGAACTAGGGAAGACCTGACGATCGATAGGAAAGGAATCGAACCAACGACGACAGAAATAAAGAATAGAAGAAAAATCAAGAGCCCTTCTCGCTCCGAATAATCCTCTCTTTTATAGATAGAGAAGCCTCGAAGAACGTAATGCCCCACCCACGTGGCAGACTAGGATAAGAGAGGTGATTGATTTCTTTGATTCGCCGTTATCTGACCCCTCAGGCCCCGTGCTATAAGATGGCTCACGATCCCAACGGACCGACTCGAAGATAGAACCAAATCTCCTTATTAATGCAGATTTGACAACATGATAGAGCCCTCCATATGACAACTTCTACATGCGTCAACATGACAAAAATAGACAGATTAATGCGTGCTGGATTTATGCTTCTTATTCAAAGTATTCCATACTTAGCCAAGTCTAAAAACTTTGAAGGGGGTCTTATAGAAGCATAAAAATCCTTCCATGCGCTCCAGTTTGTAGTCAACAAATAAGTGAGGTACGCATAACTAGGGTGGACACATAACAACAGTAGACGCATGATGTCCTCAGATGTACGACATCCTGTGACGCATACCGTCCTGTGACGCATCATCCTACAGTCACATCAGAGCATTTATGACTCTGACAAAATAGACAGTCATTTTGACCGTCTCAAATCCTGCACTGCTGATTAGAATCTGTGCTGACAGCTTCGTCATAATTACTTCTGGTAGTATACAGCTGTTCAAATACCACGAATATAAAAAACGACAAAAGATCCATGCGTCTCTAGCCCAATTAGTCCCAAAGCCCATGTGTTCTATGCGTCTCTAGCCCAATGTATCCTAGACTCCATATGTTTCATGCGTCTCTGGCTCAATGCGTTCCAGACTCCATGCATTTCCTGCGTTACTTGCCCCATGCGACCTTGACTCCATGCAGTTCCTATATACGGTCTGAACGACCATAGAGCAGGGCGGTCGCATAAGACCCCCTGACCCATATTTTGATATTTATCAGAAGCTCTGACACGTCACTTATCACCCTGAGATACTTCAGAATCCATGCAGATAATGACTCAGAAAAAGACAATAAGTCATATTAGTACATTAATTGCCTAGACAGACGGGCCATGCCACGTATCCTACGTATGCGGCTTCAAGACCCATGCGGCCTCGACATCATACGGCTAGAACGTCCACCTGACTAAGGCCAAACAAGAGTGCTTATGCGGCTTCAAGACCCATGCGTCCTCGTCCATATGGTTAGAGGGTCATTTCGATCAAGTCCAAATGAAAGTTTCTATGCGACTATAACAGTATGCGGCTTTAGACTCACAAGATTTTTTGTTACAACCGAAGATGATTTCTCGTAAAGTTAGTATTGACCAAGTATCCAATTGACCAAGTTATGTACACAACAACCCTGATATCTCTTTAAAAGATAAAATCCTAACCAGACCCAAGTAGGGGCTTGCCCGCACCATGCGACTACCGTTACGGTCGCATTCTGCTAAAGAAGCCCAATATGGCCACCAAGTATGGAGATATGCGGCATCCATAGCACGTCCACAGGGTGGCTATAAATAGCAAGGTGCCACACCCATACCAAGGAGAGAAGTTTTTGCATCCGGATCGTCCACGGAGTAAAGTGAGTTGCTACACTCCTAACCCTCCATCGTCACCCCAAGATCAAAATAAATTTATACTTAGATTGTCTCTTAGGACTCTACTCGATACTCTCAAGTTTGTTAATCAAACCAAGTCCTCTTACTTCTTCCTTTTTATTTAAATAGCAAACATTTCCTAAATTGACTCATCCCTCCACCAAATTTAACCCAATTCACTCCCATTCCCTCTCAAATTTCATCATCTAAGAAGCATTGGAGCTTGGATTACAAGGAGAACTTGAAGTAGACAGAATTAACAAGAATATTGTGTTCTAATTGTGTCCATTTAGTATTTTATTAGGAATCCATCTCCCAATAGTTAAATTCTAAATCCACCCCTTAATTTAGACTATAATTCATGCATTTAACTATTAGAAATCATCCCTTGGCTTAGGGCTACCTATAGGACCAAGAACTAGGTTCATATTACTTGTATTGTGAACTCTACATGGTATTTTGTGTCTAATTAGGGGGAATTTCTAGATTGACACATGAAGTGTGTCGTAAGACCAATTAGATCTAATTTTACTTAGATCAAGATTTTGGGACTAGGTACGTGTCCGTATTGGACACGAGTAGAGCTTATCATAGTATTTTGTGATACGGTGTGATACGGGATTCATTTTTGGTTGATTTGTGAATGCGAGTGTGATTTTTCTTCAATGTCCATGGTAGCTAACTACATTAGTCATATTAATATGTAATTTAGATGTATTATTTATATTAGTGGACAATTGGGGGTTTGGCATTACATTTGGTTACGTATCATAGAGTATCACCCTATGCAAGCTAAGTATTTGGTTTTGTCTCTATTGTGTGTGTTGTATATATATATATATATATATATATATATATATATATATATATATATATTTATTTCTAGTTATATATTAGATGTCTTGGTATTATACAGGTGTAGGACTGTGTTCATTCCAATGGAGTATGGGGACTATGTTGGCTTGGGTACATGTTGTCAGTATTATCAAGTCAATGTTATGGTTTAGTTGTTGGTATGTTGGTTGCTGCCTTTGCGTAGGTTTAGTTGCTGCACTTAGCTAGGTGTGATCGGGTAGATAGCAGATCTGTGTGTGTAACAACAGGTAATTGGGACTGAGATTATTGCATGGAGTATTATCGTACTGTAATCAGTACCAGAGCCACATTTGGCAGTGCACAGTTCAGTCCAAACTGAACTTGTGCAGGCTCTGATTCACAGCAATATATGGGGGTATTAGTATGCAACTGAACAAGAGATTGGGGGTGTTTCAGTGCGTTAAGTACACTGGTTATTGACATCAATTGCATCTGTCATCAAGGGGGAATACGCAAGCTCGGGTTATAACAAGAGTAGTAACTTGAGTGTGAGAGTTTAGTATTGTGTGATATAGAGTAGAATAGGGGTTATAGGTGGTTAAGAGTGTTCACTTGTGTGTTTATGCATGTAAGGTAGTATGGTTATATTGTTAAGGGGTCGGGTCTAGTGTAACATCACAGTAGCTAAGTAAGCCATTGTACTGATAGTGCAGTAAGGGTTGGTGTGAGAAGATTAGTGAACTAGATATGGAGGTGTTGGGGCTTTCATGTTCAGGTTAGAGAAGTTGCAGCAGATCCTGGACTGTATTCAGCTAGAGGGACCACTTGTGCACTTATTGCATAGTAACAATGAGTTAGCAGTAGTGAAGAGAATTAACTGTGCACTAGGTATAGGTGTTAGAGTGAGGTTAAGTGTGGTGGTTAATAAGTGGTATAGCACCCTAGTACATAGTGTAAAGGAGTAAGTTAGCAAGGAAGGTGATATAGTTAAGTATTGGCAAGGTAATGAGATTCCTAGTAAAGGTATTTAGATACCAAGTTAGTTAAGATATATATATATATATATTATATATAAAGTATAAAACTAAGGTATCAAGATAGAGTTGAGTTTAGAGATACTAAGGTATCACCTAGTAATATAGGCAATATATATTACTTGGTATATTTAACTAGTATTTATCTAAGAAATATAGGTAATGACCTAGTGTAGCTAAAATAAGTTAGTATTAGCTAGAGTGACCTAGAAGTGACTTTGAAAGCATATTTTGTACATTTAACTCAATCCTCATTCATTACACCAATTAACACATGCCATTCATATATAGGTGTGTGTAACACCAGCTCGAATACCGAGATATACCATTTGCTTAGGACTATAGACGAGTACATCCTCTGATAGTTTTCTTATTTGATAGTCTCTGTGTTTTATGTACGTAGTATTGAGATATTTGATTCCTGACGCAATGGTTTCACAGATTGGTATATGTGGATCTTGGTCATATGATGTTATTGTTGTGATGACTCAGTGATCACTATGTCGTGCTTCGTGATTACTCAGTGATTACCATAATATCTTAGTGATTATTTAGACCGTGATCATAATGCATGATATTATAGACTGTATATTGTGATATACGAGTTATAACGTGTCGTAATTTGGATCCGTGTACTAGTCGAGGGTTGGGGAAGTATTAGTGGATATGTGATCATACCTTATAGCCCATGATTTAGTGTAGCCCGTGATAGTTAGCAGATCATGAAACTTACGTGTAATCACGCTAGCTCACCTTTTATATATAGACCGTGTCAGGCCCAAGCAGATCATATTATCTTACTAATATTTTAAGGCACATTTATTATTATTGTTTTCTTTATTCCAGTTTATTACATTATTGTTCCTCGCCATATTGTTCTCAGTTTCTTGCCATTATTTATTATGATGCTCTTTTTTGTGATATATTCTAGTTCAATTACTTCCATAATTTATTTTTATTGCTATTGTTGTTTCATAGTTTCTGTCAATTATTGGAACTGCTATTGGGTTATACTTTGCTCCAATCCTGACTGGATATATTTTTTAGATGATTCATTAGAGGACGGGTGTCCTACGCACTATGGGCCACATGATGGCGTACCAGTTGAGTTAGCACCTGTAGAGCCTATTGAGTTAGTACCAGTAGTCGATGAGACTTAGCTAGTTTATGTATAATATTGTATATATCAGTTAGACACCTTTGGATTTGTATTATTGTTTCAGATCTTGTGTTATTAGACTTGGACTTATGATGTATTGTGACATTATTTTTTTCCTTCTATTCCGTATCGTGGCATATCTTCCTCTAGTTTGTTATTGTGATTGAGTATTATTTACCATTATCATATTGTCCTCCTTTTTAGAGTTGAGATATCTTAACAGGTACATTATATATTTTGTGTGAGATATTTAGATAGTATTGTTGACCTAAATATCGTTCGACTACCGATGCTACGACGTAGGATGGACGTACCCACGTACTTGTGCCCTTACAACGGGTGCGGGTCATGACAGTTAGATTAGAATTATTTAGCACTTAGTTGTCATGAATAGAATATTTTATTTTAGTTAAGTTAGATGTCATCCATAACCAATTAATTCCTTTCATTTAGATCTAGAATTCTAATTAGGGAGTGGAATGACAACTTGTCATGCCCCAAAACCAGAATACTGGAGAGCGAGGGACAGACAAAGCCAGCTATGTATACCAGATTACTATATATCCCGAGATACAGTCACAACTATCTAGACATGTGAGGGTTTACTCTATAATCCAACAATCATTCATGGGTCAAGAATCCTAGGTGTCTCAATATTAAGAAAGCAACAAGTTACAAGATGTATGATCACCAAACATATAATGGTAAGGTATCCCAAACTATACATACACCGATAATCATGAAGCTAGTTACAAAATAAAGAACTAGCAAGAGGACCATATTACATGATCAGCTCTAGCTATATTCTAGAAAATACCTTTCACGTAGGCCTGCAGGCTAAAATGTCATATTCCAAAACATGAGCTAAACACATGCTCGGGGGCTAAATGCCTCAAAAGAATAGTTATATAAGATCAAGTGGATGATGAAAGATGAACCCACTCATAGCCCCGGGTGCTCCGGGTGTTCACCATCTTGAAGCGGGAAATATGGGAGATCCTGTGGTCCTGCTCTGATATCTTACCATAAAAAACTAGTGGGGTCAGACCCCAAAATAGAAAGTACCACAATGAAGCCAATCTTAGGAACTAAAAACCAGCATACAAATAAATTAATAAGAAATAGCACAAGGAATATTTAAATAAGTTCAGTGGGTAAAATAACAGTTAAACAGTTTTGAAGTATTTAAACAAGGATATTTGGAATCAATACGCAAGTTACAATTTTTGGATCAATTGTTAAATAAATCAGGATGGGACTAGACTAGACTAAAAATCAAGCAATCATGGTTTGAAAATATTAGCTAATATTAGCTAACTAGGGTTATCACAGTCCTAGTTACTAACATATGCAGTTTTGAAAATTTTATACAACAATATGCCCTGCAGTCTATCCGGATCATCCAGACGTACGTGATACATAATATAATTAACTTATATAGATATTTTACTTATAATGCAACACTCAATGGTGTGTTAAAAGTGTGCCCCTCATGACGGAGAGATCCAAATCCACTAGTGTCGCTGGGATATCGGGATTACATGTAGCCATAAAATTTCCCTAAAGGATTCTAGTTATCAATCTAGTTTATTCGCTTGGACAATTTATTCAAAATTCATGACTGTGGTGCTTAGGAATTTGTCTTATACATGATGCAAGACTTGATAATAGCTTGACAAGCATAATCAAAATCAACCACGAAAACAACGGGATATGCAATATAGGTGCTACTCATGGCCTTGATCAGGACAGTACAAGAATTCTCGTGTTAGGAGTGCGCTACATCGAGCCACTATCAGGATTATTAGTATAATATTTGGAGTATTAGTACAGCATCAGGATTATCTGTTCTATGTCAAGATTCAAGAGTTCATTTATAGTGTACAATCATTAGATCATGTCAAGAAATCAAGATCAATATCAAGAATGTTATATTCAGGAAATAACCAGGATTAACTAAAATAATGGGATAAAAGAGAACTTGAGAATCATTAAAAGTTAAGCATATTAAAGAGTATACTGGCATGCAAGTACATAAAATATCAATTCAGGGTTGGCACATAACATCAAAAAAGAAAAAATATTCTCGCACAATGGGCCAAAATTATTATTTGCTCACAATAACTAGTCCGGACAATTCTGGCACACTTTGATACCAAACCGTTCTCTGAGTAAAAGATGGTGCATAATTGATACTAAAATATACTCTAAAACCTTCGTGCATAATGATAAAAGTGTGCGAGCCAGGAGCTTGGCACACTTCTTCAAGTATGCCCAAAAAGGAGGGCTGGCGCACAACGAGCGTGGAAATTTCTACTAAAAGACAAAATACAAGTCTCAATGTATGGCACCACAATTGAGACAACCCTACAGTCGAGAACGTAATTCTCGAGAATGGTTAGAAGTCATTGCTTAGTCATTAAGTAATTACGAAGGGCTAAAAAGTGTGCCGTCTCTGGAGAATGTCACATAGTGCGCCAACACAGCAAAATGCACCATTCTCCAGAGATAACAAAATATGCCGGTAAAAAAGTTTCACCAAAGTGCACAAACTCTGTAATATCTGCAAAGTGCGTCAACTTGGCTATTTAAGCCATGGCATACATTCATGATGAGTTGCAGACCCATTCAAAAGTGCGCCAAGAAGGATTGGCATATTTTTTGAGAAATTGCCAAAGTATAAAACGTACGTAGGAGTAGAGAAGTGCGCCTGGACTACTCAACATACCTTGCCGCACTTTCTATGAAATTTGTGAAACACACACAAGTACGCTCACTGGAACTTCACTTTATGCGACAAGTGTCATGCCCCGATCTCCCGCAGGTAGTCGACCATCCCCGCTAGGCACGAATCACTGTGCCAGCGCTCCCGCGGGATGATCGTTCCTATCAGGATGAGATATCGTACGAGTGTAAGCCGCATCCGTGCAAGGCCATGACCCAAACAGGCGGTAAGATGACTAAGCCACAGAGTCACACAGATAGTTCGAGTGCAGCGAAATAAAAAATGCATAGGCGATTGATAACAAGTTTACAGAGTTTATAATAGCGGAAGCATTGAATAACACAAGTATAGAATTAAAATAAGCTCTTTATTGATATTAAACAAGTGTTACAAGCGGCGCTAGGTAGAGATTATAAGTCGCTTAAGCCTCTCTCTCTAAAACAGTAAAAGCGTGCCAAGTCTCTACGATTATGGAATGATGTATAGGCGATGTTCCAATATTATGTCTTGTATATGTGCTTCAGTTCCGGACGTAACGCTCCTAGACTTTAGAGTGAACTTTACACCTTAGAATGAACGAATGGGGCATCTACACCGAACGAGGTTCTCCCATACCCTACAAGCAATCTGGTGGGTTATCAGTACATGAATGTACTGGTGGGGAGGCTTCTCGCCTGCTCGACAAATTCAAACACATTATAAAGGTTCCGTACACTATCTATTAAGTTATCTTTCTAGTCTTGACTTAGAATCAATTTTATGACATAGTGAAAAGCCTAACTCGCGTGTCAGTGCACTATACGATATAAAGAAATACGACAAGACTTACCAACTTACCATTCGTCCTTTCTTGTCCAAGGCAAACCAAGTTTAACCAAGCAGGAGCATATATAATAAAATCCAGGGGCAATTGCATATGCAAACATAAGTGTAGTGAGTGATATTCTGTTTTAGGAGCACGAGTTACACAGATTATAAGATATATTGTAGAAGATGTTCAAGTGCTCAAATGCAAACATGTGTGTTATATTAATATCCGTTCAGGTGATTCCGATTACTTGATGTGATACAATAACTCGTACGCAGATTATGGCTAAGCGAGGATGACTTATCTATATGTAGGTTCACTGGCATAGCCATGATGGACGATGTCTCTCTGACGGAATGGGTGTAACGCAAAGAAACAGGACATCACAGGCCATTCCACCGAACAGGTAGAGACTTCCTCTTCAAAGGGAATTAGGCATAACATAAAATAATATGGGCATTGTACACCATCCCCAAAAACAAGAAAGAGGACAACATGGAGTCCGTCTAGACCAGATCGGTCCATGTGCCCCGAGACTGTCCACAGAATAAGATTCAAAAATCCCCCTTGTGCATATGTTGTCTGTGACATGCAAGTCTTGGGTCTTAGATTCACAAGATTCATGACATGTTAATTCTTGATTCTTGTTCAGAATGAGTTTAATCCACGAGCTTTGATATTGACATGATTCTCGTTTAGAGTTAAACTTGACATGGTGCAATCCCCTAGTTCCGAGATGCCTTGGCGACCTAACGGTCTTGGATACTTTCAGGTTCATACTTGCACGGAACGACTATTAGATAGCCTTCCCATAAATTGGATGAATGCAAGGCAAGATAGTGTTTACTTGATTATGGTATAAATTATGTAACAAGCATTGAAATGAGGCAACGAGTACAAGTTAACTTATAAGCAGGCAAGCATTGCATTTGTGTAAACATAAGCATTTATGTTAGCACGGGTCTAAGGGTAAAGCGAGGAGTAAAACCATAAAGGAACATATCGAGTGACATAATCTATGAACGTGCAGTATAAATGAGTGAAGTAATGCACTACGGAGAGTATACAATGATCTACTCGAGGCATAACGGGGTCTAATTGCACAAGGCAAAGGTAGCATGCGAGGGTCCATTTATAAGCAAAGTTTTATTTTTATATTCTAACATAAACAATACAAGTTAGGATTATTCCCTTAGCTAGGTGCATTGTATTCTTTATTAGCATGCATGGGGTGATTCACCTAACGACTAGCATGTATTGTCCATATTTTACGTGTGCTGGCTAAGCAAATACAAGTTTATCGTAGCCACTCACCTTAGCGATGATTTACCTCGGTCGAGCGATACTACAAGCGAGTCTTTAAAAGTCTAAATCTAAAATCCTGAAGGGCCAAGTATGGAAATACTTTGCCTCAAACGAGTCTTTTCGTTGAGTAATGAGGGTCAAGTCATTGCACTTGTGCCATTTGAATCGGCTGTCCGCTTGAACGAAACAGGTCGTTATATTATACACCACTCAGAAAAAGTCTCGTCTTTGATACTTCCTGAGCGTAAACCATTCTATCGCACTATTGAATCCATTTAAATCATAATTATCCATGTCTGTAGATCCATTCGAATACAACTTCTTACTCGTTTCTTATACCGTGTTGCGTGTATGTTGGGTCTGTCTTATTGAATAACTCTATCATTCAATCCAAGCTCTGACTCAGTCTCAACTATGCCTTAGCGCAAAACATATATTGCTTAACGTGGGGTACATTATGATCCATCTTGAATAATATTTCTAAGGCAAAGGCAAACTTATCCAAATTGTTATACTCGTTCATGCGAATCTAACATATTCACTTGTACTAGCATTCGAGATCAACATATTGCGAGTCTGGATCGTGCACATATTCAAAGCGTCCTTTAAACATATACATATTAACCAACTTAGCGATAGCGAAGTCTTTGCACTCAAGTTTAATATATCATTGAGTCTTGGATCGTGCACATATTCAAGGCATCCTCTAAACATATACATTCAACCAAACTTAGAGAGAGTAAAATCGGACAACCTACTTGCAAAAAGTCTCAAGGGTTCTCCTCTTATGAATCACGTGGATACTTTCCAACAGGGTCAATAAAATTTTAAGTCATTTCTATTCCAACCAAAGGTCAAGCATTGCACTGTCGTTAAGCATTATCTATCCGATCAACTGACTATCGTCCATGTCCTATCGTACATTCCATTTGCGTCAAACATAGCCCACGTTTACCATTCCCAATCTAACTCCAAGTCTTACTACCCCAGTTCTATGACTTGTTCAAGCAATATTCTAAAGTCGGTTACACAAGTTCTTTCACTCGGCATAGGGTCGTCTGCCTAATTACTAGGTCAGCTCACAAGGTCATAGGTACAAGTTCAAGGACACGATTCATCTTACAAATTTGTCGTACGATGCTCGCCATAATTTCTAAGGTCAAACCATTGTTCATTTGCACGTGATATTCTACCCAAGCTTGTTTCACTCAGATTTTTAAACATCGAGCATAAATCATTCTACCCATATTAATATGTTTGTTTGTACAGGGTTCGAGTCCGTTCAGTCAAATCTATAATATATTCGTATGACATGCCTAGCAATTCACATAATCTATCTCCTTAAGATATGTTTAATTGAATCCATATATCCATTCTAAGTCTAGACCACTAAGCCATTATCCGTTCACGAAACCATCAAGCGTGATTTACTCTAGGTTCTAGACTAACTTATTCCTTAAACACTTTCGATTCACTTAAAGTTCCAAATTTGTTTTATCGTTTTAAACCAAAAGTTAAGACAGTCCATCAGTTGTCACGCTTCGGCCTCCTGTAAGTTCGATCATCCTTGCTAGACGTAATATCACCATGCTAATGCTCTCGCTGGATAATTTTTCTAATTCGGACTGAAGCATGTACGAGCATAGGGTTACACTCACACAAGACAAGAACGTTGAACGTTATGGTTAACATCGAAACGATCGAGATACCTTATCATTTTACTTTGCTCTATCCAAGTTATATATATTTATCCACCTAGTCATGTCCGTTCATGTTATAATTATAATTCATCTAGGAAAATTATCCAACTTTAATGTTATCGTTTGATAAATCCATAGTCTACTTCTGACATTCCTCAAATAACTAAGTTTCAAATATTCAAGCCAAAGTCTATCTACTTTTGACACATTCCATTCATCGAGTTCGTTTAGAATAATCATCGAATATATTCCTGTGAGTTCGATCATCCCCATCGTACGTGAAATCACTACATCGGTGCTCCCGTAGGATAATCATTCTCGTTGGGACTGATTTTGAAGGTTATCTTTTTGAACTAGATTCAAGATCGTTCTTCCAAACTCTAGGTCAAATTCATTATCGCTTATCTCTTTCATAGAACCACAATATTGATTCTCGGGCTAACTCTATTCGAGCAATATTTTATTCAAGCTCCAATCCGTTTGATTTAATTTGAAATCACTCGCACGATCCATAATGTTTCCAATAAGCTTTATCACTTATTTAAGTCATTCTCGAATCGATATAAGCCTTATCACTTGTTTAAGTCATTCTCGAATCGTTCAAACCAACTATCACACGAGACCTATGGATCCGTTTGGACATTTCTAAATGATCCATACACTACTCAGGAATCGAGTCACCCAATTAAATACTCAATCGGTGTTCGCATCAATCGCTTTTATATTCACTAAGTCATTTCTTAGAATTCCTGTACGATACCTAAGCATTTCCTGATAAATCTTAATCTCGTATAAATCTTGTTGATAATCATCCAAGTAAACCATATTTAATTTGTATCCGTCGACACAAAATACCGTCCGAGCTATTTCTCAAAATCTAATCACGATCTCTATGTTCTTCTTAGAGTTAAGCTGATAATATTTCTATCGGTTGCCATTCTAAGTATGACTTGTCTTTATCTGGACGATATCCCAATCTCGCTTGTAACTAGTTTGCACCAAAATGATTTTGGCGTGCGATACTCAACACAACTTAGCCAAAAGTCTGTGTGCATAGCTAATCATTCGAATGAAATTCTATCTCGCTCACTAACCAGCTGGGTAATCATATATAGGTATTCGGGTTTGCACATAACTTACAAATTCTAGCACGAGTCTATTCTCACAAAGTCAGACATAGGTCAGCACAAAGACCTTAGCATCATAATTTTGTACAAGTAATCATATCATTCACATGCACTTTTTGAAAGTATTTAGACTCATTGTTTGGAACATCCCATCGGGTTAACGAGAGAGTGTATGCACCTAACCCACAAACAAGCTTTCAAAACTGAGAAAATTAATAAGACGTCCAAAGGTGTAAAGCCATGCTCTAATACCAATATGTCACACCCCGATCTCTTGCAGGTAATTGGTCGTCCCCGTTAGGCGCAAATTACCGTGCCAGTGCTCCCATAGGATGATCGTTCCTATCTGGACGTGATGCCGTACGAGCATAAGCTGCGCCCGTGCAAGGCCATGATCCAAAACGACGGTAAGATGACTAAGCCACAGAATCGCACAGATAGTCCGAGTACAACAGAATAAGAAACACACAGGCAATTGGTAACAAGTTCACAAAGTCGTCAAAAGCGGAAGCATTGAATAATACAAGTATAGAATTAAAATAAGCTCTTTATTGATATTGAAAAAGTATTACAAGCGGCGCTAGGCCGAGATTACAAGTCGCTCAATCATCTCTCTCTTTGAAACAGTAAAAGCGTCCCAAGTGGCTATAATTATAGAATTATGTATAGGCAATGTTCCAACATTATGTCTTGTATATGTGCTTCAGTTACGGACGTAACGCTCCAAGGCTTCAGAGTAAACTCCATGCCTTAGCACGCATGAAGGGGGCATCCTCACCGAACGAGGTTCTTCCGCACCCTGCAACTGGTGGGTTATCCGTACATGAATGCACTGGTGGGGAGGCTTCTCGCTTGCTCGACAAATCCAAACACGTTATAAAGGTTTCATGCATCATCTATTAAGTTATCTTTCTAGTCTTGCCTTAGGATCAGTTTGATGGCATAATGAAAAGCCTAACTCATATGGCAGTACGTCGTACAATATAAAGGAATACGGTGAGACTTACCAACTTACCATTCGTTCTTCCCTGTCCAAGGCAAACTAAGTTAAACCAAGCACGAGCATATATAATAAAATCCAGGGCAATAGTATATGCAAACCCAAGTGTAGTGAGCGAGATTATGATTTAGGAGCACGAGTTAAAAAGATTATAAGACGTGTTGAAGAAGGTATTTAAGTGCTCAAATATGTACAAGTGTGTTATATTCATATCCGTTCAGGTGATTCAGATTACTCGATGCGATGCAATAACTCGCACGCGAATTGCCGCTAAGCAAGGATGACTTATCTATATGGAGGGTCACTGGCATAGCCATGATGGACAATGTCTCTATGACAGAATGGGTGTAACACAAAGAAACAGGACATCGCAAGCGATTCTGTCGAACATGTAGAGACTGCCTCTTCAAAGGGAATAGGGTGTAACGTAAAATAATATGGGCGTTGTGAACCATCCCCATAAATAAGGAAGAGGGCAACATGGAGTTCGTCTAGATCGGATCAGTCCCAGTGCCCCAAGACCGTCCGCGGAATAAGATTCAAAAATCTCCCTTGTGCACAAGTTGTCCGTGACATGCATGTCTTGGGTCTCATATTCACGGGATTCATGACTTGTTAATTCTTGATTCTTGTTCAGAACGAGTATACTCCACGAGATGTTATATTGACATAATTCTTGTTTAGAGTTAAACTTAACATGGTACAATCCCCTGGTTCGAAGATGCTTTGGTGACCAAACGGTCCCGAATACTTTCAGGTTCATACTTGCACGAAACGTCTATTTGATAGCCTTCCAGTGAATTGGATGAATGCAAGGAAAGATAGTATTTACTTGAATGTGGCATAAATTATGTGATAAGCATTGAAATGTGACAACGAGTACAAGTTAACATATAAGCAGGCATGCATTGCATTGTGTAAACATAAGCATTTACGTTGGCACGGGTCTAAGGGTAAAGCGAGGAGTAAAATCATAAAAGAACATATCGAGCGACATAATCTATGGGTGTGCAGTATAAACGAGTTAAGCAATGCACTATGTAGAGTATATAATGATCTACTCAAGGCATAGCGGGGTCTACTTGCACAAGGCAAATGTAGCATGCGAGGGTCCATTTATAAGCAAAGTTTTATTTCCATGTTCTAACACAAGCAATACAAGTTGGAATTATTTTCTTAGCTAGGTGCGCTGTATTCTTTATTAGCTTGCATGGGTGATTCACTTAGAGACTAGCATGTATCGTCCATATTTTAAGTGTACTGGTTAAGCAAAGACAAGTTTATCGTAGCCACCCACCTTAGCGATGATTTGCCTCGGTCGAGAGATACTCCGAGTGAGCCTTTGAAAGTCTAAGTCGGAACTCCTGATAGGCCAAGTCTGAAAATTCTTTGCCTCAAACGAGTCTTCTCTCTGAGCAAAGCGGATCAGGTCGTTGCACTTGCGCCGTTTGAATCAGCTATCTGCTTGAACGAAATAGGTCATTACAATAAGGATTTCCTGCATACTTTTGTATGGATTCTCAGTCCAACTTGAATTCTATGAATTATTGTTCTCGGGCTCCATGAGCAATCTAATTCAAGAAAAATAAAATCATTAATGCGACAAGTTCTATGTGTTACCCAAAAATTAAAACTGATTAAATGATTAAAAAAAGTTATACTAAGAATCAAAGCAAGATCCATGGTTGTTCCTTCGGTTTGTAAGATATACTTGACTACAGTCAAGTTCTAGCCTAATACTACCAAGGTCACCCACGGTTAAGGCCAAGCTCGGCTTCTCTTGGTGAAGGCTGAAGAAGGGAAGAAGGAAAGAGAAATAAAAGGAAAAGAAAAGTGAAGAAAAGAGAAATGATTTGCTTAAATAGATAATTAGTTGATTGTTTGCTATTGGATCATAATCCATGCCCCTCTCCCGGGTTCATCATAGCCATGCACACAAAAAGAAAGGGACCAACGGTCCAAAGCATACAACTAAGGGAAAACTTGTAAAAATAACCTAGACAATGCATAAATGGCATAAAACATAAAGTAAGAAATTAAACATAAAGCAAGCTGTACAAGTATTAAATGTGTATATCGGAAACGTACTAGAAGATTGAGATGAGTCTTACACAACTTGTGATTCCCTCAACCATACCCACTGTATATGGTCTCTCTCTCTACTCCCATTTTATTTCATTTTCCCCCAATTATTCTTATTCTTCCTCAAGTCTTCTTCTCCACCAACCACTTCCAATTTCCCCTAAATTCTAACCAATTCTACTCAAATTCTATTCGAATTGCCTTCTCATAGAACCCTAGAGCATTTGAGCACAAGGAGGACCATTTGAGAGGAGCCTAGCTAGGAGTATCGTGTCCAATTCACTCTTTTTGGGTCCAACTTGGTAAAGTTTTATTAGGATCAAACTCCCAATAGGTAATTCCTTCATTTCTCCTAATTGCTATGGTAGAATCCCAAATTGAACCAATAGAAACCCTCCCATAGGTGGAAATAACTTCCTAATTGTTACGCACCGATTTTACAAGGGCCGATGGTCCTCACTTTGGGCCTTGCGATACTGATCGTCCTCGCATGGGCGTGATGTCGTGCAAGCCTAATTTGCGTTTGCACAAGGCCTAGTACCTGCACAAAACACAATATATATATATATATATATATATATATATATATATATATATATATATATACCAAAGTTTGAACATATTTGATAGGAACACAAAATATTTTCTTTATTGAATACTTGAAATTGGATTACAATGACTAGCTTGGCTAATTATAAAATATGTCATAGTTGGTTTACATCTCTTTGAAACCCAAAAACTAGCCACAACGTTCATACATCATATCCTTTTAGAAGGACAAAAATAAAATACCTAGAAAGAAAATCTTGCAAACTGGAATGGAAACTAGGAAGTGGCGAGCACGGTTTTACTTGATGGAGGCACCCCTAAAGCTTCAAAATGTGGGCCAAACTCTCTCTACTAGAACCTGGAGATGCCTACAAACATGGGTCAGTAATCAACATGTACTAGTGAGCGACCTCGGCCAATCTCACCTAAAAATCAATACTAAATAATTATGTGAAGCTAGCATTACTAATATATGATCTTTCTAGTTGTATAGGTTCTTTTTACCAATGCATGTAAAGAAACATAAATAGTAGAGTAACCACAAATATGATAAATCTTATCCATGACCGAGAGGTTATCCTTATAGTAGATACACAAGTTATCTATAATTTGCATATATGAATAAACTTTTGAATCTGTCTACCTTCGCATCAAACGGTTAGGATTGCAAGAAGAAAAGTCATAGCATGCGACCTAACTACATGATGGTACCTGAGTGTTGATTCCTTAGGATTAACAACTGGTACTACATGCCCAGTCCATTAATAAACTTATACCCTCCCATACATAAGGACTTCTAGCCTCAGGGTTTCAGTTCTCGCCTAGGTCGAACGATCCCCAGTATCCCAGGAACCGTTCGAAAGATTATCCTTGTGCACAAGTAGTCCAGACCAAATGCATGAATGTAAGTTTCTATCAGATAATAATCTATCATGCAACAGTTGAACAATGAGTAATAATTCTATCTCTTTATCTCAATTCAGGAGTAAACCAAGCGGTCTATCAACTCAGTTCGTAGCATATAGTCATGGACATGATACCATTCATGATGGAACTAGTAAAGCATCAGTTCTATATATCTAGCATACAATTTCTATATTTTATCTTATCTTGTTAATGAGTTAACATTGATCATAGGGACATACAATTGATTGAACTAGAGATTCTTTTATTAAGGCATAAAGACTAAATGATTCATCGAAGGGCCGAAGCCACTCATCAAATAAATCAACATGAGAGAATGGGGAAGCCTCATGCAACAATCACTCCTTGGTTATGCATCTTAAAATTACAACAATACTTGGTTAGCATCCTTCGATCTTTTTCTCTTACTATTCGAAATGAACGCACAAGCAAAAAAATTGAACTATGAAAACCAAATCATCAAAGCAACACAAAAAGGTAAATTAATACAAAACCAAGAAGCAAAAATAACTAACAAAAACTCTTTAACTCATTTTAATAGAAGCTATTCCATCAATTGGAAGGGTTTATTACATTTTGTCCGTGATCGATTGGGTGGTAAGGTTTCCCCGATACTCAATTTTCAACCGAGTCAAAGGTGTAGGCATTAATTTAGTACACCATAAGAAGCGAAGCACTACACTAATGGTAGATCTAGGTGGTAGAGGCCTCAAACCTACTATATCTTGACTTTTGGTTAGTAGAATTGTGTTTTCTATGGTCAATTTGGTAAAATTATAAATTTGTGTCCACCAAGTATTTGTGTGGAATTCCCATGAGAAATTTGGTGTCTATTATAGTTTGTGCTTGTGTCATAGTATTCATAATTGGATACTTAGTGTTCGTGTCATGATACGTCAAGATACGCATGTCTAGATTTGATATTTTTAGAGCGTTTGGTGTCATCTTGTGTCAATTGTATATATACTTCTATTAGGACTATCTATTTTATGTGTTCAAGTCATATTTGCTATATATATTCCATTAGAGAGATTATAGATTGGTTTTTTGTATCATGAGAATGTGGGGGTTGTGCACCATGGTGTATTGGTGTTGGTAGCATGTCTTGATGTTGTGTATCATGGAGGATATGATGGTATCATGGTGTAGTATGGGGAGTCGCGCTCATGTATTACTTGTTATCATTAGGAATTGGTACCTATTGGTTGTGTTTGGGTACTCTACAAGGGGTAAGTTATATGTTAGTGTGCATGTATGAGTGTGTTAGAATTGGGTGATTGTTGTGTATGTTTCCTAGTGAGAGTTAAGTGTGCATAAGATCTGGGGCATGCTTGAGTGTGTGAGTGTTCAAGGAGGAGAGGGTACTGAACTGAAGGCAACATCTCTTGCTACATGTATGCAATATAGTATTGCACATCTGTGTAATGCACCATCTACAACAAGCACAGAGCCTGTACAGTATCACACCCCGGCCCCCGAACCGAGGGGCCGCCCGACCGGACCACCACCTCGCCCCCGTAGCTGGATTGAACTGGACGCGAATCACCAACCGACGCAGAGCGAGGGTTTACTCCCTGTATTGCAGGCAATACTGCTGCCTTGCTGCATTTGGAGCACTATAGGGGTCTTGAATCATGCAACAACAACAGTACTTGCTGCCTACGTAGCTGCAAGTTGCTGAGAGGAAGGGGGGATAGTTGTTGTAAACCCCCTATTTTAAAATTTGTAATTTAATTATTTTTTATTTGTAATTATTTAATTATTTAAAATTTTGGAAATTATTTGCCTAATTAGAGAAATATAATTTTTTGAATTTATAACTTATATAAATATTTTTTTATATTTAGTAATTACAAATATTTCATGAAAAATATTTTTTTGGGTGTAAAATTATTTCATAAAGTGTTATAAAAAATTACAATTTATTTTGAGTATGTATCTATTTTTAGGTTTTTCCCACCCCCCATATATATATATATATATATATATATATATATATATATATATATATATATATATATATATATATATATATATATATATTAAAGAATAAAGTTAAAACAAATAAACACTAAAAACTTCCTATCTGTAGCCCACACCCGCTCTTACCCGACTCCCCTTCTCTCCCTATATATATATATATATATATATATATATATATATATATATATATATATATATATATATACATTGGAAAACCTTAACTCTAACCCTAAAATCTACACGCCACAACATCCCCCACCGCTTACCCCGACCTCCGGCGACCATGCCAGCCCGTTGTCTGCCGGCAACACCGTCAGAGCAGTGCCCCGCGGTCGCACAGCAGGCGCACAACAACAACATAGGCCCCAGTGACCCCTCCTTGCGGGTGAGATATCTCCCTCCTTGTTTCATATTTTCTCGATCTGTTTCTTTGTATGCATTCACAACATGAATGACTACAACTTCCTTCAAATAGATGAATTTATGATGCTCTTGATCTAGAGAAAAATAGATCCAAAGTTGGACAAAATTCTGTTTCAAAACAGTATATAAATTATCCCAAACCCCCATGTTTATGGCAAACTTTCTTCCAAAATATTAATTATTTTAAAAAAATTCTTGAATAGTCTTTTAGACAACATATCCAAGTTCCGATCATTTTAAATAGTGTATTTTAATTCATTTTATATTGATGTTACTTCAGCGTTGAAATTGACAAAAAACTTGTTATCAAAAACACAAAATTCATCGATACAGAGTTTGTCCCGCTAAACAAGGCGACTTCGTCGCCTGCAGATTACACCAAAAGGTGCGTACTGTAAACGGGGATGTGTGGGCTCTCGAATAACTTTATATGGACATATGTGCACGCTGGAATCAACCCGCACCAAAATTTTATAATTACTTTGTCTTTGATTATCGTTTCGCAACGAAACTTGCACCATCGGACTAGTATCATTACATAGGTCATTTGACCCAAGTTTGGTTCGATTTTGAGAATGTTGACCGAAATACCTTTTTGTGGTCCTCACAGTCACACTTGATAAAAGATTTCGTGATCGGCTCACCATAATCCAGTTCTGGATATTTCATTGGGGTTCATATTATCGTTCTGGTCCCATAATACTAAGTTTGTTAAATTTGGAGAACCTTGCTCCTGGCATATTTTCGGTGCAAAGTGGGCCATATGTTGACACCGTTTTGACTCGAGACTGCTATTTTGTCCCTGTATCCAAATTTGACTTATGGATAGTCAATCCTAGCTATTTCTCATATTTTCTAAATGACGGTGATATTATTTTCAGCATCCAGAAGAGTTTGTATGGATTCTACCTCTTCGGGATTAGTTGACCAATCAAGCTCACTACCTGGACATCTCCATACTATCATCTAGTATCTAGGCAAGTGTACCTTGCCATACAATATAACAGTTTTTTGTCTTATTTTTTTTACTTAGATATTATGGTTACATGATATTACTTATGTACATGGTTACCTTAGGACCGTTGGACGATACTTAGCGTCAGAACCAATTTCGGGTGCCTACATCCATTAGTGGAGTTGAGTATCATTAGTAAGAGGGTTGATACCACAAACCCGTATAACGTGTTGGTACTCTTGGCAAGTCAGACCGTAGGATACTTGATACCATCTCGACATATTCTCGGTGGTTTGGATTCTGTATAGGGCTATAGAACTCGTGATATATATATATATATATATTATTTTACTTGATTATATATATTATTTTATTATATATATATATAGAATAAAAAATAAAAAATATTTACATATATATATATATATATATATATATATATATATATATATATATATATATATATATATATATTGCTTAGTATGACTTGTTATGATAGATAGAGGTCATGATCTTTCATGTTATGATATGATACGTGAGGTTACATTGTAGGAGAGGGTATACACCATGCTATAGGCTGATTATTATTTTTACGTAGTTTTCCTTAGTATCTACAGCAGAGGTTTGATGTTTTACTAGACTGCTTTAGGTTCCATGATACGGAGCCTTTAGTATTTTACTAGACTTCTTTAGGTTCCTCCACACGGAGCCTTTAGTGTTTTACTAGATTGCAGGAGTGTCTTCTGAGATCTTTTGTGTTTCCATTCGGGAGTACGAGTGATTCTCTCATGTGCATATCAGTTAGATGGTTACCATAGTTTTACCCTTGAGTATTATACTATCATCCTGTTTATTTCTAGAATATTATTTTTGTAACTTGGTACGTCCTTCTGAGGACCTGGTTAATTATAATTTTTTGCAGCATAGACTGTCGTGGAGTCCTTATGGAGCTGTTGAGGTGTATTGACTTGTTATCTAGGCATTGGAACTAGGTACATGTATCATTACTTCCATAGTTATAATTACTTATTCTTGTTGTTTTTTCTTCTGCTGCTATAGCATAGTTTTATTGACTCATATTATTTTTTTCGAGTCTATTCGGACAAGTATTCTTTAGGGTGCACACCATGATACATATTGTCCTTTAATTTTTTTTTTTTGTAGATTGAGACTTAGAGATTTATTATAATATTTTTATAGTATAGCTTATACGTATTCGAATTGGACTGGGGTCTACTTGATACGTAGCTAGCATGTTTACGTATTCTAAGTCCTACGTATTTTAGGACTGAGACATGACATATTTTTGTGGTAGCCCATGCAGGTCTGGCCCATGCAGGTCAGATCATATCGTTTTGGTTACATTGTTGTACTGAATGAGCCAGCAGTAGGATAAGTGTATTAGGTTCTCAATCCACAGTTGTTATTGGATATTTTTTTGATTTCTGTTATCGCCTTTAAAACTCATAATTATATTCATTCATACTTCCTTTTTACTCTTATTCATTGATTCTCATATTTTTCTATCTCGGAGAGATGGACAATCGTGCGCTGTGATTTCCTCAGGAGGAGATTCTCGTCAAGACGAAGAAGGCATACTTGATAGAACATTTGTAAGTAGATGGTTACCTGAGTATGGAAGATTATGGTAGATATTTTCTAGATATTAGAGTTAGAATAGATTAAAGATATATGAATTGACGTTAGGAGTAGGAACCTATCAATTGCCTCGATTAGAAGTGATGGATTGCTATTAGTAGTCCGGAATGATTTACGAAAAAGCCTAGCAAGATGTTAGGGATTATTTATAGGTCATAATGATACAAGGAACTATATTATAAACTTGAAAAAATGGAACTTTAGGCTCTCACCTTGGAAAGAATATTAGGTATAATGATTTCAAGTAAACTCGTGCTTAGAGGGACCTATTTTCATACTATGATATCAATAGAAAAAGAAAACTTTGGGAATAAATTTTGATTTAATTACACCACGTATTATGAGAACGGGTTAACTTAGACGTAATGATTAGTAGCATTATACCAGGTTATAATCTGAGATAAAATTTGAGTACAACAACGCTTGAATTAGAGGATTGCACTTGGAGGATATGCAATTTAAATTTTTAGGACACGATAAATTTATGCTCATGATAGAAGAAATATTTCTAAAGTGTGTGACTATCTAAGTTAGGATGGGTTGGACATATGTCTCTATTATATAGATGGTTAGAACAGAATAACAGTATTGGATCTTATATGTAGATAGTTTTACCCTAGTAGAAAATTCTAGAATCAGAGGAAAAACCATGTTACATAAGTTAGATAGGGTTGAATAGGGGTGTAACAATATTTAGTTAGGGGTACGATGGATTCCTTAATCATAATGATTGAAGTAATTTGATAGAATATATAGTTTAACTTTAGAGGTTAGTATAGCTTCCTAAATAAAATGGGATTAGATGTATAACAAATCTTGAGATTTTTATTGATATAATGGATGGATACACCATGTACTTCAGACCAAACTAGTGCCTATATAAAATTCTACCACTATATTTAGTTTGAGAAGTTTTACTTTGAGGATATAATCATAATATCGTGCATAGGAATGGAAAAAAAATTAAAATACGATACTATTTTAGCCAAGAGGACTCTTCCGAGGGAGATAGGTATTTGATGATCATATAAGAATTATATTTTATTATAACTGAGACAAAGGCGAACAATAGTGCAATGGGATATTGTGTGGATTGGATGAGTTGTTTATGATTTGGACATATATTTTTATATATAGTAGATTGGAATGGGTACAATAAATCAAATCATGACTGAAAGATTTTCTCAGTAGACGAAAGGTGCCAAGTATTAGAATTGATCACCATTATAGTTTAGCCTTGATTTCTCACTTAATTAGTTAGGTATTAGAAAGGTTAGACTTCCTTGTAATAATTGTATAGCGTATTATAGCCAGAAAGGCTAAATAGTTAGTCGTACTTCTAAGGAGATTTGAGGTATAACTATATAATATAGAGTATAAAGATTGAATTTGATTTTCCTAGCTTAAGTGGGTAGCCAAAAATAAGGATAGAGATTAGGGTTAGAGATCGTATAATGACTAGGCTAGTAAGACATTATCATAAACCCTTGATTGATACGAGTTAGCTAAGAACCCCATAGGGATTGTGACTAGAGCAGATATATTGAATTAAGGAAACCCAATGGTTATGAAGTAGAAAGAGTTATAAAAGTAGTACTATGTTTAAGTTGAATGATTGAAGAGGAAAAATGATGAAATTGTAAGAAATTTTGTTGTGAAGTAAGGTAGAAATTGAGGAGTATCATAAGATAAATTGAGTTAGGAATTTCAAGAAAGAATATCTATAATGACGTAGCGAGGATTATGAAGAGTGCATGGTGTAAGCAAGATGTATGGATGTAAAATCAACCTTAAAGTTCGAGGCTTAAGAAAGAATAAGAATCTTATTTCGAGGAAATAAATGGTATAATGTCTTTGACGAGTCATAAGTGTCATGTCCCGACTCCGTAAAGTCGATGATCGTCCCCCAGGCGGGTTGCCATGCGTGCCTAGGTTGCGCAACGCACAAGACAAGAACGTATATTTTTGATAATTCGTTTAAAACACAGAGTATAAGTCATATTGTAGGAGAAATATTGAGACACATCATTTGAATAGGAAGAAACTTGCTTTTTTTATTCATAACTTGAAATAAATTATATTAATATGAAGTATATTGCTTATGCCGTATCGGCTACATTGCTTAAAATAATAAAAAGAATAAACAAGCTTACATGAATAATACTTGTTAGTCCCATACTTTACACACTTCATATAGATTGTTTCAAATTGCCTTCAAAATGAATTGGGCTTCATCTTTACTTCAAAATAGGAAGAGCTTCAAGTCGCCTCTTCGATCTTCAGCTTCAGTTTAGTATCGTGCACCCTCCGTGTTCCTGACACCCGAGATATTGGGTATCAGTATGCCTACTTGTACTGGTGAGCGAGACAAGCCTGCTCGCCTAAATCGACGCTACTTATTAAAGGGACGCATGCATTGAATATTATCTTGCAATCAGGAACTAGAGTGACTTTGAAGTTTATATCATAGGCACATTTAAAAGCAGTAAATTAAATATATAATGCACATATCGATGATAGCTGTCATACCCCGATCTCCCGCGGTCTCGATCATCCCCGCTGGGCATGAGCTAACCACGCCAGCGCTCCCGCAGGATGATCTTTCCCTTCGGGACGTGATGCCATGAGAGCCTGGAGTTACGCTCGTATAAGAAAATAATATTAATCGTCTTGGTTATCATCGAACTGATCGAGTTTGCAGTAGAGAAGTAGTATTACAAACAATATTCCATCTGAGTATACGAGGCAAAGCTTAAGGCACAAGGTTCTCTGAATACAATGACATCGTTCCATACATTATGTCCCTCTATACAAAAGAAGCTCGAAACACAACTCGATATAGCTCAGGCATCGACTCCTAATCTCCAACTTCTGAGGTTGAGGCTCGGCTATCGCTTCTTCGAACGATCCAGTACCTGCGAACAAGCAAACTGGTGGGGTCAGTTCTTTGGGAAAAGCACTGGTGAGTATAAAATCAGAAACAAAAGTAATATTCACTAAAAAAATACTAAGTAAGAAAGTAATAAATTATTTTATTACTAGTGATCTTTCTAGTTTTACCTATGTTCAATTCATGCAGTACAAGATAAGAGTCAGGTTATACTTTTTGAAAATATCTTTAAAAAAATATATTTCATATCGAATACATGTAAGTATGTAAGACAAACAGTTTATGCACGATATACAGTTTTATTTACTATCTCTGGTGCGTAGAGTGCCTCGTGAGCCATATTCATTCTCTAAAGACTCTGACATGCATCTAGTGGACTATTTTCTTATTGCTTCTCTCTATTATTCTTATAAACAATTATTATCTTATCGTGTGAATGAGATAGAAGCATATACATAAATAGAGACTTCTTTATGAAAGTGTCTTATACAAGCGATCTTGTTCGATAACATGTATATCACTTATTCAGTGATTATTACCCTTCGCTGAACGGTTATCCCTGCAGCAGACATACAAGTTAGCAATATTTTATATAAACACATATGCTCTATTCCATATCTATCTCAGCATATAACATTTAGGTATGCAAGAAGGCTATCCTAGCATAAAACCTAACTACATGATATGTAGCTCTACCAGATAAAATTTTATGATGCATAATCTTCTGCACATGCCTACTTCACTAACTCTTCTCTTCCTAACAGAAGCACCACCTCCTTTCTAATAGCCACACCATCAGGGCGCACTATTAGTCTCACCCGTTCATTAGCCTCCATCCATAATTCTAATAATCATACCCCGAATATCCTGAAGGACCGATCATCAGGGCACTCTATTAGTCTCCCATCTTTTTATTTATCCTCCATTCTAATAGTCACACCCCCCAAGACCCAAAGGACCGATCCTCAGGGCGCACTATTAGTCTCCCATATTTTCGATAACAAGCATAACACATCGTGATAATACAAGCTTTTCATTCAATCTATCTTTACACAATAACAAAAAAATATGTAACTGATCTTCTATTTAACAAGCATGATGATAGTTCTTCTATCTCTTTAACTAAAGCATACTATTTAAATCTTACTTAGCATATAATCGATTCACAAGTTCAAGAAAATCTTTTACTCTTCTTATTAGCATAACAATGGTTCGTTCGATAGCGATGTCAGTGTAACTAGCATGCAACATTCATATCTATACTTAGCATGGCAAGGTTCATTTCAATAAAAAGCATTACAAGTTTTCTAGTTAAGCATGCAGGTTCTTGTTCTATCATTCTTATGTAAATGTTATTTACTTAGCAACCAAGTATTACAAAAACTCAAATTTATTATTAAGGTGTGCAAGAATCAGAGAATAAAGTTCTGTTAACTCACCTAGATCAATCGTCTTGTGTTTCGATCGAAGAACTCTTCGAGAAGACTTTCACTCGAGCCAGCAAAGCGATTTCTCTTATACATAGTGCCAATGCAGATCGGGGCACTACATACTTACCCAATGAGAAAAAGTTTTGTCACGAAACTCAAGGAGAAACTTATGATATCCAGAGCAGTGATAGTCCTCATCCCTCACCATCCTCAATCAAAAAATACTAGCAATCAAGAAATCATAAATCACATCTCTCAAACAATAAAACAATCCAGAAAATTTTGTATTGTTACTTAGGATAGTCGCTTCACATCCCACGTTTGGAAGAGTTTATTGGTAAGCTTGGGCACCCAGCTTAAGTTCAGTACTGCATATCACCCCAGACAGATGGGCAATCGAAAAGGAATATTCAGACTCTTGAGGATATGCTTCGCACTTGAATTTTGGATTTCAAAGGCTCTTGGGAGGATCATCTTCACCTGGTAGAGTTTTCATACAACAACTGCTACCAGGCTAGTATCGAGATATCACTATTCGAGGCTTTATATGGATGGAGAAGTTGCACTCCTCTATCTTGGGATAATGGTGGTAAGAGAGTCTTCTTGGGACCGAAGATGATTGTGGATGCAGCTGAGAAGGTAAAGCTTATCAAAAATAGACTTAGAGTAGCGCAGGACAGACAATCGCATTGGACCGATAGCCACCAGAGGCCTTTGAAGTTTGAGGTTTAGATTTTATTTTTATTGCTTGTGGTTATTTTGTTTTAGGTTAAGTGTTAAGGATGTATTTTTTTAGGTTAGCGATCTGGTGTTCTGGCAGATTTCTCCATCATGGGGTACTATTCATTTTGGTGGAGGTGAAAAGCTTAGTCCAAGATACATCGGATCCTTCAATTTTCTTGCGAGGGTCGGTGCAGTGGCCTACACACTAGACTTGCCACCTGTACTTGAGGAAGTGCATGATGTGTTCCATGTGTCACAACTAAGATGGTATGTGGTAGATCCTAGTCATGTATTGGATCACTCGAAAATCGAGGTGGGTCCGACTCTCAGTTACCCAAAGAAGCTAGTGGAGATTCTGGATCGCAGGAAGAAGGTGCTACGGAACCAAATGATTCCCTTGGTACACATCACGTGGAGGCATCACTCTCCGGGAGAATCTACCTGGGAGAGGGAAGCCAAGATACATGAGCAATACCGTTATCTCTTTGAGTCGTATGGAATCATTCTTTCTTGCTTGCTGTGATTGCTAGTTGTAGTGCTAGTTCTTTCTTTAAATTTTTAGGATAATTTCTTTCTAAGGAGGGTTGACTTATCACTGCCATATTTCTAGATGAGGGTATATTTATCATTTAGCATATTATTATTTAATAATTAAATATTATATATTATGCTACTAATTAATTATATTATGTTGTGTTGTTTAATTAATTGTAGTGGGCTAGCCTATATTTATTTGGACTTGTTATTAGTGGACCCATTTGATTGTCTTGACACAATTGAGCCCACAATTAGACTAGGCCCATTGGACCCATTCCCTTAATTAATTAAGGAGATTAGATTAGTTCATGTAGAATTTGAAGCTTCCTAATATAGCCCTCCCTAATTAAACTACATGACTAACTACTAGGGGCATCTTGGACATTGTAAATTGCTTAGAAAAGGGGAAAAGGGGGGCGGCCATTTGAAGAGGATCTTATTCTCTCTCCATGCACTCTAGTTTACAGTCAACAAATAAGTGAGGTACACATAAATACGGTTGATGCATAACAACAGTAGACGCTTGACTCCCTCAGATGCATGACATCTTGAGATGCATACCGTCCTGTGATGCATCATCCCTACAGTCACATCCGAGCATTTATGATTCTGACAAAACAGACAATCATTATGACCGCCTCGAATCCTGCACCACTAATTAGAATCCATGCTGACATCTTTTTCATAATTACTTCTTGTAGTATACAGCTTTTCAAATACCAAGAATACAGAAAATGACAAAAGATCTATGCGTCTCTGGCCCAATGCGTCCCAGACCCCATGGGTTCTATGCGTCTCCGGCCTAATGCGTCCCAGACTCCATGTATTCCATGCATCTCTAGCTCAATGCATTCAAGAGTCCATGCGTTCCTTATGTCACTGGCCCCATGCGACTTTGTCTCCATGCAGTTCCCATATACGGTCTGAACGACCACAGAGCAGGGCAGTCGCATAAGACCCCCTAACCCATATTTTGATATCTGTCAGAAGCTCTGACACCTCACTCATCACCTTGAGATTCTTCAGAATTCGTGCAGACGACGACTCAGGAAAAGACAATAAGTCATATCAATACATTCATTGCCTTGACAGACGGGCCAAGACACGTGTCCTACGTATACGGCTTCAAGACCAATGCGACCTCGACATCATGCGGCCAACGTCCACCTGACCAAGGCTAAATAAGAGTACATATGCGGCTTCAAGACCCATGCAGCCTTGTCCATATTGTCAGAGGGTTATTTTGATCATAGCCAAATAAAAGCTTTTATGCAACTACAACAATATGTGACTCTCGAGTCACAAGATTTTCTGTTACAACCAAAGACGATTTCTTACACAGTTAGTGTTGACCAAGTGTCCAATTGACCGAGTTATGTACACAGCATCCCCAAAATCCCTTTAAAATAGGAAATCCTAACCAGATCCAAGTAGCGGCTTGCCTGCACCATGCGACTACCGTTACGACCGCTGTCATGCCCTGATCTCCCGCAGGAATTGGCCGTCCCCGTCGGGTGCAAATCACTACGCCAGTGCTCCCCGGGATGACCGTTTCCATCGGGCCGTAATGTCGTACGAGCCTGGGGTTGCGCCCGCACAAGGCAACATCATTAAAGTTGTGGCTATCATCGAATCGATCGAGTACGCAGCGGAGGGATAATATTACAAATAATATTCTATCTGAGTAAATAGGGAAAATCATAAGGGACAATGTTCTCTGAATATAATGGCATCGTTCCATACATTATGTCCCTCTATATAAAAGCAGCTCAAAATATCGATATGGCTCAAGGCATCAAAACCAAAATTTTGGGTCATGGGGATGAGGTACGGCTATCACTTCCTCGGATGATCCAACACCTACGAACAAGCAAACTGTTGGTGGTCAACACTTTGGAGAAAGTATTAGTGAGTCTAAAATCAACGAACATAAGCTACATTCACTAAAACCAACACTAAGTAATTATGTTATAAAATATTTTATTACTAGTGATCTTTCTAGTTTTACCTAGGTTTGTTACATGCAGTAGATGAACGGAGTCATATTACTTTTTTTGGAAACATCTTTGAAATCAAAATTCAGTTCAATACATGTAAAACCCCTATTTCTAAAAACCATATTTATTATATTTTATTATTAATTAATAATTTAATTGTAGTAATTAAGTCTAAATAGGAGAAATAGATTTTTAATAATTTTTATGTTAGGTGTTCGGGCACTTAGATGACTTATGGGACCACCAAAATTTTTTCGGATTTTATTCCATGTAGGAACCCCTTGAACAGTTGCTAGCCTGACGATGTGCAATACCCTAATCTATAAATTTTTCTTGTGTGTGAATATATATATATATATATATATATATATATATATATATATACAAATATATATATGTGTACATATATATTTAAAAAGAAAGAAAGGATTTAGTAAAAGAAATTATTTAATAATAATAAGTATAACAATGATAATAATAATAATAATAATATTAACTATAACAATCAACCACTTTTGCATTTGCTTCAGGGCCTTCAGCAACTTTACTCCAACGGGACCGCCCACTTACAGCCTTAGCAAAAATTTGCTTGCCGCAGCATCTTAGCATATACTAAGACTTAAACCCTTCGGCACCAGAGAGCCCGACCCTTTTTCATTCACCCGCGGAAACCATCCAACCGCTCACCCTCTCTCTTAATATATATAATATTTATATATATATAGTTAGCTCTCAAAATCCTAACCTAAACTCCAGACTTTTTCTTCCCATCTAGAGCCGTCACCGCAGCCAGAGAAGCCCCGTCAAGCCATCCAACCATCCCGTCGACGCCGACCTCGCGAACTGCAGTTTCCTACTCGAGGCACCTTCGCTCCGGCGCGATTTTCCGTCGACTCGCTCGACCAAACGCTGTTCCATTTTCATAGATATGATCATCCCTTAACCCTCTCAAATATTCGTTTTATAGCCAACCTCTGAAGATGTGTGCCCCTAGGTGAAAAACAACGTCCAAAGTGGACGGACAGACAGAATTCTGGAATCGCAGAATTCCAGAATGATCACCCGTATTGCCGAGTTCGTATCTCCCACCACAGAGATCCGAATTCGGTGATTCTTTTTGATACCTGTAGAATACCTGACCTAGTTTATTTTCTGTTAAATAACCCTATGCTATTAGTCGCTGAGGACATAGTTAAATTCGTCACAAAACTGTGCGTACCCACTTTTTTAGGTTTTCCAAAAGTTGGGAAACGGAGGGCGCCCCGCCAAACGGGACCGTCCCGCCGTGTGCCAAGTGTACCGAATGGTGCACACAGCATAACCGGACACGTAAAAATTTGTGGAGACTGATTCGGACGCGTGTGCGCGCCAAAATCAGGCCGTATCCGCGGACACATTTCGTGTCGCAACTTTTGTGGAGCTCGTGCGTATTTTGTGCACGCTTGTCAGATTGCGACAAAACTCACACCGCTGGACTCGTGGTAACGCGCTGGTCCTGTGACCCAATTTTCACGTATTTCTGAGACGGTTGACCAGATCACCAATTGGCGGGCCCACAGTTGACTTTTTGGACAAATTAGTGTTCGGCTCATCGGAATCCACATTTGGACATACCGTTGGGTTCGTATTGACATCTAGATTTGTTTGACCCATAGTTGTCCCATTTAGAGACTGTTACCCTCGGCACGCTTTTCGGTGCAAAGTGGGCTACACGTGGACCCCACTTTGACCCGAAATTACCATTTTGCCCCTGTGTCCAATTTGGACGAAAAGGAAGTGCTTTTTAGCTATTTTGCTTATTCTAGAAACGTTGGTGATATTTATTTCAGCATCCGGAGACATTTGTTCTGAGGCCATAGCTTCTGGTCCTGTGTATTGGACATCTGGACGTGACATTTTGCAGCTTCTTGCCAGGCAAGTATACCTTGCCATTGTACTGTTATTTATATTCCATATATTGCATGCATCTTTATTTTCTGTCTTTAGTTCATATATTTTAACTATTATATAAAATGCGCGCGACGGTGACGTCGCGATATGTTTTTATTTATGTATTGCATTGACCTTGTTTATGAGACTACCCCATTATCATGTAGCATCATTAGGTTTCATTTGACTGTGACACATATTTTTACACGAGTTGTGAGTCTCATATAGATCACGGACGCACGTATTGACTGATCATCGGTACGTGTGGGACGTGCGTTAGGAATAATTGCTGTTAGAAACTTTGCATGCTAGAAGACTTAGCAGTTATTAGAGGTCTATGGACATAGTCTATTGTAGTACGGTGGTCCCATCCTTGTCCTTGTTTGGTTGCAGGATTGGGCTAGGGTACTAAGGATAGGCTATGGACCAAATCGTGTCATGGATGTGACATGCTTAGAGCATTGGGTGGGGAGAACAACAAGTAAGGCATTTGGGCTCCTTTGCACTTTCCTTGTGTAATCCGTACGCTCCGCCGGAGATACGCGGTCATGATGACCCCTATATATTATCATGGCGGGCCTCCGGTGTTCGAAAGACGTCGTGCCTTTGTAGGCCCCTGGATCTCCAAGAGAACTATGCCAATCCCATTTATGGCCAGATAGCCCACTTGTTAGAAAGTTGTTCTTAACTGCATTCACTTTAGACGGTTAGATGACCCCTTTGGATATTTATTTCAGTACTTTATTGGCATGTGTTTAAGTATACTTGTTATGTCCCTCTGAGGACCTGGTCCGCTGCCAGGTGTACCTGTTCTTGAGTATTTGCAGGAGCGCAGATTTGGAAGGATATAGATGCTTCGTGGATGTCTTCTCTTCGAGCCGTGATTGGTAGCTGGTACTTATATTGTTTGAGTGAGTTGTACTTATATTGTATTTACTTTTCCCATTCGAGTTGGTAGTGGATTTGTTTCCATCCAACTATCATCTTCAGATACTTCTTATTGAGATCTAGTTTCATAGATACTGTTTATTTATCTCTATATGATTTTGGTGGATGAGATTTAGATTTTACCCTGTGACTTGTATTATATTTTATACCACTTGTGGATTTTATATTCATATTACAGCGTACGTGTGGATTTGGTTTCCATATATTGGAGTTGCCATATCCATGCGGCTGGCATGCTTACGTGTCCTAGTCTTACGTATTTTTGGGACTGGGGCGTGACATGTTTTTGTGGTGGCCCATGCAGGTCGAGAGCATATTGTCTCGGTTACGTTACTGTACCGAACAAGCCTGCACCTAGGATTAGAGTATAGGATCTCATCCACAATTGACTATGATTCACTCTCCTTCTAGTCCATTCTATTTGAATAATTGCATCATGCTTGATTTATGTACGTCCCAAATAGTTCCTTGAGTATAGCCCCTTCTAGAATATAAAAGACTCTGTTGTTAGATGATAATTAGGGTAGCACACCTATTAAGAATACAATGAGAATATAGACACACCACTGAGTTTAGAATATCTAGTGAAGCCTAGAATTCCTCATCTCTAGAATTGGTTTACTATTACCCCCTGATGTATCATGCAGACTTGAGTAGTATAGACACTACTAGAGATAGTTAGAAGTTTTACCATAATGTTTGACCCTAGTATTGAGGAACCAATGGAGAACCAATATTGAACATTAGGACTGAACCTAACCTTCATAACTGGATAGTATTAGAGAACTATAAAATTTAGATCATTGCCTTATTATTAGTAGACAGCACCCTAGGAAGCCTAGAGGAATGTGATTAACCTTTTCCCTAATTATACCTCAAACATAGTAGCTAGCGTACCACTTCCCTTTAGGAACCATGATGCTATCTATAGCCACTATTTTAAATTTCATATCTTGTTCCTCTGAAACCCTAGCGCTCACCACTCGCGCGATGCCTGAATTATGATCTTCTTTTCTCCATCTTTCAATTCATGCCAATCTGACGCTTCTGATTTTAGACCAAGCAATTGTATTCTATGATAGAATATATGGTTTGCTAAAGTGATAGTTGTAATCTTGAATTTTGAATTTTGAATTGTGTGCCTTGTAGTTAGAACGTGATAGTTAAATTATTCAATTAGATTGTGATGATTACCCCTAGTTGTAGACCACGTAATTTGTACCCTCACCTCGATACACGTTAGACCCCTCCCCTTTAACGGCCAGTAACTCTTCTATCCTTACCATTGACACTTGCTTGTAAGTGCTATGACTAAGACTTAGGATGACCGTTACCTACATAAAAAGGATACCCTAATCAATACCAAGATTTTTCCTCATATACCCTAATAAAGAGTTTCTGTTTTATTTATATGTGCAAGATTATTTTGTAGGACCCTCTTAAGACTGTCACAGTATTAGTTTAATTATTATAAGTTGGGTAGTATGTCTCACAACCTAGTATCACATAGTCCACTTGACCCATCGAGGTAGTGTAACTAAATGACATTAATTTTATGCTAGCACTAGACGACAGTATTTATTCAGACGGTGGAATTTAGAGGCCCATGCCCTATTTGGTTGACTAGCGACTTAGACAAGAAGGTTGTATGATAACCGTAGAGATTGTAGAATCTTTGTTATTATTGCTTATTCTGTTTTTTTTTTTTGTAAACCTGAATTAATTTGTACCTCCTTTCATCATCATCTAGCGTACTTATATTGCTGTACTACCTTGACTTATTCTGCTATTTTATAGCCTAGTTTTTGTAAGCTTATTCCTCATCAAGCTTGTTCATGACATATGTATTAGCGGGTCGACACACTAATATATTTTAGAATCAGTGTGTTAAGGTCTGGCCAACCTTAGAGCGCTTGATTCGCCCTTCGTAACGCTACTTTACGTGGATTGAGATATGTAGTGATTAGTAGACGAATATACTTGCCCTGGACATGTCTGACATATCGTGTCGGTTACATCACTGTACTAATACGAGCATGCGAACAAAGGATTACCAGAATAGGATTTCAATCCACAACTGCTTGATGATTCTCATTTGAATTCTTTAAACGCCTTGATCCCGATACTTCTATTCTATTACCTCCCTTGAACTCTTTATTATTGATCTCCGTCTTCCCTTATTTCGGAAGGACGAAACCTCGTGCTTGGTATAAATTGATACACAGAGAGTACTAGATATACCCCATAGGCCGATTACATACTTGAGGATTATTCTTCGTAATTAAGGACATATCATATATGATATAATCGACGTTGAAGTTTTGAGGATTGAATGACATGAGTAAATAAATTAAGAAATATTTTCTTAAGGCATATAGCCTTATGTGATAGAGGGGTAAATTTTAAGTTGGATAGTAGTGCATTGTCAACTCGGGAGGAATTTCTTTTAGATTATGATCGAGTAAGATTAGATTGAGAGAGGTTCAAGCCATTGTAATTTTGAGAAAGTTAGAAGGATGACTAAGATGATGAGGATCAATGAATTGATATTGAGGACCCAATATTTATACCTTAAGTGCATGAGTTAAATTTTTTTTTTTTGGAACAATGAACGTAGAATCACCAATTTGAATTTAGAGGATAAATATAGAATTTCAGACTTGAATATTGGTGGACTGCATTTAAGTTATTTTTCAATTTGGTGATTTGAATTAAGAATTAAAATTTTGGTTGGACGACCTATTTGAAATAGTGAGGATGTGAATGGAATTTAAAGAGTTGAGGCATACAAAATTTTATAAGTGAAAATGGGAATATATTGGACTCAAACCACTTCTAAAGGAGATTATGATAGTTAGAGATCGTGAGGTAAAAGTTATATGCGTATGTAAATCTTGGAGATGTTATGTGGATATGGATAATTCGAACCAAGAGAGAAGAGATAACCATAGGTTAAATTTTGATTGGAGCAGTGATCATCTTAACCTAGAAGTGATTGCAATGGATATGATTAGGATTTTAGTTATCGCAAGAAGATTGTGACTCACTTGCCTTATTGTACATGAAGGATTAATAGATTCTGCCTTATTTCAATTTTGAGGACGACATTGTCTTAAGTTGGCTGGATTGTGAAACCCCCTCACATAAGAATTAGACATACTCGGCCTAGATAGTGAGACTAAGGCTAGATCGAATCCACCTAGAAATAGAACACGGTATCCTAATTAGTTTTACAATATGGTATTCCTCGGTGCGCCTTACCATTGCTTCGATAATTGGAGCACTTTCCCAGTCACTGCCCTCCTACAAATTTCACACCCTTATCCTAGACACGCCTATCATCCAATTCTCATCTTTGTGCAATTTTCCAATTGTTGGACGCTTTTATGCAAAAGAGCATTTATGTGTCCATACCATTGGACATGACACATGAAGAAACCTATTTTTTGCTCATATGGATTTTTTATGAATTTTTTTTTCGGGATGTGCAACGTGCAACATCGCCCACCCCTTTAAACCTAGTCTTGTATTTTAAACAATGCAAATCTTATACCATCATTGCATTCTATCGTGGCTTAATTTTAATTTCAAGGACAAAATTTTTATAAGTTGAGTAGAATGTAAAACCCCTATTTCTAAAAACCATATTTATTATATTTTATTATTAATTAATAATTTAATTATAGTAATTAGGTCTAAATAGGAGAAATAGATTTTTAATAATTTTTATGTTAGGTGTTCGGGCACTTAGATGACTTTTGGGACCACCAGAAATTTTTCGAATTTTATTCCATGTAGGAACCCCTTGAACAGTTGCTATCCTGACGACGTGCAATACCCTAATCTATAAATTTTTCTTGTGTGTGAATATATATATATATATATATATATATATATATATATATATATATATATATATATATATATATATACAAATATATATATGTGTACATATATATTTAAAAAGAAAGAAAGGATTTAGTAAAAGAAATTATTTAATAATAATAAGTATAACAATGATAATAATAATAATAATAATAATAATAATATTAACTATAACAATCAACCACTTTTGCATTTGCTTCAAGGCCTTCAACAACTTTACTCCAACGGGACCGCCCACTTACAGCCTTAGCAAAAATTTGCTTGCCGCAGCATCTTAGCATATACTAAGACTTAAACCCTTCGGCACCAGAGAGCCCGACCCTTTTTCATTCACCCGCGGAAACCATCCAACCGCTCACCCTCTCTCTTAATATATAATATATAATATATATATATATATATATATATATATATATATATATATATATATATATATATATATATATATATATATATATATAGTTAGCTCTCAAAACCCTAACCTAAACTCCAGACTTCCTCTTCCCATCTAGAGCCGTCACCGCAGCCAGAGAAGCCCCGTCAAGCCATCCAACCATCCCGTCGACGCCGACCTCGCGAACTGCAGTTTCCCACTCGAGGCACCTTCGCTCCGGCGCGATTTCTCGTCGACTCGCTCGACCAAACGCTGTTCCATTTTCATAGGTATGATCATCCCTTAACCCTCTCCAATATTCGTTTTATAGCCAACCTCGGAAAATGTGTGCCCCTAGGTGAAAAACAGCGTCCAAAGTGGACGGACAGACAGAATTCTGGAATCGCAGAATTCCAGAATGACCACCCGTATTGCCGAGTTCGTATCTCCCACCACAGAGATCCAAATTCTGTGATTCTTTTTGATACCTGTAGAATACCTGACCTAGTTTATTATCTGTTAAATAACCTTATGCTATTAGTCGCTGTGGACATAGTTAAATTTGTCACAAAACTGCGCGCACCCACTTTTTCCGGTTTTCCAAAAGTTGGAAAACGGAGCGCGCCCCGCCAAACGGGACCGTCCCGCCGTGTGCCAAGTGTACCGAATGGTGCATGCAGCATAACCGGACACGTAAAAATTCATGGAGACTGATTCGAACGCGTGTGCGCGCCGGAATCAGGCCGTATCCGCGGACACATTTCGTGTCGCAACTTTTGTGGAGCTCGCGCGTATTTTGTGCACGCTTGTCAGATTGCGACGAAACTTGTGCCGCTGGACTCGTGGTAACGCGCTGGTCCTGTGACCCAATTTTCACGCATTTCTGAGACGGTTGACCAGATCGCCAATTGGCGGGTCCACAGTTGACTTTTTGGACAAAATAGTGTTCGGCTCATCGGAATCCATATTTGGACATACCGTTGGGTTCGTATTGACATCTAGATTTGTTTGACCCATAGTTGTCCCATTTAGAGACTGTTACCCTCGGCACGCTTTTCGGTGCAAAGTGGGCCACACGTGGACCCCACTTTGACCCGAAATTACCATTTTGCCCCTGTGTCCAATTTGGACGAAAGGGAAGTGCTTTTTAGCTATTTTGCTTATTCTAGAAATGTTGGTGATATTTATTTCAGCATCCGGAGATATTTGTTCTGAGGCCATAGCTTCTGGTCCTGTGTATTGGACATCTGGACGTGATATTTTGCAGCTTCTTGCCAGGCAAGTATACCTTGCCATTGTACTGTTATTTATATTCCATATGTTGCATGCATCTTTATTTTCTGTCTTTAGTTCATATATTTTAACTGTTATATAAAATGCGCGCGACGGTGACGTCGCGATATGTTTTTATTTATGTATTGCATTGACCTTGTTTATGAGACTACCCCATTATCATGTAGCATTATTATGTTTCATTTGACTGTGACACATATTTTTATACGAGTTGTGAGTCTCATATAGATCACGGACGCACGTATTGACTGATCATCGGTACGTATGGGACATGCGTTAGGAATAACTGCTGTTAGAAACTTTGCATGCTAGAAGACTTAGCAGTTATTAGAGGTCTATGGACATAGTCTATTGTAGTACGGTGGTCCCATCCTTGTCCTTGTTTGGTTACAGGATTGGGCTAGGGTACTAAGGATAGGCTATGGACCAAATCGTGTCATGGATGTGACATGCTTAGAGCATTGGGTGGGGAGAACAACAAGTAAGGCATTTGGGCTCCTTTGCACTTTCCTTGTGTAACCAGTACGCTCCGCCGGAGATACGCGGTCATGATGACCCCTATATATTATCATGGTGGGCCTCCGGTGTTCGAAAGACGCCGTGCCTTTGTAGGCCCCTGGATCTCCAAGAGAACTATGCCAATCCCATTTATGGCCAGATAGTCCACTTGTTAGAAAGTTGTTCTTAACTGCATTCACTTTAGACGGTTAGGTGACCCCTTTGGATATTTATTTCAGTACTTTATTGGCATGTGTTTAAGTATACTTGTTATGTCCCTCTGAGGACCTGGTCCGCTGCCAGGTGTACCTGTTCTTGAGTATTTGCTGGAGCGCAGATTTGGATGGATATAGATGCTTCGTGGATGTCTTCTCTTCGAGCCGTGATTGGTAGCTGGTACTTATATTGTTTGAGTGAGTTGTACTTATATTGTATTTACTTTTTCCATTCGAGTTGGTAGTGGATTTGTTTCCATCCAACTATCATCTTCAGATACTTCTTATTGAGATCTAGTTTCATAGATACTGTTTATTTATCTCTATATAATTTTGGTGGATGAGATTTAGATTTTACCCTGTGACTTGTATTATATTTTATACCACTTATGGATTTTATATTCATATTACAGCGTACGTGTGGATTTGGTTTCCATATATTGGAGTTGCCATATCCATGCGGCTGGCATGCTTACGTGTCCTAGTCCTACGTATTTTTGGGACTGGGGCGTGACAATATAACCAAGTAAGCAAGGCAAACAGTTCAAGTACGATGTCCTAATCATGGTGTGTCTCATGAGCTATACTCAAGGATTCTAGGGATAATGCAGTATTTAGTAGACTATCATTTAATCAAGCAAATAAGATGAATTAACTATAATATTTTGGTCCCCGAGAAACTCAGGATCAGTAGCGGTAATCCAGCTAACCGATGACTCTTTTATCTGATGCTATTAGCAGCTGTGACTCATGGTTCAGCACTGCACTAATAGCCATTGTCCGACTGATGCAAATGTATGAAGCACTATCAAATAAACTCTAAGATTCACATGATCATGAACAAGAAGGCTATATATATATACACTTTGTGTTTCTTACCCCTAGCCGATCGGTTATCCCTGCAGCAGACATACAAGTTAGAATAATTTGCATATATAAACATATGGTTCTCTTTTCCTGTCGGTCTTGGCATCAAACAGTTAGGTATGTAAGAAGGCTAGCCTAGAATGCTTCCTAACTACCTGATTGCAGCTATTTCCATGAACAAGCTAACTTCTCTAACTTAAAACTCAAACTCTTCCCAATAGAAGTACCGCCTCCCATCTAATAGCTACGTTCCCCTAGATCCTACAGGACCAAAAACTTCAGGACGCACTATTAGTCTCACCCCATCAATCTCCATCCACCATTCTTATAGCCACACCCCAATCTCAGGGCGCACTATTAGTCTCCAAACTTATCGTTTAGCCTCCATCCCCCACAATCTCCCACGATAACAAGTACATCACACTTATAACATAATGTGACAATACATGCATTCAATCCATCTATCTCTTATCTAATAACCGTACCCTTAGATTCCGTAGGACCGGAACATCAAGGCGGGCTACTAGTATCTTCACAAACAAGACAAGCATTTACTCTTATAACAAAATAAGCATACATTCCATCAAGCTTTTGCATCCAAGACAAGCAATTATATACATGATGACCAACAAACATATGCATGATCTTTAAAAAAGCATGCATGGCACATGTCTATTTATCTCTTCAAGTTAGCATGTAGTTTTACTCTTTATTTCTTTAACATGGCAAGGTTCGTTCGATAGCTGTGTTAGTGTAACTAGCATAAAACATTTCTAATACTTAGCATGGCAATGGTTATATCTCTTTTAGGCAGGAAGGTTCTCGTTCTATCATTCATGCAAACTTATTAAGCAAACAAGCATTTCAAAAACTTAGATTCATTATTAAGGCGTGCAAGAATCAGAGAATGAAGTTTTGCCCACTCGCCTAGATCAGTCATCTTTTGGTTCAACAAGAAGCTCTCCAAGAAGATTTCCTTTTTTGAGTCAGCAAACAGATATCTCTTGTACATAGTTCCGACGCGGAGCGGGGCACTACATACTTATCCAAAAAAAAAAAATTATCCTCGAAACTGAAGGAGAAATATTCGATATCCAGAGCAGCGATAGTCCTCATCCCTCACCATCCTCATTCGAAAACTCTAGCAAATCACAAGCACGAATGCACTACTCTCAATAAATCCAAAAAACTTTTGCACGCATCTTTGAGAATATCTATGGACTTATTGTATGGATCTTTCAACTCAGCAGCGATATCAATGCACAAGGAATCGTCATCTAAGAACGGTAGCAAAATGGGAGTAAGGCCAGAGGATCGAGTTGCTTTGATACCATTATGTCACGCGCCGATCTCCGACAAGAATCGACATCCTTCCATATATTATGTTCCTGTCATGACCCGCACCCTAGATTTGGGCATGAGTCATGAGGGCCTACGCCGCAGTATCGGCGATAGAACGCTGTACAATAAGCTACAAGTATAATCTATAACTCACAACATATATACATCTCCACACTATACTCAATCACAGGCACTAGTTTAAATGAATACACTAAGATAATAATAAAATAATAGTCTTGATGCGGTTTCAATGAATCTCCCCAAAACTAAATATCCAAAGTACAATATTAAACTGCCAGAGAAGAATCCGGTCCAAAATAACTAACAAAATCAACTACTACTAAACTACTCCATTGCAGATGGTATCTGAGCTACTAACTCTCCCTGATCCTCCGAAAGGGCAAGATCAGGCTCTATTATGTCGCTAGCATACGGTCCATAATGTGTAGGGATTTCATCCTCATTATAGTCACCTAAAATGTTTATCCAGTCAGAAAAGGAACGAGTACATCATAGTAAAAACTGTTCCAACACATAGTAGAAGCTATAAGACAATAAATAGTAAAGAATATATGATAGCAATAGTAAAGAATATATGATAGCAATAAACTAAACTCGTAATAAGGCAACTAGAATAACTAAATGATGAAGTCTTATCATGGTAAATATATAGTATAATATCTGTCACGCCCCGGTCCCGCAGGGCCGTTCGTCCTCGCTTTGGTCCCTACGAAACTGATCGTCCTCGTACGAGCGTGATGCCGTACAAGCCTAAAGTGCGCTCGCACAAGGCCAAAGCTTGATACAAGGGCAAGTAAGCTATTCAATACTGAAGCAGCGGCACACATATATTGCAGAAAAGTGAAGAACACAATGGCATATGAAAGACAAGCTCTTTTATTGATATCGAAATTGTTACAAGCGGCGCAAGGCCGAGGTTACAATTCGCTCAAGCAGTCTTCTCTCGATTACAATGATACCGTTCCATACATTATGTCCCTTTATACAAAACAACTCAAAGCAGGCATAACTCGATGCAGCTCTAGACATCGACTCCAGATTTCTGGTTCCTTGGGATGAGGCACGGCTATCGCTTCCTCGGACGAACGGGCACCTGAGAACAAGCAGACTGTTGGTGGGTCAGCACTTTATGCAAGTACTGGTGAGATAAAACAACTGAACAGAAGCTACACCCCCTGAAACCCACACTAAGTAATCATGTGGCAAAACATTTTATTACTAGTGATCTTGCTAGTTTTACCTAAGTTCATTTCATGCAGTTCAGAACTATAGTCAGATTACATCTTTGAAAACATAACTTGAAAACAGTTTGCATATCGAAACTATAAGCATACGAATCGGGACAGTGCTCTATCGTGTAGTGTGCAGCATGTATTGTGCAACACAAGTCTAACTCTTAGGGGCAAAGCTTAACTAGCATACGGATCATATCGAATCGAGGCAACGTATCAAGTGGACTATCATTTAATCAAGCACACAAAATAGAACTATCAATCAGAGGTCGGTCCCCGAGAAACTCAGGATCGGTAGCGGTAATCCAGCTAACCAATGACTCACATTCTGATCCTATTAGCAGCTGTGACTCATGGCTGCACATTACTGTCGAAGCAGCCGTAACCAAGGTTCAGCTCTGCACTAATAGTCATTGTCCGACCGATGCGAATGCATGCAACACTATCAGATAAATTCTACGATGCAGACAAAATGAACATGCGTGCTCATGCATAAGCTCATATTTCTTACCCCATAGCCAAACGGTTATCCCTGCAGCAGACACACAAGTTAGTCACAATATGCACCTTATGAACAAACTTATGAATCTATCTTCTTCTGGTGTCACAAATGATAGGTATGCAAGAAGGTAAACCTAGCATGCGCCCTATCTATATGACGATCCATGGGTTTCCCCATTAATGGACAACAACACCCCCCAAGATCCCGTAGGACCGGAACATCAGGGTGCTCTCACAATCCCTTCCGGACCGACCAATTCCCAGTGCCCCAGGAACCGACCGAGAGACTATTACCTTGTGCACAAGTTGTCCGAGACCAATGCAACAATCACATTCATATTCACAAGCATATAACAATCTAATAGCCACACCCCCTGGAACCCGAAGGAACGGAATATCAGGGCGGACTATTAGACTATACTCTTCTTCTTATTCAAGCAAACACATCTTTCCACATATCTAATAGCACACCCCCTGGAACCCGAAGGCACGGAACATCAGGGTGCACTATTAGTCTATGCATATACGAATCAAAGGCAGCAGTTCGATATAGCAAAATAGACGAGCGAAACATATTTTTGGCAAGCACGATTGATTCTTATTTAACATGCAAAAAAACTATCTCTTTCTTTCTTAGCATATTCAGGGAACATATTTCAGGCATTTCGTTTACTTATCTTCTTAGCATGGCAAGAGTTCGTTTGAGCTGTGTCGGTGTAACTAAGCATGTAACATTTCTATCTTTCTCTTAGCATAGCAGTAGTTCGTTCTCATTTCTGACAAGCATTCATATTCTCTTAGTTAGGCAACATATTCATTTCAATGACAAGCTATGTGAGTTCTCTTATTAGCAGGCTGAGTCGGTTCTATCATTCTCTTATGAAAACATTCTTTTTAAGCAAACAAGCATTCAAAAACTCAGATTCATTATTAAGTCGTGCAAGAATCAGAGAATGCAGTTCTGCCCACTCACTTTGATTAATCGTTCGGGAACTCTTCGAGAAGACTTCCGTTCGAGCAAGCAAGGCGATCTCACTTGTACATAGCATCGACGCGGAGCGGGGTGCTATATACTTACCCACCAACAAAGAGTTTCGTCCTCGAAACTCAAGAAGAAACTCACGAAAACACAGAGCAGCGAGAGTCCTCATCCCTCACCATCCCAAATCAAAACTCTAGCAGTCATAACTCAATATAACTCTAGCCAATACAAATCATAAATCACATCTTAAGCAATAAAAATAAATCCAGAAAACTTTTGCCGGCAACTTTGAGAATATTTACGGACTTATTGTATGGAACGTTTATTGCATCTCACATCAGGCACATCCCAGAGTTGAAGGCAACAGAATGGGCAAAGAATCGAGTCGCTCTGATACCATTATGTCATGCCCCGGTCCCGCAGGGCCGTTCGTCCTCGCTTTGGTTCCTACGAAACTGATCGTCCTCGCACGGACGTGATGCCGTGCAAGCCTAAAGTGCGCTTGCACAAGGCCAAAGCTTGATACAAGGGCAAGTAAGCTATTCAATACTGATGCAGCGGCACACATATATTGCAGAAAAGTGAAGAACACAATGGCATATGAAAGACAAGCTCTTTTATTGATATCGAAATTGTTACAAGCGACGCAAGGCCAAGGTTACAATTCGCTCAAGCAGTCTTCTCTCGATTATAATGATACCGTTCCATACATTATGTCCCTTTATACAAAGCAACTCAAAGCAGGCACAACTCGATGCGGCTCTAGGCATCGACTCCAGATTTCCGGTTTCTTGGGATGAGGCACGGCTATCACTTCCTCGGACGAACGGGCACCTGAGAACAAGCAGACTGTTGGTGGGTCAGCACTTTATGCAAGTACTGGTGAGATAAAACAATTGAATAGAAGCTACACCCCCTGAAACCCACACTAAGTAATCATGTGGCAAAACATTTTATTACTAGTGATCTTGCTAGTTTTACCTAAGTTTATTTCATGCAGTTCAGAACTATAGTCAGATTACATCTTTGAAAATATAACTTGAAAACAGTTTGCATATCGAAACTATAAGCATACGAATCGGGACAGTGCTCTATCGTGTAGTGTGCAGCATGTATTGTGCAACACAAGTCTAACTCTTAGGGGCAAAGCTTAACTAGCATACAGATCATATCGAATCGAGGCAACGTATCAAGTGGACTATCATTTAATCAAGCACACAAAATAGAACTATCAATCAGAGGTCGGTCCCCGAGAAACTCAGGATCGGTAGCGGTAATCCAGCTAACCAATGACTCACATTCTGATCCTATTAGCAGCTGTGACTCATGGCTGCACATTACTGCTGAAGCAGCCGTAACCAAGGTTCAGCTCTGCACTAATAGTCATTGTCCGACCGATGCGAATGCATGCAACACTATCAGATAAATTCTACGATGCAGACAAAATGAACATGCGTGCTCATGCATAAGCTCATATTTCTTACCCCATAGCCGAACGGTTATCCCTGCAGTAGACACACAAGTTAGTCACAATATGCACCTTATGAACAAACTTATGAATCCATCTTCTTCTGGTGTCACAAATGATAGGTATGCAAGAAGGTAAACTTAGCATGTGCCCTATCTATATGACGATCCATGGATTTCCCCATTAATGGACAACAACACCCCCCAAGATCCCGTAGGACCGGAACATCAGGGTGCTCTCACAATCCCTTCCGGACCGACCGATTCCCAGTGCCCCAGGAACCGACCGAGAGACTATTACCTTGTGCACAAGTTGTCCGAGACCAATGCAACAATCACATTCACATTCACAAGCATATAACAATCTAATAGCCACACCCCCCTGGAACCCGAAGGAACGGAACATCAGGGCGGACTATTAGACTATACTCTTCTTCTTATTCAAGCAAACACATCTTTTCAAATATCTAATAGCACACCCCCCCTGGAACCCGAAGGCACGGAACATCAGGGTGCACTATTAGTCTATGCATATACGAATCAAAGGCAGCAGTTCGATATAGCAAAACAGACGAGCGAAACATATTTTTGACAAGCACGATTGATTCTTATTTAACATGCAAAAAAACTATCTCTTTCTTTCTTAGCATATTCAGGGAACATATTTTAGGCATTTCGTTTACTTATCTTCTTAGCATGGCAAGAGTTCGTTTGAGCTGTGTCGGTGTAACTAAGCATGTAACATTTCTATCTTTCTCTTAGCATAGCAGTAGTTCATTCTTATTTCTGACAAGCATTCATATTCTCTTAGTTAGGCAACATATTCGTTTCAATGATAAGCTATGTGAGTTCTCTTATTAGCATGCTGAGTCGGTTCTATCATTCTCTTATGAAAATATTCTTTTTAAGCAAACAAGCATTCAAAAACTCAGATTCATTATTAAGTCGTGCAAGAATCAGAGAATGCAGTTCTGCCCACTCACTTTGATTAATCGTTCGGAAACTCTTCGAGAAGACTTCCGTTCGAGCAAGCAAGGCGATCTCACTTGTACATAGCGTCGACGCGGAGCGGGGCGCTACAATATCTCCAAGCAGCAAAAGAAATAACTGCAGTGTATGGAAGAACAGATGGGAACAACTACTCTATGTGATTTAATATACTCTAGTATAATATCACATAGCTTAATATTTGTATCATTTGTACTTAAGCATAGTTTAGTAATAGAACCCTTAAGTAGGAGTTGCAAGATTACGACTGGTGGAGGCCTTATCCTAGTCAGTGATACTTGCAAGGGGCGTCGTGTTACCTTGGGAGGCCATAATTTGGATGCTAGTTTACTCGTAATGCCAGTTTTGAGTTTTAAAATTATCCTTGGAATGGATTGGTTGAGTATCCACCATGCTAGCATAGATTGTCGTGGATGACGTATACTATTCCGCCCTCCAAGAGAGCCAAAATTTTAGTTTGTTAGGGGAGGAGTTGAACAGAGTGATGTAATTATTTGTGGAGTCATGGTAGCAGAAAAGGTCATGCCACACCCTATTATTGCAGAATTTTTAGACATATTTTCTGAGGAGCTACCAGGATTGTCCCCGAACAGAGGTCTTGAATTTTTTATTGACTTAGTGCCTGGGGCAGAGCCGGTGTTGCAACAGGTCTACAGGATCAATAACAGCGAGCTGGCAGAATTGAAGAAGCAGGTTGATAATTTTCTAGACAAGGGTTTTATTAGATCGAGTTCCTCGCCTTAGGGAGCGTCGGTCTTATTTGTACCCAAGAAAGATGGGTCGGTGCAAATGTACATTGATTACAGGGCTCTGAACAACCTTACCATCAAAAAAAATACCCGCTACCAAGGATAGACGATCTTTTTGATTAGTTGAGTGGTAAATAGGTATTTTCGAAGATTGATTTGAGGTCTGGCTATCATCAGTTGAAGGTGAAGAAGAAAGATATTTCAAAAACTGTATTTCGGACAAGATATGGCCAATATGAGTTTATGGTGATGCCAATTGGGTTGACTAATGCCCCAGCAGTCTTCATGAACTTGATGAACAAGGTGTTCCACCAGTACCTTGACAAGTTGATTGTAATATTCGGAAGGAGAAGCTCTATGAAAAACTCTCAAAATATGAATTCTTCCTGGATAAGGTAGAGTTTCTTGGGCATATGGTGATTGGAAATGGAATATCGGTGGATCCAAAGAAGATTGCTGCTATAGAGTCTTGGAACACTCCGAGTTATGTTGCAGGGATCAAAAGATTATTAGGATTGGCCGGATATTATAGGAAATTTATGAAAGATTTTTTTTGAATCGCATAGCCATTGACTAGACTCACTCATAAGAATATGCAGTTCGTGTGGACCTAAGAATGTCATGCTATATTTAATGAGCTAAAGAAGAGGTTGACCACAGCGCCCGTTTTGACGGTGCCATTCGGGATGGGTGGATTTTTCATTTATAAAGATACTTCGAGGAAGGGCTTGGGATATGTTCTAGAGCAGAACAAAAAGGTGGTGTTGTATGCTTCTAGATATTTGTAGCCACATGAGAAAAACTATCCCACTCATGACTTGGAATTAGCATAATGATCTTCGCTCTACAACAGTGGAGACATTACTTGTACGGAGAGCGAGTAGAAATATATACTGAATATAAGAGCTTGAAGTACGTCTTTTTGCAGAAAGAGCTGAATATACGGCAGCGCAGGTGGCTAAAACTGATGAAGGATTTCGATATTTCACTACAGTATCATACAAAGAAGGCTAATGTAGTTGTCGATGCCTTAGGCAGATATCCAGTAGCGATATACTTGACAACGGATTGTCACTTATTAGTAGACTTGGATAGCCTAGGCATTGAGGTTATTGTTCCCGGAGTAGAGACACAGATGATGGGCATGTAGATTCAATCTGGATTGATGGAGAAGATCTAAGATACACAATACCAGGATAAGGATCTGTGAAGCCTCAGAGCTCATGTGGAGGCAGGATTGATGGAGGACATCACTGTTGCTAAGGATGGTTCACTAAGGCATGGGACTAGGTTATGTGTGCTTAGTTGGGACATGTGGAAGAGATCATGTAGAAGTCTTATCGTTTCCAGTATTCTATACATTCGGGAGCTAACAAAATATATAAGGACCTAAGGGGACACGTGTGGTGGTATAGGATGAAGCGAGAGGTAGCATGTTTTGTCCCCATATGTTTAGTGTGCCAGCAGGTCAAAGCAGAGAGGCAGAGACTAGGAGGATTGCTACAGCCATAACAGATTCCTGAGTAAAAATGGGATCATATCATAATTGGTTTTGTATCTGGACTTCCACGCACTCCAGGAGGGAAGGACGCGATTTGGGTCATTGTTGACAGGTTGACAAAATTAGTCCACCTTTTACCTTTCAAAGTGGGATTGCCTACGAAGAAGCTCACCGATTTATTTGTGAGGCAGATAGTCAGGATGCATGGAGTTCCAGTGAGCATCGTGTCGAATCGGGATAGCAGATTTATGTTCCAGTTTTGGAGGAGTTTGTAGGCTAGCTTGGGTACCCAACTCAAATTTAGCACTTCTTACCACCCTCAGAAGGATGGACAGTCAGACAGGACTATTCAGACGCTCGAGGATATGCTTCGGGCATGTGTACTAGATTTTGGTAGCTCATGGGAGGATCATCTTTACCTGGTAGAGTTTGCATACAACAATAGCTATCAGGCTAGTATCGAGATATATTCTTTCGAGGCTCTGTACGGTAGGAGATGTCGGACTCCATTATCTTGGGTCAATGTAAGAGAGAGTACTTTTGGGACCAGAGATGGTAGTTGATGCTGCAAAAAAAGTGAAGTAGATTAGAGGGATACTTCGTGTGGCTCAGGACAGATAGAAGCAGTAGGCCGATAGCCACAGAAGACCGGTAAAGTTTGAGGTATCGATTTATTTATTTAAATATCGATTACATTCTTAGATTATGCATTAAGTTCCTATTTTGGCATAGGTTGGCAACTTAGTGTTCTTGAGGATCTCTCCGATACGTGGTACGATTCCTTTCGGTGGAGGTGGAAAGCTTAGTCCAAGATTCATCGAACTTTTCAATATTCTGGAGTAGGTCGGGGCAGAACCCTATCGACTAGCCTTTCCGCCTACATTGGAAGGAGTACACAACGTATTTCTTGTGTCCCAGTTGAGGTGATACATGGCAGATTCTAGCCAAGTATTAGATTATTCGGAGCTTGAGGTTGGACCAAGCCTCCGTTATCTGGAGCAGCCTGTGGAGATCCTTGACCGTAGAGATAAAGTGCTTCATAACCAAGTAATTCCATTAGTTCACATCGCTTGGAGGCATCACTCTCCTGGTGAATCCACTTGGGAGCGGGAAGATGAGATGCGAGAGCATTACCCCTATCTTTTTGCACCATGAGGTAATTTTTCTTCTTGTATTTGTTCTGCCTTAAATTTTGAGGATAAATTTTTTTTGAGGAAGGTAGACTTATAATCCCCGTATCCTGAAATTCTAGCTTAAATGTTGTTATTAGGTTAATTTGGGGCTATTGAGATTTTTTTATAATTTTTGGTTAATTAAAAACTAGTAACACTCATTTCCTAGGACTTTCAAGAATTTATTTTAGGGTCAAACATAATTAAAAATATCCTAAAAATTTATTTTAATTTCTAAATAATCAAATATATTTTCTAGAATTTTCTTGAATTTTTTTGATTAGTTTTAGCATTTATATTGAGTTAATTATGCAAAACTGAATTAAAAACTATTTTCTGAAAAAAAATCCTTAAAAGAAATTACACTGCCCAGTCAGCCAACAAGGGCCCGCCTGTCAGCCACCCATAGCAAACAGGGCAGGGCTCGCTTGTCAGTGACTCACGGGCGTGGGTGCGGGTGCAACCGGTCCAAGCCGAGCCGAGCCGAGTCCGAATTCGACTCGGACTCAGCCGAGCCAAGCCAGGCTGAACCCTGGTCGTTCGATCCGAGCAGGCAACAGCATATTACTGCCACATGGTGCACTCCGAGCCGCGGTATTTCTCTCTCCTCTATCTATATATAGTATTCAGGTAATAATTTGTATGGTTTTTCTTTTAGCCGATTTTGAGGAGTTATCATCTATGGCTTCTTCATTTTCCAGAAGCCATTACTCATAGCTCCGTACTCCAAACGAGGTACAATTTTTTGTGTTAGAACCATATTAAGGTTATATAATTTGTTTCTTAAAATTTTGAATATTAAATTCTGGAAAGTTTGTAGAGCATATTATGTCCGAAAATTGAATTCGAAATAATGAACCAATTAAAGTTTTGGAATGTTAATGTCGAGATCATTTACATATGGTTTTTCTAGAATTTAATTCGAAATAATTCTTTGCTGTTAATTCTATAGAACTCTAGGTTAGCAATTAACTACCATTGCACAATACGATTTAGTATGTGCAATAATTTCCAAACGAATTTGAATTTGGATGAGTTATAAATTCTAGCATGTTTGTGATTTTAAAATCTATAGAAAATAATGCATGAAAGTCAAGTTTGCATCAGTTGACTTTTTGGTTAAGAGATTGCCTCGATTTGCGTGTCATGAGTCTCAAATGGATAAAATTCAGTTTCTTTGAAAAAAATTAGGAATTAACCTAAAAATCAGAATAATAAAATTAAAATAGGATTTTAAAGTAATTTTTCTATAATTAAATAAATTAAAATAACTTATCTTTTGACATGGTAACATATCATACGTAGGATTTGGACTCTGAATTGGGACCTAATCCAACCACGGCTAAGGACGACAAGCGAGTACATTTCCGTGATTATTTTTAGTGCTTGATAGTCTCTATAATGCATGCTTAGTATTAATTATTTAATTCTTGATACTTGTTACACGGATTAGTATGATGGATTCTGGTTATGAGATACGTGACTGTTCTTGATTATTGTTATTTCTTCGTGAGTGGTTCAAAATCCATGTTATATTCGTGGGGAGGAAAAATAATTAGTGGACATGTGAACTACCCTTTTCATCCCATGGTATTACAGGAATAATATCAGCCATGCACTGTTTATGGTATTAAACGAAAGAATAAAAATGTATTCAGGTTCGGGTTTATACGAGATCCGTCTTCTTTGGTTTACAAACAAACTTGTACAGTTTGATCCTATACGAGGATATGGGAGTACAATTTATTTAATCTGGGTAAATATTGCTATAGGTGTCTGATCTGCAGTCGATCACTTTAGCCCTTGGACCACACGATGTTGAAGAAGTGCCGTAGAAGACAGGAAGCAACTTTGAAGGTTGCAAAAGAGGGTCGATGCACGATGCCAAAGTCGTCGATCCCTACTCTCTGCCTGAGCTCCGGATTCTCTCTCTCTCTCTCTCTCTTGACCTCTGATCTGATATTGGTTTCTTGACCAATTTTCCGACCTTCCAATCTTTCGACCCTGGATCTGATATTGGTTTCTTGACCAATTTTTTGACCTTGTTCCTCATTGATAGAGGTATCTATTTATAGAGTTTTAGTGACAGTGACCACTCCGTCGGTGTAGAAACCGAGGAGTGGAAAGTACATTACCCTTTTACACAACGGTTAAAGTAACCAATGCCTGCGTATAGATGATCCTTTGAATGAGCGTGTGACGCGGGTCCAACTAAGGGACAAAATGCGTATAATCGCTACGAAGATCACGGCGTAGAAGCCGCGTAGGTAGGTATCCATTGTGTAGAAGAGGTTGGCATAGAATCCAAATGTCTGTCACCATGGCATAGAAGCCAAATAGTTATCAAACCGGCATAGAAGCCGAATAGGCGTAGAAGCCGAGTGGTCATAGAGGCCGAGCAGGCCTAGAAGTCGAGTGGTCATAGAGGCCGAGCAGGCGTAGAAGTCGAGTGGTCATAGAGGCCGAGCAGTCATAGAGGCCGGGAGAGCACAGGAGCTGGATGGGCGTAGAAGCCGCTGCGTACCGTGCCAGAGTGCTGATGTAGACGTCTTAGCCAGAATTACGGCTTTTGAAGATATAATCAAATCTCTTGCATTAAATGCCGAGATTCGCCACCATCCTGTGCATTAAATATGGAGGCATATTTTTGCAGGTCCGCAACCCCTTCTGCGCATCAGTCGCAGAGACGTGCCTTGAGAAACTGTCACCGCTCTGTGCATTTAGACGTAGAGACGTGCCTCTAGCAACTGTCATCGCTCTATGTATTGGACGCAGAGACGTGCCTCGAACCCCGTACGGAGTGCAGCTTTTGATGTGGCAGGCGGATAGTCTACTACAGAACGTAAACAGCTCATGTCTGCCTGTGTAAAACAAGGTAGTGTATTCCTTCGTGCTTTGTAAAAGCAGTTTACGAAAAGGGGATGGCGGTAAATGATAGCCTGGGTCGCAGTGCTGTGCCATCATCATAGCCATCGTCTGGGTAGTCGAGCCGTATCCCTTTGTCAGAAGTCCATACATCAGGTTCATTGTAGGATCTTTATTGCAGGGTCTGACAGGTTCACTTTGGAGAATACGAAGCGTCTCTTGTACACCTCAATGCTGCGTCTGAAAGAGGATGAGTTTTACGCCCTGGAGGCGATGAAGCTTCCCGTTTACGCTGAAGTGGTTTGGACGTACTGCCTTACGCGGATGGCCTTTTGAGCTTTTAATATTTTATGCTGGATTTAGCAGAAAAAAATTCTGTTGCACGCTTGGTGGCTTTGAAGGCCTCTGCTTACGCTGCTCTGCACCAATATGCTGCGTATAGCCATCCGGCGTATTTTTTATGCTTCTACAAGACCCCCTTCAAAGCTTTCAAATTCCTCAGAATTTGGAATGCTTTGAATGAAGCATGAACCGCTCCTCGTAACTCGAAACGTTTCTGAATGGAGCATTGAAACGGTCGATGCTGACTTTATGGCAGATTTATTGGGGACCGGTGTGACCTCTTTCGCCTATAAAAAGGCTGGGGGAGTTAACCTGTTCTCCCCACATTTCTATCACCATGCAGAGATGATCGCCGGAGTTCGTCGGGTAGATCTGAGGAAGAAGGAGATCATGTTCTTCCAGCGTGTAAGGAGCCGAAAAAGACGGCATCTTCGAGCAAGTGTCCACTGCAACGATGGATCGTAGAAGGATATCTTAGCCTCCCTTGCTCGGGATAATCAGCAACTTTATATGGCTGTTCTTCGGGAGAAAGGAAGGGTCGTATTTGACCACACAACTTGCAAGCTGTATATTTTTCCTTGAGACCTCCGCGGACAAGAGCAGACAAACTGTAACTGCTGTCCTCGATCGAGTTGGGTCTTAAAGAAGCCTCAACTGGATCGGTCATGGCGTACGGAACGTGGGATCTGCATTATTTATGCATGCCCAGTTCTGTATCCTCCCGCCATCGATCTTTTTGTTCATGACTGTGGTGGTCGATGAACTGCCCTGGAAGAAGAGGAAGACCTGCACCGATGCGAGAACCCGGTAGAACAGATTCTGGGGCGGCCTTCCAATGAAGACGAGGAAATCCTTTGTAGACGGGATTTCCCTCATATGTAACCATAAAAAATGAAGAAAAACCCCTTGTAGATAGGATTTCCCTCATATATAATCATGATTTTGATTTTAATAAAATCGTCTTTCTTCTCTACATATGATCGTTTTGCCATACGTTGCTGTGAAGTCTGAATATGTGTAGCTTCGACACGTCTGATTCTTTACGCCGACTCTGTATAGAAAGAGTGCTAGGTCCAGTCTTCTGCGCGTAGCGAATAGTCCATAGAACGCTGTTGAGCATTTTGAACATTTAGAAGAACTGTTCTGTCGATAAAGACTGAGGAACCGCATAGAGCTCTGAACTGTTGTTTTTACTTCTGATGAACAGAATTTTTGTTCAGACTTCGTCTTCAAGAATGACTTCTCGTAAATCCTTTGGAACAGGGTCGAGTAATGGCTGTCAAACTGAGTTTGCCATCTTGACAGACGAGATATTCAGACTGGAGCCTGAATGAACCTCCATTCGACCCGAGAAGAGTAATTTCTCAATGCTTGAACTCTGTATGCTTCGGGTACTTGGGATATGTTGAGGTCAAGAAGGAGTATCTTCTGTGTGAACTCCTGTAATCGACCACCTTGCTATTCGGATATGCGAAAAGTCAGAGATCCGTAGTGTAGATGAGCTGAGAATCCTGAGTTCGTAGTCTATTGAGCGTAGAAAGCCACCGAACATGAGATCATAGATTCGGAGCTGCTGAGCGTGAAGTCGTAGGTTTGTAGCCTCTCGAGCATAAAAGCTACTGAGCACAAAGGCATCCGGGCATAAAACCATAGACTGATAGCTTGTGAGCGTAAAACCGTAGTTCTGTTGCTGTCGAGCGTAGAAAGCTCCTTAGCGTAGAACTGTAGATTTGTAGCCTTTGAAAAAGAAATCTTCCGAGCGTAAGGTTGCGGATCTATTATCTCCGAGCGTAAACTAAACGCCACCGAGCGTGAGATCATTGATTTGGTATCTGCTGAGCGTAAAGTTGTAGGTTTGTAGCCTCTCGAGCAAAAAAGCTACCGAGCACAAAGGCATCCGGGCATAAAACCATAGACTTATAGCTTGTGAGCGTAAAACCGTAGATCTGTTGCTGTCGAGCGTAGAAAGCTCCTTAGCATAGGAACCGCTGACCTACTTTTGCACAAAAAACTCTTCGAATTTGCTGACTGTCCGCCTTTCGAGAGTAGTGGGCTGACGTAGTACCCAATCATAACCAAATATTTAATTTGTGAGATTTGGTTGGGGTTTCGAGGAGCCCGTCCGAGGGTTCGAGGAGTCGACCCGAACTCTATATATATCCCCAAACTTTTGAGAGAAAAACTATTTATCCGTCTTCTGCGAAAGAGAGCCTTCGAGTGTTTTGAGTTTTTCCCCTCGTTCTTCTTCCGAGCACTCCGAGTTTTCAGAAATGGCGCCGAAACAAACCCCCTCCACCAAGGAAAAGAGCACAGGCTCTTCTTCTCGTTCTTCTGCCCCGGCAAGAGAATCTTCGGTCGGGCAAGGTGAACTTCCTTCTGAGCGAAGCATCCTGCCGACGAGTAGCGCACCCTGCCTTAGAGGTATAGCCTTTGGGATGACAAAGAACGACGAAAAATCCTTCGCACACGTTGAACGTGACTGCGCTAGGTCATCTTCTGTGCTGATAGCCTCTTTGAGGAAGATGACGTACGGAGACGTTTTCATCTTTTACGCCCATATTTCTAATGTGCCAGCATAGAAACTCCATATTTTTACAGTTTTGAGCGTAAAAGCTCTGACTGCCGAAAACTTGGTATATACTGTAAAATTTTAGTTTTACGCTTGTGGATGGGACCTCCGGCGTAGTAATTAGAATTTTGGCAGTCTGGCGTAAAGCACGGACAGTATACCGCCAATTACGCTTCAGGATGTGACTTCCGGCGTAAAATGACCAAATTTTGTACTGTCTTGACGTAAAGCACAGACTGTCATTTCATGGTCTTTATGTTGCAAGATTTGTAATGACATTTTTTCTTGCACTTTCGTAGTTAACTTGCATGAGTCTCCACTGGCTGAGGTGATGGGTTCCGCTGTCGGGATGCTGCACTCGAACTATCTGGAGGATCTGTCGTACGTGACATTTCCTATCTCCGGACCCCAGTATCCCGAAGGACGAGGGATCTTGATATCGGCTCAGGGCGAGCGGACATTGCTGAACATGATTAACGGAGAGCCCCTGACGTATATAGACGGGGACCAGTACATCAAGCCGGCCTTTCTCTTTGGGGACATGATTGACAAACAGTTCCAAACGAAGCCCAAGAGAGAACCCTGGGTTTTCCCCGCCGAGAGTGTGGTCTTGTATCTGCCCACGATGCCGAGAGATTATCCCATCTCGGCTTTTTTCCATGCTACACATTCCAGGAGGATGTCGTGGACGCTGACTCCCGATCTTCACGGCGAGCCGGGGAAGATCTTTCATCTGAAAGGAGCTGACCAGGGGTCGTTTGTTAGCCGTCCTTCTGGCATCGTGACGTTGTTCAGGGGACTGTGCCCGGACAGCGTCCCGAGTGAAGACAATTCAGTGATCCAGTCGGTCCAATTGCTGACTTTCTGTAACGACTTCATGGTGCGAGGGGGGGGTATACCCCAAGGAGAATCCTCGGTACAATGGGTGGATTACCCCAACAAACCTCTGGTGGACTTGCCTAGTTGACTGGGCCTTGAAACATTTTTGGAGAGATCTGGAGGTCATCGGACTGTATGCTGCTGTGAGTGCGACGAGTGTTGGGTTGCCTCCCAACCCTAACCTGTTTCTGGCACTGATGGAGCGATACATTTCGCTCACCGGGACCTTCGCCACTCCACTGGGGGAGTTGGGGTTGGCCCTCCATGAGATGGCAGTAATCTCGAGACTGCCGATGGGGGATACCCCATATGAAGAGTATGTTCCCACCAACCGGGAGTTGGAGGACTCGGACCCTCGGGTTGTGGAGGTGTATCAGGAGCTGATGTGCCACTACTTCGTGTGCACTGCTTTTTATAATGAGTCTTCTGATTTGGCTCACACCACTAAGTGGATGTCCTACCTCTTCTTCCATCGGGCCAGGGCCGTTAAGTCGGAGAAGGTTTCGAGGGGCAAGAATGAGCCCATGAACTGTTTGGGTGTGCTCAGTGCCCAGGTCGTCGAGGATCTTATGGAGGAGGCTAAAGCTCCAGATCAGTTTTTTACTGACGGGGTAGGAAAGTATCCTGAAGGCACTAAGGCCTACAGTTACTTGAGGCGCTGTCGCAGGCCTTTGTGTGAGGAAGCCAGGCTGGCTGGCTTTCTCTCCCTATGGCTGCGTCGAGTAGTGGTGCCCGGTATCGCGTCCGCGGACCGCATCCACCGGAACATCCTGTGGCCTGCCGTGCGTCTGGTGTTCGGGGCAAGACTGGGCTTGCTCCCTGCAATGGTGTGCCGTATACAGGTGGCCTGAGAGCCATGACTGACGGACTGCTCATCGATGAAGCTCGACGTGATAGCTTTCCTCGGGTAGAGTTACCATACCTGTACTTGATGGGATGGTTAATTCTCCACAACCCCCGGGTGATGTCTCCCGGCCCTGGTAGTAGCGCGGGGGGTAGTTTCTTGCTGAACTACAAGGACTCCCTCTGGAACGTGAACACAGTCTTAGACTGTCGGCTGGTGCTGAGCCTCGGTCATTGCTGGAAGCTCCTCTGTACTGTCCCCATGTGCATCGTAATCAGTCGGGGATTAGGCTTGAGGATTTAGGTGAAGAGAAGACCAATCTTTCTCCGAAAGCTTTTAATTGGTTGGTCTGCATCAGACCCTCCCATTTGCTGTACAGAAGCGAAGATCATTGCTTCTTCGAGCCTTACTTGCCCAGTCGGTTCGCCAGGCAGTTTGGGTACGATCAGCTGCACGTGGGTAATGCCGTCACTAGCTTCAGGTCCAGGGGCAGACTCATTGATGGAGCCAGAGGATGGCGTATTTTATCATGGGTTGTACGGGAGCAATCTTTATCGTGCCGGTCGTCACCCTCTCTACGGAGCTGCGGATCCTCCATTCGTACGCTCAGTTTTACATGGCGATCAACACCTTCCATCGCGATTTTGACATACGTGGAAGCTTTAGGGTGCCTTCTCCCAAGCCTGGGGGAAGAATCGAAGTCCCCTCGATTTCATCTGATGAGGGTGAGGAGTCCGTCACTCCGGATGAGCGTCTGGTGTCGGTGCCGAGGTGTGAAGTGCCTCCGCCTGCGGGGGCTTTGGCTGTCTTTGGGAAGCGAAGGGCTCCTGCTTCGAAGCAGACTTCCCCTCACAAGAGGAAGAAGAAGACGGTTAATCGCCCTCTCCAGATTCCTGGCATTAAAGCTCCTGGAGAGGAACCTGCTGTCTCTCCTGTTGGGGATGTCTCTTTGATTGGAGGTTCCCCGCCTCTCGGAGAGGGACCCTCAGTTTCGGTTGGCGGTGCCGGAGAACTCCTGCTTGAGGCTGCCGTTGTTGCCACTGCCTCCGGTAGTGGAATGAAATCGCCTGCGTGGCCGAGGCAAATGGGAGAATCTTTCCCTAGACCAGCAACGGATGAAACTCCTGCCGCGTCCGTGAGCATGACCAGCGAGGTTCCAGCTGACGAACCTCTACTGTGTCTTGGTGAAGGCTTGGTAGAGCTCCTGGCGATGTCGGTTGGCCCACCTACTTCTCCAGGTATGACAGTTCATATTGTGTCATTAAGGCGTGATATAGCTACATCGGCTACAGACGCGGCATATATACCGTTGGCTACGGGTAAAGGTCATCTTTATGTCTCCTCTTAGAAAGATTACTATCATATTGATATCAACTTTCTTGTCCTCTTCTCAGGGGATGGCATCCACGGGAAGTATAGCGCTGAAGCGCCTTCTGGCTCTGCTCGGGCTCCTGACGATGATACGGAGGCGTTCGACTTCGAGGAGGAAATACCTTCGGGGGCCAGCTCGCCCAGAGTAGTTTCGTCATCTCAAGAGGAGGATGAACCCATTATCGTGACCTCGCCTCTTGCGAGTATGCCGATGGCTTCGACCGTCGTTGTCGCACCTTCTTCGGTCGCACCATCCGTCGAGGCGGCGGCTGTGGCCACCTCGTCTGCAATCATTCCTGGAGGGGAACTCGCCAATATCACGGCCACTCCTGGCATTCAACTAGATCTGGTTGCACTGACCGAGCTGTATACCAGCCTCTTTTACACCAGTTTGAAAACGCTGATATCAATGGTGTTGGCAAAGAATCTAGATTTTGAGCGTCTGAAGAAGGCTTCCCAGTTTTCGATTGGGGCGGTCAGGGAGTTCGGCGATTCTGGGGTAGCTGACGCCCTGGAGGCGATGGTCAATGGGTTGGAGCAACCCATTAACGAATACTTGCAGCTGACTCGGGGCAGTTTTGAAGCTGAGGTCCAGGCCAAAAATGATTTCATGACTGCACGGCTTACCAAACAGCTGGAGAGCCTAGATAACTCCATCAAAGCACATAAGCTGGAGATGGATAAAAGAAAAGCTGTCGTGGAGGAGGCTCTTGCTCTTCAGACGAAGTGCCAATTCGAGCATGAAGGGAATGTAGCGAGGGCTCACAAGTTGAAGGAGAAACTCGCTCTGGCAGAGGAGTGGGCTTCTCAGTCATTGGCAGGTCTAGACGTAGCGACTGGTCGACTTAGCACAGCACGACGGGACCTGGAGCGTGCAGAAGCTGCCCGAGCCGGCTCTCTTCGGGCAAGGGCCGAACTGTCCTTTACGAACAATCCCGAGGCACGGCTGGAACAGGCCCGCGCTGATGCCTTGGTTTCCAGGGACGAGAGGGTGGCTGCACTGGCGAAGCTGATTCGCGATATGATCGCTCCCCTAAAATGATGTGCCCTTTCTTCTTTTTGCTTCCCCAATGTAATTCTGCTCTTTTCGGGAATAAATAAAGCAAATCTTTTCTGACTTTGTGGACCCATCACTTCGGAATGTAAATGACAGGTTTGGGCGAGAGTGATATCAGAGGTAGTATGGACGTGATAGACTCTCGATAAACTTCTAGCAGGATATACCTATTCAGAGGTCATACGGACATGATAGAATATGACCTAACTAGTTTCGTTCTGGAAGTAGTTTGTTCAGACTTTGAGATTCTCGCTATATTCTACTTGAGCAGAGGAGGTTAAGCATAGTACCTCTTCAGGAATTTACCGTTGATAGGAGCCATTAATAGGTCTCCATTAGGCTGGGCTAACCTGTAAGTGCCGTTCGAGAACGTTGTCTTGATCACATAAGGGCCTTCCCACTTGGGCTGGAATTTGCCTTTACTCCTATGAGTAAGAATCATCGGCCTTCTTACGGCTAAAACTAGCTCGCCGACTTTGAACACTCTTTCCTTTACTTTATGATTGAAAGCTCTGGAAATGCATGCTTGGTAGAGCGCGATGCGCTGTTGAGCTTTGAGGCGTTTCTCGTCTAATCCTTCTAGCTCTTGAAGCCTTAATAGGTCATTCTTTTTTTAGGTCAGCTCATTAGTCACGGCTATCCTGAGCGACGGGATCTGGATTTCAATGGAAAGAACTGCTTCGCTCCCGTAGACCAGTAAAAATAGGGTACAACCTGTCGGTGTCCGTACCGTTGTGCGGTATGCCCAGAGACATTCGCCCAACTTCTCATTCCAGTCTCTTTTGTTTGAAGAGACAAACTTCTTCAAGAGTTTGATAATGGTTTTGTTGAAAGCTTCCGCCAAACCATTAGAAGCTGGATAATATGCCGTAGAGGCAATATTATGTATCCGATTTTTATCACAAAATCGATGAAATGCTTGGCTGATGAACTGAGGTCCATTGTCATGGATTATCCTTCGGGGAATCCCAAAGCGATAAATGACGTGATGCTTGACGAAGCTGATTACATTAGATGCCTTTACCTCAGCAAGAGGGATCGCCTCTGCCCATTTGGAGAAGTAATCTATGATGGCCAGTATGAACCGGTGACCTCTGAAAGAAGACGGATGAATAGGACCAATGATATCTATACCCCATGCTTCGAAAGGCCAGGATGCAACCGTAGGATGTAGATATTCAGACAGTTGATGTATGAAGTCTGCATGAACCTGACAGGCTCTGCATTGTCTTGCATAGTTGATCACGTCTGTGATCATAGTGGGCCAGTAATAGCCCATTCTCCTGATACGATCCTGTAGCTTAGGACCGGGCTGATGTGCTTCGCATACGCCGTCGTGAACTTCCTGGATAATCTGCTGTGCTTCGTCGTCAGAGAGACATCTTAATAGCAGTCCATCGTAGGTCCAGCGATATAGGCATTGTGAAGATGCGTCGAAGTAGAAGCGTAATGATCGTCTTTTGACGGATACTGCTTCTTTGGGGTCCTCCGACAAGATTCTGTATGCGACAAAATCTATGAAGGGACTTCTCCAGTCTCTTTTAGGGGGATCCGTGTTCACAGCATAGCTGCGTTCTATGTGAAAGTTGTTCTTCACGCAGAATAAATCTCTGTTAAGAAGGATTACCGAATCCTGCCTTTTTATAGGAGTGGCTAAATCAGCAGCTAGACTGGCTAGGGCATCAGCTTCCAGATTCTGAGATCGAGGTACATGCTCTAGGAAGAACCCTTTAAATGTCATGGCTATCTCGACCGTTGCTTGGTGATAGGGGATGAGGTCTGGATTTTGGACTTCATATATTCCTCTGACTTGATTGACGATAAGCAGAGAATCACCAAAAGCTTCCAGAGATTCGACCCCCAGCTCTTTAGCGACTTGGAGCCCGATTAGTAGAGCGTTGTACTCTGCCACATTGTTGGAACAGGGCTCGTTTAGAGAGTATGCTCGATAGATGACGAGTTTATCGGGAATAACCAGGATGATTCCTACCCCTGAAACCACGTTTCCCTTGGGACCAGTCCTGGAGGCGCCATCGAAGAACAGTTGCCATGTACTACTTTCCATTGCGGGCATTCTACAGGAAAATTTTTTTGTGGACCTATCATTTGTTGCGCACGAGATTGCAAATAGGTTTGGGGACAAGCTCAGCCAGAGGTAAATATGGACATGGCAGTTTTTGTGGACTCAACACCACTGGCGTACTTAGAGTTAAGTACGGGTGCTAAGTTGAGATGATAATCGATATCAGAGGTAGTATGAACGTGATAATCGATAGCCGAATTTAGGAAGGTTTGTTCAGAGGTAATATGAATATGACAAACTCCCTGGGTTATGACTCCATTGGGGATAGAGGCATACATCTGCTCAGAGGTAATATGGACATAATAGTTTTTGTGGACTCAACACCACTGGCGTACTTAGAGTTAAGTACGGGTGCTAAGTTGAGATGATAATCTATATCATAGGTAATATGAACGTGATAATCGATAGCCGAATTTAGGAAGGTTTGTTCAGAGGTAATATGAACATGACAAACTCCCTGGGTTGTGACTCCATCGGAGATAGAGGCATACATCTGCTCAGAGGTAATATGGACATGGCAATTTTTTGTGGACTTAACACTACTGGCGTACTTATGACTAAGTACGGGTATTAAGTGTAGATGGCAACCTATATCAGAAGATAGTCGATAGCCGAAGATTGTCTGTACCGTGCGTAGCGGGAGACTGGTTTCTACGCGTAGAGCGCAGTGGATACTTCTGGGTTAGCGCTGAGGCTTTGCCCGAAGTTTTGTCTGTACCGCGCGTAGCGGGAGACTGGTTTCTATGCGTAGTGCACAGTAGATACTTTTGGATTAGCGCTAAGGCTTTGCCCGAAGTTTCGTCTGTACAGCGCGTAGCGGGAGACTGAATTTTACGTACAGGGCACGGAGGGAGCAATGCTACAACCTCATTGGTCATAGAGATCGGAGAGATCGGAGAGATCGGAGAGTCCACAGGAATGGTAGAGGATGTCTTGGGCATCTAGACCTTGCGCAGCTTCCTGTTGTTTTGTACAGAGAGAGTGAGAGCTACCCCCCGTCCGAAGCATGTCTTCGTAGGCAGGCTGGTCGAACTGGACGACCGGTGTCTTCTTCACGGATCCCACGGATACCGCATCATTTTGAGCAATCACTTCCTCGTCAGAAGAGAAAGATATCCCCAATAGAGTCGCCATCTTGTTTGTGGTATTAAACGAAAGAATGAAAATATATTCAGGATAGGGTTTATACGAGACCCGCCTTCTTTGGTTTACAAACAAACTTGTACAATTTGATCCTATACGAGGATATGGGAGTACAATTTATTTAATCTGGGTAAATATTGCTATAGGTGTCTGATCTGCAGTCGATCACTTTAGCCTTTGGACCACACGATATTGAAAAAGTGCCGTAGAAGACAGGAAGCAGCTTCGAAGGTTGCAAAAGAGGGTCGATGCACAATGCCAAAGTCGTCGATCCCTACTCTCTGCCTGAGCTCCGGATTCTCTCTCACTCTCTCTCTCTCTCTTGACCTCTGATCTGATATTGGTTTCTTGACTAATTTTTCGACCTTCCAATCTTTTGACCCTGGATCTGATATTGGTTTCTTGACCAATTTTTTGACCTTGTTCCTCATTGATAGAGGTCTCTATTTATAGAGTTTTAGTGACAGTGACCACTCCGTCGGGGTAGAAACCGAGGAGTGGAAAGTACATCACCTTTTTACACAATGGTTAAAGTAACCAATGCCTGCGTATAGATGATCCTTTGAATAAGCGTGTGACACGGGTCCAACTAAGGAACAAAATGCATATAATCGCTACGAAGATCACGGCGTAGAAGCTACGTAGGTAGGTATCCATTGTGTAGAAGAGGTTGGCATAGGAGCCAAATATCTGTCACCATGGCATAGAAGCCAAATAGTTATCAAACCGGCATAGAAGCCGAATAGGCGTAGAAGCCGAGTGGACGTAGAGGCCGAGCAGGCCTAGAAGTCGAGTGGTCATAGAGGCCGAGTAGGCGTAGAAGTCGAGTGGTCATAGAGGCCGAGCAGTCATAGAGGCCGGGTGAGCACAGGAGCTGGATGGGCGTAGAAGCCGCTGCGTACCGTGCCAGAGTGCTGATATAGACGTCTTTGCCAGAATTATGGCTTTTGAAGATATAATCAAATCTCTTGCAATAAATGCCGAGATTCGCCACCATCTTGTGCATTAAATGTGGAGGCATGTTTTTGCAGGTCCGCAACCCCTTCTGCGCATCAGTCGCAGAGACGTGCCTTGAGAAACTGTCACCGCTCTGTGCATTTAGACGTAGAGACGTGCCTCGAGCAACTGTCATCACTCTGTGTATTGGACGCAGAGACGTGCCTCGAACCCCGTACGGAATACAGCTTTTGATGTGGCAGGCGGTTTGTCTACTGCAGAACGTAAACAGCTCATGTCTGCCTGTGTAAAACAAGGCAGCGTATCCCTTCGTGCTTTGTAAAAGCAGTTTACGCAAAGGGGATGGCGGTAAATGACAGCCTGGGTCGCAGTGCTGTGCCATCATCATAGCCGTCGTCTGGGTAGTCGAGCCGCATCCCTTTGTCAGAAGTCCAGACGTCAGGTTCATTGCAGGATCTTTATTGCAGGGTCTGATAGGTTCACTTCGGAGAATACGAAGCATCTCTTATACACCTCAATGCTGCATCTGAAAGAGGATGACTTTTACGCCCTGGAGGTGATAAAGCTCCCCGTTTACGCTGAAGTGGTTTGGACGTACTGCCTTACGCGGATGGCCTTTTGAGCTTTTAATATTTCACGCTAGATTTAGCGGAAAAAAACTCTGTTGCACGCTTGGTGGCTTTGAAGGCCTCTGCTTACGCTGCTCTGCACCAATATGCTGCGTATAGCCATCCGGCGTATTTTTCATGCTTCTACAAGACCCCCTTCAAAGCTTTCAAATTCCTCGGAATTTGGAACACTTTGAATGAAGCATGAACCGCTCCTCGTAACTCAAAACGTTTCTGAATGGAGCGTTGAAACGGTCGATGCTGACTTTATGGCAGATTTATTGGGGATCGGTGTGACCTCTTTCGCCTATAAAAAGGCTGGGGGAGTTAACCTGTTCTCCCCATATTTCTATCACCATGCAGGGATGATCGCCGGAGTTCGTCGGGTCGATCTGAGAAAGAAGGAGATCATGTTCTTCCAGCGTGTAAGGAGCCAAAAAAGACGGCGTCTTCGAGCAAGTGTCCACTGCAAAGATGGATCGTGGAAGGATATCTTAGCCTCCCTTGCTCGGGATAATTAGCAACTTTATATGGCTGTTTTTCGGGAGAGGAAAAGGGTCGTATTTGACCACATAGCTTGTAAGCTGTATATTTTCCCCTGAGACCTCCGCGGACAAGAGCAGACAAACTGTAACTGTTGTCCTCGATCGAGTTGGGTCTTAAAGAAGCCACAACTGGATCGGTCATAGCGTACGGAACGTGGGATCTGTATCATTTATGCATGCCCAGTTCTATATCCTCCCGCCATCGATCTTCTTGTTCATGACTGTGGTGGTCGATGAACTGCCATGGAAGAAGAGGAAGACCTGCACCGATGGGAGAACCTGGTAGAACAGATTCTGGGGCGGCCTTCCAATGAAGACGAGGAAATCCTTTGTAGACGGGATTTTTCTCATATGTTACCATGAAAAATGAAGAAAAACCCCTTGTAGACAGGATTTCCCTCATATGTAATCATGATTTTGATTTTAATAAAATCGTCTTTCTTCTCTGCATATGATCATTTTGCCATACATTGCTGTGAAGTCTGAATATGTGTAGCTTCGATACGTCTAATTCTTTACGCCGACTCTGTATAGAAAGAGTGCTAGGTCCAGTCTTCTACGCGTACGAATAGTCCATAGAACGCTGTTGAGCATTTTGAACATTTAGAAGAACTGTTCTGTCGCTAAGACTGAGGAACCGCGTAGAGCTATGAACTGTTGTTTTTACTTCTGATAAACAGAATTTTTGTTCAAACTTTATCTTCAAGAATGACTTCTCGTAAATCCCTTGGAACAGGGTCGAGTAATGGCTATCAAACTGAGTTTGCCATCTTGACAGACGAGATATTCAGACTGGAGCCTGGATGAACCTCCATTTGACCCGAGAAGAGTAATTTCTCAATGCTTGAACTCTGTATGCTTCGGGTACTTGGGATATGTTGAGGTCAAGAAGGAGTATCTTCTGTGTGAACTCCTGTAATCGACCGCCTTGCTGTTCGGATATGCGAAAAGTCAGAGATCCGTAGTGTAGATGAGCTGAGAATCCTGAGTTCGTAGTCTATTGAGCGTAGAAAGCCACCGAGCGTGAGATCGTAGATTCGGAGCTGTTGAGCATGAAGTCGTAGGTTTGTAGCCTCTCGAGCGTAAAAGCTACTGAGCACAAGGAATCCGGGCATAAAACCATAGATTTATAGCTTGCGAGCGTAAAACCGTAGATCTGTTGCTGTCGAGCGTAGAAAGCTCCTTAGCGTAGAACTGTAGATTTGTAGCCTGTGAAAAAGAAATCTTCCAAGTGTAAGGTTGCGGATCTGTTGCCTCCGAGCGTAAACTAAATGCCACCGAGCGTGAGATCATTGATTTGGTATCTGCTGAGCGTAAAGTCGTAGATTTGTAGCCTCTCGAGCATAAAAGCTACCGAGCACAAAGGTATCCGGGCATAAAACCATAGACTTATAGCTTGCGAGCGTAAAACCGTAGATCTGTTGCTGTCGAGCGTAGAAAGCTCCTTAGCATAGGAACCGCTGACCTGCTTTTGCACGAAAAACTCTTCGAATTTGCTGACTGTCCACCTTTCGAGAGTAGTGGGCTGACGTAGTACCCAATCATAACCAAATATTTAATTTATGAGATTTGGTTGGAGTTTCGAGGAGCCCGTCCGAGGGTTCGAGGAGTCAACCCGAACTCTATATATATCCCCAAACTTTTGAGAGAAAAACTTTTTATCCGTCTTCTGCGAAAGAGAGCCTTCGACTGTTTTGAGTTTTTCCCCTCGTTCTTCTTCCGAGCACTCCGAGTTTTCAGAAATGGCGCCGAAACAAACCCCCTCCACCAAGGAAAAGAGCACAGGCTCTTCTTCTCGTTCTTCTGCCCCGGTGAGAGAGTCTTCGGTCGGGCAAGGTGAACTTCCTTCTGAGCGAAGCATCCTGCGGACGAGTAGCGCACCCGGCCTTAGAGGTATAGCCTTTGTGATGACAAAGAATAACGAAAAATACTTTGTACACGTTGAACGTGACCGCGCTAGGTCGTCTTCTGTGCTGATAGCCTCTTTGAGGAAGATGACGTACGGAGACATTTTCATCTTTTATGCCCACATTTCTAATGTGCCAGCGTAGAAACTCCATGTTTTCGCAGTTTTGAGCGTAAAAGCTCTGACTGTCGAAAACTTGGTGTATACTATAAAATTTCAGTTTTACGCTTGTGGATGGGACCTCCGGCATAGTAACTAGAATTTTGGCAGTCTGGCGTAAAGCACGGACAGTATACCGCCAATTACGCTTTAGGATGTGACTTCCGGCGTAAAATGACCAAATTTTGTTCTGTCTTGGCGTAAAGCACAGACTGTCGTTTCTTGGTCTTTATGTTACAAGATTTGTAATGACGTATTTTTTTTGCACTTTCGCAGTTAACTTGCATGAGTCTCCACTGGCCGAGGTGATGGGTTTCGCTGCCGGGATGCTGCACTCGAACTATCTGGAGGATCTGTCTCACGTGACATTTCCTATCTCTGGACCCCAGTATCCCGAAGGACGAGGGATCTTGATATCGGCTCAGGGCGAGCGGACATTGCTGAACATGATTAACGGAGAGCCCCTGACGTACATAGACGGGGAGCAGTACATCAAGCCGCTTTTCTCTTTGGGGACATGATTGACAAACAGTCCCAGACGAAGCCCAAGAGAGAACCCTGGGTTTTCCCCGCCGAGAGTGTGGTCTTGTATCTGCCCACGATGCCGAGAGATTATCCCATCTCGGCTTTCTTCCATGCCACATATTCCAGGAGGATGTCGTGGACGCTGACTCCCGATCTTCACGGCAAGCCGGGGAAGATCTTTCATCTGAAAGGAGCTGACCAGGGGTCATTTGTTAGCCGTCCTTCTGGCGTCGTGACGTTGTTCAGGGGACTGTGCCCGGGCAGCGTCCCGAGTGAAGACTGGTGGAGGCCTTATCCTAGTTAGTGATACTTGCAAGGGACATCGTGTTACCTTGGGAGGCCATAATTTGGATGCTAGTTTACTCGTAATGCCACTTTTGAGTTTTAAAATTATCCTTGGAATGGATTGGTTGAGTATCCACCATGCTAGCATAGATTATCGTGGATGATGTGTTCTATTCCGTCCTCCAAGAGAGCCAAAATTTTAGTTTGTTAGGGGAGGAGTTGAACAGAGTGATATAATTATTTGTGGAGTCATGGTAGCAGAAAAGGTTATGCCACACCCTATTATTGCAGAGTTTTTAGACATATTTGCTGAGGAGCTACCAGGATTTCCTCCGGACAGAGGTCTTGAATTTTTTATTGACTTAGTGCCTGGGGCAGAGCCGGTGTTGCAACAGGTCTACAGGATCAACAACAGCGAGCTGGCAGAATTGAAGAAGCAGGTTGATAATTTTCTAGACAAGGGTTTTATTAGATCGAGTTCCTCGCCTTAGGGAGCGTCGGTCTTATTTGTACCAAAGAAAGATGGGTCGGTGCAAATATGCATTGATTACAGGGCTCTGAACAACCTTACCATCAAAAATAAATACCCGCTACCAAGGATAGACGATCTTTTTGATCATTTGAGTGGTAAATGGGTATTTTCGAAGATTGATTTGAGGTCTGGCTATCATCAGTTGAAGGTGAAGAAGAAAGATATTTCAAAAACTATATTTCGGACAAGATATGGCCAATATGAGTTTATGGTGATGCCAATTGGGTTGACTAATGCCCCAGCAGTCTTCATAAACTTGATGAACAAGGTGTTCCACCAGTACCTTGACAAGTTGATTGTAATATTCATAGATGATATTCTTGTCTATTCGAAGACATCGGAAGAGCACAAGAAGCATCTAAGGATTGTGCTAGAGACCCTTCGGAAGGAGAAGCTCTATGAAAAACTCTCAAAATATGAATTCTTCCTGGATAAGATAGAGTTTCTTGGGCATATGGTGATTGGAAATGGGATATCGGTGGATCCAAAGAAGATTGCTGCTATAGAGTCTTGGAACACTCCGAGTTATGTTGCAGGGATCAGAAGATTATTAGGATTGGCCGGGTATTACAGGAAATTTATGAAAGATTTTTTTCGAATCGCATAGCCATTGACTAGACTCATTCATAAGAATGTGCAGTTCGTGTGGACCTAAGAATGTCAGGCTACATTTAATGAGCTAAAGAAGAGGTTGACCACAATGCCCGTTTTGACGGTGCCATTTGGGATGGGTGGATTTTTCATTTATAAAGATACTTCGGGGAAGGGCTTGGGATATGTTCTAGAGCAGAACAAGAAGGTGGTGTCGTATGCTTCTAGACAGTTGTAGCCACATGAGAAAAACTATCCCACTCATGACTTGGAATTAGCACAATGATCTTCGCTCTACAGCAGTAGAGACATTACTTGTACGGAGAGCGAGTAGAAATATATACTAAATATAAGAGCTTGAAGTACGTCATTTTGCAGAAAAAGCTGAATATACGTCAGCGCAGGTGGCTAAAACTGATGAAGGATTTTGATATTTCACTACAGTATCATACAAAGAAGGCTAATATAGTTGTCGATGCCTTAGGCAGATATCCAGTAGCGATATACTTGACAACGGATTGTCACTTATTAGTAGACTTGGATAGCCTAGGCATCGAGGTTATTGTTCCCGGAGTAGAGACACAGATGATGGGCATATAGATTCAATCTGGATTAATGGAGAAGATCCAAGATACACAATACCAGGATAAGGATCTGTGAAGCCTCAGAGCTCATGTGCAGGCAGGATTGATGGAGGACATCACTGTTGCTAAGGATGGTTCACTAAGGCATGGGACTAGGTTATGTGTGCTTAGTTGGGACATATGGAAGAGATCATGCAGAAGTCTTATCGTTTCTAGTATTCTATACATTCGGGAGCTAACAAGATATATAAGGACCTGAGGGGACACGTGTGGTGGTTTGGGATGAAGCGAGAGGTAGCATATTTTGTCCCCATATGTTTAGTGTGCCAGCAGGTCAAAGCAGAGAGGCAGAGACTAGGAGGATTGCTACAGCCACAACCGATTCCTGAGTAAAAATGGGATCATATCATAATTGGTTTTGTATCTGGACTTCCACGCACTCCAGGAGGGAAGGACGCGATTTGGGTCATTGTTGACAGGTTGACAAAATTAGTCCACCTTTTACCTTTCAAAGTGGGATTGCCTACGGAGAAGCTCACCGATTTATTTGTGAGACAGATAGTCAGGATGCATTAAGTTCCAGTGAGCATCATGTCGAATCGGGATAGCAGATTTATGTTCCACCTTTGGAGGAGTTTGTAGGCTAGCTTGGGTACCCAACTCAAATTTAGCACTTTTTACCACCCTAAGAAGGATGGACAGTCAGACAGGACTATTCAGACGCTCGAGGATATGCTTCGGACATGTGTACTAGATTTTGGTGGCTCATGGGAGGATCATCTTTACCTGGTAGAGTTTGCATACAACAATAGCTATCAGGCTAGTATCGAGATATATTCTTTCGAGGCTCTGTACGGTAGGAGATGTCGGACTCCATTATCTTGGGACAATGTAAGAGAGAGTACTTTTGGGACCAGAGATGGTAGTTGATGCTGTAAAAAAAGTGAAGTAGATTAGAGAGATACTTCGTGTGGCTCAGGACAGATAGAAGCAGTAGGCCGATAGCCACAGGAGACCGGTAAAGTTTGAGGTATCGATTTATTTATTTAAATATCGATTACATTCTTAGATTATGCATTAAGTTCCTATTTTGGCATAGGTTGGCAACTTAGTGTTCTTGAGGATCTCTCCGATACGTGGTACGATTCCTTTCGGTGGAGGTGGAAAGCTTAGTCCAAGATTCATCAGACTTTCAATATTCTGGAGTAGGTCGGGGCAGAACCCTATCGACTAGCCTTTCCGTCTACATTGGAAGGAGTACACAACGTGTTTCTTGTGTCCCAGTTGAGGTGATACGTGGCAGATTCTAGCCATGTATTAGATCATTCGGAGCTTGAGGTTGGACCAAGCCTCCGTTATCTGGAGCAGCCTGTGGAGATCCTAGACCATAGAGATAAAGTGCTTCATAACCAAGTAATTCCATTAGTTCACATCGCTTGGAGGAATCACTCTCCCGGTGAACCCACTTAGGAGCGGGAAGATGAGATGCGAGAGCATTACCCCTATCTTTTTGCACCATGAGGTAATTTTTCTTCTTGTATTTGTTCTGCCTTAAATTTTGAGGATAAATTTTTTTTGAGGAAGGTAGACTTGTAATCCCCGTATCCTGAAATTCTAGCTTAAATGTTGTTATTAGGTTAATTTGGGGCTATTGGGTTTTTTTATAATTTTTGGTTAACTAAAAATTTGTAACACTCATTTCCTAGGACTTTCAAGAATTTATTTTAGGGTCAAACATAATTAAAAATATCCCTAAATTTTATTTTAATTTCTAAATAATCAAATATATTTTCTAGAATTTTCTTGGAATTTTTTGATTAGTTTTAGCATTTATATTGAGTTAATTATGCAAAACTGAATTAAAAACTATTTTCTAAAAAAAATCCATAAAAGAAATTACCCTGCCCAGTCAGCCAACAAGGGCCCGCCTGTCAGCCTCCCATAGCAAACAGGGCAGGGCTCGCCTGTCACTGACTCACGGGCGTGGGTGCGGGTGCAACCGGTCCAAGCCGAGCCGAGTCCGAATTTGACTCGGACTCAGCCGAGCCAAGCCGGGCTGAACCCTGGTCGTTCGATCTGAGCAGGCAACAGCATATTATTGCCACATGGTGCACTCAGAGGATGACATTGAAGACATTCAAAAGGAAATTTCTGTTCTGTCTTAGTGTCGTTCTCCATATATAACTGACTACTATGGCTCATATCTTCATCAAACCAAAATATGGATAGTTATGGAATACATGGCTGGCGGTTCTGTTGCTGACTTACTTCAAACTGGTCCTCCACTTGATGAAATGTCTATAGCAAGCATTCTTCGCGACTTATTGCATGCGACTGAATATCTGCATAGTGAAGGAAAAATTTACCGGGATATTAAAGCTGCTAATATCTTATTGACAGAGAGTGGAGATGTTAAGGTTGCTGACTTTGGTGTTTCTGCACAATTAACAAAGACTATTTCAAGGAGAAAGACTTTTGTAGGAACATTTTTTTGATGGCTCCTGAGGTAATTCAGAATACAGACGGATACAATGAGAAGACAGATATATGGTCCTTAGGTATAACTATTATAGAAATGGCAAAAGGGGAACCTCATTTAGCAGATACCCATCCAATGAGGGTTCTTTCATGATACCACGAAAAAACCCTCCACAGCTCGATGAACATTTCTCTCGACCAATGAAGGAATTTGTGTCATTATGTCTAAAGAAAGTTCCTGTTGAGGATGTTGGATTTATTCTGCGCGACTTTTGGAGCAGGTTATTGGTACATCGCAGCTCTCTGGCCAGGCAAGTATACCTTGCCATTGTACTATTTTTTTTACATTCCATATGAGGCATGCATGTTTATTTTTTGTTTATTTAGTTCATTTATTTTAAACTGCTATATAAACTGCGCGTCCAAGGAAACTTGGGTGCAATGACGGTGTCGTCGTACTATATTTTATTTATGTATATGCATTAGACCTACTTTATGAGACTACCCCATTTTCATGAGGCATTTATGTTTCATTGGCCATGACACTATTCATACACTAGTGTGAGTCACATGTAGGACACGGACTTGCGTATTCGGCTGGCCACTGGTACGTATAGGTTGTGCAACGGATAGGGATAACTGCCAATAGAAACTTTGTATGCTAGTAGACCTGGCGGTTATTAGAGGTATTATCGTGTCATGGACATGACATGCTTAGAGCATTGGGTGGGGAGAACAACAAGTACCGCATTTGGGCTCCTTTGTACTTTCCTTGTGTAACCCGTACGCTCCGCCGGAGATACGCGGTCATGATGACCCCTATATATTATCATGGCGGGCCTCCGACGTTCGAAAGTCGTCGTGCCTTTGTAGGCCCCTGGATCTCCAAGAGAACTATGCCAATCCTATTTATGGCCAGATAGCCCACTTGTTAGAAAGTTGTTCTCAAACTGCATTCACATAGATGGTTAGGCGACCCCAATGGATGTTTATTTTCAGTACTTTATTGGCATGTGCTTTTTGTATCTTGTTACGTCCCTCTGAGGACCTGGTCTCTTCCAGATATAGGTGAGCAGGAGTACCCGCAGGAGTATGGACCTGGACCTGATGCTACCTATCAGTCTGAGGAGATCTTACCTTCTGATTATATGTGATTCATTGCAGCTGTTTAGAGATTTTAGTTGCTATTCTTTTCGAGACATTTATTCTTATATTAGAGTTTATTCTCTTCTCTCCTTAGTAGTTTATTATAGTCGAATTGCAGTGGATTTGTCTTCACCCGACTATCTCACTTGAGATTACTATTTGAGACTACTTCTTTGATATTCAGTTATTGATTTCCTTTATTATATTATTTGTGCTGTGGATGAGATATAGAACTGCGTGTGACTTGTTGTGACATATATTTACCACTGTGGATTGGATATTCATGTACAGCGTACGTGTGTATATGGTTTCCATATATTGGAGTTCGTATACATACGGCTGGCGTGTTACGTATTCCTAGTCCTACGTATTTTGGGACTGGGGCGTGACATTCATCCCAGGAAAAGAAGAATTAGAACCTGACATCGGCAGAATGTTGCTCTATCGATATAGTTCACAAGCTATGTACCTTATCCATAAAATGGGATAAAATATGAAGGCCACTAAAGGGCTTAACTACGGCAAAGGCCGAAGGTTGCCCCTACAATTACCTACTACAATCGGCATGTCCGAGGATTACTACCATAAAATCAAGCATGGCTTAGGATATGTGATATCTCCTACAACCCCGGAGGACTCAGACAAAGAAGATGAGGTACACTCACACTCGTTAGAATCTTTAGCATGGGACTCCGACGTCAGCATCGGAGACATGCTCAGACAAATGTTGTCCTCCAACATGGTGTTTGTCAACCCCGAGGAAGACAACAAAGTCCCATCCAAACTCTTTGAGATGGAACCTTGGGTCCAACACCTTGATTCGTAATGGGATATGCGAGTCGAACAATGATAACCTCCTACAGAGGATAAAGTCATACAAGTCAACCTCGGCGAAGACTGGGAAGCCCTATTATAACTCATCAAGGAATACATTGACGTCTTTTCTTGGAGCTACGAAGATATGCTAGGACTGGATCCCCAAATCGTGATCCACAAACTCAACATTTTGCCAAATGCCAAACCAGTAAAGCAACAACAACGACAGTTCTGGCCAGACGTGATGGATTCCATCGAAGCTGAAGTCAACAAGCTGATATCTAGTGTAACCTTCGTATCCAGAAATTCGTGCTTAAATGTTGTTATTAGGCTAATTTGGGGCTATTGAGATTTTTCTATAATTTTTAGTTAATTAAAAACTAGTAATCCTAATTTTCTAGGACTTTCAAAAATTTATTTTAGGGATAAACTTAAATAGAAATATCCCAAACTTTTATTTTAGGTTCTAAATAATAAAATATATTTTCTAGAATTTTTTGGGAATTTTATGATTATTTTTAGCATTTATTTTGAGTTAATTATGAAAAACTGAATTAAAAACTAATTTCTAAAAAAGAAAACCCAAAAGTAATTAATTCTGCCCAGTCAGCAAATGGGGGGCTCACCTGTCAGCCTCCCGCAGCGAACAGTGCCGGGCCCGCCTGTCAGCGACCGCGGGTGAAGCCGAGTCGACCTCGAGCCGAGCCGAGTCAGAGTTCGACTCGGACTCAGCTGAGCCGAGCCGCGTGGATCTACGACCGTTCGATCTGAGCGGGCAACCGCGGATGGCTGACACGTGTCAACTCCGAGCCGCGGCTGTACTCTCTCTCTCTCTCCTATATATATATAATAGTTTAAGTTATTTTCTAGGGTTTTTCTTGAGCCAATTTTTGGAGAATTGCCATCTAGGGTTCCTTCATCTTCCAGAAGCCATTGTGCATAGCTCTGGACTCCAAACGAGGCCTAGTTTCTTGCATTAGAATGATATTGAGGTTAGCTTTCGGATTATATAAATTTTTTTACAAAATTATGAGTATTAAATTCTAGAAAATTCGTAGAGCACAGCATATCCAAAAATAGACGTGTCTCGATGTTTTCATGATTCTGGGAGAACCAGGAATCAGAATCATGAACCGTTTAAAGTTCCAGAAAGCTAATGTCGAGATCATTGACATATATTTTTTCCAGAATTTAATTCAAAGTATTTTCATACTGTTAATTCTGTAGAACTTCTAGGTTAGAATTTAACCATCGGTGCACGATACGAAATTTGTATGTGCCATAATTCCCAAACGAATTTGAATTCGGATGAGCCATAAATTCTAGCATATTTTTGATGCTGAAATCTACAGGAATTCATGCATGAAAGTTGAGTTTGTATCAGTTGACTTTTTGGTCAACAGATCGCCTCGATTTGCGTGCCATGAGTCTCGAGTCGATAAAATTTAGTTCCTTTGGACAAAATTTAGGTATTAACCTAAAAATCAAAATAATAATATTAAAATAGGATTTTAGAGTAATTATTTCAGAATTAAATAAATTAAAATAAATTATCTTTTGACTTGGTAAATTTGTAATACATAGGCTATTTGGACTGTGACTTGGACTCTGATTCATACCAGCAGCAAGACCCCAGGCGAGTATATTCTCTGACAGTTTCCATTATGTTGATTATCTCTATAACTCTTATTGTATAGCGTACATGACCCTGACACTGTTCTTTACACGAGTTGGCATCATTGAGACCTGTCACGAGGAGTCGTGATTGGAATCCATCGTGCTAGCTGAAAAAATAGAGAAATATTAGTAGCTTATGTGATCATACCCAACTTTACATGCATCATAGCTCACCCACACCTCACATCGGTGCAGCCTGACCCTTACATGCCTTATCGCTGTTACATATGGTTAGCCGGACTTGTTGGGGATGATCGCTAATCAATATAATGAGTCATATAGTCCCAAGCCGATCACATGATCTACTGATGTTTCATACACTTAGTTAGATGTTCTTGGCATGCATCTCTAGTATGTTGATCTAGCATCTCTACATGTTCTAGTTGTTGTTCTTGTACACATTTATATACCAGTTCATTTTTCTTGCGTGTACTCGTATTTCTATTTCATTGCTAGATGTACATTGATGATGATATGCTCCAGTACTTCATTATTCCAGTATTCCATTTATTCCAGTATTTCTTTATTCCAGCATTCCCTTATTTCAGTAATTCTTATTGCCAGTATTCATATCTGTCTTGTATTTCTTTACACTGCGTTATAGTTTTTGTCAATATATGTGGAACTGCTGTTAGAGGTATATTTCGTTCCAATCCTGACTGGATATTTTTTCCAGACTATGACATAGAGGACTTGTTCCCAGCATACTTGGAGATTGGATGATATTGATTGCAGGTTAGATTATTTATTGTTGTTTAGACTTGTCTTGTATTTTATTTGGTTGCTTCGATATCTCATCGTGCTTTATTTTCCGTGATTGAGTATTTCCATATTATTTTGTGATATCTGCGTCTTCTTATGGAGTTGGATATCCATGTGAGATTGATTAGATAGTATCATGACCTAGACAGCGTTCTACCGCCGATGTTGCGGCGTAGGCTGGACGTACCCATGCTCTTGTGCCCCTATACCGGGTGCGGGTCGTGACATCTAGTAGCTTCATCCATGAGGAACAACAACCTGACTGGGTAGCCAACATCGTGCTAGTCATTAAGAAGAATATGGACATCCGAGTCTGTATCGACTTCCGTGATCTAAATGTGGTATGTCCCAAAGACAAATTTCCTCTTCCAATCACCGACGTAATGATTGACAACACTTATAGATTCGAGCGCATGTGCTTCATGGGTGGCTTCTCAGGCTACAACCAAATCAAGATATTTTTTGACGATGAGAAATATACATTATTTTGGACACCGATAGGCGGTGAGCATGTACCACATACCAATGAGCCATGAGCACCATATTCCGTGATCATCTGCGCAAGTTGGTAGAATATTACGTCGATGTTATCACTGTTAAAAGCCACTCAAAAGACGTTTACCTCCAAGACTTGAGGACTGTATTTGACCTGATGCGTGCACATCGCCTCCGGATGAACCCTACTAAGTACTTTCTCGGAGTCTCCAGCAAATTTTTTTAGATTTTGTCATCACCGCCCGGGCATTCATAAAGACCCTAACAAAACCAGGACCATCCTGGTGATGAATACCCCAAAGAACCTCCAGGAACATCACAGTCTGCAAGAAAGATTGGCATACATCTGAAGGTTCATATCAAACCTCTCTGGACGCTGCCAGCCGTTCACACATCTCATGAAGAAAGGTGTCTCCTTTGTTTGGGATAAAGAGTGCCAACGAGCATTCGATAACATCAAAGAATACCTAGTAAACCCTCCCGTACTGGTGGCCCCGGTCATAGAAAATCCAATCCTGCTCTATGTACACGCGATGGATCACTCTCTCGATGCCCTGTTAGCCCAGAGCAATAATTCAGGTCACAAGAAGACCGTATACTACTCAGCCAGATGATGGTCGGCCCGAAGCGTAGATATACCGCAGTCGAGAAAGAGTGCCTTATGTTGGTATTCACGATACAGAAAACTCTACACTACGTGACTGGACAGACCATTCATGTAATATCAGGAGTCAACCCCCTCAGGGTCCTTATGACAAAACCCGGGGAACTCAGTTCCCGCTTTGCTACCTAGGCAATATTATTATCTCCATATAACATGATATTCGTCCCACAGAAGGCCGTCAAGGATCAGGCATTGGTCGACTTTCTGGCATCCCACCTGGGGTCAAAAATCTAAAAATTCTACGAAGTAATTCCAGACGAAGTGATAGACGCCAACGTTACCTCACACGAAGCAATTGGGCAAATGTTCTTCGATGGTGCTTCTAGGGCAGGACCCAAAGGCAACATCATTGCTGGGGTCAGGGTAGTATTAACCTCCCCAGACAGTATCGTCATCAATCATGCCTACTCTTTCACGGAACCATGTTCCAACAATGTGGCATAGTTCAATGCCATAATCATCGGGTTCCAGCTCGCCAAGCAAGTCAGAATAGAATACTTGGAGGCCTACGACGATTATCAGCTAATAGTCAAACAGGTCCCGAGTGAGTATGAAATCCGAAACGAGGACTTGATCCCCTACTACCAGGCTGCACTTAACATCACCACAACCTTGAAGATATTCTTCATTGAGTATGTCCCTCAAATGCAGAATATTAAGGCAGATGCCTTGGCCGGCCTCATCGCTTCCTTGGCAATACCAAACAACGCTAACCTGCTAATCAATGTAGTCAGCCAAGAGATGGTATGCTCTAAAAGCAACCTAATCTTGTGCCTTAGTTATGTCACGAGGGTCGACACCGACACTCGAGACAGGAGGATTCCATTCATCGACTACGTAGTCTATGGAATTGTCACGACCCGCACCCGGAAGTTCGGGCACGAGTGCGTGGGTACGTCCAGCCTACGCCGCAGAATCGGCGGTAGTACGCTGTCTAGGTCAAATCCACACTTAACTAAACTAGCTCATCCACAATTAACATAAGCAAGATAATAATGAGAAAGAAAACTTAAGATTGCAACTGAAATAAATGTGACAACAGATTCAAATGTTTAATACAGGAATCAAGAATGAAATCGGGGACAAACCCGATTAAATAAGATAAGAACAGAAATAAAAGATAGCTACGGCTAGCTACTCTGCAGCAGGGGTCTCCTGGGTAGGATCTGGCTCCTCACAGGTATCAACTGTATCCTCATAGGGACCATAATAAGTAGGGCAAGTTCTCATCATCACCTAAACAACGGATCCAGTCAGGAAAGGAGCAAAGTATACAGTGCACAACAAAATTAAACTAAATATTTATGACAATTAAATTGAGTATCATATTGAGAACATTGCATAAAGGAAACATCAATATTTCAGAGTTTAATGTTATAAGCAGGAATATGAGAAAAGCAGGAAATAAATGAGACAGGAAATGAACTACAACAGTCAGCAAGAGATATAACAAGACTAGAAACTATGTGTGTGAACTTGTGTATTTAGAATACATAGTTGGCATGTAGGGGCTTATAAGGCTAATCTGGCCGTCCTAGACGGCTATTAAACAATGCAATCGAGATCTGGCTGATGGACAGTCGTGTGCCAACAGCTATTAAACAATCCTTAGGGGAAGGGTAAACTACATGCCTCCTAGTATTCTCCCACCCGATATGTAAACAAGACAAGAATTCCAATATTCAAGACATGAAATACAGTACTTTACGCTACGTGAAATCAACAAGGGTACTAGTAGAGCAGAGAATTAATTATCACAATATAAAGATTAACTTGAAATGCAGGTACTTGCCTGTTGTTTGGATCCGATTAAAGTTCTAGGGGAAGTTTCCAGAGATGGGTCCAACAGCTGAAATAGACATTACCATCATGCTCAGAAGATGTCAAATAGCTAGAAACGCCTGTCCTTGGGTCCAATTTGGAGACAAGGGCAAAACGGTAATTTCGGGCCAAAACGGGGTCCGCCGGTGGGCCCGCTTTGCACCGAAAAACGTGTCCAGGTCAACGGTCTCCAAATTCACCAAACTTAGTGCCAACAGGTCAGGAACGCTGATACGAACCCAACGGAACTTCCAGATTTGGATTCCGATGAGCCGAACACAAAATCGCCCGTCGAGCGGGGCCTGTGGGGCCCACGACACGCGATTTCGTCAACGTTCTCAGAATTGAACCAAACTTGACCCACAGGACCAGCGTATCGCTACGAGTCCGATGGCACAAGTTTCGTCTCGATCTGACGAGTGTGCACGAAGTTAGGGCGAATTGCCGAAAAGGCGGATACGGAGCGATGTCCGCGGATACGCGTTGATTCCGGTGTGCACGCACACCCGAATCAGCTTCCGTGAAATCTCACACGTCCGTATCGACGCTGCGCACGTATCTGTGAAGACCGCACGCGACCAAGTCGTCCCGTTTGGCGGGACGTACTCGGTTCCGGGGTGAAACAGGGTCTGGTTTTTCCTGTTTTTGGATCGCGGTGTGCGATCACCACAGGACGCGGTGCCCCGAACAGTTTGTCCGGACACCGAGAGGGTCATACAGGCTTCACAACGCAATTTGCAGAATTGAAAACGGAGCTACGAGGCGAAAGTTATGAGTACCTGAACAGGGCTCGAAACCGGGGCTGAAATCGTGTCCGTGTCGTGTCCGACACGACACTGGCCGATCCGATTCAGGGGAACTAGGGTTCAGGTGAAACCCGGCGAGGATTGCGGCGGGGCCGGCCGGAGGCTGAGGCGACGCTGCTGGGGAGGAGCTGGGGCGGCTCGGGGCGGCGTCGCCGGGAACGGGCGGAGCCGACCGGAGGCACGGCGAGGCTGGCCGGATCGAGCGAGAGGAGGAAGAGAAAGGTGAGGGGAGGCCGGAGGCTGCTGGTGCGGTGGTGCGGCGAGGGCGAGGGAATCCGCGGCGGCGTCTCGGCGAGGCGCTGGAGGCTGTCCGGGGCTGCGGCCTCAGGCGGGCGGCGCGGTGAGCTCGGCTAGGTTTCCGGTGGGGGGTCGACTGGGGGAGAAGAGGGAAGGGGAGGCGGGTTTTATAGGGAGAGAGGGGACTGGGCGAGGCCGTGATAGGCGGAGGGAGAGGGGGATCGTGGCGAGTGGAGCGGCGGTTCGACGCGGGCTCCGGCGACGTGGCCGGAGCCGCCGGCGAGAAACTCGGGGGAGAGAACGGTGAGGAAAGGGTCAGAACGGGTCGGGCGGGTTCGGGTCTGGCAGACCCGACCCGACCCGTTAGCCAACGGTTTGGGCCGGAAGTCGGGCCGCGGGCTGACTGGGCCGAGAAAAATAAATAAAAAAAAAATAATAATAAAAATAATAATAATAATTAGTTTAAATAGTTTTTAGGTATTAAAAAATAGGTCTGAGGCCCAAAAAATCCAGGAAAATTACCCTAAGTCCAATTTTCTATTTTACACCCAAAAATGTTATTTTCATAATATTTTAACATTATTTATTAGCAATTAAAAATCATTTATTAATTAAAAGCCTTGATTTTAATTACAGAAAATTCCCAGAAAATTCCAGAAAATTGGGAAAAATCCAAGTTTTAATAATTTGAAAATTCAGGGGGTTTACAGGAATTCTCTCCGAGAATCCAAATGAAGCTACTTTGATAAGAAGATGTTCCCTCAGATTCTGTTTTGATACAACTACTAAAATTTTTTACCGTCGATCCTATGATGGTCTCCTGTTACGATGCTTATCGGACGCAGAAGCAAGACAAGCCCTCCATGAAGCTCTTGATGGCGTACATGGAGTACATCATCCCGGCTCAAAGATACTATTGGACAACGATGGTGGCAGAGGCTATTGACTATGCAAGCAAGTGCCAACCATGCTAAATCTACGTCAACTTTATTCATCAGCCTTCCGAGTTCCTACACCCAATGGTAGCATCTTGGCCGTTCGAAGCGTGGGGAATGGACATCATCAGACCAATAAGTCTACCTTCGTCTAAGGGATATCAGTTTATTTTGGCCATCATATATTACTTCTCCAAGTGGACGGAGGCAGTTCCACTTGTCGAAGTCAAAACATCGAATGTGATTTGCTTCATCAAACATCACATCATCTATCTCTTCAGCTTGCCACGAAGGTTGATCCACGATAATGGTCCATAGTTTGCGAGTCATGCTTTTTACCACTTTTGTGATAAAAATTGCATCCAGAATGGGGCATCGACCACCTACTACCCAATAGCTAATGGACTGGCCGAGGCGTTCAACAAAACCATCATTAAGCTCCTTAAGAAGTTTGTGTCGTCCAACAAGCACAATTGGAACGAGGAACTCGGGGAATGTCTGTCGGCCTACCATATAATGGTTCGGCAAGCTACTGGCAGTACACCTTTCTCCCTGGACAATGGGAGCGAAGGGGTCCTTTCTCTCGAGATCCAGATCCCTTCACTTCGAGTAGCCCTCTCCCACCAGCTAACCATCAACGAAAATCACCACCGACGACTACAGGAATTAGAATTACTCGACAAAAAAGGCTCTTTGTCACTACCACATTCTAAAAATAGGGGTATTTTTGACTTTTTATATATTATTAATATTGTTGTAGTTATTTTAAATAATTGCATGATAAGTGTATTTAAATTAAATAATTATGTGAGATGTATAATTAAATATATTATATATATACAATGTTCATTAATGTTTGAGCTGGTAGACTTAACCTAGAGGCCCACTAGACGAACACCTGATCGAATTATAGGATTATGTATTAATTTGTATTAATTAGAATTTAATTAATTGGGATTGTGATTAATTACCGTAATTTTATTTAATTGTTGCGCATTATCGTTGCTTCGATATTTGGAGTGCTACTCTAGCTTTTGCCTTCCAACAAATTTTACAACATTGCCCTAGACGTGCCCGCCTTCCATTCTGACATTTTTGCAACTCATAATTATGATCTCTTGAGTTTTATTTTAGCCGCACAATATTCGTCGTGGACGTTTATTTAATTTCTAAATAAATTCTAACTTTGTATCGTTGTGCGTTCCAATCGAAATTGGAGGCAATCTCGACCCATTTTTCGTACAACCCAAATTAGGATAATATTCTGTTCTGAGTCTTCTTCACAAATGATATTTATGATCCAACCTAATTTTGGCCCCATGTACTCCTAATTAATCTTAGAACACCACTTGCATTTATTTCTAATTAAATTGGGGATACCATTTTGACTAATCCCGTTTAATCCCGGCCTAATCCAAATACCCCATTAATTAAGTCCATACAAAACACACAACACCCCCTCATCCTACAAAACACCAAACACCAAATCGCCCACCAATTTTTTATTATTTCATGTGTCTGTGCAAATACCCAAATTTAAGGGGACTAATTTGCAAATGTTGTATTAGGTGTCAACACCCCATTGGTTCAAACTAAATGCAGAGCCCAAATAATTGACTAGTCAACAACCCTCATTCTTATATAAAAAATTCTCTATGTCAAATCCTGACCACCCATTTAAAATGGGTACATCAACACCACTCATTTCCCACTCACCATCCTATTTAATGTCACTTCACACAATCTTCCCAATCATGACCTAATCCCCAAACCTAGGGAAGCCTCCATCTCCTCCCTCCTCACCAGCCCTCAACCGTAGCCACCCTCCTTCCTTTTCATTTTTCCTTTTCCCTTCATCATCTTCTTCTTCTTCTTTCCTTCTTCTTCTTCTTCTCCTTCTTTTTGAATTTTAGAAGGGGGAAATCATCTCCACTGTTCACCCACACCCCGGCCAGCTCCGGTCACCCGAGTTTCCTTCTCCGACGGCTACAGCTCCTCCTGCCGATCCACAGCAACCACCCTCCTCTGGTCCACATCCCCCGGCGGCCGATCTGAATCTCCTCCATCACCAGCCAACCTATCCCCGACACCGCTGACTCAACTCCACCTGCGTAGCCCAACCCCGACTGCTGCTCCTCCCCTCTTCACAACTCCGGCGAGCTGCCACTCCAACCATACTCCACTCCATCCACCTCCCTACACCCGGTGAGAACCCAGCACCTCCCCGCCTGTAGCTCCGGCCTCCCCGGCTACTGCTGCGATCAACAGCCCGACCCTGCTCTCCTCCTAACTCCCCTCGAGCGGCCACCCGACGACCCGTTCCCCGAACCACCACCACTGCCACCTCCGCAGCTGCAGCCCGTGTAGCGCCCCGTTCCCCCGGTGTGGGGAGCGCGGCTAAGAAATACAAGATGGTATCGTTCGATCGGGATAGATTAAAATAAGAACTCGTCCTTGTTATGGATTTGTTTCTTCGGAATCGATTCCCATATTCAGTGGACCGTGCCCCCGGGATCGACTTAGCGGCAGAGTCAGGAGGGACCTCTCCGCTGCTATCTTTTATTGTCTCGGATTTTGATGTCGCTTGTTGCTTTTATGCTTTGAGTTGGTTTTGGAATTTGCTTGTTTTCCTTGAACGGTTTCAATGAGTTTCATTGTTTTCGTTCATTAAACTGTACTTAAATTTCGAGATTGGAAAGAGTGGAAGATGCATTGATTGAGCTGTTCATGATGCAGGTGAACGAGCAGTAGGTGGCTTACGAACGGAGTCATGAAGTACCTCTTTCCTTCTCTTTTCCAACCATCTAAGTGAGTGGCTACCATCCCGATTAGCTAGCCCTGCTTCCAAGTCTTCACAACTAATAAATCTTGTATTCTTCTTTGCCCCGATCAAACGATACCAAGTAATGATACAAGAGATCAAGATAAAAAGGGAATAGACTTGAAAATATTGCTTGTCAACTAAACTTGTAAACGGTTATCATACTGTATGCTAGTTCGTTTATAAATATTCTATGAATTATGCTAAATATAGAACATTATTGTATGCGCTTAAATTTTTCAGTGAGGCTCTACAAAATGAATCATAAAATTTTGCTTGTCTTGTACTCATGTTGCCTCAACTGCATGATCTGCTAAATCAGTTAACATCGTTCGATCACGGACAACTTGTCCACAAGGTTTCTGGTTCCTGTGGATGGTCGCCATGGTACTGGGACCGATCCGATCCGGACGGAACGTCTGTATAGTCGTCTGCATCGTCGGAATGCAGCGTGCAGCCGGGGCAGGTAAAATCCACCGAATGGTGGCAAGTTCATTTAAGTAAATTCTATATGCTGCTTACTTGTAAATGAACTAAGGCAAGATAGAAACCCATAAAAATATGCATGCTTAATTAAAATAATGTATTGATTGGTATAGTTCAGTTAGCTCATCTTCACCAGTATGTTTCGATATGATGACCCTCATTGAAACAGGTTCTCCGCACTAAGGTGATCTGAGCGAGGAGCAAAAGTCGTCTTCCCGATCCAGTCCAGCTATTGGCGCATCCTAATCGTGCCGCTTTTGAAGTACTTGAAGAAAGGGAGCTTGCACCTCTATATACACAATGCAGTTCCGTGGCAAAGCCGTCCTCCATCCTGGAGGTCTATATCATTTTGAAGTTTAGTAAAGGAATGTAATGTACAGGACTGCTATCTCATTTTGAGTCAACACTTTTTTAAGCCCGTGCGACAAAATAGCTGACTCGTTCAGGAGTTTGTAATAGATGTTCATTATCAATAAAGAGAACTTTTCCATATTTCAAATATGTGTTTCAATTTATCTGCGTACTCTGAATATGTGCTCGTTATACAAAACCAGATAGCCTTGTGCGGGCGCAACTCCAGGCCCGTACGACGGTCATGATTCGGGGGACGCCTCAACGATTCCACGGAATCGGGTCATGACATAATGGTATCAGAGCACAGATTCAAGTTCCTTAGACTCTCGCACTGAAAAAGTTCCTTTAACGATCAAATTCCTGTGCGAACTCTTGAACTTGCTAGGCCAAAATGAGATACGTTCATGCAATAAGTCCATAATACATTATGATCCTAATGTAATTTACCTTCTTTTGAAGGAATGGCTCCAGCGCAATCTGCAGCGCTAGCACCGGACGAAACACAAGGCCAAGAAAGTAGTTCGGGCACTTCGGGAAGTTCAAGGAGCCAGCGAGCCGTGCCAAGCATCGATCCCATCCAGTAAATGTTGCAGATATTGGAGGCAAACCAACAAAGGGACGAGACTCGCTACGAACAGGCCGAGAAACGGGCGGAGGAGAGTCAGCTCAAGTTCTAAGACAATATAGAAGCTCAATTCTTAGTCCAACAGAAGCAGGTAGATGCCCTACAATAGATCGTTCTGACTTTGTCTTCCAACCATTCTCCTGCAACAGCAACGACTTCGGTGGAACAGCCCGTGCTTGAAGTAGAGACGCCGTAAATCCCAAAGACGAGGGACGTGACTGCCTTCGACTTTGGCCACTTTAAGAAAGTCTGCAATACCCCATTCAACGGGTCTGAGGACCCAATCGTGGCTCTAGATTGGTTGGACGAACTTGAAGACCACTTCGCTATGCTAGAGGTCCCCGAAGAGAAGCGTGTCGCCTGCGTGCAACTACAGCTCCGCCTCAACGCGCACGATTGGTGGGACGTGCATCGACGATCTCTTTAATTTGACCATGGGGAGGAGGCGATCTCGTGGACGACTTTTTGTGCCGCATTTGAAGAGGAGTTTATACCTCCTCCAGTACAACGATAAATGGAGAACGAGTTCGTGCAACTGAGGCAAGGCAGTATGACAGTTAAACAGTACTCCACCGAATTCAATCGACTCTCCAAATTCGCTAGGGCCTATTTACCTGATGCAGCGAGTCAAACTAGAAGGTTTGAAGGTGGTCTATGCCGTGCCATCCATGCGCACGTAGTCGTACATCAGTACGAGACCATGCGTGGAGTCATGAATCATGCTCTATCTCTTGAACCGCAGTATCCTCATATTTCTACCGGCGCTGTGCATACCTACAATCATAAACGCCAAGGCAACGAGAGAGAAAATACCGCTACAAAGCGCCCTAACCATGGCAGTCCACAAAAAGGAAACTCGAGACCATTCTGTGATTTCTGCAAAAAGCCGGGGCACACCTCTGCCAATTGTTATCGCCGAAAAGGTCTATGCTTTAACTGTGACGGACGGGACCACGTATCTCGGGATTGTCCGCTCCCCTCGGGATTGTCCGCTCCCCTCTAAGCTTCTGCCTCAGTAAAATAATTCCTAACGGTTGGTTCTATTCCTAAGTTTCGGAATGAAACTTCCAATTGGTTGGGTAGGATGTAGCGCCCCGTTCCCCCGGTGTGGGAAGCGCGGCTAAGAAATACAAGACGGTATCGTTCGATCGGGATAGATTGAAACAAGAACTCATCCTCGTGATGGATTTGTTTTTCGAAATCAATTTCTATATTCAGTGGACCGTGCCCCCGGGATCGACTTAGCGGCAGAGTCAGGAGGGACCTCTCCGCTGCTATCTTTTATTGCCTCGGATTTCGATGTCGTTTGTTGCTTTTGTGCTTTGAGTTAGTTTTGGGATTTGCTTGTTTTCTTTGAACGGTTTCGATGAGTTTTATTGTTTTCGTTCATTGAACTGCACTTCAATTCCGAGATTGGAAAGAGTGAAAGAAGCAATGATCGAGTTGTTCGTGATACAGGTGAACGAGCAGTAGGTGGCATACGAGCGGAGTCGTGAAGCGCCTCTTTCCTTCTCCCTTTCGACCATCTAAGTGAGTGGCTATCATCCTGATTAGCTAGCCCTGCTTCCAAGTCTTCACAACTAATAAATCTTGCATTCTTCTTTGCCCCGATCAAACGATACCAAGTAATAATAAAAGAGATCAAGATAAAAAGGGAATAGACTTAAAAATATTGCTTGTCAACTAAACTTGTGAACGGTTATCATACTGTATGCTAGTTCATTTATAAATATTCTATAAATTGTGCTGAATATGGAACATCATTGTATGCGCTTAAATTGTTCAGTGAGGCTCTGTAAAATAAATTATGAAATTCTGCTTGTCTTGTACTCGTGTTGCCTCAACTGCATGACCTGCTAAATCAGTTAACATCGTTCGATCACGGACAACTTGTGCACAAGGTTTCTGGTTCCTACGGACGGTCGCCAGGGCACTGGGACCGATCCGATCTGGACGGAACGTCTGTATAATCGTCTGTATTGTCGAAATACGGCGTGCAGCGGGGGCTCGCCACCCATGTTGCACACCCTTCCGTCCTGAGACTATAAATCGTCCTTCTTGGTATTATGCCAGTGATCCTCTGTATATTTAAACCTGTTGCAACTAACTTGTGTCTTTATGGCAGGGAAGGCATGGTAAGTATTGTGCAGGTGATTCAGGCGGGCAGGTAAAATCCACCGAACGGTGGCAAGTTTATTTCAGTAAATTCTATATGCTGCTTACTTGTAAATAAACTAAGGCAAGATAGAAACCCACAAAAATATGCATGCTTCATTAAAATAACGTGTTGATGGGTATAGTTCGGTTAGCTCGCCTTCACCAGTATATTTTGACATGCTGACCATCGTTGAAACAGGTTCTCCGCACTAAGACAAACTGAGCGAGGAGCGAAAGTCGTCTTCTCGATCCAGTCCAGCTGTTGGCGCATCCTGATCGCGCCGCTTTTGAAGTACTTGAAGAAAGGGAGCTTGCACCTCTATATACACAATGCAGCTCCGTGGCAAAGCCATCCTCCAGCCTGGAGGTCTATATCATTTTAAAGTTTAGTAAAGGGATGTAATGTAAAGGACTGCTATCTCATTTTGAGTTAACACTTTTGTAAGCCCGTGCGGCAAAATAGCTGACTCGTTCAGGAGTTTGTAATAGATATTCATTATCAATAAAGAGAACTTTTTCATATTTCAAATCTGTGTTTCAATTTATTTGCGTACTTTGAATATGTGCTCGTTATGCAAAACCAGATAGCCTTGTACGGGTGCAACTCTAGGCCCGCACGATGGTCACGATTCGGGGGACGCCTCAACGATTCCACAGAATCGGGTCATGACAGCCCGAGCTCCCCGCACCTCCGTTCATCCTCAGCCGAGTTTCCCCTCCCTGCTGTACTCCAGCACCACCACCATCCTCATCAACTATCACCACTACCACCACCCTATCACCACCAGCTCCCTCTCCTCTTCTCCGAGCAGTGCCACCCCAACTCCGACCAGCTTCCTCCCCGGCTGCTACATCGAACCACCACCCTCCACCGTGAGCCTCTCTCTCCTCTCCCTCTTCCCTTCTTCATTGATAGAGCATATAGCTTAGTGTATATACGTATGTATATATAAATACGTATTTGGGTGTATTTTGTGTGTATGTGTGTATGTATGTTTCGTATTTATATGCGTATATGTATATGTATATGTATATATATATATATATATATATGAATATATCGTGTATTTCTTTATTTTTATATATACGTATTCAATGTATGTATATATTAATATATCTGTATATATATATATGAAATATGTAAATGTTCGTATTGGTATATATATACCTGTATATAGTATAAGTACTATTTTGGTATAAATATATATATATATATATATGTATTTGTATTGGTATATATATATAAATATGTATTTGGTATATGTATATACATATATATATATGTATGTATTTTGGTATATATATATATATATATGTACTTATATACGTATGTAGTATAGGTATATTTTTATTGGTATATAAATATATATAAATATAGTATAAGTATATTTTTATTGGTGTATATATATATATAAATATAACATATGTATTTTTTCACTAGTATATAAAAATATATATATATATTAAGTATATATATATATTCTTAAATAATGGTTGTTATGTATAAATATGTTATGTATATTTTAACATAATATATATATTTCTATTTTAGTGTATATACACTTATACATATTTTGACATAATTATTGGTATATACATATATATGTATTATATTTAATGATATATGTCTATTGATAAATATTGTAGGCGACCCAAGTGTAATTACGGATGCCCCATATTTATATGGACCTATAACCCTGTTAATTAATAGAAGGCCGCCATATGTACACTCACGTATTGGCGAGACCCGTATCACCGACTGTCTGGATTCACAGCAATCACCGACACGACGTCCGTACAACTTGACGCACTTAACCCTAGTTGACTAAGTGCCATACCTGGCATAGCCCTGAGTTTAATGTATTATAATTGTGTTAGCGTAGCATCTGATGCAAATATTATATTTATGATATGTCTATAGGACTGTTGGTTCATCCAGGCGATACTCTGGAACAGGATATTGGTATAACCAGCTAAGGACCCAAGACAAGTACATTCTCTGATAATTTCTAATTATTTGATAATTTCTATAAGTTCAGTATCTAGAAATTTTACATCTGATCCTTGACACTGTGCTACACGGACTAGTATTTAGATTGGATCTGCAGTCATACGATGTTACATTGATTATCGTATTGACATTGTACACGACATTGATATTTAGACCTTGTACATGATAGATTGGATATTGCTCGTGTATCGTGACGTGTCATGGTTGGATCCACTGTACTAGTTGGGGGTGGGGAAGTAGTTAGTGAGAAATGTGATCATATCCCTATTATACAAGTATAGAACAATATAAGTGTTAATCATGCTCTTCACATATGATTAGCCAGGCCATATAGCTCTCGTACATGTTCCCAAGCCGATCATATTTCGAAACTACTATTTCAAACACTTAGAATGGTTACAGTTCTCTATTTTAGATCATATACTACACCACCCGTATATGATATTATACCTTGTTCTCTTTATTTTATATATGCACTGACTGTATCATATTGCCTATATTATCTGTCTCTATATTTTGCCATTGTATTTATTCACTGTCTTCTCTCAGTATATAGCATCATTTGTTTATTGCTTTATAGTCCTTATCAATTAAATAGAACTGTTATTTGAGATGTACTTTGCTCCTTCCTGACTGGAAATATTTTTCCAGACTATGCCTTTGAGGACTGGTATCTAACATTTTATGGACCACAGGGTGAGTAGATGCAGACTTGGACTTGGTAGTTCAGTTGTGATTCCGGAAGGTCTAGCCGAAATCACTAGTTATCTAGTTAGTTCTTTTAGCAGATCATTTGGTACCGGATTTGTCTCCGACATACTTGTTGAGACATGGATATTTGTTGAGTTAGATTATTTACATTTAGACTTATGTTATATTTTATTTTATTTCTTCGATATCTTATCGTGCTGTAGTTATGTGATTGAGTATGTTGTTCATATTATTTTGTGTCATCCGTGCCTCCTTATGGAGATTGGATGCTCGTGTGAGATTGCTTAGATAGTATCCTGACCTTGACAGCATTCTACCGCCGATACTGCGGCATAGGCTGGACGTACCCGCGTACTCGTGCCCCAATTCTGGGTGCGGGTCGTGACACATTTTTAGTGGTGGCCCATGCAGGTCAGACTTCGCAAGTTGTGCGATGTCGTGGTAGTGTGGCATCTTTGTTACACTACTGCGTGCCTGCGATAGAATATAGGACATAGGATACTAGGATGAGAGCGAATACTCAATCACAATTCCTTGAGAGATTCCTGGGATGACCCCTGAGAATCTTATTATAATTTCTAATTTAAATCATTTTCCTTGTTTTCGTCCATTCTCACTTGTTGATATTGAATTTGATTCTTGTTGATCAGTTATTAAATTGAGATCTTGGTGTCATTGTAGAGTTTGATTTCATATTTGGATGAATTTTACAGACTAATTTATGGTATCATCTGATGACACATGTTGATGAGGACAGTGAGAAAGATTAACATTAGAGTTATTGGACTACAAGAGGTGGATTTAAATTATAATTTGAGGATTGAAAATGAATTTCAATTTTTAAGAATTTTTGAGGAGTTGAGATATTATGTTATTAATTTTTGTTTTGAGGATTCAGATTCAATTCAATGAACCTAGACAAAGCTGTAAGGATTTTTGGAAGTGATTAAATTTTTGTTTCAGTATTTAAATATTTGACTTTGAGGAAAGTATATGTATTTTACTTTAAATTGTTCGAGGAGTTAGTTTTGAGGACTTTATTTTGAGAATAAAATTTTATAATAGAAAAGATATATATTAGTATATGAGTAGATGAGGTGCATGTGTAAGGATCTGTTGGCTTGAGCATGATTGAGATTGTACTGCAAACTAACTTGGGTGTCCATCTAGGGTTGTATTAGAGGGAGCAGTACTTAGTATGGTTTATTGCACTTGGTGTGCACTTGAGTGATAAGAACAACTAGTATCAACAATTGCAGTAGGTAAGAAAGCTAGCAGTGAGTGTGCTTGTAGTAGAACTGTGGTACCTAAAGGGATAGAGGTATCAAACCTTGGATGCATCATTGACCTGTGCAATCACAACTAGGAATATTTTTTTCCAATCTATTTATCTCGTTATTCTTATTCCTTCTGAATGTTTCTTCTTTAGAACTTTACTGTCCTTTCCTTGATGATATCCCATTTTTTGTCTTAATTGATTCTTTTGGATCTGTCTTCAGGATGTCGCCGAAGACAAGATCTATGAGAGTGGGAGCATCAGCTTTAGAGGGGTCTGCCACCTCTCTACCTGATGGACAGACAGCCGTAGTTCCTTCTACATCTCCGATGCATGTGGAAGTATCTGCACTTTTCGGGGATCCTCCTCCCCCACCTGTCTAGAGGATTGCCGCAGTTGCGACGGACAACCTTCCTCCTCCACCGACTCCGATTTTTGGATTTTTGCCCATTGACGGGGCACAGATGTTTACTTTAATCTAGGGCATGATAGATGCCCAGAGAGTGACGGCAGATGCTCAGCGAGTTCAAGCTGAGGCTCAGAGGGTGCAAGCAGAAATACACCAGGCACAAACCGAGCTGATGAGAGAAAGCATGGAGAATGCTCATCAGGTGACTCTCCAAGCTTTGGAGAGAGTTGCACAACACCAGCAGTTTCCTGGCCAACATCAACAGCAGAGATCAGGCACTATAGTGGTGTCATGCCCCAGTCCCAAAATACGTAGGACCAGGAATACGTAACATGCCAGCTACGCATTCGACCAGACTCTGGTCCGATTCGAATACGTATAAGCTGTACTAAAAGGGTCACTATCTATATAGTTAAGTGAATATAAATACCTATGCCTCAATCCACAATGAGCAAAATATACAAGAATGAGCTACATGTGCTAAAGTCGGCCGCCAGTAGCCCATAAGCTCGAATAGACTCGAGAAAGGAATATGAGTCTATAAAACTAGGTTATATCAACAGATGAATAGACAATATGAATAATAACCAATATTCCGGAAGAAAAGATGTAAGTACCTGGCACCAAATCTCTGCATGACAAAGCAACACACATCAGCAACTCCAATCCGGCTCCACAGCGGTCTATGCTGCAAAACTGGCAAGGGACCAGGTCCTTAGAGGGACGTAACAAGGTACAGAAGATACAAGCCAAAATGCAGTATAATAGTAAATGAAATAAATAGGCTAAACTATATAACCATCTATGTGAAATGCAAGTTGAGAGTTTTAGTCATACTCGAGCTGAGACTACTACAGGATCAGTGTCGGTGAAACCCATAGCAGTATTTTCTCGAAGGGCCAGTAAGGTATCATAGTTCTATTGCCAGAGACTAAGGCACTTCAAGTAAAGTAATATATATATATATATATATATATATAATCAGCCTTTTGTATGGTAAATCTCTCCCCACCCAATGTAATCTCACGTCTCATGTCCATGACACGCAGGATCAAAACTAATGCAACAAGTCATATATTAAGATCTAAGAAAATAATGTCCAAGTCATGAAATCTGTAACCTATATAGAACCATCTTGAATATTTCAGGAAGATTCTATTCTCATGATCTGTGTCAGGTGTCCTGGGTATAATGTACTTGATATGGCAAGTACGAGCATGTAAATGTCACGATATCCATCTCTAGATGACGTTGCACAACCCCGCGTACGGTGTCGGCACCCGATTATTAGTCGGACGCTAAGCAAGTCACACGGCCCTAGGGTTAAGCATGCACAACAGTATATATATGCCAAGAGAATAAGTAACAAGAACTGCAAGTTTTGGCAAGGTACACTTGCTTGTGGTTCTGGCTCCAACTGTAGCTCTGGCAACAGCGAGATTTGCAGGCGGCACTCCGGTTGCTAAAATAGACATCACCATCAGATCTAGAAAATATCAATCAGCTAGAAACGCCTATCCTTGAGTCCAATTTGGACACAGGGGCAAAAATAATATTTCAGGGCAAAACGGGATCCAAATGTGGGCCGCTTTGCACCAAAAATTGCGTCAGGGTCAAAGGTCTCCAAATTCACCAAACTTAGTGTCAACAGGTCAGGAACGATGATACGAACTCAACAGAACTTCCAGAATTGGATTCCGATGAGTCGATCACAAAATCGCCCGTCAAGTGGAGCTTGTGGGGCCCACGACACGCGATTTCGTCAACGTTCTCAGAATCGAACCAAACCTGGGTCACAGGACCAGCGTATCGCTACGAGTCCGATGGTGCAAGTTTTGTTTCAATCCGACGTGTATACACAAAGTTACGACGCATTCTAGAACTGACGGATACGGGACGGTGTTCGAGGATACGCGTTGATTCAGGTGTCCATGCACATCCAAATCAACTTCTGCAAAATCCCGCACGTCCGTATCAACGGCGCGCACGTATCAGTAAAGACTGCGTGCGACCAAGTCGTTCCGTTTGGCAAGGCAGACTCGGTTCCGGGGTGAAACATGGCGTTGTTTTTCCTGTTTTTGGATCGCGGTTCGCGATCGCCACAGGACGCAATGCACCGAGCGGGTTGCACGGACACCGAGAGGGTCACGCAGGGTTCGCGATGCAACAGACAGAATCAAAAATGGGGCAGCGAGGAGAGAGAAACGGGTACCTGAACAGGGCTCAAAAAACTAAACTTTTTTCGTGTCCGACACGACACGAAAACCTAGGGTTAGGGTTTCGAGTCACTGCCGGAGCTCCGGCAGCTCGGGGTGGCACTGCGGCCGGAGGCGGGCCGGAGGGGCGGCGCTGGCGGCGCGCCGGAGGGGGCGGGGGACGCCGGCGGTTGCCTTCGCCAGAGCAGCCGCTGCTGCGGCTCGGGGAAGGGCCTGGCTGCGGGGGAAGAAGGAGGAGGAGGCGGAGGAGGTCGCCGGGCGGCGCTGGCGAGGGCGGGGGACGGCGAGGGGAGGCAGCTGCGCGGTGAGGCGGGAGCGGTGGCAGCGTAGGGCGGAGCGTCCGGGCGGAGCTAGGGCGGTGGGAGGCTGCCGAAGAAGAGGGAAAGGGAGGGTTTTTATAGGGCTGTGGTCGAGCAGGGGAGGCCGAGCTAGGCGGCGACGTGGCGGGGGAGGCGGAGCTCGCGGGGGCGTGGGCCGAGCGGAGCGGGCGGGGCGGCCGGGACGCGCGGCGGAGGAAGCGGGGTCGGGGAAGAGCTGGGTCGTGGAGGGAAGAGGAAACGGGTCGGTCGGAGGCGGGGCGGGTTCAGTCGTGTGGACCCGACCCGACCCACTAGGCGGGTGGACCGGTCCGGTCTGGCAGAACCGGGTTCGGCCGTTCAGTCCGGTTTGAACCCGGTTCAGTCCTGTCTATTTTGGTTTTTTTTATTTTAATTATTTAAAAATGGGTTTTGGGCATTTAAAAATGTTTTTGGGGTCCAATAAATTCCCAGAAAATTATCCAAAGTCCAATTTTTTATTTTACACTCAAAAATATTATTTTCATAATATTTTAATATATTTTAAAAACATTTAATTTTATTTAATGCCAAAAACACCTTGATTTTAATTAGCAAAAATTCCCGAAAAATCCCAGAAAATTCCGGAAAATTCGGTTTTGAAAATCTTGAAAAATCAGGGGGTTTACAAGTGGACTTCAAGAGGATGATGCCTCGAGAGTTCAAGGGTATCAAAGGGATACTCTATGCTGACGGCTGGCTAGAGGACATAGAGAGGAGCCTGCGATTGGCCCAAATTTCGGAGAGCTTACGGATAGAGGCGGCTGGCAGTCAGATGTTCGATATCGCACTCACGTGGTATCGCACGGAGCCGAGACTTACTGCACAAGGACTTACTTGGGAGACCTTCAAGGAGCTCTTCAAGGAGAAGTTCTTTCCCGACGTGGCATTGGGAACCTTGGAAAGTCAGTTTCATGACTTGGTCCAAGGAAATATGTCGGTCGACGAGTATGCTGCAAAATTCTGTAGGTTGAGCCATTTTGCATCGTCTATGATTCTGGACCCAGGAGGTCGAGCCCGAAAATTTAGAAAGGTGCTGATGAGAGAGATTAGGTCGCGTACTTCTGGTCGTCGTACTGCTACCTTTGAGGGTATCTTGATGGATGCCCAGATTGCAGAAGAGGATCTGGATCTCAGGCCTAAGAGGAGTCACAATATTTCTTGAGATACGAATGGTAGTACAAGACCGGCCAAGCGTCCCCATATTCAGCAACAGCCATGGGCATTTCAGCATCAACAACAACACCAGGCACCAGTTCATATTCAGCAACAGCCATGGGCATTTCAGCATCCACAGCAGTACCAGGCACCAGTTCATATTCAGCAACAGCCATGGGCATTTCAGCATCAACAGCAGTACCAGACACCAGTTCGTGTTCGGCAGGATCAACAACAGCCTCCGAGAGAGACACAACATACTTGTCATTTCTGTAAGAAGCCAGGTCACCTTTGGGAGAGCTGTAGAACAAGACTAGGACTTTGTTTGCATTGCGGTGCTGCGGGACATCGAGTAAGGGATTGTCTTCTAGCCCCTTATCTTCCCGGCCAGCGCGCAGCTCCAGATTATAGAGATACAGTTAGGCTACCTGTGGAACCGTATATTGCTCAGCACCCGCAAAGGGAACCACCCCAGCAGGGCGGGACATTTGCGATGACGGTCGAGGAGACCGATACTGCAGGTAATGTGTTAGCAGGTTCTGTTCTTCCTTCCTTTTGTTCCTTTCTATTTGATTGATTGATTGATTCCCTAGTACCGTAGCTTGTATTCATGATTTTTGTTAGAATGTAGTTAGTAGTACACCCTGACAGAGACAGCAATACCATGACAAAAGACACCATCATGACCGTACATATTTTTTTAGATTGCATGTTGTATGACTGTAGGTAGAATTTTCTTAGACCATGATTATTGGGGTTTGACCATAGCGAAGATTTATGAAGAGGTTATGACTTGACGAGCAGAGACAAGATGCTTAAAACTTTGAGGATAAGCATTAATTTAAATGAAAGAGTTAAGAAATTAACATGGCATGAATGATGATTTATTAATTTTAGGAAGATTATGATATGATTACATTGGTTATTAAAATTGGAGAAAATTAGGGAGATTATCATTATATTTATTTGATTGCATGAATTTAAAATTTTATATTATGGATGTTGCATTTGAAGAATCCATAAGTATCGCATTGTTTGAGTTTTGTGGAAAAAGAAACCAAGGAATAAGATTATTGATAGATTAGTGTTTGGATTCAAACTTTTTGGGATGAGATTTCAATTATATATATATATATATACATTGATTGAAATTAAATTAGAGGAGTGGATGTTAAATTTCGAGTATTTAATTATTAACTTAAAATTTCGGGGGAAATTGTGATAAAAAATGGAATTTGATTTTTATTTCGAGAATTTTTAGGAATACGATAATTACAGAATTTTGAAAATTTTGTGGAATAGGAAGATGGATTTACTTTATTATTAAATGGTTTGATGAACCTAGATTTGATGAAAAATAATATATAATGAATAAAAACTACTATGAGGATTTAAATTTCGAGGACAAAATTCTTTTAAGGAGGGTAGACTTGTCACTACCACATTCTAAAAACAGGGATATTTTTGACTTTTTATATATTATTAATATTGTTGTAGTTATTTTAAATAATTTCATGATAAGTGTATTTAAATTAAATAATTGTGTGAGATGTGTAATTAAATATATTATATATATACAATGTTCATTAATGTTTGAGCTGGTAGACTTGACCTAGAGGCCCACTAGACGAACACCTGACCGAATTATAGGATTATGTATTAATTTGTATTAATTAGAATTTAATTAATTGGGATTGTGATTAATTACCGTAATTTTATTTAATTGTTGTGCCTTACCGTTGCTTCGATATTTGGAGCGCTACCCTAACTTTTATCATCCAACAAATTTTACAACCTTGCCCTAGACGTGCTTGCCTTCCATTCTGACATTTTTGCAACTCATAATTATGATCTCTTGAGCTTTATTTTAGCCGCACAATATTCGTCAAGGACATTTATTTAATTTTTAAATAAATTCCAATTTTGTATCGTTGTGCGTTCCAATCGAAATTGGAGGCAATCTTGACCCATTTTTTGTGCAACCCAAATCAGGATAATATTCTGTTCTGAGTCTTCTTCACTAATAATATTTGTGACCCAACCTAATTTTGGCCCCATGTACTCCTAATTAATCTTAGAACACCACTTGCATTTATTTCTAATTAAATTGGGGATACCATTTTGACTAATCCCGTTTAATCTCGACCTAATCCAAATACCCCATTAATTAAGCCCATACAAAACACACAATACCCCCTTACCCTACAAAATACCAAACACCAAATCGCCCACCAAATTTTTATCATTTCATGTGTCTGTGCAAATACCCAAATTTAAGGGGACTAATTTGCAAATGTTGCATTAGGTGTCAACACCCCATTGGTTCAAACCAAATGGAGAGCCCAAATAATTGACTAGTCAACAACCCTCATCCTTACATGAAGGAATTCTCCATGTTAAATCCTGACCACCCATTTAAAATGGGTGCATCAACACCACTCATTTCTCACTCACCATCCTATTTAATGTCACTTTACACACTCTTCCCAACCATGACCTAATCCCCCTAGGGAATCCCCCATCTCCTCCCTCCTCACAAGCCCTCAACCGTAGCCACCCTCATTCCTTTTCTTTTTTCCTTTTCCCTTCTTCTTCTTCTTCTTTCCTTCTTCTTCTTCTCCTTCTTTTTGAATTTTAGAAGGGGGAAATCATCTCCACTGTTCACCCATACCCCGGCCAGCTCCGGTCACCCAAGTTTCCTTCTCCGGCAGCTACAGCTCCTCCCGCCGGGCCAGTGCAATCACCCTACTCCGGTCGACATCCTGCGGCGGCCGATCTGAATCTCCTCCATCACCAGCCAACCTATCCCCGACACCGCTGACTCAACTCCACCTGCGCAGCCCGACCCCGACTGCTGCTCCTCCCCTCTTCACAACTCCGGCGAGCTGCCACTCCGACCATACTCCACTCCATCCACCTTCCTACACCCGACGAGAACCCATCACCTCCCCGCCTGTAGCTCCGGCCTCCCCGGCTACTGCTGCGATCAGCAGCCCCGACCCTGCTCTCCTCCTAACTCCCCTCGAGCGGCCACCCGGCGAGCCGTTCCCCGAACCACCACCACTACCAACTCCGCAGCTGCAGCCCGAGCTCCCCGCACCTTCGTTCATCCTCAGCCGAGTCTCCCCTCCCTGTTGCACTCCGGCACCACCACTATCCTCATCAACTATCACCACTACCACCACCCCATCACCACCAGCTCCCTCTCATCTTCTCCGAGCAGCGCCACCCCGACTCAGGCCAGCTTCCTCCCTAGCTACTACATCGAACCACCACCCTCCACCGTGAGTATGTAGCTTAGTGTATATACGTATGTATATATAAATACGTATTTGGGTGTATTTTGTATGTTTGTGTGTATGTATGTTTCTTATATATATATATATATATATATATATATATATATATATATATATATATATATATATATATATATATGAATATATCGTATATTTATTTATTTTTATATATACGTATTCAATGTATGTATATATTAATATATCTGTATATATATATGATATATGTAAATGTTCGTATTGGTATATATATACCTGTATATAGTATAAGTACTATTTTGGTATAAATATATATAAATGTATTTGTATTGGTATATATATATATAAATACGTAATTGGTATATGTATATACATATATATATATATATATGTATGTATTTTGGTATATATATATATGTACTTATATACGTATGTAGTATAGGTATATTTTCATTGGTATATAAATATATATAAATATAGTATAGGTATATTTTTATTGGTGTATATATATATATATATAAATATAACATGTGTATTTTTCCCTAGTATATATAAATATATATATATATATTTAGTATATATATATATTCTTAAATAATGGTTGTTATGTATAAATGTGTTATGTATATTTTAACATAATATATATATTTCTATTTTAGTGTATATACACTTATACATATTTTGTACGTAATTATTGGTATATATATATATATATGTATTGTATTTAATGATATATGTCTATTGATAAATATTGTAGGCGACCCGAGTGTAATTACGGATGCCCCGTATTTACATGGACATGTAACCCTGGTAATTAATAGAAGGCTGCCATATGTACAATCACGTATTGGCGAGACCCGTATCACCGACTGTTTGGATTCACAGCAATCACAGACGCGATGCCCGTGCAACTTGACGCACTTGACCCTAGTTGACTAAGTGCCATACCTGGCATAGCCCTGAGTTCAATGTATTATAATTGTGTTAGCATAGCATCTGATGCAAATGTTATATTTATGATATATCTATAGGACTGTTGGTTCATCCAGGCGATACTCTGGAACAGGATATTGGTATTACCAGCTAAGGACCCAAGGCAAGTACATTCTCTGATAATTTCCAATTATTTGATAATTTCTATAAGTTTAGTATCTAGAAATGTTACATCTAATCCTTGATACTGTGCTATACGGACTAGTATTTAGATTGGATCTGCAGTCATGAGATATTACAATGATTATCGTATTGACATTGTACACGACATTATGATAGATTGGATATTGCTCATGTATCGTGACGTGTCATGGTTGGATCCACTGTACTAGTTGGGGGCGGGGAAGTAGTTAGTGAAAAATGTGATCATATCCCTATTATACAAGTATAGAACAATGTAAGTATTAATCATGCTCCTAACATATGATTAGCCAGGCCATATAGCTCTCGTACATGTTCCCAAGCCGATTATATTTCAAAACTACGATTTCAAACACTTAGAATGGTTACAATTCTCTATTTTAGATCATATACTACATCACCCGTATATGATATTATACCTTGTTCTCTTCATTTCATATATGCACTGACTGTATCATATTGCTTAAATTGTCTGTCTCTTTATTTTGCCATTGCATTTATTCACTGTCTTCTCTCAGTATATAGCATCATCTGTTTATTGCTTTATAGTCCTTATCAATTAAATAGAACTGTTATTTGAGATGTACTTTGCTCCTTCCTGACTGGAAATATTTTTCCAGACTATGCCTTAGAGGACCGGTATCCAACACTTTATGGACCACAGGGTGAGTAGCTGCAGGCTTGGACTTGGTAGTTTAGTTGTGATTCTGGGAGGTCTAGTCGGAATCACTAGTTATCTAGTTAGTTCTTTTAGCAGATCATTTGGTACCGGATTTGTCTCCGGCATACTTGTTGAGACATGGATATTTGTTGAGTTAGATTATTTACATTTAGATTTGTGTTGTGTTGTATTTTATTTTATTTCTTCGATATCTTATCGTGCTGTAGTTATGTGATTGAGTATGTTGTTCATATTATTTTGTGTCATCCGTACCTCCTTATGGAGATTGGATGCTCGTGTGAGATTGCTTAGATAGTATCATGACCTTGACTACGTTCTACCGCTGATGCTGCGACGTAGACTAGACGTACCTGCGTACTCGTGCCCCAATTCCGGGTGCGGGTCGTGACACTCTTAGCTCAAAAACATATAGAGTTGCATCAAGCACGTCTCTCTGGAGCCTTCAACAAATATATGAAACACAGAATATTCCAAGTGGGGACTTTGTCTTAACAGTAACAAATGGGTGAAACACAGGATATTCCAACCTAAATGGGAAGGCCCGTTCATCGTGAAAATCGTATTTTCCAACAGTGCTTACCGGTTGGCGAAATCCAGTAGTAACTTGCTCATGATGCCTATCAATGGCAAGTTTCTTAAAAAGTAATAAGTCTAAATTAGAATGGTACTCCTCTATCACAAAATAACATCGTGTCTTCCTGGGCACTGGTTCATGTCCACAGGTCCTCTAAACTGTCGCTCTAAAATACTACTCCGGTGGAGTTTGCCACGTCCATATTACCTCTTAGCAAACATCCCAGATCTTGTCTATTGATCATCATGTCCATATTACCTCTGATATCGGTTGTCATTTATACTTACCACCAGTACCCACCAAGGTACGCCAGCAGTACTAAGTCCACAAAAATTGCCATATCTATATTACCTCTGGCAGGGCCTGTCTCGAACCTATTACTTGCACTAACATGCATAAAAAAGTAATAGTTCCATAAAAACTTCCACGTCTATATCAGCTCTGGTAGGACTCATCTCAAACTTATTACTTGCACCATCGTACAAAAGATGCAATAGGTCAATAAAAAATTCCCCAGGGGGATACCCGCTATAGAAATGAATCCACACTTCCTTTTCTCCAGCAGAGTAAAAGTTAGATCAAGTCCATATTTTCTTTGAACTATGTCTCTCCACTATCCCCAACATATTAATATCCTACCCCGTCCACCTTACCTCTGAGTAAGATCTCTTCAGAACTTTTTTTATCTCTACACAACCCAAGATATGATTGTCGAGATTTAGAGTGATCCACTCAAAGATTTGGATTGACATAGCGGTATGAACACATCAAGCGCACCTCAGTACATGAAGTACGAGAAGTGTTCATTTTTCTCCCAGGACACAAATCGAGTCAGCAAGACAATTGCAGCAGAAAAGGAAACTTTTATTTCATACAGATAAAAGGAACAAACTATATTCGGGGACCATATCCCGACCACAAAATCAAAACATGCTCACGACAAAAAGAAACAAAAGGAGAGTCTCTATCTCATAAATAGAATTCTTTTTTGGAGAAAAAGGCAGTGTAGGAAAGTAAAACCCAAACTACTACTACTCCTCAGTGGTGCACAATTCCTCTATTCGCCCTTGGAGCCGAGTAATGGCAACATCAATCTTCGCTCGAACTCTGTGCTCGGCTTCCTAAACCAGATCCGCAGGATCATCAAAGTTGGCATATGCCTGTTGTTTGTCCTCCAACTTCTTCAACTTATCCTCCAGGATAGTAGAAGATTGAGCCACCTTGCTAGTTTCCTCGTAGATGGCCTCCCTCCCCCGATGACTCTCCTGGAAGTCGCCCTTCATGACCGCCAACTTGGCTTAAAGTTGCACAATTTGTTTGTTGATCGCAGCCATGGCTTAGGTTACGGAGTCCTCCTGAGCGAGACAGACCTTCCCTCGATTATTCAACTCATCATGCCTAAGTCCCAATTTTAGGAGGTCTTGTTCCTGGGCCTTCTTTTTTCGCACGTAAGCAGTCTTCACCAGCTCCATGGATGTCAGAAGAAACTTATGATCCTCTTCCATAGAGATGAACAAGTCGGTCTGTCATGCCTGCTGTATTTTATTCAGGCATTACTCTACCTCAGTAAACTTCTGGCTCAAAAGGTCAGTCAATTGCTTATAAACAAGAAGGGTCCTCAAAAGCTCAGTTTGGTTCTGGATTCAGTGCTTAGCCCAAGTAAAATCCTTGCCTCACCCCAGGACGGCGTGCACCTCCTACTTCAGGTGCATGTAGAAGCTCTGAATAGTGACCTTCTAGGCATCTTCCACGTCAACAAATATAGAGGGAGTCAAAGGAGTCATAACGGTAGGGACTACAGTCGACCGAGGAGGGGGCTTAGCAGCACTTGACGACCCCAGTAACTGGGCAACAATCGTGGAACATCGAGCCCTGGCTTCTTCAAACTACCTCCCAGTTGAAAGTAGCGACTGGGCACTAGGTAATCTAGTGATATCGACCGTCGTAAGATTGACGTCAACAGATGTGCCGGTGTCAGCCGGTCCTATAATAATAGATGAAAGGGCAAGCACCTCATCCCCGGTAGCCGAAACCCCCTCTGTACCACTCTTAGCAGCAGATCCAACAGGGGGTTCTTCGTTCCTTGCCAGAAAGGGAAGAGGCATAGACATTCTCCAAATGAGTCCACTGCCCCCTCATTCCTCTATATCCTCTTCGGCAGTTACGTTTGTTGATCGCAGAAGGGAGCTATCGCCTGTAGGATTACCGCTACTCAGGGACAAAGTTACCCAAAGAATTAAAAACTCAAGCCAAAAAATCTCATCTTTGATAAAGCCTCGTGAGTGGTCAAAATAACATGATTTAAAGCTCACCCGCCACAGTTGGAGGCACCTCCAAAATACTCAAGTTACCTCCCAAGACTCTGAGAGCAGCGGGTTCTGTCAACGACTCTTCAGGGATACAATCAACCGAATCCTCAAAAATGAGCTTTTCGGGGGCGGTGTCAGACTCGTGAGTGGTCGTCCCCTCGTCTGGTTCCACGTAAGAGACCCTGGCAGCCGTCGACCTCCGAGGGCGACACTTCCTCCATTTTGTCTACAAATCATCAAAAATACCAAAACCAAGGTATTAATACGAAGGACCAGGTAGAATTAAACTAAGAGGATTTACAGATGCCGCCACAGCATCTAAATTAGAGTCTTCCTCTGGCACCACCAATACAAGGGGTCCTACCTCCTCCCTTATAGAGCTCTCCACCAGGGTCCGACTCTCCGAAGGTTCCCGCCCCTGAGGCTACTTTGATTCGCACCTTCTGGCAATGACCAGGGTAATGAGCTATCGTGGACTTGCGCTTAGGAGCGGGAATACCATCAGGAGAAGTCCCCTCTTCGGAAGTCAGATCTGAATCAACTAGCAGAGGCCAAGCTACACTCCGGCCCTTCTTAGGCGCCCTTCGACCTTACAACGATGGGGGCACAAAGACGGTACCGGCTAAATAGGCTGTATCCGTGATATAGTCCGCTGGCAGTGTATTGACTGTGCAGTAGAAATTTTTTGCGATATACAATAGAGTCGGTGCCACATCAGCAGCAGGCAACCCAAACTCTACCTTTGTACCAACAGCGGTATAATAACGCCATGTTTGAGCTCCATCAAGAAGACCACCAACTGCCCCCAACGAGGCACTGGGAGTCTCCAGTAGAAGTTGGCTATATTTGAATTTACGAGCAAACCGGCTAGGAAGATAGGGCTCCATGAAGACCTTCACCCGGTTTTGATATTTTGTTGCGATTCTCCCCAACTGAATGTGGGCTACGTGTCTAGATGACCAAGTCACGCGAACAGAAGACAAGAACTGCCATGATCTCCAGCAACAGCAAATCCTAATTAAATATCCACGTGGTAGCTTGCCCTGGATTCAACCCATACTATGCGCCCACAGTTGCAACCGTATTATGTTGAAGAAGCCCCATACGACCACAAAAAAGAGGTACATGCGGCACCTATAACCCATCAGCATTATGGCTATAAATAGGAGCAACTTAGACGTTCCCAAAGGCTGGCTTTTTTCTGCTTCAGAAAGAGAGACCATACCATCCCAGAGAGTTACATACGTGCATACAAGCTCAGGAGAGAGAAAAGAAGAGAGCATCCTCATTCCCTTGTCAGACTGTCAATGGAGTAAAGGAGCTGCCACAGAGCTCAATGTCCATCGTCATACTACCCAGATTAAATATTGTACTTGGATCATATGCTTAGGACTTCTTTGTACATTTTTTTTATTAAAGAAAAGTGTACCTAAACTCACTTATAATGGCGACCAGTGTCGCATGTTCTTCTATTTGGTGGCCGTAAGGGGGCTCCTTAAACAGGATACGGTTACAACTGTACCAGCACATATGACGGGAAGGTTGCCATGTGTTCTTTATCCTTAATAGGTTATAGTTGGGTTAGGCCGAGATGCACATGGACGTTTGTTTGGATTTGTTGTTGCTGAGGATCTGGACGGTTCTCGCCTTTTGTTTGCGTGACTTGGCCAGCTTGACACGTGGCCCGTATTTAGTTAGAAAGAATCATGTCAATCATAACATAAGGATTTTGTCTCAGGGAACCCTGCCATGTTGGACGCAAGGAGTCATGGATGCCTGAGACGCATAAAGTCTGAAACGCGTAAGCCAGCGTCGCATAGAACGTATGGAGTCTGGAACACATGGCCAGAGACACGTCAAACATTTCGAGTCTGGGACGCATAAGGCTAGAGATATATGAGATATATGGAGTCAGGGATACATGAAGCCAGAGAAGCATGGACCATGGGGCACATGTGGCCTCATATACGTGGTCCTCGCGTATTTCTGAAGTCATTATTAGTATTACGAGAGCTTCTTGTCGCTTAGTGTGCTCATATTTTTTGAAACGTTCAAAAAATCCATTTTATCAGGATTCTGTGTCAGACATGATCTTTGTGTCATACCTTTATGCGGCCAATATTTGGGGCACATTGATGTTGCTTTTTATGGCCGCATGGTTATCCCGTGGCCTGATTTCTTCAATCATCTTTGGGGCACATGGTTATTGAGCGAATGTATCTAGATTTTTTATGCTTCTACAAGCCAATTTCCATATCTATTGCATACTTGTAACTTGAACAAAGGCAAGATAGAAAGACCATATAATAACATGCATGCTTCACATAAAGAACGTGTTGATTGGTATAATTGGGTTAACTCACCATCACCACTGCATTTCGATGTACTGACCCTTGTTGAAACAAGTTTTCTACCCCAAGAAGATCCTGTAATAAGTTAAGGCAACTTCCCAATCCAGTCCACCTACCGGCGTGCCCTGATCGTGCCCCTTTGAAGCATGGTCTACTTTCGGAGCTCGTGCACACACCTTACACAGCTCTGTGGCAAGGTGAAAGCTTCGTTTGAAGGTGTCTATTATCTTTTAAAATTTAGTAAAAGGATATAATGTATCGGAAGGCTATCTTATTTTGTGTCCGCTTTTGTAAGCCCGTGTGGCAACCTTTTGTACTTGTTCAAGAGTTTGTAAATAATGTTCATTATCAATAAAAAGAACTTTTTTTTGGTTTAATTTTGTGTTCAATTATCTATGTACTCTGAATATTTGTTCGTTATATCAAATACCATGGCCTAGTGTGCTGTGTAACTCAGGCACGCACGGCATCACGCCTGGGGGATGAAAATCTATTTTACGTAATCGTGCCGTAAGGGCGTGTCGGTAGGTGGACTGGATAGGGAAGTCACTCTAGCTTCTTCCAGGACCTCCTTGGTGCAAGAAACATGTTGCAACAAGATTCAGTACATTGAAATACACTGGTGAAGGTGACTTAACCTAACTATACCAATCAATACGTTATTTATATGAAGCATGCAAGTTATGATATGGTGTTTCTATCTTGTCTTAGTTCAATTTACAAGCATGCAGTAGTTATAGAAATTTACTGACATAAACATACAACCATTCGGTGACGTTTACCTACCCATCTGAACCACCTACATAACACTTAACATGACCTTTCCTGCCACAAAATCATAGTTAACTTGCACAGTTTAAATATACGAGGGGGTCACTGGCATAATGCCATAAATGATGAGTTATAATCATGTGACGGAAATGGTATGGAACGCAGGTGGCGAGCCCCGCTACATGTCATTTCATCGTCTAACAAACGACTATTCAGAACATTTTGCCTTGATCGGATCTGTACCAGTGCCCCGACAACCGTCTACAGGTACCAGAAAACCTTGTACGCAAGTTGTCCGTGACCAAATAATGTCTAATACTAAGTTATCAAATGGTGTAGGTTAAGGTAACACGTGCACGAGATAAGTTATATGGCATGATCTGTTCTGCATAGTCTTCCTATTCAATTTATTGCATAGCAAGGTGTGTTTTACACATAACACAATCATGGAAGAAGTATATATATTCTAACTAGAATTGAAGCATAATGAAAGAACATTCTAAATGAACTACAATGCAACAAGGAAATTGTTCACATGTTGATTCATAAGCATAAAGTAATCCAGGTCTATTCTTTTTTATCTTGACATCTTTTAGTTATTATGGTATCGTCTGATTGGAACAATCAAGAGGGCAAGATTTTATATGTAAAGACTTGGAAGAAGGGTCAACTAAATTGAATTATAACCACTCACAACTTGGTGGTGTCACGTCCCTATCCCAAAGGTCCTGACAATGCCCCCACCGGGCGCGAATCACCGCGTCGCGGTGCTCCTATGAAGCGTATATCGTTTTCCCTCGAGGAGTGATGTCGTGCGATCCCGGGGTTGCGCTCGTGCAAGGCAACATCATTAAAGTTGTAGTTATCATCGAACCGATCGAGCACGTAGCGGAGGGACAGTATTACAAACAATAATCCATCTAAGTAAATAGGACAAAGCTTAAGGTACGAGGTTCTCTAAATATAATGGCATCGTTCTATATATTATGTCCCTCTATATCGAAAGCAGCTCAAAACATCTCGATACGGCTCAAGATATCGACACCAGATTTTTGGGTCTTGGGGATGAGGCACGGCTATCGCTTCCTCGGACGATCCAGCACCTGCGAACAAGCAAACTGTTGGTGGATCAGCACTTTGGAGAAAGTACTGGTGAGTATAAAATCAACGAACAGAAGAAACATTCACTAAAACCAATAATAAGTAATTATGTTATAAAATATTATATTATAAGTGATCTTTCTAGTTTTACCTAGGTTCGTTATATGCAGTACGAAAACAGTGTCATATTACTTCTTTTTTGGAAACATCTTTGAATTCAGAATTCAGTTCAATACAACCAAGCATACAAGGCAAACAGTTCAAACATGATATAACAATTATGGTGTATGCAGCGTGTCTCGTGAGGTATAATCAAAGACATTAGGGACAAAGAATCATCTAGTGGACTATCATTCTATCAAGCAAACCAGATGAACTATCTATAAAATATTGGTTTGTCATGCCCCAGTCCCAAAATACGTAAGACCGAGCCATGTGGCAACGATCAACTATGTCTACCGTAGACTCTTGTCCAACGATATACGTATAAGCTGTCTATAGCTGGGTATTCTAGCATGCATAATCTATGGTTGGCCTATTAATATATCTCAATCCCCATGGGTAATGAAAGCAATTCAGAACATATAATACTAAAGTTGGCCACTCGATAGCATTTATGTTCGATATGTCCGAAACATAAGAACAAGGACATATAAAAACTAAACTCATAAGAGTAGAATACCATGGGTAGCACATATCGCTCCTTATGAAGAAGGTACTAAAAGAAAATACGAAAGATAAAGATAATGATACGAGGTAAGGGTACCCACGGCTGCTCGGGTACTGGCACCTCAACCTGACTCCTCGGTGGGGTCGTAGCTGGATCAATCCTCTGTCACTCACTTTCCTGAAACCTGGATACACAAATCCAGCCCATCAATTCTGGGAGAGCGAGGGTCCAAAGGAAGCCGCTCTCATAACAATACATCAAACACAAAAATATACATAGGTATGTAACTAAGTCTATCCTATCAATAATCATAACAAGGGCAAGCTATGAAAGGTACGTGTATGAAGTAAATACAATATAACTAAAGACATGAGTTAAGAAATTTGGTAGGAGGTTCATACCTGTGTGCGGATATGCCTGCATATGAGTTACATAAAATAATACATATGCACATAATGGCGGTAGATAAGAGAACAACCAAGTATCGCAACAAACCACCAAATTGCAAACATCAAAGGTAATTGAGTTATCCAAAATCAAGAAAATCAAGTTGTTCTAAATATACCGGTCAAGCAAGTTGTTCCAAAATATAAGTCAAACAAGCTGTTCCAAGTCAAGTCGAGCAAGCTGTTCCACGTCAAGTCAAGCAAGCGGTTCCAAATCATAAATTACTCAAGTTCCAATTATCAATCAAACATGAATCTTTTTAATCCCGAATTAAGGAAACCAACATATAAGTTATTATGAGTATAATTCAAATAAATGGCTAGGTCATAAAGGAAGATGAGTCCTAACCGGTAAACTAGAAAAAGGTTATATTTTGGAATAACTATCAAATTAAACTAGAAAAAGTTAGTACTCCCTAAACTAAGGTGCTCCCTTACATTTATGTTCCATATTTATTCTAAGGGTTTCTGAAAATTTCGGCAGAGTCTCCTTTGTATTTGCATTTGTAAATCAGAATCTGACTACGAGTAAATTACAAAATCAAATAGGGGTACATATATCAACTAAGGGTACAAAAAGTGTGTTGTCTAACTAGCATGCAAAGCAAGTGTTCAGACCAAGTTTATGTCATTAAGGCTTATCTTCACTGTCTCGAATAAAAGAAAATAAAGTAGAGGTACAACTAATGTTAAAATAACATAATTCTAGGAGCGTCTAACCGTAACCTCACACACATACAGTTTATGCTATCGAGCAAATGCTACCTAGTAAATATGATCCATTTGCAGAAAAATATGACATATAAGGGATATTACTGTCAAGTAAATACTAGGTATGATCTATAGCTATTATGCATAGCAAGGGATATTAAAATAAACTATGAGCACTGTGATCCTTATCAATACTATGTCGAATAGAAATAAGTAATCGAGGGGTTGTCCGTATTATTAGCTAACATAGTGATTTAATTAGTCATTCAATTTTAAACCAAAATTTACGCTAAGAATAAGAAAAATATTTGAGTTTAATATACTGTTATGAGTGTGAGTGACCACTCGCTTGAGCATGAAGGATGCAATCGCGTCCTTAGTTGTAAGGCTCAAGTCTTCTCTATGCTCGACGTTCCATACACTCAATAGAGCGACAACAGAAACCTTGTGATAAACCAATCAACATTAAATATTATAAGGAACACCAAGATATGAAGAAACAAAGTAACGTAGAAGCAAATATACCAAGATGACAATTTGAATATGTAGGGCTCCTAGTCTTTGGTAGGGCGCTATGGCAGATCTTGCAGGCTGAAGATTATCGTTGAATCCCAAGCCGGATCAAAATGACCAAAGACGAAGTCCGGGTCCCCTGTTCCCCGAAGAGAAAGATGCTTAGACAACATGAAGGATATTGGCTATATGGAAGAGCAGTGGTTGATGTCAAGATTACTAATTTGATCTGTACATTGAGAGGGTGAGTCAAGAAAAGAATATTTGGAGAGCTCGCGGAGATGGGGGTGACGGTTAACGAGGCTATATGGGTGAGGTACCACCATCGGGAAGGCAGCTTGGAAGAGGGATGGTAGATTCGACGCGGCCTGCTCATATCAGATTGGACCTCAAGGCGAGCAGTAATGCTGCTCGGTGTCTTCTCCTCAAGAGGATGGACAGGGCTGTCTACTGCCCCTCGTCCACGTCGAGGCCAACATCCGACGTGGTGTTGGAAGGGTGCGGTATTGGCGCTCAAAACAGGTAAGGGTGGCTCACCCGAGACTAGTAAGGTACAATATCGTTCATTGAAGACACTGATAACGATAATGCCAAGAGGAGCTCAGGGGAAGTGAAGGTCAAAAATAGTGGGAGGAAGGAGAAGGAGTAGTAGGACGAGGTTGGTCACGAGTAAGAGCCAATGGAGGAGATGGTAGTAAAGTTACTCCTAGTGAAGGTGGTGGCTAGGGTTGGTTATGAGGAGAGGAAGATGATTAAATATATAGAGATGAGTTTAGGGTTTGCTAGGAGAAGGCGATGGAGATGAATGGTGGGATAGGCTTGCCAGGGGAGAGGGTAGTCGTTGGCATCGTACGCGCACGTGAGCTGTAGGGGGTCTCGACGTACAGGCATGGTCATTCTACTCTGCAGCAAGGTGCGGTCTACATTGTCCTATGCGACAGGGACGAATAAACTATTCACATATGAAGAGAATTTGAATCCCTTCATATGTTCCGGATTTGGGTGATGGTTTGGTGACCCATCCGACCCGATAAAGGAAAGGGAATGCACATGCATGTGCTAGGATTTGTTGCAATGACAGGGTGGATGTTTAGATCGGATGGGTGTTAGGATGAATGGTTTTGTTGAGATAAGTTGGCTTCAACCAACGGTGCACCAACAATTAAAATAGATATATATAAAAATAACAAGGAAATTTTGTAGATGAATGGAATGTGTCAAATAATGGGATTCCGTTGGAAATGGGTTTGCCAAAGTCAAACATTTATACCTAGCTTAAGCTAATTATTAACTATATTTATAAAAGCCTATGCATATATATTAGGTCTAACTCTAATTCCAGCCTTAATAACTATATTAGTAATGTTTATACTAATTATCATTTATCTTAAATGGGGGATTTTATACGGTCCCCGAGAAACTCAGGATCAGTAGCAATAATCCAGCTAACTAATGACTCATTTATCTGATGCTATTAGAATTTATGACTCGTAGTTGCTCTTCACTAAAATACGCACAAAATAGCAACTGGGACCAAGTTTCAGCTCTGCACTAATTGCCATTATTCGACCGATGAAAATGCATAAAACACTATCAGATAAACTCTATGATGCACAAGTTCATGAATAAGAAGGCTATATATATAATTTACCATCTCTGAGTAGTGCAAAACAGAAAGCAAAATGATATATCACATATATAGTTCTTACCCCATATCAAACTGTTATCTCTGTAGTAGACATACAAGTTAGCAATAATATGCATATATAAACAAGGTTCTCTTTCCTGTCCGTCTTTGCATGAAACAGTTAGGTATGCAAGAAGGCTACACTAACATGCGCCCTAACTACCTGAATACAGCTATCTCCATGAATAAGCTAACTTCTCTAACTCAACTTAAACTCTTCCCAACAGAAGCACCGCTTTCCATCTAATAGCTACGCCCTCCTAGATCCCTTAGGATTGGAACATCAGGATGCACTATTAGTATTACCCAATTCGTCTCCATTCACCATTCTAATAGCCACGCACCCCTAGATCCCCTAGGACCAAAATATCAAGATGCACTACTAGTCTCTAAACTTGTTGTTTAGCCCCCATCCCCTGCAAACTCCTCGATAACAAGCATATCACAAGCATAACACAATATGATAATACAAGCTTTCAATCCATCTATCTCTTATCTAATAGTCGCACCCCCTAGATCCCGTAGGACCGGTACATCATGGCGGGCTACTATTCTCTTCTTTAACAAGATAAGCCATTTACTCTTTATAACAAAACAAGCATACATTCAATCTAGCTTTTGCAACAAAGATAAGCTTTTATATACATGACGACAAGCAAATATACGAATAATCTTTAATTTAAGCAAGCATGGCACAGGTCTATTTATCTCTTCCAGTTAGTATACAGTTCTACTTTTTTGTTAGCATAGCAAGGTTCGTTCGATAGCAGTGGCAGTGTAACTAATATGCAACATTCATTTCTATACTTAGCTTGTCAATGGTTCTATCTCTTTTTAGGCAAGCAAGTTCGCATTCTATCATTATTAAGGCGTGTAAGAATCAGAGAATGAAGTTATGTCCACTCACCTAGATCAGTCATCTTCTGGTTCAACAAGGAACTCTTTAAGAATATTTTCTTTTTGAGTCAGCAAACCGATATCTCTTGTATATAGTGCCAATGCAAAGGGGGACTATATACTTACCCACAAAAAAAAAAGATTCGTCCCAAAAACTTCAAGGGGAAACTTTCGATATCTAGAGCAGCGATAGTCCTCATCCCTCACCATCCTCAATCAAAAACTCTAGCAATCCAAAATGATCACTCAAGCAAACAGAAATCAGAAGCCATAACTCTCAAGCAATGAAGAAAACAATCAAGAAAACTTTTGCATGCATCTTTGAGAATATTTATTGACTTATTGTAAGGAATACTCAACTCAGCAACGATATCAATGTACAAGGAATTGTCATCTAAGAACAGCAGCAAAATGGGCGTATGACCAGAGGATCGAGTTGCTATGATACTATTATGTCATACCCCAATCCCGAAGGTCCCGATAATGTACCCTACCGGGCACGAATTACTGCACAATGGTGCTTCCGCAAGGTGTATGTCGTTTGCCATTGAGGCGTGATGATGTGCAAGCCTAGGGTTGCACTCGCACAAGACAATATCATTAAAGTTGTGGCTATCATTGAATCGATCGAGCACGCAGCGGAGGGATAGTGTTACAAACAATAATCCATCTGGGTAAACGGGACAAAGCTCAAGGCACGAGGTTCTCTGAATGCAATAGCATCATTCCATACATTATTTCCCTCTATATCCAAAGCAGCTCAAAACATCTAGATACGGCTCAAGGCATCGACAACAAGTTTTTGGGTCCTGTGGATGAGGCACGGCTATCGCTTTCTCGGACGATACAGCACCTACGAACAAGCAAACTGTTGGTGGGTCAGCACTTTGGAGAAAGTACTGGTGAGTATAAAATCAACAAACAAAAGCAATATTCACTAAAACTGTCACGCCCCAGTCCCAAAATGTCAGGAACTAGGCCACGTGTCACTGGCCAGCTGACACGTCACTAAGGGCTTAATCCATTTTGAATAGACCCATAGGGACGTGCTACGCTGTCCTAAGATACTACATGAACAACACAGGCAAATCTATCTCATCCACAACAAATGTCAGAAAAGCAAGTGCTGAATATATATAAAACTGAGTCTGATACAGTACACAACTGGTGAGATTACAAGCCTACTACAAAAACTGATAATAGCGCAGAAAAATTAGATAGACTAAGCAGTGTCTATCTGATCAAAATATCTCCATCTCCAGGTGGCAGGCCTCTAGGGTCAAGCATACTCTGAGGGTGTCTCTTCGAGCTCCTCCTCGGTAACACATCTAGCCTCCTGATCAGGCCCGTACACAGTGGGGTAGAAAGCCTCATCTAGATCTGGCAAGGAACCAGGTCCTCAGTGGGACGTAACAAGATACAGAAAAATGACATGCCATGTAATGTAAATACTGAATAAAGAAATAAAATAAATACAGGGTGCTAACCATACTAAGTGAAAATGCAAGTAAAGATCTAGTAGTACGCATGGGAATGTGTGGCTAGACATACGCTGACGTAATTTACCAATCGTGGCGACTGGCTAGTATAGGTGTCGTATGCCCCCGACTCAGGGAACTCTGCAATCGACCATCTCTGATACGAAGGTATAAAACATTATTGGAGGGGGTGTCCCATACGTCTACCAGTTATCTTTCCCATCCCCATAAAACTAAATGTCAAGTCGTATATTTCCTGAGTTATTCTAATCCGTGATGCGGGTCACACGTACTGGTAGCTAATCAAATACGCAGCTCACATCTATATATGCAAATGCAACCATGTTACGTATTTTTGTGATAGGGTCTAGGAGAATATATTAGGATATTCTCTCAGCTGTCGGAGAGTCTGTAATATCATGTCAACATAACAGTTGACTGTACCCAAGGCAGTCTCAGGTGATCATGGTATATGAATTTCAGAACAAAGTAGATATCAACAATTTAATTTAAACAATAACTTGGCAAGGTATACTTGCCTACTCCTTGATATTGTTGATAACCTGATCTCACAGTCAGGTTTGAAGGTGCTGGTGACAGGGGGTCACTGGCTGTGCTGTAGTTGGTTTCTGTTACAACAGATAGTGTTTGTGAATATCTTGGTTGCAAATAATAAGTATACATCTATACTTATATACATATATATGATATAGATATATATATATAGTATGTATATAGATATAGTATATATATAGTAGTATATATATAGTATTTAAAGAACAGACAAATGCAGGTAAATAGTAGCAGGGTATATCCACTGCGATAGATATATAATATTATAATATTATCAGGGTGTATCCTCTGATATAATAATAAATATAATAGTCAGGGTATATCCACTGAGATATAATATAGGTAAATTAAAATGACAGTACAGGAATTTAATGCGTATATAAGTGCTGTACTATTCAGCAATTATAATATAAAATAGTATCAGGGTCTATATGTGACCACTGTAAACATACATATAGATAGGCTGTAATATCCAGCATAGTATAATATATAATATTGAATTAAAATGATATTTGCAAGAATTTAAATATAATATATATAATTAAGCTGTATTACCCAGCTAGATATTAATAATAATATATATATACATATAGATAATATGTATATATAATATAAGTGCAGGAATATAAAATAAATAAACCAAAATGCATAGTATATGTATACATATATACTGTGTATTTTCACAGTGAATTATTACATAATATATATTTAGATATATATATTATATACATATATATAATATATATACATATATAACATATATAGTTATATGTAGTTTATACATATATATATATATAATATAGTAATATACATGTATATAGTATAATATACTGTATTTATATAGTATAATAATATAATACATGTATATAAATATACATATATATATCATATATATACATATATATATACATATACATATACATATACCTATATACGTATATACATAGGTTTATAGGGTTAGGGTTTATACCTACTGGCAAGGGGGGGTCCCACACGGTGTCGCCGGCGGGAGGACGGCGGCGGAGCTGGCCGGAGGTGGCCGGAGGAAGGAGAACAGCAACAGCAGCTGTTAGCAGCAGCAGTAGCAACAGTGGAGTGCGGGGGCTGCCGGCGGCGGAGGAGCGGCGGGGGTGGCCGGGCAGGTGGTGGGTTCGGCAGAGGGGAGGACGGCGGTCAGTTTGGTGATGGTGGCGGAGCTCCACGACGGTGGTGGTGGCGGCTAGGGGCGTCGGGGATGAAGGTGGCAGCAGCTATGGTTAGGGGGTGGTGGCTGCTGCGGGGGCTAGGGCGGCCGGAGGCGGTGTCGTGGGGGGGGTGAGGTGGTGGTGGTAGGTAGGGGAGGTCGGGGCGAGTCGAGTGGGGTGGTGGTGGCGGTGCACTGTGGCCGGAGGCGGCGGGGGAGGTGGCTCGGGTGGTGGTGGCTGTGGGTAGCAGTGAGGGAGTGGGGTGTTTGTGGAGGCTGTGGCCGACGGAGCAGGGTGGCTCAGGCGGCGGGGCTTGGCCGGAGGGAAGAGGGGAGGGTGGCGAAGGGTTGGGCAGGGTTTGGCCGGAGACGGTGGTCGGAGACGGCGGCTGTGAGGGTTTGAAGAGTGGGGGGGGTCGGGTTTATATAGGTTTAGGACCAATGGCAATTTTGTAAATAAGGTGAAGTTTGAGGGTATTTTGGTAAATCTGGATTTTTGGGATATTTCCAGCAGATTTTTCTGGAAGTTATGGGTGGGTCCCACTCACCTATGGTCTAGCCAATAGGATTTGGCCACCTAGCATGCAATTTTGCATATAAATCCCTAACTTTTCAATAATTGCAAAAATGCATAAAATTTGTATTTTGCGTAATTTCGTAATTTACCAAATTTCAGATACTGATTTCCCGTAATTCTGAATTGTACAAAAATAAGGGAAATAGCTGGGGAAAATGTTTTAGACAGTATAGGGTGAGTCTGGGCAGAGGCAGGGTCTGATATTACAGGTGATACAGTCATGGTATTTATTATTTAATAAATACTGCGCACGGTGTTCACTAATTATTTAGAGGTTATTAGGGTCATAATTTTTCTATGGTGTCAATACGATAATTGTAATACAATTAGAGTAGAATATTATCGTATTTTTGGTTGGGCAATCAGGTGCCTACTGGTCCTCAAATCTCTAAGGGTACAGAGATGGATAAAGAGCAGAAAATTAAATAGGAAATAAATACATACGTTTGTAACGATATTTGTGCGACTAAAACGAAGCATCAAACGAGGTTTCTGAAAGTTGCACAAAATACAGAAAAAGTAGTCTAACAAGTCTAGGGCAGGTATATGAAATTTGTTTAGGGTTTAACAACTAGTGGAATGCCCTAATTAATTGTATAACAGACAGGTGCACAATCAGCAGAATATATAATAAATAAATTTTTAAAAAGTTGTCATAATTCTAATTAGTCTAAACTAATCCTAATTTACTGAAATCTGGTCGAGGGAGTTTACAATCTACCCTCCTTAGAATATTTCGTCCTCGAAATAAAAACAATCATATAATGAGAATGAAAGATTGATTAAGGACATAAGATGATTAAGAAAGATTTAGTTTGAAATATTGGACATACCCTGATTTGAAAATAGATGGAGATAACGCTGACGAATATCCTCTTCTCGTTCCCAGGTGGATTCACCTGGTGCATGATGTCTCCATGCAACACGAACGAGAGGAATAGTCTGGCCTCGCAACACTTTCTTGCTACGGTCCAGGATCTCTACAGGTTCCTCCTGATATGATAAACTCGGTCCGATGGTGATCTCTGAGTAGTCTAGCACATAACTCGGGTCTGGAATGTACCTCCTCAGCTGAGATACGTGGAAGACGTCATGTACTCCTTCCAAGGTCTGAGGTAGAGCTAGCCTGTAAGCAACTTCTCCGACGCGATCTAGCACATCGAAGGGTCCGATGTACCTTGGACTTAGCTTCCCTCTTCCTCCAAATCTGATAGTTCCTCGAGAAGGTGAGATCTTCAAGAACACATGCTCCCCTACTTGGAACTCTAGAGGTCGGCGATGAATGTTGGCCCAGTGCTTCTGCCTGTCTTGTGCAGCTCGTAGGTGTCCCTGGATCTTCTTTACTTTCTCCACCGTACGAATAATCAGTTCTGGTCCCAAGATCTGTCTCTCGCCAATATTGCTCCAGCATACTGGGGAACGACATTTCCTTCCATACAAAGCTTCAAAGGGAGCCATTTGAATGCTCGCTTGATAGCTGTTGTTGTAGGAAAATTCCACCAGATGTAAGTGATCTTCCCATGATCCGCTGAAATTAATCATGCAGGCTCTCAGCATATCTTCAAGTGTCTGGATGGTGCGTTCTGATTGGCCATCTGTTTGTGGGTGATACGAGGTGCTGAACTTGAGGCGGGTACCAAGACTTTCTTGCATACTTTGCCAGAAGTAAGATATAAATCTCGTATCTCTGTCAGATACTATGCTGACTGGCACTCCATGCAGACGTACTATCTCCTTCATATACATATCTGCCAGACTTTTGTAGATTGTCCAACTCTAAAAGGTAGGAAATGAGCAGCCTTTGTGAGTCTATCTACGATTACCCATACAGCATTACGACCACTAGGACTTCTTGGGAAGCCCGTAACAAAGTCCATCGTAATGTGTTCCCATTTCCACTCAGGTATTGGAAGGGGTTGAAGTAGACCGACAGATCTCTGATGCTCAGCCTTGACTTGCTGACACACCAGGCATTTGGCCACAAAGCGTGCTATCTCCCGCTTCATTCTATGCCACCAGTAATATTGTCGCAGATCTCTGTACATCTTTGTGCCTCCTGGATGTATAGAGTATGTTGAGCTATGAGCTTCTGACATCAGCTCATTACGAAGTTCTCCATTTGGAACATAAAGACGATCACTACATCTTAGAGTCCCATCTTCGTGTATGCGACATCCTGTCTGAATTCCAGCCTCTGTTCTTTGTCGAAGCCTCTGAAATCTTGCATGTATTGGTAGAGTAGTTTTGATTCTTTCTACCAAGGCTGATTGCAGCTGATAGTTTGATAATTGGCCGTCAAGTCCTGGCAAAATGACCTCTATTCCCAAATTTTCTAGATCTCTCAGAAGACCTGATTGGGTGATCATAAAGAATGCCGAGGGTCTTCTGCTTAGAGCATCTGCCACCACATTAGCTTTCCCTGGATGGTACTGTAGATCAATTTCGAAATCCGCCATCACTTCGAGCCATCGTCTTTGTCTCAGATTTAGGTCCTTCTGGGTGTAGACGTACTTCAGACTTTTATGATCGGTGAATATCTCCACTCGTTCGCCATATAGATAGTGTCTCCATAGCTTCAGGGCGAAGATGACTGCGGCAAGCTCCAGGTCGTGAGTGGGGTAATTCTTCTCATGAGTCCTCAACTGCCTTGAGGCATAAGCTACAACTTTCCCATGTTGCATTAAGACACAACCAAATCCTTTTTCGGATGCATCGCTATATATGACAAAACCTCCGGATCCAGATGGTATAGTCAAGATAGGAGCTATAGTCAGACTCTTCTTCAAGTTATCAAAAGCTGTCTGGCAATCTTCAGTCCATATGAACTCCTGCTCTTTGCGGGTAAGACGAGTAATCGGCTTCGCGATTCTTGCAAAGTTTTCTACGAACCTCCGGTAATATCCGGCAAGTCCTAGAAAGCTTCTCACCTCTGAGATGTTGGTCGGGGTTGGCCACGTCTCAACAGATGAGATCTTTGCTGGGTCTACCAAGATGCCTTCTCCTGTGATAACGTGTCCAAGAAATACGACACGGTCTAGGAAAAATTCACACTTGCTCATCTTAGCATAAAGGCTCTCCCGTCTCAGCGTCTCTAATACCAACCTTAAGTGCTCTTCATGCTCCTCGTGGCTCTTTGAATACACCAGAATGTCATCGATGAAGACTACCACGAACTGGTCCAGATATTGGTGGAAGACTCTGTTCATCAGGTTCATGAATACGGCAGGTGCATTAGTTAGTCCAAAAGGCATCACCAGGAACTCGTAATAACCATAACGAGTCCTGAATACTGTCTTTGGAATATCTTCCCTTCGTACCTTGACCTGATGATAACCTGATCTCAAGTCTATCTTTGAGAATACCACGGCTCCTGTTAGTTGATCGAACAGGTCGCCAATTCTCGGCAAGGGGTACTTGTTTTTGATTGTCAGAGCGTTGAGGGCTCTGTAATCAATGCACATGCGATATGTTATGTCCTTCTTTGGTACAAACAACACTGGTGCTCCCCAGGGTGATGCACTAGGACGAACCAATCCCTTGATCTGTAATTCCTCCAGTTGAAGCTTCAGCTCGTCAAGCTCCTTCTTCGCCAGTGAGGTATACATTGGAGGATACTGGTGCAGCTCCGGTTATCAGCTCAATAATGAACTCCACTTCTCTGTCAGGCGGTAGGCCTGGCAATTCTTCTGAAAATACGTCCTCGAACTCTGCTACAATTGAGGGAAGTGCTGTCTCCATCGCCATGTAAGCTCTAGGAGTCTGGCCTACTCCTTGCTCAATGGTTCCTCGGATATATTCGAACTCTGGGTGATCTGGGGGTCTAAAGATAACACTACCCCTTTGGCAGTCTAGGATAGCATTGTTCTGGATTAGCCAGTCCATGCCTAAGACAACGTCAAAATTTGGCATTGGAAGTACCAAAAATCGCGCTCTTAGTCCTCTACTACAAACAACTACCGGACAGGTTTCGATAATGTTGGTAACTGGAACAATACCTCCTCCAGTAAGTATTTTCCAACACTTGGGTAGCGGGGAAGTGGATAGCTTGTGCATGGCTACGAAACTACTGGATATGAAAGACAAAGTAGCCCCAGAATCGAATAATACAGTTGCAGGTAATGATGCAACTAAAATGGTACCTGTTATAGTTTCCCCTTCAGGTTCTTCTGCAACGGCAGCTAACGCAAAGGCTTGTCCCTGCCTTTGTCCTCCGGCTTGTTGTCTGGCCTTGAACTGGGTCTCCTGAGTAGGCAGAGGTGCTCCTCTCTGATATCCTCCTGATGTGGAGGGAAGCATCTTCTGAGCTTGTGCTCCTGGCTTCTGCCCTTGTTGAGGTGCTGCATCTCTGCGTTGTGGGTAGTCTTTGGCCATATGATTTTTAGCTCCACATAGCAGGCATAATCCCAGCTTCTTTCTACAGTCATTGGCAAAATGCCCCTTCTTGCCACAAAAGTGACAAGTCGGGAGCTCCTTCTTCTGGTAAGGCCCCGTCGTCTGCTGAGTCTGATATTGGGGACGACGTATAGGTCCTCCTGCTCCGTGCTAATTCTTGGCCGGGAAGGTTGGATTTGAGCGTCTGGCTCCTCGGCCAATGGCTTCTTGCTCCCTGGCTTCTGTAAGAACCTCGTTGTAGGAGATTCTTGACTGCATTATTGTGTACCTCTGGAGCTCGTAGTTAAGGCCATGGTGGAATCTTTTAGCCTTCTTCAGCTCGTTCGGGATCAGATCAGCACCGAAATGACTTAGTCTGCTAAACTCTGCGTCGTAGGCATCTACCGTCATGTTTTCTTGCTCCAGGTGCAGGAACTGGGAGTATAGGGCATTCTGGACTGTCGCTGGAAAGTACTTGGCGTTGAAATACTCAAAGAATTATTGCCAAGTTTGGTCTTTGCTGACACTGCGCTCTATGGATTCCCACAAGTGATGGGCGTTGCCAAGAAGTTGGCCCCTCACAGCGGTCATCCATAGGTCAGGGGTGAGTTGTGATCCTTCTAGCAGCATTTCGGTGTTGGAGATCCAGTCGGAGATCTTCTCAGGAGTCTCGTTGCCTTTGAAATCCCTCGGGCTCATTTGACGGAAGCCTCGAACTGTGCCCGCTGGTTGGACAGGTACTGGTGTCGGAGTAGTAGTTCTCTCCAAAGCCGTCATCAATGTCTGTCGCAGAGCTTCAGTTTGCTGCCACTGAGACTGTCTCAGGGCCTCAGTTTGTTGCCACTGGTTCTGCAACATAGTCTGGAGAAACTGTAACATTTGAGGTTGACCCTCAAGTTGTGGCATCAGGATAGGCAAGGCTGGAGGTGGAGACAAAGGTGTCTCTGCATGTGGAGTTGGTGTCGTCTCCTGGCTAGAATTTTGGTGATTGGACGGAGTTTCTTGGGCACTTGGCGAAGGGTCTGTTGCTTGGTCAGCCCCATTATTCGCAAGTTTCCCGGGTATGTCCATATTTCTGAGGAAAATAGAATAATTTAGAAAATACAAAGGAGATAAATAATGATAATCAAGCAAGATGCAATAATAGAATTTGTAAAGATGGTGTCAGTGTGGATGAGACCTAATATTCCTATCCTATTGCAGGCATTGTTGGGCATGTCATCATACCACTAGCAATAAAACTAGACCTGCATGGGCCACCACTAAAACTATATCACGCCCCATAGGGACGTGCTACGCTGTCCTAAGATACTACATGAACAACACAGGCAAATCTATCTCATCCACAATAAATGTCAGAAAAGCAAGTGCTGAATATATATAAAACTGAGTCTGATACAGTACACAACTGGTGAGATTACAAGCCTACTACAAAAACTGATAATAGCACAGAAAAATCAGATAGACTAAGCAGTGTATATCTGATCAAAACATCTCCATCTCCAGGTGGCAGGCCTCTAGGGTCAAGCATACTCTGAGGGTGTCTCCTCGAGCTCCTCCTCGGTAACACATCTAGCCTCCTGATCAGGCCCGTACACAGTGGGATAGAAAGCCTCATCTAGATCTGGCAAGGAACCAGGTCCTCAGTGGGACGTAACAAGATACAGAAAAATGATATGCCATGTAATGTAAATACTGAATAAAGAAATAAAATAAATACAGGGTGCTAACCATACTAAGTGAAAATGCAAGTAAAGATCCAGTAGTACGCATGGGAATGTGTGGCTAGACATACGCTGACGTAATTCACCAATCGTGGCGACTGGCTAGTATAGGTGTCGTATGCCCCCGACTCAGGGAACTCTGCAATCGACCATCTCTGATACGAAGGTATAAAACATTATTGGAGGGGGTGTCCCATACGTCTACCAGTTATCTTTTCCATCCCCATGAAACTAAATGTCAAGTCGTACATTTCCTGAGTTATTCTAATCCGTGATGCGGGTCACACGTACTGGTAGCTAATCAAATACGCAGCTCACATCCATATATGCAAATGCAACCATGTTGCGTGTTTTCGTGATAGGGTCTAGGAGAATATATTAGGATATTCTCTCAGCTGTTGGAGAGTCTGTAATATCATGTCAACATAACAGTTGACTGTACCCAAGGCAGTCTCAGGTGATCATGGTATATGAATTTTAGAACAAAGTAGATATCAACAATTTAATTTAAACAATAACTTGGCAAGGTATACTTGCCTACTCCTTGATATTGTTGATAACCTGATCTCACAGTCAGGTTTGAAGGTGCTGGTGACAGGGGGTCACTGGCTGTGCTGTAGTTGATTTCTGTTACAACATATAGTGTTTGTGAATATCTTGGCTGCAAATAATAAGTATACATCTATACTTATATACATATATATGATATATATATATATATATATATATATATATATATATATATATATATATATATATATATATATATATAGTATGTATATAGATATAGTATATATATAGCAGTATATATATAGTATTTAAAGAACAGACAAATACAGGTAAATAGTAGCAGGGTATATCCACTGCGATAGATATATAATATTATAATATTATCAGGGTGTATCCTCTGATATAATAATAAATATAATAGTCAGGGTATATCCACTGAGATATAATATAGGTAAATTGAAATGACAGTACAGGAATTTAATGCGTATATAAGTGCTGTACTATTCAGCAATTATAATATAAAATAGTATCAGGGTCTATATGTGACCACTGTAAACATACATATAGATAGGCTGTAATATCCAGCATAGTATAATATATAATATTGAATTAAAATGACATTTACAAGAATTTAAATATAATATATATAATTAAGCTGTATTACCCTGCTGGATATTAATAATAATATATATATATACATATAGATAATATGTATATATAATATAAGTGCAGGAATATAAAATAAATAAACCAAAATGCATAGTATATGTATACATATATACTGTGTATTTTCACAGTGAATTATTACATAATATATATTTAGATATATATATTATATACATATATATAATATATATACATATATAACATATATAGTTATATGTAGTATATACATATATATATATAATATAGTAATATACATGTATATAGTATAATATACTGTATTTATATAGTATAATAATATAATACATGTATATAAATATACATATATATATATATATCATATATATACATATATATATACATATACATATACATATACATATACATATACATATACCTATATACGTATATACAAAGGTTTATAGGGTTAGGGTTTATACCTACTGGCAAGGGGGGGTCCCACACGGTGTCGCCGGCGGGAGGACGGCGACGGGAGGAAGGAGAACAGCAACAGCAGCTGTTAGCAGCAGCAGTAGCAATAGTGGAGTGCGGGGGCTGCCGGCGGCGGAGGAGCGGCGGGGGTGGCCGGGCAGGTGGTGGGTTCGGCAGAGGGGAGGACGGCGGTCAGTTTGGTGATGGCGGCGGAGCTCCACGACGGTGGTGGTGGCGGCTAGGGGCGTCGGGGATGAAGGTGGCAGCAGCTATGGTTAGGGGGTGGTGGCTGCTGCGGGGGCTAGGGCGGCCGGAGGCGGTGTCGTGGGGGGGTGAGGTGGTGGTGGTAGGTAGGGGAGGTCGGGGCGAGTCGAGTGGGGTGGTGGTGGCGGTGCACGGTGGCCGGAGGCGGCGGGGGAGGTGGCTCGGGTGGTGGTGGCTGTGGGTAGCAGTGAGGGAGTGGGGTGTTTGTGGAGGCTGTGGCCGACGGAGCAGGGTGGCTCAGGCGGCGGGGCTTGGCCGAAGGGAAGAGGGGAGGGTGGCGAAGGGTTGGGCAGGGTTTGGCCGGAGACGGTGGTCGGAGACGGCGGCTGTGAGGGTTTGAAGAGTGGGGGGGGGGTCGGGTTTATATAGGTTTAGGGCCAATGGCAATTTTGTAAATAAGGTGAAGTTTGAGGGTATTTTGGTAAATCTGGATTTTTGGGATATTTCCAGCAGATTTTTCTGGAAGTTATGGGTAGGTCCCACTCACCTATGGTCTAGCCAATAGGATTTGGCCACCTAGCATGCAATTTTGTATATAAACCTCTAACTTTTCAATAATTGCAAAAATGCATAAATTTTGTATTTTGCGTAATTTTGCAATTTACCAAATTTCAGATACTGATTTCCCGTAATTCTGAATTGTACAAAAATGAGAGAAATAGCTGGGGAAAATGTTTTAGACAGTATAGGGTGAGTCTGGGCAAAGGCAGGGTCTGATATTGCAGGTGATACAGTCATGGTATTTATTATTTAATAAATACTGCGCACGGTGTTCACTAATTATTTAGAGGTTATTAGGGTCATAATTTTTCTATGGTGTCAATACGATAATTGTAATACAATTAGAGTAGAATATTATCGTATTTTTGGTTGGGCAATCAGGTGCCTACTGGTCCTCAAATCTCTAAGGGTACAGAGATGGATAAAGAGCAGAAAATTAAATAGGAAATAAATACATACGTTTGTAACGATATTTGTGCAACTAAAACGAAGCATCAAACGAGGTTTCTGGAAGTTGCACAAAATATAGAAAAAGTAGTCTAACAAGTTTAGGGCAGGTATGTGAAATTTGTTTAGGGTTTAACAACTAGTGGAATGCCCTAATTAATTGTATAATAGACAGGTGCACAATCAGCAGAATATATAATAAATAAATTTTTAAAAAGTTGTCATAATTCTAATTAGTCTAAACTAATCCTAATTTACTGAAATCTGGTCGAGGGAGTTTACAAAAACCAACACTAGTTATGTTATAAAATATTATATTACTTGTGATCTTTCTAGTTTTACCTTGGTTCGTTACATGCAGTACGGGAACAAAGTTATATTACTTCTTTTTTGGAAACATCTATGAAATCAGAATTTAGTTCAATACAACCAAGCATACAAGGCAAACAGTTCAAATATGATATACCAATCAGAGTGTGCGTAACGTGTCACGTGAGCTATACTCAAAGACTCTAGGGACAAAGCATCATCTAGTGGACTATCATTCTCTCAAGCAAACAAGATGAACTATCTATAAGATGTTGGTCCCCGAAAAACTTATAATCAGTAGCGGTAATCCAGCTAACTAATGACTTCATTATCTGATGCTATTAGAAGCTATGACTCATGGTTGCTCTTCACTAAAATACACTCAAAATAACAGTCGAGACTAAGGTTCAACTCTGCACTAATAGCCATTATCCGATCGATGCGAATGCATGAAATACTATCAGGTAAACTCTATGATGCACATATTCATGAACAAGCAGGCTATATATATAATTTACCATCTCTAAGCAGTGCAAGACAGTAAGAAAAATGATATATCACATATTTAGTAAATTTTACCCCTTGTTGAATTATTATCCCTACAGCAGACATACAAGTTAGAAATATTTTGTATATATAAACAAGGTTCTCTTTCTTGTCCGTCTCTGTATTAAACAGTTAGGTATGCAAGAAGGCTAGCCTAGTATGCGCCCTAACTACCTGAATGCAGCTATCTCCATGAATAAGCTAACTTCTCTAACTCAAACTCTTCTCAACAGAAGCAACGCCTCCCATCTAATAACAATGCCCTCCTAGATCCCATAGGATCGAAAAATCAGGATGCACTATTAGTCTCACCCCATCAGTCTCGAATCTACCATTCCAATAGCCACCCCTAGATCCCCTAGGATCGGAACATCAGGACGCACTATTAGTATCCAAACTTGTTGTTTAGCTTCCATTCCCCGCAAGCTCCTCGATAACAAGCATAACACAACATGACAATACAATCTTTCAATCCATCTATCTCTTATCTAATAGTCGTACCCCCTAGATCTCGTAGGACCGAAACGTCAGGGCGAGCTACTAGTTTCTTCTCTAACAAGACAATCTATTTACTTTTTATAACAAAACAAGCATACATTCAATCTAGTTTTTGCATCAAAGAGAAGCAATTATATACACGACTACAAAAAAATATACGAACGATCTTTAATTTAAGCAAGCATGGCACGGGTCTATTTATCTTTTTCAGTTAGTATACAGTTCTATCTTTTTTTAGCATGGCAAGGTTCATTCGATAGCGGTATCAGTGTAACTAGCATGCAACATTCACTTCTATACTTAGCATGTCAATGGTTCTATCTCTTTTTAGGCAAGCAGGTTCTCGTTCTATCATTCATGAAAACGTTATCTTATTAAGCAAACAAGCATTTCAAAAACTCAGATTTATTGTTAAAGCATACAAGAATCAGAGAATGAAGTTATGCCCACTCACCTAGATCAGTCATCTTCTGGTTCAACAAGGAGCTCTTCAAGAAGGTTTTCTTTTTGAGTCAGCAAACCGATATCTCTTGTACATAGTGCCAACGTGGAGCGGGACACTACAGCTGGGGAGAGGAAAGGAAAGAGTGCTTCAAAACTTCGCTCGCACGACGTCTACTAGACGATCACTTGTATTGTCACAGACAGATGATCAATACCTCTTCTACTCTTTTCAAGCTCGGAATAAAAATGTAATTCAATGAATGAAAGAAATGAAATCCATCAAAACTGTTCAATAAAACGTAAATCCGAAAACTAACTCAAAAGCACGAAAGCAACAAGGTGATAGTAAAAACTAGGCAAGAAAATATGCAGCGGGGAGGTCCCTTTTGACTCTACCGCTTGGTCCATCCTTGGGCATGGTCCACTGAATATGAGAATCGATTCCAAAGAAGCAAATCCATAAGGAGGAAAAGATCATGATTCAATCTATCATGATCGAACGTTTCCATGTAATAAGTTTTTGATATTCAATAGTTCCTGTTAAAGAATAATCATAGAAATCTAAATATGTATCTATCCATCCAGTGATGCGGGAAGGCTTGTCCAACTTTTTCAAGGATTCAAAAGATCTGAAAGTCATCCGTCACAAGTTGGTGGCAAGCGAGACGAACATGGAATTCACTCTTAGACCTATTATTAAAAAAGCAAGAATAAATATATTCGAGTTCACTCAGAAAAAAGTCATCCGGTCCTCTCGTACTAGGAAAAGGTCCTCTCAATACTCTAACGCCCGCACCGGATATGGACTGAACTGACTCATGACGTTCTGAACCTAGTACCGCTTTAATGGGCGTGCAGCCTAACCCCAAAAATGTTTTTTTACCGACGCATAAAAAAAATATTTTGTTGCAAATGAACAAGATGTTGAGAAATTATCCATATGTAAGATCATTATTATTGATACTGAAAGTATTTCTTAGTCGCGCTCTAGGAAAAGGGGAAACGGGGCACCACAGGGCGTGATAAGTATGACTACGATAAACTCTAAGGTCCATAACTAAGGCAGACGGTTATCTTTCTCTCTGTCCTCATCAAATATGTCATCAAAATATACCTCAATTCAGTCCATAAAATTTATCTCGATACAAGAATCAAAGTCAATAATGAACATCAAGAATCAAATTCAATAACGATCAAGTGAGAGTAAAAGGGAACTGTCACCTTCACTTTTCTAGCTAGGGATAGTTTGGTAATTTGGCATGGGTATTTAATTTTAGAAATTTAATATTGAATATTAATGTGATGATTGTTTTAAATTATTTAATTATGTTGAGCTATAATTATTGTGGCTAGTATTAGTTATTTAATTAGAGACTTGTGTTATTTAGTTTAGTTAGATAGACTAGCCAATGTTTAGACTTGACACAAAAGGACCATTTAGACTTGTCACGACAAATAGTGAACCCAACTTGGACCCAAGCCGATTAGTCATTTCTACTAATTCATTAAGGAGAATTAGCTTAATTATAATTAGTAGAGACTTTCAAATATACCCACCCTTAATTATTCCTCATAATTTATCATGTAGTGGTAACTTGGACATTTAATTTTACTTGGAGAAAGGGGTAGAGGGGATGGCCAAACAAAGCCTCTCTCTCTCTTCTCTTCTCTTCTCTTCTTCTCTATATCTCTCTCTCTCTCTCTCTCTCTCTCTCTCTCTCTCTCTCTTTCTCCCTCTCTCCTCAATTTTATTAATTTTGATCAAAAATTCTAGATCCCCAATTTCCTATTTTCTCTCTTTTGATTTTCTACTCAATTCACCTTAATTTCCTTCTCAAATTCATCAGCTTTGGAGCTTGGAAAAGCAAGGAGCACAAGGAGGAGGAGCTTTGAAGCTAGAGATCGTGTTCGAATCATGTCCAATTATATTTTTATTGAGAATCCATTTTCCAATTAGTAATTCCTGAATTTTTCTTTCATTATAGATTCTAAATCATGTATTTGACAATTATGAATGACCACATGGCATAGGACTACCTATAGGAACAAGTTCTAGGGTATTTGGCTATGTATTATGAGTTCTATACGGAGTTTTGTGTGAATGTTGGTTGAATTATAAATTTGACACATCAATTGAGTGTCATGAGACCAATTAGATCTAATTAGACTTAGATTAAGGTTTTGGGACTAGGTACGTGTCCAAAAATGGATACATGTAGGCCGTATCACGGTATTTTACGATACGGTATGATATGGGGCCTAATTTTGGGTGTTTTGCATAATTCTCTTTAGTTTCTATTATAGCAAGCTACATTGGTTATATATAGATGTTATATATGTTTAGGATTGATTAATTATGGAGAATTTGGGTTTTGGTCATTCACTTGGACACGTATCATGAATATCACAAGTGCATACTCTAAGTGTTTGATCATTTGATACTAGAATATGTTTATATAGGTATATAATGTATATATGTGATATATGTATATATATGTATATACTAGTCTATACTATACTTATATATCTATAATCCCTTGTGTGTTGTATTGGGTATGAGAGATGAGAGAGAAGTTGCATCAACAGCAGCAGCATGCTCCAGCAGTTGCAGCAGCAGCATGCTCAAGCAGTTACAGCTGCAACATGCTCAAGCAATCATAGCAGTAGCACATGAAGTCTGATAGTGTCGGGTTAGAAGGGAAGTAAAGGATTGATAGTTAGTTGTAGAGGTTTTGGGTGTACCAGTGTGTGATTGTCCTGAGGTTGTAAGCATATGTGTTACAGGTAATTAGATGAGAAGGGAACTCGAGTATCAGTGAGTATCAATGCATTTGTGCAAGTGATTGTTGGTGCATGATAGTTAGTTTTGATATGAATGTTAGTATAAGTTTATATATATATATATATATATATATATATATATATATATATATATATATATATATATATATATATATATGTTTGTATGGTTGTTGGGGTTATTAGTTGCTAGTTAGTGAGATGAGGTAGTATGTTAGTTAGAATTTTGTTAGTGCGTGTCAGTTAGATGTGTAAGGTTGGTGTTAGTATAGACTGATAGTAATATCAGTTAGTTATAGGTTGTATTAGTTTGGTTATTAGTTAGTTCTATTTGATAGTAATTATAAGTGTTAGTGTATTTCCATGTTAAGTTATATATGTTAGTTTTAGTAAAAGTGTTAAATGTTATATTATGAGTTAAGATATTTAGTGATAGTAGTTAGTTATCTAATTGAGATTATGGGTTAATTATATTGTTAGATTTTAGTTTATAGTTACCTTGAGATATTACCAAGGTATTAGAACACTTGGGGGTTAAGGTATTTGAGTATCAAGATAGTTGATATTGTTAAAGGACAAAAAGGGTAAGCTAGCGTAGATAACTAGGTAATGTATATAGTGTATGAAAATACTAAATTACTAGATGTATATATATTAGATAGCTAGTTAGTAAAGTTTTAGCTAAGATAAGTAGTACATTGTGTTACCAAGGTAATATTAAGGTTATGGAGATACTCTAGGTATTGGGTATTAAGTATCAATAGAGGGTGTAGATAGTGTGATACCAAGTTGGTTCAAAGCCAACGTATCCATATAGTGTTAGTAACTTAGTACTAGCTGTAAGAATACTAGTATATATTATACTTGTAATATTATATAATGTATAGTATATGTTGTATATAGTATTTTGAGTACCTTGAGATACTATATAGTTAGGATACTCTAGTATCCTAATATAGCTAGTATATCCTAGATACATGGTGAATGGACCCAATAACCTAGAGATGGACTCATACAACATAAAATAGCTAGTTTGACTAGTTTGGCCTAGTGTTGGCCTAGTTTGACTATTTTGACCTAGAAATAGTTTTATGACCTAGAATTGAACTAGTTTAACTTGTTATCTTTCCAAAATCTTGTATTGATGTAACATTCCATATTTAGGTATTTGGAGAACCATTCTGGATACGGGTTGATACTTTACCCCAGATTTCAGGCGAGTACAATTTTTTGTTAGTTTTTATTTCATAATAGTGTATATATCGCATGTTCTAGAACTGTATACTTGATTCCGACATAGTGGTTACACGGACTGGTTCTATATAGATCCTGTCAGGAGATGTTATTCCTTTATCGTATTCAGCGGGTACTCCTTCATATATATTTTATTGTGTGTATCGGGTATTGATTATCGTGTACTTCGTGTTCACACACTGCTCCTGTTCAGTATTGTAAGCTCCGATTTCCATATTTCCGAAATAATTAGATTTTTTAAATTTATTTTAAATACCAAGTTATAAAATAAATTTCTCCTTGAATTTTTTATTTTATTTTGAACAATGTTTGATTTTAGAAGGTAATTTAAAATCTTGTATGAAAATCATTTTTCCTAAATGACGATTCCTTATAAATAAATAAATAAATAATAATATATATTCCTCTAGTTCCAAATGTTTATTGGCTTGAAATCATAAAATTAATTATTGGATAAAATTAATTAAAGGACTAGTTGTTTCTTCAAAATAATTTTTATAATTAATGGAATAGTAAATAAATAAATTACGTAGCTTTCCTAAAATATTTTCTGAAATTATAATCTTTTCTTTTTAAATTTTACGAATTGCCATTTCCTATTAACTAGCCAGCACACCCTCATTTTCCCCATATGAGAAACCCCTTTTATATTTAATTCTGGGCCATTCATTATTGGGCCAACCCGCAACCCTTTATCCCACACCATCTCTCCCTATTTAAGTTCTCATTCTCACAATTCCCAAGAAACCCTTCCAGATTATTAGCTAGCCCCCACAATTTCCCACAAGCCTAAGCCACCACCATTTTTGTGTGCTCGTGTCCGTGTGTCCAGCATCACCGTGTCAGCCGTGATGGCCTCGGGTCCGACCCCGGGTGTCCCATCGTATCCATTTATTTCTTGTGTCCGGTTACAACTTTACAACCTGATTTCCGTGTCCGACACACCCGGACACATCCACCTCCACCACAGTACACCCAACCCCTGTGTCCGATAGACCCGGACACGTCCCTCACAGTACAGCAGATCCGTCGTGTCCAACCCTGACACGACCCAACCCTGACACACCCAGAACCCTAAACCCTAACCCTAAAAACTGACTTGGCCGCCGTCGCCGCCTCGGATCCACCGAGTTCGACCGCCGCCGGCGACTGGGTTCTCCTCCTCGGCGTCGAGCGCCTGTGGCCGACGAGACGCACAGATCTGTCGAGCACCCGCCGCCGTCGTTGGCCGCTGGTTCGTCGTCGAGCTCCGCCGACGTCTCCTCGAAGCCGCCTCCCCTCGAGCCGAGCACCGCCTCGAAGCCGCCGCTGTTCTCGAACAGACCACCGCCGATCAGATCCGCCGCCCCAAGTCGAACGTCGACCCCACCGCGCCGACCCCGGCGAGCTTCTCCTCCGTCGACGCCGGAAGCCTGAGACCCCCCGAACGTGAGCCCTTTCTCCGTCTTCCCTCTTTCATTCTTCACAGAGTACAAGTCTGGGTGATTTTAAGAGTATTAGTATTATATAATTAATTTAGTTATATTAATATCTAATTAATTTAGTTTTTAATATAATTAGTTTGGTTTAGTTAAATAATTAATCAGTTAATTAATTTCATAATTAATTAGTTTAATTTATATTTAATTAGTTTAATTATTAATAATCAGTAATTAATTATTACTCAGTAGTTATTTATTAATGTAATTAGTTTTGTAAATTTATATATTTAGTTTGGTAATATATATAATTAGTTAGTAAGATTTAATTAGTTTAGTTTTATTTAGTGTAGTAATAAATATCAGGATTTTGATTATGTGAACAAATATAATAATTTTTGGGTTACATTATTATTTAAAATATAATTTCAATAATAAAATAAGTTCAAAATTGTTTATTGGGCTGGTGACCAATCTTACTATAGATATAAAAAAAAATATATATATTGGATTCTACGTAAATTCTAAATTTTTATATAAACCTTTAAATTTGTCATTTTGTTCAAAAGGGAAGTTTTAACAATTTTGTTCAAAATAATTTTGAAATGATTTATATATGTAAATACGTATTCTAGTATATGTAATTGATTTGGTATCTATGTATATATATTTTTAGTATATGTATATAATTATTATGGTGTATATACTTATATATATATACATGTATATATGTATGTATATTTTTGGTATAATTATACATATATTTAATTGGTATAATTTCATGTAGTATATGTGTAATAAAACGTATTTTAATATATGAATTAATTGGCATCTGTATATATATATAGTATAAATTTAATTTGGTAAATTAATATTAGTATGTTTAAGAATGATGGTGACAATATATATATATATATGTATATTCTAAAAATGTACTTTGCACACATATGATACGTACGTATTTTGATATATGTTAATATATAAATGTACGTATTTTAGTAAATATACAACTATAGCTAGTAATTTATATTGGTATATATTTAGATATATACATATATTAGGTTAAATTCTTTTTAGTATGTATACAAGTATTATTTATTTTAAAGAATATATATTACATGTATCTACTATTGTAGTTGATGGAAATTATAATATGTGTATTTATAAACGTATCCCTACTAGATGACCCTAGTTGACTAGTGCCATACCTGGCAGAGCCCTGAGTTTATGTATTTGTGATGTGTTAGGGTAGTACCTGATGCAAATGTTGTATTTGATATATTTTAGGACTGTTGGTTCCTCCAGACGACACTCTGGAACAGGACATCAATAATTACCAGCTAAGGACCCAAGACGAGTACATTCTCTGATTAGTTTTTAATCTATGATATCTCCTATGTTCACTGTATCTAGTGTAAATATCCATGTTCTTGACACATTGGTTACACGGATTGATATACACGGATCTCGTCATGAGATATTATTCCTTATTCATGGTGTAGCTTGTACAAGACTTGTTTCCTTGATATCTTGTGCATGTACAGACACTGAGACCCGGGGAGATTTGCTACCTCCCTAGGGAATCCCGTGCCATACCGTACCATGATTGGATCTACTATACCAGTCGGGGGTTTGGGGAGTATTTTAGTGTAGATATGTGATCATACCCAACTTTATATGTACCATAACTCACCCCACATCTCACGTCGGGTGCGGCCTGACCATTTACATGCTCCATAGCTGTTACGTGTGATTAGCCTGATCTCTACATGCACCATAGCTAACCAACGGTTAGCCTGACTTTATATGAACCATAGCTAATCACATGTAACCAGCCTGATCAAGTTCCCAAGCCGATCACATGTTAAAGCTAGTACTCACACACATAGTCATAGGATTCTTGCTTATTGACATATTGTTCTTTTCCTGCATTTACTTACAGTATTTCCAGTATTTCTCTCATTGTACATTTCTCGTACCTATACATGCATCTGGTATGTTTCCATCTAGAACTGCTACATAGTTTATGTCATTTATATAGAACTGCTATTTAGAGATGTACTTTGCTCCTTCCTGACTGGAAAATATTTTTCCAGACTGTGACCTTAGTGGACTTGTTTCTGACATTGGGGGATTGGATGTTACTGATTACAGGTATGATTATTGTGTCATTAGACTTGTGTTGTATTCTTTTATTTCTTTATTTCCTATCGTGCTGTAGTTGTGATTGAGTATTTCTAGATTTATTTTATGATATCCACGTCTCCTTATGGAGTTGGATACTAGCGTGAGATTGTTTAGATAGCACTTGACCTAGACAGCGTTCTACCGCCGATGCTGCGGCGTAGGCTGGACGTACCCACGCTCTCGTGCCCCTAAACCGGGTGCGGGTCGTGACAAGTATGCCCATATTCGTGTTCGTAACATGTCATGATTGGATCCATTGGTATTGGTTATGATAGGGGAATAAGATTTGGTTATGTGATCAAGCCCAAGTGTATTCGTGTACAGGTCGATTACAAATCACACGTGTAATTGAGTTACCATATTGTATTCGTGTTCAACCTAAGCCGATCACATAATAAACTTATATTCCATGGCACATTAGCTAGTTTTATTTATTTTTATTATATTATAGGTATTCTATTGTCTGTTCTTTATTCCAGTATATTACCTATTCACTCTAATTTATTTTATTCTGATATTTAGTTATCTTGTATTCTTTTCTATTGTAATGACCCATTCCGTTCAAGCGGACTGTCGATTCAAACGGCACAAGTGCAATGACCCGACCTGCTTTGCTCAGCGAGAAGACTCTTTTGATGCAAAGGATTTCCGGACTTGGCCTTTCAGGTGTTCCAACTTAGACTTTCAAAGGCTCGCTCGGAGTATCGCTCGACCGAGGTGAATCATCGTTAAGGTAGGTGGCTACGATGAACTTGTCTTTGCTTAGCCAGCACACTTAAAATATGGGCAATATATGCTAGTAGTTAGGTGAATCACCACCTACATGCTAATAAAGAATACAACTCATCTTGCTAAGGAAATAATCCTAACTTGTATTGCTTGTATTAGAACATAGAAATAAAACTTGGCTTATGTAATGGACCCTCGCATGCTACCTTTGCCTTGTGCAACTAGACTCTGCTATGCCGCAAGTAGATAATTATATACTCTCTGTAGTACATTGTTCATTTGTTTACACTACACGCCCCTAGATTATGTCGCTCGATATGTCCCTGTATGGTTTTACTCCTCGGTTTACCCTTAGACCCATGCCAACCTAAATGCTTATGTTTACACAAATACAATGCTTGTCCGCTTATATGTAGTTTGTACTCGTTGCCTCGATTCAATGCTTGTCACTTATATTATGCCTCAATCAAGTAACACTATCCGTATCGTGCATGTATCTAGTTAGCCAGAAGACTATCAAATAGTTATTCTGTATAATATGAACCTGCAAGTATCCGGGGTCGTTAGGTTGCCAAGGCAATCCCCGAACCGGAGAATGCATCAAGTCAAGTTGTACACTGAACGAGAATCATGTCAAGAAAAGCAAGAATCACAGCTCGTTGAGAAATACTCATTCAGAAAAAGAATCAAGAATTATCATGTCATGATATAAATTTGGAATAACCTCAGACTTGCATGTCGCGGACAACTTGTGCACAAGGCATTAAATAGATTCCTTCAGACGGTCTCCGGGGCACTGGGGCCGATCCGATCCGGATGGAATATTGTATGAGTCTTCGTGTTCGGGCAGGATGACCTGTAGCACCTCGTGTTCTTTCTTTGCACGTTATTCCCGCTCAAAGACTAGGTAGTCTCATGTTCGGGCAGGATGGCTGCATATTCTTTTATTGCACGGCATTCTTGCTCAAGACTGTAACTTGTCCTGTATGGCTATGTCAGCGACTCCTGTTCATATAGATAAGTCATCCTCGCTTAGCGACAATCCATATGCAAGTCATTATATCGTATCCAGAAATCTGAAACACCTGAACGATATGAATATGATACACTTGTACATAATTGAACACTTGAATATCTTCTGTAAACATATGATAATCCGTATAACTCGTGCCCCCGAAACAGGACCTCGCTTACGATACTTGTGTTTGCATATGCTATTGCCCCAAGATTTTATTATATATGCTCGTATTTGATTTAACTTGGTTTGCCTTAGACAGGAAAGGACAAATGGTAAGTTGGTAAGTCTAATCGTATTTCTTTATATTGCACGGCGCACTGCCACACGAGTTAGGCTTTTATTATGCCATAAAATTGATCCTAAGGCAAGACTAGAAAGATAACTTAATAGATGGTGCATTGAACCTATATAATGTGTTTGGATTTATCGAGCGGGTGAGAAGCCTCCCCATCAGTGCATTCATGTACTGATAACCCACCAGATTGTTTGCAGGGTGCGAGAGAACCTCGTTCATTACGAAAACCTCCTTCGTGCGTCCTAAGTTGTGGAGTTCAGTCTGAAGCCTTGGAGCATTGCGAACGAAACTGAAGCACATATACAAGACATAATGTAGGAACATCACCTATGTGTCATTCCATAAATGTAGCCACTTGGCACGCTCTTACTATTTTAAAGAGAGAGGCTTAAGCGATTTATAATCTTGGCCTAGCGGTGCCTGTAACACTTATTCAATATCAATAAAGGGCTTGTTTTACTTCTATACGTATTTTATTCAATGCTTTCACTATTGATGACTCTGTGAACTAGTTACCAATTACATGTGCATTTTTATTCTGCTACACTTGGACTATATGTGCGACTCTGTGGCTTAGACATCTTACCGCCTGTTTGGATCATGGCCTTGCACGGGCGAGGCTTACGCTCGTGCGGCATCACGCCCGGATGGGGAACAATCGTCCCGTGGGAGTGTTGGCGCTATGATTTGCGCCTAGCGGGGACGTCAGATTACCTGCGGAATATCGGGGCGTGATATCTATTATCTGTTATATATGCTCGATTATGTATTTGAAACTGCTTTCAAAGTTATGTACTTAGCTCCAATTCTGATTGGATATATTTTTCAGATGATTGGCTTGTAGACCAGTGTCCCATGTACTATGGACCGCAGGACAGTGTACCATTAGAGGATACTCATTTAGAGCTGGAGGACTTAGTACCAGACCCTGAGGAGTCTTATATTATTTGTTCGGACTTGTATTAGACTTTTATTGAGGTTATTAGCATATATATATTATTTCAGGCTTGTGGATGTTTTATGACTTTATCTTTCATTATTCCATCTCGTCCTTTATCTTTCTGAATTTGCATTATGATTGAGAATAGATTATCATTATCAGATTTCACATTATTCCTCCGTTTGGAGTTGACATGATTAACAGGTACCATGTATATATATTATATGTGATGTTTAGATAATAGAGTTGACCCAGACGCTCATTCTACTGTCGAGGCTGAGGCGTAGGCTGGGCGTTGCTCACTGATCGTATCCTTATTCCGGGTGCGGATTGTGACACATTTTTAGTAGTAGCCCATGCAGGTTAAAGTCTAAATTAGGGCGATATCATTATAGTGCTCACCTAGAGTACTGCTACGATCCTGCTTTAGGATATAGGACGTAAGCTGAGAGTATACACAATCATAACTAGGAAATAATTCCAAATATCTATTTTGCTATTCTTACCTATTGAATGTTTTCTTTACTTTGAATAATTCCATCCTTCTTTGATGATATCGTATCATACTCAATATTTATTCCTTTGTTCAATCTACCTTCAGGATGTCGTCGAAGATGCGTTCCCAATACTCAGGCGCAATGTCAGCAAGGTCGGTTACTTCATCGCCTATGATGGCATCACCACAGACACTGTTCCAGTAGCTATATTTTGGAGGTATGTTTCACTAATCCAGCTGGGCATTTTTGCAGCAGCTTTCGGGGGTGCTCTACCTCCCGTACAGAGGGAGGCATCGATAGTTTCAGGGGATCTTCCACCCCCATCATTCTCAGTCGATCAGACACAGATATTTGCATTCTTTTAGCAGATAATGGAGGCACAACTGTGATAGTCAGAGGTTATGTGGCATGGCATTTAGAATGCTCACCAGATTGTGCTCGTAGCAGTTGAGAGAGTCGCCTTAGTCCAGCTACTGACGGTACCACTTCAGTTCACCCCACAGTAGCTGAGGCCGGGGACTACCATAGATTTTAAGAGGAAGGGGCCGAAGGACTTCAAAGCAACTAAAGGGATTATTTATTGTAAACACCCTATATTTTCAGAATAAATGTTAATACAAATTTTCCCGAATTTTTCAGAATTTTTTGGAATTTAAAACGAAGGTAAAGATGATCTCAAGAATTTTAAATGCAGTTTACTGGTGTTAAAACATTACGAAAATAATATTTTGTGGTGTAAAATAGAAAACCGGATGCAGAGTATTTTTTGGGGAATTTATTGGATTCCGGAAATGTGTTTTGGGACCTATAAACTATTGGCTAGTTAAACCGAGCTAGACCCAAGCCAACCCTGAACCAAACTAGCAACTTGGGCCAGGTCGGGTCGGACCTGAGCCAAACCCTACCCGAAATCCCTTCGAACCCTAGCCGCCTGTGCTATAGTAGCGGCTATAAAGCCATCACCTCGACATCCAGGCCGCCGCCCCCTCTCTTCCGCTGACTCCCTGTGCCCGACCGCTGCCGCCGACTCCCTGTGCCCGACCGCTGCCGCCGACTCCCTGTGCCCGACCACTTCCGCCGACTCCCCTGTGTCCGACCCGCCGTCGCCGGCTAAGCCGATTCACCGCCGCTCGATCCTCCACACAGCCGCGGGACCCCATCGACCCCCTGCTGACGCGTCGAGCACGTAACCGACTTTCCTCAGCCCTCGACCCGCCGCCAGGGCACCCGACGCTGACTTCCACCGACAACAGCGACTCCGACAGGATAGTTTGAGTCGGACACAGCGAACCGAACTCACGGACACGCGTGAAAACTCAGATTTACGGAGCCCTGTTCAGGTACCGATTTCTCTCACCTCGTAACTCAGTTTTAGTTTTCGTCAGTTGCTACGCGTAGACAGTATAACCCTCTCGGTGCCCGTGCAACTCGCTCGGTGCATCGCGTCCTGTGGTGATCGCACACCGCGATCCAAAAATAGGAAAAACAACGCCCTGTTTTACCCCGGAACTGAGTGCGCCCCGCCAAACGGGATGACTTGGTCGCGTGTGATCTTCACAGATACGTGCGCGTCGTTGATACGGTCGTATGGGATTTCGCAGAAGTCGATTCGGAGGTGCGTACACCTCGAAATCAACGCGTATCCGCGGACAACGCCCCGTATCCGACTTTTCTGGAATATGCTGTAACTTTGTGTACACACGTCGAATCGAGACAAAACTTGCTCCATCGGACTCGTAGCACTACGCTGGTCCTGTGACTCAATTTTGGTCCGATTCTGAGAACGTTGACGAAATCGCGTATCGTGGGCCCCACAGGTTCCACTTGACGGGTGATTTTGTGATCGGCTCATCGGAATCCAATTCTGGAAGTTTCGTTGGGTTCGTATCATCGTTCCTGACTTGTAGACACTGAGTTTGAGGAATTTGGAGACCTTTGACCCTAGCACGCTTTTTGGTGCAAAGTGGCCCACATGAGGACCCCGCTTTGGCCGAAAATGACCTTTTTGCCCCTGTGTCCAAATTGGACGTAAGGACAGGCATTTCTAGCTATTTGACATCTTCTGAGACTATTGGTGATGTTTATTACAGCTATTGGAGTAGTACCTACCGGATCCACTGATACAGGGACAGTTGTTGGTATTCGGACATCAGGCAAGTGTACCTTGCCAAACTCTGCAGTATTGTTATATATTTTCCTTGCTTCATTATATTGCTGTGTATGCTTTACCTAGGACCGTGTGACGTACCTAGCGTCCGATTATCAGTCGGGTGCCGACACCGTACGCGGTGTTGGGTATTGTCATCTAGAGATGGACATACGTGACACTATATATTCTCGTACTTGTCTTACCAAGTACATTATGACCCAGGACACTGGACACTGTTCATGAGACAGGATCTTCCCGAGATATTCGTGGTGATTCTGTATAGGATACAGGACTTGACAGAGATACTATATTCTTAGATACATTATGACTTGTGCATTAGTTATGATCCCGCTGACATGGACATGAGACGTTATGGTCATGATATGCGTGGTTACATTGGGTGGGGAGAGACACACAGACTACAGGCTGATCATATATATACACCCCTACTATTGTGAGGCACAAGACTCTGAAGCCCGAGCTTGGCCCATTACTCATTATTACTGCTGCTACCGGCTCCCCTACACAGAGCTTGTAGTGGCTTCAGCCTGAGTTCTACTGCTGCTCTCATATTGCATATCACTTAGCTGGTTATTTAGTATTTCCTGTCACGACCCGCACCCAGAATTGGGGCACGAGTACGCGAGTACGTCCAGCCTACGCCGCAGCATCGGTGGTAGAACGCTGTCAAGGTCTTGATACTATCTAGCCAATCTCACACAAGCATCCAATCTCCATAAGGAGGCACGGATGACACAAATAAAATAAACACATACTCAATCACAGGATTACAGCACGATAAGATAGCGAACAAAAATTAAATACAACACAAGCCAAAAAGTAATAACTTAACTCAACAAATATCCCAGTCATCAAAAATTGCCGGAGACAAATCCGGTACCAAAAGTCTGCTAAAAGAACTAAACAGAAAACTAGAAGAATTAGTGATTCCAGCTAGACCTCCCGGAATCACAACTAACTATCAAGCCCAAGTGCAGCTACTCACCATATGGTCCATAAAGTGTCGGACAGCGGTCCTCTAAGGCATAGTCTGGAAAAATGTTTCCAGTCAGGAAGGAGCAAAGTACAAATCTCAAATAACAGTTCCATTTAATTGATAAGGACTATAAAGCAATAAACATGTGATGCTAGCTACTGAGAAGACAATAAAATAAATGCAATGGCAATAAAGAGAGACAGGCAATGTAAAAAGACAGGCAAATAGGCAATATGATACAGTCAGTGCATGTATGAAAATGAAAAGAACAAGGAACAGTATCATATACGGGTGATGTAGTATATGATTTAAAATAGGGAACTGTAATCTATTCTAAGTGTTTGAAGTAGTAGTTTCAAAATGTGATCGGCTTAGGAACATGTACGATAGCTACAGGGCCTGGCTAATCATGGGTGAAGAGCATGATTAACACTTACATTGTTCTATACTACAATAAGAGGTTATGATCACATTTCTTACTAACTACTTCCCCGCCCCCAACTAGTACTGTGGATCCAACCATGACACGTCACGATACACGAGCAAGTCCAGTTTATCATGTACGATGTCTAATATACATATCGTATACAATGTCAATACGATAATCAATGTAACATCTCATGACTGCAGATCCAAGCTATACTAGTCCGTGTAGCACAGTGTCAAGGATTCAGTTATAACATTTCAAGATTATTGAATTTATAGAAATTATCAAGAAATTAGAAATTATCAGAGAATGTACTTGCCTTGGGTCCTTAGCTGGTAATTATGGATGTCCTGTTCCAGAGTATCTCCTGGGTAAACCAACAGTCCTATAAACATATCACAAAGCAAAACCATATTTGCATCAGATGCTACGCTACCACACAGTCTATAAACACTGAATTCGGGACTTCTCTAGGTATGATACTGGTCACCTAGGATCACCTAGCAGATAAATATATAAGACACATTACCTGTTTAACTAACATATACATTAATGCTTACAATATATATATATATATACACCAAATTAATTACACATACAATATATATATCAATTAATCATATCTCGTATATATATATATATATATATATATATATATATATATATATATACTAGTTGAACCATACGTATACTCATATATATGCAAAATACAGTTTAAAATATACATATATATTGTCAACATCATTATTAAAATATACTAATATTAATTTACCAAATTAAATTTATACTATATATATATATACAGATGCCAATTAAATCATATATTAAAAATATGTTTTATTACACATATACTAGATGAAATTATACCAAATAAATATATGTATATTTTTACCAAAATATACATATATATATATATATATATATATATATATAAATTTAATTATACATACTAGAATACGTAATTATATATATAAATCATGTTAAATATATATATACATATATATATTAAATATATATACGCATACATATACATTTACACCCACGTATATACGCATTAAAGCACATTTACCATTCGAAAATATACCAAAATATACATATATATATTAAATACATATATACGTATTTACATACTAATCCATGGTGTATTATACTAGTTACATACTAGTTAAAGAAGGAGGGAAGAAGGGGAAAGCTCACAGGGGTGGAGTATGAACAGGAGGAGATGGAGATAGCCAAGTCAGAGGTGGTGGCTGAAACCCCGGTTGCTGCCGGAGCCTCCCTAGCCACTCGCCGGGAAGAAGTCGTCGATCGCTGCTGCCACCGCGATTTTACCAGTCGCCGGAGAAGAACAATTGATGTCGCAGCCGTTGTTGAAGTCGGGAGAGGTCTGTGCGCCGCTGATATATTGAGTCGCCGAGAGATGATCGCTTCTGTCCGCCGAAACAATCGCCACCGCGAGTCGTCGACGAAGTCGCCACCGCTGGAACTCGCCGGAACGCCGCTCGTCTCCGCCTTGTCGGACTCGTGTAGATGCCTCGTCGCTGAAGTTCTGGGGTGCTCCGTCGGTCGCCGCTGGAAACGCTACGTCACCGCCATGAGTGGGTGCTCAGTCGCGTGTAAAGAAGGAAACAGAGGAGACTCTGTGAAATGGGAACGGGTCGGTTCGGCCAGGTAGCCGGAGTGTGGACGGGAGGAGTTGATGATGGTGGTGGTGGGAGTGGCGGATGCAGGGTGGTGGAGGTGGTGTTAGAGAATGGGAGGAAGGCTGTTGGCAGCGGAAAGGGAGTTGGACGGGAAGCTGGGTCTCGGCCGGTGGACAGGGGCTAGGGGACCGGCTGCGGGGACTCGGCCGCCTGGAGGGAGTCGGCCTGGGAGAGGGGGTTGGCCGCCGGGTGCAGAGAGGGCCGCCGGGGAGATGGACTCGGCCGGAGGATGGCTGTGAACAGTGGGGTGGTAAAGATGGTTTCCCCCCCTTTACTATTTGAATTTAAATTTGAAGAAGGAAGAAGAAGAAAAGAAGGAGAAGAAGAGAAGAAGAAAAAGAAAAGAGAAGAAGAAAAAGAAAAGAGAAGAAGAAAGGAGAAAATTTTCTTCCTACGGTTGAGGTTGAGGATGGAGGCTTGGTTGGGGAAACCTAGGTTTCTAGGGATTAGGGTTGATGTAGATAGGACATTAAATAGGATGAGGGTGTGGGTAAATCAAAGGTGAGGATGCAACCAATTAAATGGGTGGTCCAGATTGTTCATGAAGGAAATTTCATGTGGGAAAAATGTAATTTGGTCCACAATTAAATAACCTTTCCATCTGGTCTTGGACAATGGGGTGATGACACCTACAATTGAATAATTGTAACTTAGCCCCTTAAATTCGGGAAATTGCACAAACACATAAAATGACAAAAATTTGGCAGGCGATTCGGGGTCCGGTGTTTTGTAGGGTCAGGGGGCGCTGTATGATCGGTATGGGCTCAAATAGCAGGGCGTTGGAATTAAATTGGGATTTTCAGAATTGGTTTAAATAGTATCCTCATTTTAATTAGAAATAAATGCAAGTTGTGTTCTAAAATTAATTAGAAGTACATGGGGCCAAAATCAGGTCAGGTCATCAATACCAATAATGAATAAGACTCAGAACAGAATATTACCCTAATTTGGGCCGTACGAAAAATAGGTCAAGATTGTCCCCAATTTCGATTGGAACGCACAACGATACAAAAATAGGAATTTATTAAATAACGTCCGCGACGATTTTTGTGCGGCTAGAAATAATGCACAGAGAGTATAATTATGAGTTGCAAAAAAATAGCAGAATGGAAGGCGGGCATGTCTAGGGCAAGATTGTGAAATTTGTTGGGAGACAAAAGATAGGGTAGTGCTCCAATTATCGAAGCAAAGGCAATGCGCAAAATATTAAATAAAATACAGTAATTATTTACAAACTCTAAGAATTAAATTCTAGATAAAACAATTAAATACAAAATTCTATAATTCAGACAGGTGGTCATCTATTGGGCTTCTAGGTCAAGTCTGCTAGCTCAAAAATATATAAACACTGCATATAATACTATATTTAATTACACATCTCACATATTTATTTAAATTAATATACCTATCACGCAATTACTAAATTGTAACTATAACAATATTAAATATTATAAAAAGTCGAAAAATACCCCTGTTTTCGGAATGTGGTAGTGACAAGTCTACCATCCTTAAAAGAATTTCGTCCTCGAAATTCAAAATCCTCAAAGTAGCGTTTAATCATACTCATTATTATTTTCCTCAAATTTTAAATTCTTCCACCACGAAATCAGGTAATAATCCACAATGTCTTTTCACAATTTTAAAAAAATTTCTGAAATTATTGCATTCCGGAAAAATCCTCGAAATAAAATCAAAGTCCATTTTTAAAAAATTTCCTTGAAAGTTTTTTAGTTAATAATTCAAATACTCAGAATTTAATATCCACTCCTCAAATTTGATTTTAATCAATGCACATATAAAATGTAATCTCGTCCAAAAAGTTTAAATTCAAACATTTATCCATCAAAAGTTTTTATTCCTCGATTTCCTCTTTCCTCAAAATACTTAACAATGCGATACTTAAGGGTTCTCCAAATGCAACATCCAAATATAACATTTTAAATTCCTAACTTGCAATCAAATAAATATATTGATAATCTTCCAAAATTTTCCAAATTTAATAACCAATTTAAATATGTCATAATCTTCCTGGAATTTATAACCCACCAATTGTGCAATGTTAATTTTTTTTAACCCTCTATTTAAATCAATATTTATCCTCGAATTTTAATCATCTTGTTAATCATCTTGTCTCTCCTGTCAAGTCATAACTCCTTCATGAATCTTCGTCATGGTCAAACCCCGATAATCATGGTCTAAGAAAATCTTCCTACAATCAAACAACATGCAACCTAAAGGGAATATGTACGACCATGGTATCTTTTGTCAGGGTATTGCAGTCTCTGTATCAGGGGTACTACTAACTTAATTATAACAAAAATCATGCATACAACTACGGTACTAAGGTATCAGTCAATCAATCAAGTAGAGAGGGACAAAAGGAAGGAAAGAACAGAACCTGCTAACACATTACCTGTAGTATCGATCTCCTTGACCGTCATCGTAAATGCCCCGCCCTGCTGGGGTGGTTCCCTTCGCGGGTGCTGAGCATTATACGGTTCCACAGGTAGCCTAACTGGATCTCTATAATCTGAAACTGTGCGCTGGCCGGGAAGATAAGGGGCTAGAAGACAATCCCTTACTCGATGTCCCGCAGCGCCGCAGTGCAAACAAAGTCCTAGCCTCGTTCTACTGCTCTCCCAAAGGTGACCTGGCTTCTTACAGAAATGACAAGTCTGCTGTGTCTCTCTTGGAGGCTGTTGCTGATTCTGCTGAACACGGACTGGTGCCTGGTACTGTTGTTGATACTGATACGCCCATGGATGTTGCTGGATAGGAACTGGTGCTAGGTACTACGGTGGATACTGAAATGTCCATGGTTGTTGCTGACTATGAAATGGTACTTGGTACTGCTGTTGGTGCTGAATACGGGGATGCTTGGCTGGTCCTGCGCTACCATTCGTACCTCCAAGAGTATTGTGACTCCTCTTAGGCCTGAGATCCAGATCCTCTTCTGTAATCTGAGCATCCATCAAGATAGCCTCAAAGGTAGCAGTACGACGACCAGAAGTGCACGACCTAATCTCTCTTGTCAGCCCCTTTCTGAATTTTTGGGCTCGATCTCCTGGGTCCCGAATCATAGACGATGCAAAACGGCTCAATCTACAGAATTCTGCAGCGTACTCGCCGACCGACATGTTTCCTTGAACTAAGTCATGAAACTGACTTTCCAAGGTTCCCAATGCCACGTCGGGAAAGAACTTCTCCTTGAAGAGTTTCTTGAAGGTCTCCCAAGTAAGTCCTTGTGCAGTAATTCTCGGCTCCGTGCGATACCACGTAAGTGCGATATCGAACATCTGACTGCCAGCGGCTTCTATCTGCAAGTTCTCTGAAATCTGGGTCAATCGCAGGCCCCTTTCTATATCCTCTAGCCAGTCGTCAGCGTAGAGTATCCCTTCGGTGCCTTTAAACTCTCGAGGCATCATCCTCTTGAAGTCCACTATAGTGCCTGATCTCTGCTGCTGTTGGCCAGGAAACTGCTGGTACTGTGCTACTCTCTCCAAAGCTTAGAGAGTCACTTGATGAGCATTCTCCATATTTTCTCTCATCAGCTTGGTTTGTGCCTGGTGCGCTTCTGCTTGCACCCTCTGAGCCTCAGCATGAACTCGCTGAGCATCTGCCGTCACTCTCTGGGCATCTACCATGCCCTGGATCAAGGTAAACATCTGCGTCCCGTCAATGGGCAAACCTCCGGGAATCGGAGTCGGTGGAGGAGGAAGGTTGTCCGTCACAGCTGTGGCTATCCTCCGAACAGGTGGGAGAGGAGGATCCCCGAAAAGTGCAGATACTCCTACGTGCATCGGAGATGTAGGAGGAACTACTGCTGTCTGTCCCTCAGGTGGAAAGGTGGCAGACCCCTCTAAAGCTGATGTTCCCGCTCTCATAGACCGTGTCTGCGGCGACATCCTGAAGACAGATCCCAAAGAATCAATTTAGGCAAAAGGCGATATCATCAAGGAAGGACAGTACAGTTCTAGAGAAGCAACATTCAAGATAAATAGCTTGAAAGAAAAATCCTAGTTGTGATTGCACAGGTCAAGGATACATCCATGGTCTGATACCTCTATCCCTCTAAGGTACCACAGTTCTACTATAAGCACACTCACTGCTAGCTTTCTTACCTACTGCAATCGCTGATACTAGTTATCCTTATCACTCAAGTGCATATCAAACACAACACATCATACTAAGTACTGCTCTTCCTAATACAATCCTAGATGAACACCTAAGCCAGTTGGCAGTGAAATCTCAATCATTCTCAAGCCAACATATCCTTACATATGCACCTCATCTATTATATATTAATATATCTCTCTCACTATAAGATCTTATCCTCAAAATAAAATTCCTCAAAATAACTCCTTGAATAAATTTTATAGTAACATGCATATACCTTCCTCAAAGGTTAATTTTTAAATACTGAAATGAAAACTTAATCACAAAATCCTTACAGACTTGTCTAGGTTCATCAAATTGAATCTGAATTCCTTAAAGTTTTTAATGACAATATCTCAACTTCTCAAAATTCAAGAATTTAATTTGTTTTCAATCTTCAAATTTATAATTTAAATCCATATCTAGTAGTCTAATAGCCCTAGTGTTAATCTTCCTCACTGTCCTCATCGACGTGTATCATCAAATAATACCATAAATCAGTCTGTAAATTTATTTTGATACGAAATCAAACCCTACCATGAAACCAAAATCCTAATTTAATACCTAATTAACAACAATCAATTTCAACATCAATAAGTGAGAATGGACGGAACAAGGGAATGATTTAAATTGGAAATTTTAACAAGATTCTCAGGGGTCATCCCAGGAATCTCTCAAGGAATTATGATTGAGTATTCGCTCCCGTCCTAGTATCCTATGTCCTAGATTCGATTGCAGGCATGCAGTAGTATAACAAGGATGCCACACTACTACGACATCGCACAACTCGCGAAGTCGGACCTGCATGGGCCACCACTAAAAACGTGTCATGACCCGCACCCGGAATTGGGGCACGAGTACGCGAGTACGTCCAGCCTACGCCGCAGCATCGGCGGTAGAACGCTGTCAAGGTCTTGATACTATCTAGCCAATCTCACACAAGCATCCAATCTCCATAAGGAGGCACGGATGACACAAATAAAATGAACACATACTCAATCACAGGATTACAGCACGATAAGATAGCGAACAAAAATTAAATACAACACAAGCCAAAAAGTAATAACTTAACTCAACAAATATCCCAGTCATCAAAAATTGCCGGAGACAAATCCGGTACCAAAAGTCTGCTAAAAGAACTAAACAGAAAACTAGACGAATTAGTGATTCCGGCTAGACCTCCCGGAATCACAACTAACTATCAAGCCCAAGTGCAGCTACTCACCATATGGTCCATAAAGTGTCGGACAGCGGTCCTCTAAGGCATAGTCTAGAAAAATATTTTCAGTCAGGAAGGAGCAAAGTACAAATCTCAAATAACAGTTCCATTTAATTGATAAGGACTATAAAGCAATAAACATGTTATACTAGCTACTGAGAAGACAATAAAATAAATGCAATAGCAATAAAGAGAGACAGGCAATGTAAAGAGACAGGCAAATAGGTAATATGATACAGTCAGTGCATGTATGAAAATGAAAAGAACAAGGAACAGTATCATATACGGGTGATGTAGTATATGATTTAAAATAGGGAACTGTAATCTATTCTAAGTGTTTGAAGTAGTAGTTTCAAAATATGATCGGCTTAGGAACATGTACGATAGCTACAGGGCCTGGCTAATCATGGGTGAAGAGCATGATTAACACTTACATTGTTCTATACTACAATAAGAGGTTATGATCACATTTCTAACTAACTACTTTCCCGCCCCCAACTAGTACTATGGATCCAACCATGACACGTCACGATACACGAGCAAGTCCAGTTTATCATGTACGATGTCTAATATACATGTTGTGTACAATGTCAATACGATAATCAATGTAACATCTCATGACTGCAGATCCAAGCTATACTAGTCCGTGTAGCACAGTGTCAAGGATTCAGTTGTAACATTTCAAGATTATTGAATTTATAGAAATTATCAAGAAATTGGAAATTATCAGAGAATATACTTGCCTTGGGTCCTTAGCTGGTAATTATGGATGTCCTGTTCCAGAGTATCCCCTGGGTAAACCAACAGTCCTATAAACATATCACAAAACAAAACCACATTTGCATCAGATGCTACGCTACCACACAGTCTATAAACACTGAATTCGGGACTTCTCTAGGTATGATACTGGTCACCTAGGATCACCTAGCAGATAAATATATAAGACACATTACCTGTTTAACTAACATATACATTAATGCTTACAATATATATATATATACACACCAAATTAATTACACATACAATATATATATCAATTAATCATATATCGTATATATATATATATATATATATATATATATATATATATATATATATACTAGTTGAACCATACGTATACTCATATATATGCAAAATATAGTTTAAAATATACATATATATTGTCAACATCATTATTAAAATATACTAATATTAATTTATCAAATTAAATTTATACTATATATATATATACAGATGCCAATTAAATCATATATTAAAAATATGTTTTATTACACATATACTACATGAAATTATACCAAATAAATATATGTATATTTATACCAAAATATACATATATATATATATATATAAATTTAATTATACATACTAGAATACGTAATTATATAAATAAATCATGTTAAATATATATACATATATATATTAAATATATATACGCATACATATACATTTACACCCACGTATATACACATTAAAGCACATTTACCATACGAAAATATACCAAAATATACATATATATATTAAATACATATATACGTATTTACATACTAATCCATGGTTTATTATACTAGTTACATACTAGTTAAAGAAGGAGGGAAGAAGGGGAAAGCTCACAGGGGTGGAGTATAAACAGGAGGAGATGGAGATAGCCAAGTCAGAGGTGGTGGCTGAAACCCCGGTTGCTGCCGGAGCCTCCCTAGCCGCTCGCCGGGAAGAAGTCGTCGATCGCTGCTGCCACCGCGGTTTCACCAGTCGCCGAAGAAGAACAATTGATATCGTAGCCGTTGTTGAAGTCGGGAGAGGTCTGTGCGCCGCTGATACATTGAGTCGCCGAGAGATGATCGCTTCTGTCCACCGAAACAATCGCCACCGCGAGTCGTCGACGAAGTCGCCACCGCTGGAACTCGTCGGAACGCCGCTCGTCTCCGCCTTGTCGGACTCGTGTAGCTGCCTCGTCGCTGAAGTTCTGGGGTGCTCCGCCGGTCGCCGCTGGAAACGCTACGTCACCGCCATGAGTGGGTGCTCAGTCGCGTGTGAAGGAGGAAACAGAGGAGACTCTGTTGGAAATGGGAACGGGTCGGTTCGGCCAGGTGGCCGGAGTGTGGACGGGAGGAGTTGATGATGGTGGTGGTGGGAGTGGCGGATGCAGGGTGGTGGAGGTGGTGTTAGAGAATGGGAGGAAGGCTGTTGGCAGCGGAAAGGGAGCTGGACGGGAAGCTGGGTCTCGGCCGGTGGACAGGGGCTAGGGGATCGGCTGCGGGGACTCGGCCGCCTGGAGGGAGTCGGCCTGGGAGAGGGGGTTGGCCGCCGGGTGCAGAGAGGGCCGCTGGGGAGATGGACTCGGCCGGAGGATGGCTGTGAACAGTGGGGTGGTGAAGATGTTTTCCCCCCCTTTACTATTTGAATTTAAATTTGAAGAAGAAAGAAGAAGAAAAGAAGGAGAAGAAGAGAAGAAGAAAAAGAAAAGAGAAGAAGAAAGGAGAAATTTTTCTTCCTACGGTTGAGGTTGACGATGGAGGCTTGGTTGGGGAAACCTAGGTTTCTAGGGATTAGGGTTGATGTAGATAGGACATTAAATAGGATGAGGGTGTGGGTAAATCAAAGGTGAGGATGCAACCAATTTAATGGGTGGTCCAGATTGTTCATGAAGGAAATTTCGTGTGGGGAAAAATGCAATTTGGTCCACAATTAAATAACCTTTCCATCTGGTCTTGGACAATGGGGTGATGACACCTACAATTGAATAATTGCAACTTAGCCCCTTAAATTCGGGAAATTACACAAACACATAAAATAACGAAAATTTGGCGGGCGATTCGGGGTCCAGTGTTTTGTAGGGTCAGGGGGCGCTGTATGATCGGTGTGGGCTCAAATAGCAGGGCGCTGGAATTAAATTGGGATTTTCAGAATTGGTTTAAATAGTATCCTCAATTTAATTAGAAATAAATGCAAGTTGTGTTCTAAAATTAATTAGAAGTACATGGGGCCAAAATCAGGTCAGGTCATCAATATCAATAATGAATAAGACTCAGAACAGAATATTACCCTAATTTGGGCCGCACGAAAAATAGGTCAAGATTGTCCCCAATTTCGATTGGAACGCACAACGATACAAAAATAGGAATTTATTAAATAACGTCCGCGATGATTTTTGTGCGGCTAGAAATAATGCACAGAGAGCATAATTATGAGTTGCAAAAAAATAGCAGAATGGAAGACGGGCATGTCTAGGGCAAGATTGTGAAATTTATTGGGAGACAAAAGATAGGGTAGTGCTCCAATTATCGAAGCAAAGGCAATGCACAAAATATTAAATTAAATACAGTAATTAATTACAAACTCTAAGAATTAAATTCTAGATAAAACAATTAAATACAAAATTCTATAATTCAGACAGGTGGTCATCTACTGGGCTTCTAGGTCAAGTCTGCTAGCTCAAAAATATATAAACACTGCATATAATACTATATTTAATTACATATCTCACATATTTATTTAAATTAATATACCTATCACGCAATTACTAAATTGTAACTATAACAATATTAAATATTATAAAAAGTTGAAAAATACCCCTGTTTTCGGAATGTGGTAGTGACATTTCCTTAGTGTTCCATCTATTGCTGGAGAGACCCACAGGCTACAGGTTGATTATGTTATGCCGGCTACTCAGTCTCCCGCTGAGCTAGACCACCTTATGATATCACTTCTACCGGCTCCCCTACACAGAGCTTATAGTTGTTCAACCTGAGTACTATTAATATTCTCTCTTGTATTTCACACAGATGTTTACTTACTTGCCTTATTTATTCTATTTATTTCTGCACTACATTTATTTTGGCTTGAGCTTTCTTGTACCTTGCTATGTCCCCTGAGGACCTGGATCCGGATTATGTCCCCAGGATTTGAGGACGAGATCTATCCTGAGGTATACGGGATCGCTGCAGGAGCTGATCCAGGAGCTGTACCGCCATCCGAGGATGAGGTGTTAGCCGAAGACTTTTCCTGAGCATCCATGTTCCATGCTCAGTATTTATTATTTATTTCAGTCATTTATATTCTGGTCTGTTGAACCATTGTACTAGATATTTATCGGGTTGTTCCCCGAAGTACTTTGTGAGACTAGCTGATGATTTACATTCCTTATTTATTCTATGGATCATATTTTATATCTTGTGTGGATAAGATTAGTTGTGCCATGATCGTAGACTTGATTTTACAGCTTAAGTATGCCCTGATGGATCCATTAAATTGGGTTGTCCATCGGTGCGTACTGTTGTCCATTGCCACGTATCTGGTCCCACGGTATTTTGGGACTGAGGCGTGACATGGTTTTTGTGGTGGCCCATGCAGGTCTATGACTAAATTATTCGATTTCAACTTAGGAACTGAACCAGCCTGCCCTAAGGATAGGATAGATTGTAGGATCTCATCTATTATTTAACCCATTATTGAACTCTATATCGAACTCAAAATTATTACTTGAACTGCATCCTGTGTTGATTCCTTGATGCCTTCTTACAGTTTATCTTTTGGTTGCAGAGAAATGGATCCCAGGAACGGAGACGAGATTCCTTTGGATACGCCACACGACGCTGTGGTTACTTATATAGATGGAGTGACCCCGGGGAATGGAGAACAAATATCGCAGAGCGATCAAACCGGTCAGCCTAATCCAAGGTTCCAGAGAGATGATATCCCACCTCCACCACAGTTCACTCCCCAGATGCCAGTTTTTCCGTCCGGACAAGCCATGGACGGGCAACAGATGTTCCAGATGATGTATGCCATGATGCAAGCCCAGCAGCAGATTCAGCAAGAGGCCCATCGCTAGGAGGCAGAGTATCTGAGGACCAGCCTGGTATCCGCATTGGAGCAGGCAAATCCACCAGCAAGGCGATCGACGACGGGATCTATCACCGACTTTCGTCAGCTCAAGCCTCGTACATTTTCTGGTAAAGAGGGGCCAACAGAAGTTCATGAATGGTTCACAAACATACAGCATCAGTTGGAAGCCGCTGAACTTCCGAGAGAAAAGTGGATGACTGCAGTCAGAATGCAGTTAACTGAGAATGCACATCACTGGTGGTTAGCAGAGGAGAGAAGGCTCGGGCAGGACCGAGTCACTTAGGAAGAGTTCTCCAGACTCTTCAAAGAGATGTATAATCCTGCAGTAGCACGGTCAGAGCTCAGAGACAAGTTCAACCGTCTTATCCAATGCAATATGATAGTGGTAGAATACAACGCGGAATTCATTCGCCTCAGTCGCTTTGCCCCAACCTTGATTGCGACAGAGGAAGAGAAAGCTGAGAAATTCTTTGACAGGCTGAAGTTCGAGCTTCAGAGATTGTTTGGATCGGTCGCACCTACATCTTATACTGACGTTCTCGCAGGAGCACGACGCATGGAGCGCGTCACTAGAAGGGAGTCAAACCTGAAGAGGCCTATCAACTCAGCACCATCCAGGTCAGTACATGGGGATTCAGCAAAACGGACCCAGAGGAGTATACCAGAGAGGACAGCACACAGGGCCATATCTCTCCCTACTTGTCACCATTGTGGCAAGATAGGTCACATTGAGAGAGAATGCAGACGCAAGTTGGGACTCTGCCTGGCTTGCGGGTCCAACCAGCATCAGACCAGAGACTGCACCGAGCGCAGAGAGGGAGCACCAAGATTAGCTTTGCCTGCACCACGACCAGCTTATCCAGCCGTAGGAGTACAGCAGGCAGGAGTTAGAGGCGTCAGGCCACCAGCCCCAGGAGGGAATCAGCAGAGACCACCCCTAGCACCACAGGCAGCTCTATTTCAGCAGGCCCAGCAACAGCGAGGCCAAGCTCAGGGACGAGGCCAGGCATTCACATTAGCTGTTGAGGAGGAGACTACGGCAGGCGAGGTCATCGCAGGTACTATTTTAGTAGCTTCATTACCAGTTGTAGCATTATTTGATTCTGGAGCATCGCATTCATTTATAGCAGCTAGCTTTGTTGCCACCCATAGAGTAGCTACCGCACCCCTTCCGAAGATGAAGAGAATTCTTACGGGAGGTAGAATTATTCCGGTTAGTGACGTCTGTAGATCATATTCTGTAGTAGTTTGTGGCAGAGAAATGCGAGCTCAATTTCTGATCTTTTTTATGTCGGATTATGATGTTGTACTTGGTATGGACTGGTTAAGTTAGTACCATGCGACTCTTGATTGCCGACTTGGGCGGGTTATATTTAGACCGCCTGGACATCCAGAATTTGAGTTTCTTCGAGGAGCAGTAGAGCAAGGAGTTCAGCCTACTCTTAGGGTACTATCTGTAGAAGGGGAGACAGGTTACCCAAGAGTCATATATGAGTTTGTGGATGTATTTCCTGATGATCTTCCAGGTTTACCACCTGATCGGGAAATAGAGTTCACAATAGACTTAACTCCAGGAGCAGAGCCTATCACTTCATCAGTATATCGGCTGGCACCTAAAGAGTTAGTGGAGTTGAACGAATAGGTTGACGACCTTCTGGAGAAGGGTTTCATTCGGCCCAGCGTTTTACCTTGGGGAGCACCCATATTATTTGTGCCGAAGAAGGATGGAACAGTACGGTTATGTATTGACTACAGGGCACTAAATACTGTGACCATCAAGAACAGGTATCCCTTGCCACGCATTGATGATTTATTTGATCAATTGAGTGGTGCAAGGGTATTCTCGAAGATTGACCTTAGATCCGGCTATCATCAGATCAAAGTAAGGAAGGAAGACATCCCGAAGACAGCTTTCAGGACCAAGTATGGATATTATGAGTTCTTGGTAATGCCGTTTGGTTTAACCAATGCGCCAGCAGTATTTATGAGTTTAATGAATAAGGTTTTCCATCAGTTCTTGGATAAATTTGTGGTTGTGTTCATTGACGACATTCTCATATATTCCAAGAATCACGAAGAGCACGAGGAGCATCTCAGAATCGTGTTAGAGACCTTGAGACAAGAGAAATTATACGCCAAACTCAGTGTGAGTTCTGTATGGACAAAGTGCCTTTCTTGGGACATATTATTTCAGGAGAAGGACTTTCAGTGGATCCAGAGAAAGTCGCGGCAATAGAGACTTGGCCTACACCCACATCAGTTGCAGAGGTGAGAAGTTTTCTCGGAATTGCGGGATACTACCGAAGGTTTGTAGAAAATTTCTCGAGGATTGCTGAACCGATGACGAAGCTGACACGTAAAGACCAGGAGTTTATATGGACAGAAGACTGCCAGAAGGCTTTCGAAGAATTAAAGAAAAGATTAACAACCGCACCGATCTTGACTCTTCCCTCAGGGTTAGGAGGTTTTGTTGTTTACAGCGATGCATCAGGTAGTGGACTAGGATGTGTTCTGGTGCAACATGGCAAAGTCATTGCTTATGCATCGAAACAGTTGAAGGTTCACGAGAAGAACTACCCAACACACGATCTGGCGCTAGCAGCAGTTATATTTGCACTGAAGATTTGGAGGCACTACCTTTATGGGGAGAAAGTAGACATCTTTACAGATCACAAAAGTCTGAAGTATGTATATACTCAGAAGGAGCTTAACATGAGGCAGAGGCGTTGGCTTGAATTGATGGTAGATTTTGACATAGATCTGCAGTATCATCTCGGAAAGGCAAATATTGTAGCAGACGCACTAAGCAGAAAGCCTACGGCTTATTTCTTGACGATGCAGCCCGAGTTATTGAGAGATCTACAGGAGCTGCAGATAGAGGCTATTTTACCAGGACAGAATGGCTTGATGGCTAATCTTAAAATTAAGTCATCCCTCGTGGAGAAGATTAAGGAGGCATTGCCCACCGATGTTAGATTTCGAAGACTGAAAGAGAAGACAGAAGCAGGCATGCAGACAGGACTTCGCATACACGAAGATGGGACATTGAGGTTTGGAAATCGCCTGTATGTTCTAAATGGAGAATTGAGACAGGAGTTAATGACTGAAGCACATAGCTTTATGTACTCTGTTCACCCAGGAGGAACCAAGATGTACCGAGACTTGAGGCAGTATTACTGGTGGCATGGAATAAAAAGGGAGATTGCAAGATTTGTGGCCAAATGCTTAGTATGTCAGCAAGTAAAGGCCGAACATCAGAGGACTGCAGGTATGTTACAGTCGCTTCCTATACCAGAATGGAAGTGGGAACATATCACGATGGATTTTGTCACAGGATTTCCAAGGAGCCCCAGCGGAAGAGATGCAGTATGGGTTATCGTGGATAGACTCACTAAATTGGCACACTTCTTGCCATTTAGAGTTGGACAGTCCACAGAGGTACTAGCCGACATGTATATGCGACAAATTATCAAATTGCATGGAGTGCCTATTAGTATTGTATCGGATCGAGATTCGAGATTTACTTCTCATTTCTGGAGAAGCATGCAAGAGAGCCTGGGCACCAGACTCAAATTCAGCACGGCATACCACCCACAGACAGATGGCCAATCGGAGCGCACCATTCAGATCTTGGAGGATATGTTACGATCATGTATGCTAGACTTTAGAGGATCTTGGGAAGATTATTTGCACTTGGTGGAGTTCTCCTACAACAACAGTTATCAGGCCAGCATCCAGATGGCACCATTCGAGGCATTATACGGAAGGAAGTGCAGATCGCCTATATGTTGGAGTGACGTTAGTGAACGTCAAATACTGGGTCCAGAATTGGTAACACAGACAGTAGAAAATGTGAAACAGATTCAGAATCATCTACGAGCAGCTCAGGACAGACAGAAGCATTGGGCAAATACGCACAAACGTCCCCTAGAGTTTAAAGAAGGAGTGCACGTGTTCTTGAGGATTTCTTCCACTCGAGGTACTATCAGATTCGGGAGCAGAGGCAAGTTAAGACCAAGGTATATTGGGTTATTTGATATTCTAGAGTGCGTTGGTGAGGTGGCTTATCGTCTTGCATTACCTCCATCCTTAGAGGGAGTGCATGACGTATTCTACGTCTCACAGCTGCGAAGGTACGTGACCGACCCAAGTCACGTAGTCGATCATTCAGAGATCGCAGTAGGCCCTAGCTTGAGATATGAAGAACAACCAGTTGGCATCCTCGACGTCAGCGAGAAGACATTGCGGGGATAGACAATCAAACTGGTTCGTGTAGCTTGGAAACATAATTCTCCTGGAGAATTGACTTGGGAACGAGAAGATAGTATGCGCCAGCATTACCCCCACCTGTTTGAGGAGGCAGTTGTAAACTAAGCAACCTTGTATTTCCATAATTCTTTCTTTATTAGCTTATTCTTTGATTGCGAGGACGCAATCCTTTTAAGGAAGGAAGATTGTAAACACCCTAAATTTTCAGAATAAATGTTAATACAATTTTTTTCGAATTTTTCGAAATTTTCTGGAATTTAAAACGAAGGTGAAGGTGATCTCAAGAATTTTAAATACAGTTTACTGGTGTTAAAATATTACAGAAATAATATTTTGTGGAGTAAAATGGAAAATCGGATGCAGAGTATTTTTCGGGGAATTTATTGGATTCCGAAAATTTGTTTTGGGACCTATAAACTATTGGCTAGTTAAACCGAGCTAGACCCAAGCAAACCCTGAACCAAACTAGCAACTTGGGCCGGGTCGGGTCGGACCTGAGCCAAACCCTACCCGAAATCCCTTGGAACCCTAGCCGCCTGTGCTACAGAAGCGGCTATAAAGCCATCACCTCGACATCCAGGCCGCCGACCCCTCTCTTCCGCCGACTCCCTGTGCCCGACCGCTGCCGCCGACTCCCTGTGCCCGACCGCTATCGCCGACTCCCCTGTGCCCGACCCGCCGTCACCGGCTAAGCCGATTCACCGCCGCTCGATCCTCCGCACAGCCGCGGGACCCCATCGACCCCCTGCCGACGCGTCGAGCACGTACCCGACTTTCCTCAGCCCTCGACCCGCCGCCAGGGCACCCGACGCCGACTTCCACCGACAACAGCGACTTCGACATGATAGTTCGAGTCGGACACAGCGAACCGAACTCACGGACACGCATGAAAACTCAGATTCACAGAGCCCTGTTCAGGTACCGATTTCTCTCACCTCGTAACTCCGTTTTAGTTTCCGTCAGTTGCTACGCGTAGACAGTATAACTCTCTCGGTTCCCGTACAACTCGCTCGGTGCATCATGTCCTGTGGTGATCGCACACCGCGATCCAAAAATAGGAAAAACAATGCCCTGTTTTACCCCGGAACTGAGTGCGCCCCGCCAAACGGGACGACTTGGTCGCGTGTGATCTTCACAGATACGTGCGCGTCGTTGATACGGTCGTATGGGATTTCGCAGAAGTCGATTCGGAGGTGCGTGCACCCCGGAATTAACACGTATCCGCGGACAACGCCCCGTATCCGACTTTTCTGGAACACGTGTAACTTTGTGTACACACGTCGAATCGAGATAAAACTTGCTCCATCGGACTAGTAGCACTATGCTGGTCCTGTGACTCAAGTTTGGTCCGATTCTGAGAACGTTGACGAAATCGCGTATCGTGGGCCCCACAGGTTCCACTTGACGGGTGATTTTGTGATCGGCTCATCGGAATCCAATTCTGGAAGTTCCGTTGGGTTCGTATCATCGTTCCTGACTTGTAGACACTGAGTTTAAGGAATTTAGAGACCTTTGACCCTAGCACGCTTTTCGGTACAAAGTGGCCCACATGAGGACCCCGTTTTGGCCAAAAATGACCTTTTTGCCCCTGTGTCCAAATTGGACGTAAGGACAGGCGTTTCTAGCTATTTGACATCTTCTGAGACTATTGGTGATGTTTATTATAGCTTTTGGAGTAGTACCTAACGGATTCACTGATACAGGGACAGTTGTTGGTATTCGGACATCAGGCAAGTGTACCTTGCCAAACTCTGCAGTATTGTTATATATTTTCCTTGCTTCATTATATTGCTGTGCATGCTTAACCTAGGACCGTGTGACGTACCTAGCGTCCGATTATCAGTCGGGTGCCGACACCGTACGCGGTGTTGGGTATTGTCATCTAGATATGGACATACGTGACACTATATATTCTCGTACTTGTCTTACCAAGTACATTATGACCCAGGACACTGGACACTGTTCATGAGACAGGATCTTCCCGAGATATTCGTGATAATTCTGTATAGGATACAGGACTTGACAGAGATACTATATTCTTAGATACATTATGACTTGTGCATTAGTTATGATCCCGCTGACATGGACATGAGACGTTATGGTCATGATATGCGTGGTTACATTTGGTGGGGAGAGACACACAGACTACAGGCTGATCATATATATACACCCCTACTATTGTGAGGCACAAGACTCTGAAGCCCGAGCTTGGCCCATTACTCATTATTACTGCTGCTACCGGCTCCCCAACACAGAGCTTGTAGTGGCTTCAGCCTGAGTTCTAGTGCTGCTCTCATCTTGCATATCACTTAGCTGGTTATTTAGTATTTCCTTAGTGTTCCATCTATTGCTGGAGAGACCCACAGGCTACAGGTTGATTATGTTATGCCGACTACTCAGTCTCCCGCTGAGCTAGACCACCTCATGATATCACTGCTACCGGCTCCCCTACACAGAACTTGTAGTTGTTTAACCTGAGTACTATTGATATTCTCTCTTGCATTTCACACAGATGTTTACTTACTTGCCTTATTTATTCTATTTATTTCTGCACTGCATTTATTTTGGCTTGAGCTTTCTTGTACCTTGATATGTCCCCTGAGGATCTGGATCCGGATTATGTCCCCAGGATTTGAGGACGAGATCTATCCCGAGGTATACGGGACCGCTGCAGGAGCCGATCCAGGAGCTGTACCGCCATCCGAGGACGAGGTGTTAGCCGAAGACTTTTCCTGAGCATCCATGTTCCATGCTCAGTATTTATTATTTATTTCAGTCATTTATATTCTGGTCTGTTGAACCATTGTACTAGATATTTATCGGGTTGTTCCCCGAAGTACTTTGTGAGACTAGCTGATGATTTACATTCCTTATTTATTCTGTGGATCATATTTTATATCTTATGTGGATGAGATTAGTTGTGCCATGATTATCGTAGACTTGATTTTACAGCTTAAGTATGCCCTGATGGATCCATTAAATTGGGTTGTCCATCAGTGCGTACTGCTGGCCATTGCCACGTATCTGGTCCTACGGTATTTTGGGACTGGGGCGTGACATTTATGTTGAATACTGGATAGAAGAAATTGAGCGGAACCTGTGAATGGTGCAGATTCCAGAGAGGTTTCAGGTAGAGGCCACAGGAAGTAAGATGTTTGATATCACACTGACTTGGTTTAGGACGGACCCCAAGATCTCATCACCAGGACTTACTTTGGAAGATTTTAAGGAGCTCTTCAAGGAAAAGTTCTTTCCAGATGTGGTACTGACATCTCTAAAGAGCCAGTTTTAGTACCTTATTCAGGGAGGTATGACGGTGGATGAGTATGTAGAAATGTATTGCAGATTATGCCACTTTATGGAGGGAAAGAACTCTAGAGGAAGGGACAAAAAGTTCAGAAAGGGCAAGTACAAGGAGATCAAATCACATACGAATGAAGATTCCACCACTATTTTTGAGAAGATTCTGAGGCAGGCACATCAGGCAGAGGATGATTTAAAGCTTGGTTCTAAGAGGCCGAGGGATATAGGAGGATCCAGTACAAAAATGGGTCCAATAAAGCGAACTCACGTTCAGCAGTAGCATCAGAGGCACTAGCAGCCAAGGTAGCTGTATCAAGGACCAATTAGAGCGCCGATACAACAGGCACACCAGATCCAGAGGCCAGCTATTCCTTGCCCATTCTGTAAGAAGCAAGGACATAGATGGGATGCATGCAGGATGAGATTAGGTGTCATGCCCCGGTCCCACAGGGGTCGTTCGTCCTCGCTTGGTCCCTACAAAACTGATCATCCTCGCACGGGCGTGATGTCGTACAAGCCTAAAGTGCACTTGCACAAGGCTAAAACTTTGAACAAGGGCAAGTAAGCTATTCAAGACAGGAGCAGCGACACATATATTGCAGAAAAGTAAAGAACACAACGACATATGAAAATAAGCTCTTTATTGATATTCGAAAGAGTTACAAGCGACGCTTGGCCGAGGTTACAAATAGCTCAAGCACCCTTTCTCTTGAATACAATGACACCATTCCATACATTATATCCCTCTATACAAAAGTCGCTCAAAGTAAACTCGATACGGCTCAAGGCATCGACTCCAGATTTCTGGTTCTTTGTGATAAGTCACGGTTATCGCTTCCTTGGATGATCCAGCACCTGAGAACAAGCAAACTATTGATGGGTCAGCACTTTCATAAGTAATAGTGAGTATAAACAATTGAATAGAAGCTACACCCCCTAAAACCCACACTAAGTAAGCATGTGGCAAAATATTACATTAATATTGATCTTGCTACTTTTACCTAACTTCATTTCATGCAACTTAGGATTATAGTCAGATTACATCTTTTGAAAATATAGCTTGAAAACAATTTTGCATATTCAATAATAAGCATACATACGGGACATTATTTTATCGTACAGTACGCAGCATGTATTATGCACCATAATCTAACTCTTAAGGACAAAGTTCTATAGTGGATTGTTCATCTCCAAACAATACAAGCATTAAGTGGACTATCATACTTTCTAGAACACAAGAAGAACTAGCTATATGATTTTGGTCCCCGAGAAACTCAGGATCGGTAGCGGTAATCCAGCTAACCAATGACTCCTTTATCTGAAGCTATTAGCAGCTGTGACGCATGGTTGCTTTTCACTAACAAGGTAGCAGCCGTGACCAAGGTTCAGCTCTTCACCAATAGCCATTGTCCGACCGATGTGAATGCATGAAGCACTATCAGATAAACTCTTAGATGCACATATTCATGAACAAGCAGGCTATATATAAACTCTTTATGTTTCTTACCCCTGGCCGAACGGTTAACCCTGCAGCAGACAAATAAGTTAGCAATAATTTGCATAAACATAAATGTATAAGGTTCTCTTTCCCTGTTTGTCTCTGCATTAAATAGTTAGGTATGCAAGAAGGCTAGCCTAGCATGCGCCCTATATATATGATGGCCGATGAGTTACCCCACTGATGGATAAACAATACCCCCTAGATCCCGTAGGACCAAAATATCGGGGTGCTCTAACAATCCCTTCCGGACCGACCAATTCCCAGTGCCCTAAAAATCGTTCGAGAGACTATTACCTTGTGCACAAGTTGTCCAAGATTAATGCATGACAAGCAATATTCTATCAAATAAACTATTATGATGCACCAAACATGAACAAGCATATAACAATCTAATAGCCACACCCCCCTAGATCCCGTAGGACCAGAATATCAGGGCGGACTACTAGACTCTACTCTTTCATTCTTTTAAGCACAACACATCTTTTCACATATCTAATAGCATACCCCCCTAGATCTCGTAGGACCAGAACATCAGGGCACACTATTAGTCTCTTCTAATATAAATAAGACCTATAGCAGTTCGATATAGCAAAACTGGCAACAAAACATATAATAGCAAGCACAATTTTGATTTTATATCTAGCATGCAATATCTGTCTCTTTCTTAGCATATTACAAAAGGACTTATTCAAGCAATTCCTTTACTTACCTTTTTAGCATAGCAAGGGTTCGTTCGATAGCTGTGTCGGTATAACTAAGTATGCTACATTTCTTATATTCTTGACCTAGCATGGCAAGGTTCTATCTCATTTCAGACAAGCATACAAATTCTCTAGTTAAGCAAGCAGGTTCATTTCGATGATAAGCTATGCGAGTTAACTTATAAAGCATGCAGAGTTAGGTTCTATCATTCTTCTTATGAAACTATCTTCTTAAGCAAACAAGCATTCAAAAACTCAGATTCATTATTAAGTCGTGCAAGAATCAGAGAATATAGTTCTGCCCAATCATCTTGGGGTTCGAACGAGAACTCTCCGAGAATACTTTCGCTTGAGCAAGCAAAGCGATATCACTTGTGCATAGTACTTACATGGAGAGGGGTACTACATACTTATCCACCAACAAAGAGTTTTGTCCTCAAAACTCAAGGAGAAACTCATAAAAATCTAGAGCAGCGACAGTCCTCATCCCTCACAATCCTCAATAAAAAATGTAAGCAAAATACAAGCATAAAGGCACAACTCTCAAGCAACAAATAAAATCTAGAAAATTTTTGTGCGCATCTTTGAGAATATTTATGGACTTATTGTATGGAATCATTGCAGCACAATATCGGGCATATCTTAGAGTCGGAGGCAACGGAATGTGTCACGCCCCAGTCCCATATTACATAGAACTAGGCCACGTGGCAATAGCCAGCTGACACGTCTCCGAGGATATCCCAATTTAATGGATCCTAACAAAGTATGCTACGCTGTCCTAAAGTACTAACATATTCCATAACAATAAATCAACAGGTAACTAATCTCATCCACAATGTAAACTACAAGAATAATAATAAACTGCTGAAAGATAAACACCAGTCTCATGATATCATAGTACAACCAATAATGTCTGGTGGGAACAAACCCACTACTATGATGATGGAAAGTGCTGAAATGAATGATAAAAGATAAAGACTAGGGCATCAGCTGACTAGATAATGATGCTCCTAATCCTAGACAGTAGGCCTACAAAGTGATCACGGGAACTCCGAATGTACAACCTCTAGCTCCTCTGCGGTAGCGAATCTCGTCTCCTATCCTGGGCCGTATACTGTGGGGTAGTAAGCCTCATCTAAATCTGGAAAGGTACCAGGTCCTCAGAGGGACGTAACAAGATACATAAAAATATGCCATATATAAATACTGAATAAAGTAAATGCAATAAAGGGTGTGCTATCCATCTAAGTGAATGCAATATGAGGACAACTTTGGTACGTATGGGTAGGCATAGGCATAACGTCCAATACCCCGAAGAGCGTGGCAGCAGTGCAGTATATTATCCATATCGCTCCGAAGAACGTGGCAGTAGTACAGTATATCGTCCATATCGCTCCGAAGAACGTGGAAGCAGTGTAAAGGGAGTCATTGGATCCGTGGCTCCTCTGGATCCTACGAACTCCAATGGGTGTATCCCATACGCCTACTAATGTCCTCCCCGCCCAATGTAGATATGCAAGTCGAATACTCGACGTGCATAAAACGTATCTATATGCCAAGTCTCTACCAATAAAATATAACCTGAACTAAGTACTAACCGTGATGTAGGTTACACGTAACGATAGCTAGTCGAGTACGCAAACCCGTATCCCAATATAAATATGTCTCAGTAAATGTGTAAGGTATCAGGTCTCAGACGATAACAGGGTATCGTCTAATAGGGTGAGTCTGCTAAGAACTAGGCCAGGTATACAAATCATAAACGTATCCGTCGACTGCACCCGAACAATCTCGGATGCGCACAGTTGTATAAAGTAAAAGCAACAAGAATACAATAGAACATATGCATAATTTAAATTAGACAGTAAATATGGCAAGGTATCTTGCCTGGGTCCTGAAGCTGTGAATGCCAGAAGCCGGTTCCTGTAGTGTCTCTTGGCTGATCCAAAGGTCCTAAACACAAATATAATATAACAATCTCATATCAGACGCTAAACATTAAATGTACACGACTACAACGCGACGCTTGAATATTATTGCAAGTTCACGTCTGTTCGAATACAATGTCACATGTGCGCATAGCTAAGGTGCACATGTGTTCTGTGCTCGAACATCCTGGCCCTTGAGATAATAATTTCAAGTTATGGTCTGACCACGATCTCTGTTCTGTGTGAACACATGCTCCTGGGTTTCTATGTTCATTGTACGTAGTTTATGCACAGGTATTAGGGTGGAAACGCTAGTCCTTGGTGTTATGTTTCATGATTAAGGGTTGGCTAGTAAATACACAAATTCTAAATCTTATAGTCATTAATCCAATATGCACATAATTAGGGTTGTGTCCGATATCAAAATTTCTTGACACGACGATACGACGCTACGATATTAACATAAAGAAGCGGGTATTTTACGTGGTTACCTCTACGTGTCTTGCTCGGATAGGGCCTGCTCTTGTCGAGGCGTACTCCGGCGGAAGGGTGGCTCCGGCAAGGTGGAAGCGGCGACGGCGACACTGCAGCAGGCGCGGCAACGGCAGCAATGGCAGCAGCACTACGGGGGTCGGGTTGGCGCGTGGCGGCTCATCGTGCGGCGGGGGCGGCTGTATCTGTCGGTCGAGGAGGCTGGGGTGATAGGAGCAGTCGGTCTCGGTTGAAGGGATGGCGGTGATGGGAGCAGTCGGTCTCGGTTGAAGGGGTGGCGGTGATGGGAGCAGTCGGGTCTCGGCCGGTTGAAAGGGGTGGCCCGGCGCTGTCAAGCGGCGGTGGTGGCGGTGATGTCTAGGTTGCAAGGGAGAGAGTATTCGGCTAGGGTTAGGGTTTGTGAGGGTTTTGTTGGTTTAGGGTTTACATGAATGAAGTTATGTATTTATATAGGGGATGAACTTTGGGGTTGGCCTCGGGGTTTGGGCCGGCCAGGGTTCAATGATATGGGCTGGTCAGGTCCAGTTGAGGTAAAATTAGCCATAAATTAATTATCTAAATTAATAATTAACTGCGCAAGGCAAAGTTAATTCACATTGTATAGCTAAGATTGTACTACGGTCAGAGGGTACCTAAAATTGTCTCACGAAATTTCAATTATAACTGCTTATCCCTAGTCTCTAATTTTAAAAATACAAATAATCCCTAAATTGGTTGAGGGGGTTTACAATCTACCCTCTTTAGAGCATTTCGTCCTCGAAATTAAAACATACGCATAACAAGAATACCTAACTGAATAAATAAAGTGCTAATACGTACCTAATCCTTCGAAGAGGTGGGGATAGCGCTGTCTAATATCCGCCTCGCGTTCCCAAGTTGATTTGTCTGGTGCATGATGTCTCCATGCGACGCGGACTAAGAAAATAGTCTGACCTCATAGTACCTTCTCACTCATGTCCAGAATCTCAACAGGCTCCTCCTGGTACGATAAGCTCGGGCCGACTGTAATCTCTGAATGGTCAAGTATATGACTCGGATCCGGTATGTACCTCCTCGGCTGAGATACATGGAAGACGTCATAGACTCCTTCCAAAGTCTACGGTAAGGCTAATCTGTAAGCAACCTCTCTGACACGTTCTAATACGTTGAGTGGTCCGATGTACCTCGGACTCAGCTTTCCTCTGCCTCCGAATCTGATAGTCCCTCGAGTAGGCAAGATCTTTAGAAAGACGTGATCTCCAACCTAGAACTCTAAGGGTCGTCGATGTGCATTCGCCTAATGCTTTTGTCGGTCCTATGCTGCTCGTAGGTGTCCTTGGATTTTCTTCACCTTCTCCACTATACGAACAACCAACTCTGGTCCGAGAATCTGTCGCTCGCCTATATCACTCCAACATATTGGGGAACGATATTTTCTGCCATACAACGCTTCATAGGGAGCCATCTGGATGCTCGCTTGATAGTTGTTGTTGTAGGTAAACTCGACCAAATACAAATGGTCCTCCCATGATCCTCCGAAGTCAAGCATGCACGCTCTTAACATGTCTTCTAACGTCTGAATGGTGTGCTCCGACTGGCCATTTGTTTGGGGGTGATACGCTGTGCTAAATTTTAGGCGGGTACCGAGACTCTCTTGCATACTCCGCCAAAAGTAAGATGTAAACCTCTTATCCCTATCAGACACGATGCTAACTGGCACTCCATGTAGGCGCACAATCTCTCTCATGTACATATCTGTTAAGACCTCCGTCGATTGCCCGACTCTGAAGGGTAAAAAGTGTGCGGACTTGGTGAGTCTATCCACAATTACCCATACTGCATTGCGACCACTAGGACTCCTCGGAAAGCCCGTAACAAAGTCCATGGTGATGTGCTCCCATTTCCACTCTGGTATAGGGAGTGGTTGAAGCAATCCTGCAGATCTCTGATGCTCAGTCTTGACTTGCTGACACATCAGGCACTTGGCCGCAAAGCGTGCTATCTCTTTCTTTATTCCGTGCCACCAGTAGTACTGTCTCAAGTCTCTGTACATCTTCGTACCTCCTGGATGAATAAAATAGGTTGAACTGTGTGCTTCTACCATCAACTCCTGATGAAGTTCTCCATTTGGAACATAGAGACGATCTTTGTATCTCGAAGTCCCATCTTTATGTATTCTCAGTCCTGTCTGTATTCTCGCCTCTGTCCTCTGTCTAAGCCTCTGAAATCTGGCATAATTCGGCAAGGCAGCCTTGATTCTCTCCACTAATGTCGATTGCATCTGGAAACTCGATAATTGTCCATCTACTCCGGGCATAACGACCTCTATACCCATTTGCTCTAGCTCTCTCAACAGATGTTGTTGGATAGTCATGAAGAATGCCATGGGTCTTCTGCTCAACACATCAGCTACTACGTTGGCCTTTTTCGGATGGTACTGTTGCTCGATCTCGAAGTCTGTCATTACCTTGAGCCAACGTCTCTATCTCTGGTTCAAATCCTTCTGGGTGTAGACGTATTTTAGGCTCTTATAATCAGTAAATATCTCCATTCTTTCTCTATATAAATAGTGCCTCCAAAGCTTCAAAGCAAAAATTACTGCGGCAAGCTCCAAGTCGTGGGTGGGATAGTTCTTCTCATGTGTCCCAACTGTCTAGAAGCATAAGCTATAACCTTTCCGTGCTGCATCAAGACATATCCTAATCCTTTCCCGGATGCATCGCTATAGATCACAAATCCTCCGGGTCCAGAAGGTATGGTCAAGATAGGTGCTGTAGTCAAGCGCTTCTTCAGCTTATCGAATGCCTTCTGACACTCCTCTGTCCAAGTGAACTCCTGCTCCTTACGGGTCAAGCGGGTCATCGGCTCTGCAATCTTCGCAAAGTTCTCTACGAACCTCCGGTAATATCAGGCAAGTCCTAGAAAGCTCCTCCCTTCTGAGACATTGGTAGGGGTTGGCCATGTCTCTACAGATGAAACCTTCGCCGGATCTACTGAAATTCTATCTCCTGAGATGACGTATCCAAGAAAAGCGATACGATCTAGGAGAAACTCGCACTTGCTCAGCTTGGCATAAAGCCTCTCTCCTCAGCGTCTCTAACACTAGTCTCAAGTGCTCTTCGTGCTCCTCGTGGCTCTTTGAATACACCAAGATATCATCGATGAAGACTACCACGAACTGGTCCAAGTATTGGTGGAATACTCTGTTCATCAAGTTCATAAATACAGCTGGCGCATTCGTCAGTCCAAAAGGCATTACTAAGAACTCGTAATGACCATAACAAGTCCTAAATGCTGTCTTTTGAATGTCTTCTCTTCGCACCTTCACTTGATGATAACCCAATCTCAAGTCGATCTTTATGAACACTACTGCTCCTGTCAACTGGTCGAATAAAACATTAATCTGCGGCAAGGGGTACTTGTTCTTGATAGTCAAAGCATTAAGGGCTCTATAATCAATACACCTACGTACTATTCCATCCTTCTTAGGCACAAATAATACTGGTGCTCCCCATGGTGATGCACTAGGACGGATAAACCCCTTGCTCTACAACTCCTCTAATTGTAGCTTCAGCTCATATAACTCCTTCTTCGTCAATCGGTATACATTAGAAGATACTGGTGCTGCTCTGGGTATTAGCTCAATAGTGAACTCAACGTCTCTATCTGGCGGTAAGCCTGGTAGTTCTTCGGGGAAAACATCCTCGAATTCTACAACTATTGGCGGGGTGTAATCTCCATAGCCATGCAAGCTTCCGCTATCTGTCCTACTCCTTTTTCGATGGTCCCTCATATGTACTCGAACTCCGGTTGATCTGGTGGTCTAAAGGTGACGCTACCCTTCCGACAGTTCAGTACGGCTTTATATTGGCTTAACCAGTCCATGCCTAGCACAACATCAAAGTACGGCATAGGCAATACCAAGAATCGTGCTCTCATCTCTCTACCACATACAATTACTGAGCATGTTCTAATAGTGCTGGTAACCGACACGATACCTCCTCCGGTAAAAATCTTCCAACTCTTATAGTGCTGGTAACCGGCACGATACCTCCTCCGGTAAGAATCTTCCAACTCTTAGGTAAGGGAAAAGTTGCTACTCTATGCATTGCTACGAATCTACGAGATATAAATGATAATGAAGCTCCAGAATCAAACAATACAGTCGCAGGTAATGATGCAACCAAAATGGTACCTGTGATCGCTTCCCCTTTGGTCTCCTCCTCTGTAGCCGCTAGTGCAAAGACCTGTCCGTGCCTCTGCCCTCTGGTCTGCTGTCGATCTCGGTCAAACTGCACATCCTGTGGGGCCAAGGGTGGTCCCCTCTGAAATCCTACAAGTTCTGGTGGTCGTTGACCTCCTAGCGGTGGTAGTATCCTCGAAACTGGTGTTGTTGGCCTCTGTTCGGCCGGCGGTGCTGTCTCTCTGTGTTGTGGGCAGTCTCAAACTTGGTGCTAGTCTGATCCATAAATCAGACACGTCCTCAGTCTCTTTCTACAGTCCTTCTCGTAATGTCCTCTCTTACCACAGTGGTAGCAAGTCGGAAGCTCCTTTTGCTGGTATGGCGTTGTCCTCTGCTGTGTCTGGGCACCGGGACGTTGAATTGGTCCTCCTACTCCGGGCTGTGCTCTGGCTGGTATAGTCGTGCTGGAACGTCTAGCTCCTCTGACGATGGCCTCCTAGATTCTCTCCTCCGCAAGAACCTCTTCATAAGAAATCCTCGCCTGTGTGGTGGTATACCTCTGTAGCTCAAAATTGAGGCCGTGATGGAATCTCTGAGCTTTCTCGAGATCATTGGGTATCAGGACGGTACCAAATCTGCTAAGGCGGCTGAACTCTGCATCATAGTCGTCAACAGTCATATTTTCCTATTCTAGATGTAGGAACTGGGAGTACAGGGCATTTTTAACTGTAGCTGGAAAATACTTTACATGGAAGTATTCTATGAATTGTTCCCAAGTCTGGTTCTGTCACGCCCCAGTCCCAAAATACCGTGGGACCAGACACGTGGCAATGGCCAGCAGTACGCACCGATGGACCAACTCAATAATATAGATCCATCAGGGCATACTTAAGCTGTAAAACAAGTCTACGACAATCATGGTACAACTAATCTCATCCATACAAGATATATGATATGATCCACAGAATAATAAAGAATGTAAATCATCTCCAAGTCTCACAAAGTACTTCGGGGAACAACCCGATAAATAGCTAGTACAATGGTTCAACAGACCAGAAAGTAAAAGACTGAAATAAATAATAAAAGCTGAACATAAACATGGATGCTCAAGAGAAGTCTTCAGCTAAGACCTCGTCCTCAGATGGTGGTACAGCTCCTGGATCAGCTCCTGCTCCAGTCCCGTAGACCTCGGGATAAACCACGTCTGTAAAATCTGGGGACAAAAATCCGGATCCAGGTCCTCAGGGGACATAGCAAGGTACAAAGAGATCATGCCAATAAACACAGATAAGCAGTGCAGCAAATATATGACTAAATGAAACAAAAGGGTAAATATGTAACCATCTAAGTGTAAATGCAAATGAGAGCATCACTAGTCTCAGGCTGAGCCACTACAAGCTCTGTGACGGGGAGCCGGTAGCGGTAATAACCGGTAGTGGGTCAAGCTCTGCTACGCGAGCCTACGACCTCTCAATAATAGAAGATATACATAAATACAGCCTGTAGCCTGTGTGTCTCTCCCCACCCAATGTAACCACGCATATCATGACCACAACGTCTCATGCCCATGTCAAGCGCGATCATAGCTAATGCAACCAGTCATAAAGTATCTAATAGTATAATGTCCATGTCCTGTATCCTATACAGAATCACCACGAATATCTCAGGAAAATCCTGTCTCATGAATAGTGTCAAGTGTCCTGGGTCATATGGTACTTGATAAGACAAGTATGAGAATATAAAGTGTCACGAATGTCCATCTCTAGATGACCGTACCCAACACTGCGTACAGTGTCGGCACCCGACTGATAATCGGACGCTAAGTACGTCACACGGTCCTAGGTTGAGCATGCACAGCAATATATATATAGCAAGGAAAATAAATAACTAAGCTGCATAGAGTGGCAAGGTACACTTGCCTGATGTCCGAATATCAACAACTGTCCTGGTATCTGTGGATCCGGTGGAAACTACTCCAAACGCTGTAATAAATATCACCAACAGTCTCAGAAGATGCCAAATAGCTGGAAATGCCTGTCCTTACGTCCAATTTGGACACAGGGGCAAAAAGGTCATTTCCGGGCCAAAGCGGGTTCCACCGGTGGGCCCACTTTGCACCGAAAAGCGTGTCAGGGTCAAAGGTCTCCAAATTCCGCAAACTCAGTGTCTACAAGTCAGGAACGATGATACAAACCCGACGGAACTTCCAGAATTGGATTCCGATGAGCCGATCACAAAATCACCCGTCAAGTGGAGCCTGTGGGGCCCACGATACGTGATTTTGTCAACGTCCTCAGAATCGAACCAAACTTGGCTCACAGGATCAGCGTATTACTACGGATCCGATGGCGCAAGTTTCGTCTCGATCCGACGTGTGTACACGAAGTTACAGCGTGTTTCAGAAAGGACGGATACGGAGTGTCGTCGGCGGATACGCGTTGATTCCGGGGTGCCCGTACCTCCGAATCGACTTCTGCGAAATCCTACACGACCGTATCAACGTCGCGCACAGTTTGGTAAAGACCGCGTGTGACCAAGTCGTCCCGATTGGCGGGGCGGACTCAGTTCCGAGGTGAAACAGGGTGTTGCTTCTTCCTGTTTTGGATCGCGGTGTACGATCACTACAGGACGCGATGCACCGAGCGAGTTGCACGGGCACCGAGAGGGTTATACAGTCTACGCATAGCAATCGACGGAATTAAAAACGGAGTTACGATGAGGGAGAAAACGGTACCTGAACGGGGCTCCATGAATTCTGTTTTTCACGTGACCGAGAGTCCAATTTGTGTCCTGGTCGTGTCCTCGCGTGTCGGGTTGCTGTGTCCAGACCTAGGGTCTGACTCGGGACAGCGGGGTTCGTCGGACTCGGCTCGGGGAGGGCAGCGGAGCGGCGAGGTCGGCGGCATTCGGGGACAGTCGCGGATACTGCTGTAGAGTCGGTCGCGGAGGGAAATCAGTCGACAGCGGGGTCGACTCCGGTCCTCAGCGGCTCGGCGGCGCTCGGGGACGGCCGCGGGTAGGTCGTCGAGGCGTCTAGGGTCGGCTCGGTGCTACGCCGGCGGGGTTGGGGCTGTCTCCAGGCGGGGTCTCGAGCAGGGAGGAGGGTGCGGTAGAGCCGTGGGATGGTTGACGGCCGAGGGCGGAGGGTCTGACTCGGGGATGGGGGAGTCGGACTCTGCTCGCGGCGGATGGTCGATGCCTGAGAGCGGCGGAGGAGGGAGAGGGTCGATCGGGGAAGATGACGGCGGATGATTTCCAAGGCTGGGCACGAAAACCGAGAAGGTTTTATAGGTGGTCTACAGGAACTCCGGCGGGCTAGGGTTTCCACGCGGGTTTCGGGTTTGTTCGGTTCGGGTTGGTTCCCAATCCAAGTAGCTTTTCGTCCTCGAATCGTTGCTCCGGTGTCCAATAAATTCACCGAAAAATGCCATGCGTCCGGTTTTCCATTTTACCCAATAAATTTCTATTTCCAGAATATTTTAACTCCATTTAGTCACACTTAAAATTATTTAACCCAAATCACCTTAGCTATAAATTCCAGAAGAACACCAAAATACGGGAAATCATATAAATCTTATTTCTGAAATTTAGGGTGTTTACAATCTTCCCTCCTTAAAAGGATTGCGTCCTCGCAATCAAAGAATAAGCTGCTAAAGAAAGAGTTATGGAATTACAAGGTGGCCTAGTTTACAACAGCCTCCTCGAACAAGTGGGGGTAACGCTGGCGCATATTATCTTCTCGTTCCCAAGTTGATTCGCCTGGTGAATGATGTTTCCATGCTACACGAACCAGTCTGATTGTCTGGCCCCGTAATGTCTTCTCACTGACGTCGAGGATGCCAACGGGTTGTTCCTCATATCTCAAGCTCGGGCCTACTGCGATCTCTGAATGATCGACTACGTGACTTGGGTCGGTCACGTACCTTCGCAACTGGGAGACGTGGAATACGTCATGCACTCCCTCTAAGGATGGAGGTAATGCAAGCCGATAAGCCACCTCACCAACGCACTCTAGAATGTCAAATGGCCCAATATACCTTGGGCTCAGCTTGCCTCTGCTCCCGAATATGATAGTACCACGAGTGGGCGAAATCCTCAAGAACACATGATCTCCTTCCTTAAACTCTAGGGGGCGTCTGTGTGTATCTGTCCAATATTTCTGTCTGTCCTGAGCTGCTCGTAGATGATTCTGTATCTGCTTTACCTTCTCCACTGTCTGCGTTACCAATTCTGGACCCAGTATCTGACGTTCACCAACGTCACTCCAACACACAGGTGATCTGCACTTCCTTCCGTATAAAGCTTCAAATGGTGCCATCTGGATGCTGGCCTGATAACTGTTATTGTAGGAGAACTCTACTAAGTGCAAATGATCTTCCCAAGATCCTCCGAAATCTAGCATACATGATCTCAACATGTCCTCTAAGATCTGAATGGTGCGCTCCGATTGTCCATCTGTCTGCGGGTGGTATGCCGTGCTGAATTTGAGTCTGGTGCCTAGACTCTCTTGCATGCTTCTCCAGAAATGAGATGTAAATCTCGAATCTTGATCCGATACAATACTAACAGGTACTCCATGTAATTTGACGATTTGTCGCATGTACATGTCAGCTAGTACCTCTGTGGACTGTCCAACTCTAAATGGCAAGAAGTGTGCCGATTTAGTGAGTCGATCCACGATAACCCAAACTGCATCTCTTCCGCTGGGGCTCTTCGGAAATCCTGTGACAAAATCCATCGTGATATGCTCCCACTTCCATTCCGGTATCGGAAGCGGTTGTAACATACCTGCAGTTCTCTGATGCTCCGCCTTCACTTGTTGACATACTAAACATTTGGCCACAAATCTCGCGATCTCTCTCTTCATTCCATGCCACCAGTAATACTGTCTCAAGTCCCGATACATCTTGGTTCCTCCTGGGTGAACAGAGTACATAGAGCTATGTGCTTCAGTCATTAACTCCTGTCTCAATTCTCCATTTGGAACATACAAGCGGTGTCCAAATCTCAATGTCCCGTCTTCATGGATGCGTAGTCCTGTCTGAATGCCGGCTTCTGTCCTTTCTTTGAGTCTTCGGAATCTAGCATCGGTGGGCAATGCTTCTTTAATCTTCTCCACGAGTGATGACTGAATCTCAAGGTTAGCCATCAATCCATTCTGTCCTGGTAAAACAACCTCTATCTGTAGCTCCTGTAAATCCTTCAACAACTCGGGCTGCATCGTCAAGAAATAAGCCATAGGCTTCCTGCTGAGTGCATCTGCAACAACATTCGCCTTTCCCGGATGATACTGCAGATCGATGTCAAAATCTACCATCAGTTCCAGCCAACGTCTCTGTCTCATGTTAAGCTCCTTCTGAGTATACACATACTTCAGGCTCTTGTGGTCAGTAAAGATTTCTACCCTCTCTCCATAAAGGTAGTGCCTCCATATCTTCAATGCAAATATCACTGCTGCTAGCTCCAGATCATGCGTGGGGTAGTTCTTCTCGTGGTCCTTCAACTGTCTCGACGCCTAAGCAATGACTTTGCCATGTTGCATCAAAACACATCCTAGTCCACTGCCGGATGCATCACTGTAAACAACAAAACCTCCTGACCCTGAAGGAAGAGTCAAGACAGGTGCTGTTGTTAATCTTCTCTTTAGTTCTTCAAAAGCCTTCTGGCAGTCTTCTGTCCATATAAACTCCTGATCCTTTCGTGTTAGCTTTGTCATTGGTTCTGCAATCCTTGAGAGATTTTCTACGAACCTTCGGTAATATCCCGCAAGTCCGAGAAAACTTCTTACCTCTGCAACTGATGTAGGTGTAGGCCAAGTCTCTATCGCCGCAACTTTCTCTGGATCCACTGAAAGTCCTTCTCCTGATATGATATGTCCCAAGAAAGGCACTTTGTCCATACAGAACTCACACTTACTGAGCTTGGCATATAACTTCTCTTGCCTCAAGGTCTCTAACACGATTCTGAGATGCTCCTCGTGCTCTTCAGGGCTCTTGGAATATATGAGAATGTCATCAATGAATACCACTACGAATTTATCCAAGAATTGATGAAAGACTCTGTTCATCAAACTCATAAACACTGCTGGCGCATTGGTTAAACCAAACGGCATCACCAAGAACTCATAATGCCCATACTTCGTCCTGAAAGCTGTCTTCGGGATGTCTTCCTTCCTTACCTTGATCTGATGATAGCCGGATCTAAGGTCAATCTTCGAGAATACCCTTGCACCACTCAATTGATCGAATAGATCATCAATGCGTGGTAAGGGATACCTGTTCTTGATGGTCACGGCATTCAGTGCCCTGTAATCAATGCACAATCGTACTGTTCCATCCTTCTTCGGCACAAATAAGATGGGTGCTCCCCAAGGTAAAACACTGGGGCGAATGAAACCCTTCTCCAAAAGATCATCTACCTGTTCCTTCAACTCCACTAACTCCTTAGGTGCTAGCCGATAAACCGATGAAGTGATTGGCTCTGCTCCTGGAGTTAAGTCTATTGTGAATTCTATTTCCCGATCAGGCGGTAAACCTGGAAGATCATCAGGAAATACATCCACAAATTCTGATATGACTCTTGGGTAACCTGTCTCCTCTTCTACAGATAATACCCTAAGAGTAGGCTGAACTCCTTGCTCTACTGCTCCGCGGAGAAACTCGAATTCTGGATGTCCTGGCGGTCTAAATATAACCCGCCCAAGTCGGCAATCAAGAGTCGCATGGTACTGACTTGACCAGTCCATACCAAGTACGACATCATAATCCGGCATGGAAAATATCAGAAATTGAGCTCGCATTTCTCGGCCACAAACTACTACAGAACATGATCTACAGACATCACTAACCGGAATAATACCGTCTCCCGTAAGAATCCTCTTCATCTTCGGAAGGGGTGCGGTAGCTACTCTATGGGTGGCTACAAAGCTAGCTGCTATAAATGAATGCGATGCTCCAGAATCAAATAATGCTTCAGCTGGTAATGAAGCTACTAAAATAGTACCTGCGATGACCTCGCCTGCTGTAGCCTCCTCCTCAACAGCTAATGGGAAAGCCTGTCCTCGTCCCTGAGCTGGACCTCTCTGCTGCTGCTGCTGCTGAAATAGAGCTGCCTGTGGTGCCAGTGGTGGTCTCTGCTGATTCCCTCCTGGGGCTGGTGGTCTGACCCCACCAACTCCTGTTTGCTGGCCTCCTGCTGCTGGATAAGCTGGTCGTGGTGCAGGTAATGCTAGTCTTGGTGCTCCGTCCCGGCGTTCAGTACAGTCCCTGGAAAAGTGCTGGTTGGATCCGCAGCTCAAACATAGTCCCAATTTACGCCGGCATTCCTTCTTAACGTGTCCTACCTTGCCGCAGTGGTGACAAGTAGGAAGAGGTCTGTCTCTCTGTGCCGCTCTATCTGGCATACCCCTTTGGGCTCGCTTTGCTGAATCCCCATGTGCTGGCCTGGATTGTGCTGATGTGATAGGCCTCTTCAAATTAGATTCCCTCCTGGTGATGCGCTCCAAGCGTCGGGCTGCTGCAAGGACATCGGTATAAGAGGTAGGTGCTACCGTTCCAATCACTTTCTGAAGCTCGAACTTCAAGCCATCAAAGAACTTCTCTGCTTTTTCTTCCTCCGTTGAAATCAGTGTTGGGGCAAAGCGGCTCAGGCGAATAAATTCCGTATTGTATTCCTCTACTGACATGCTGCCTTGGATAAGGCGGTTGAACCTGTCTCTGAGCTCTGACCGTGCAATGGCTGGAATGTACATCTCTTGGAAGAGTCTGGAGAACTCTTCCCATGTGACTCGGTCCTGTCCAAGCCTCCTTTCTTCTGCTAACCACCAGTGATGCGCATTATCAGTCAACTGCATTCTGACTGCAGTCATCCACTTCTCTCTTGAAAGTTCAGCGGCTTCCAACTGATGCTGAATATTGGTGAGCCACTCATGAACTTCCGTTGGCCCTTCTTTACCGGAAAATATGCGAGGCTTGAGATGACGGAAATCGGTGATAGATCCCGTCGATGTTCTCCTCGCTGCCGGATTTGCCTACTCCATTGCGGATACCAGGCTGGTCCTCAGATACTCGGCCTCCTGCCGATGAGCCTCTTGCTGAACTTGCTGCTGTGCTTGCATCATAGCATACATCATCTGGAACATTTGCTGTCCGTCCATGGCTTGTCCTGACGGGAATACTGGCATCTGGGGAGTGAACTGTGGTGGTGGTGGAATATCATCTCTCCGGAACCTTGGATTAGGCTGCCCGGTTTGATCACTCTGCGATGCTTGTCCACCATCCCCTGGTGTCACCTCGTCTCCATAAGTAACCACAGCGTCGTGTGGCGTCTCCAAAGGGATATCATCTCTGTTCCCGGAATCCATTGCTCTGAAATCAAAAGATAAACTATGAGAACGCTCAGAGGAATCAATACAGGATGCAGTTCAAGTAACAAATTTCGAGTTCGATATAGAGTTCAACAAATGGTTAAATAATGGATGAGTTCCTATAGTTTATACTATCCTTAGGGCAGGCTGGTCCGGTCCCTAAGTTGAAACCGAACTATTTAGTCGTAGACCTGCATGGGCCACCACAAAAACTATGTCACGCCCCAGTCCCAAAATACCGTGGGACCAGACACGTGGCAATGGCCAGCAGTACGCACCGATGGACCAACTCAATAATATAGATCCATCAGGGCATACTTAAGCTGTAAAACAAGTCTACGACAATCATGGTACAACTAATCTCATCCACACAAGATATATGATATGATCCACAGAATAATAAAGAATGTAAATCATCTCCAAGTCTCACAAAGTACTTCGGGGAACAACCCGATAAATAGCTAGTACAATGGTTCAACAGACCAGAAAGTAAAAGACTGAAATAAATAATAAAAGCTGAACATAAACATGGATGCTCAAGAGAAGTCTTCAGCTAAGACCTCGTCCTCAGATGGTGGTACAGCTCCTGGATCAGCTCCTGCTCCAGTCCCGTAGACCTCGGGATAAACCACGTCTGTAAAATCTGGGGACAAAAATCCGGATCCAGGTCCTCAGGGGACATAGCAAGGTACAAAAAGATCATGCCAATAAACACAGATAAGCAGTGCAGCAAATATATGACTAAATGAAACAAAAGGGTAAATATGTAACCATCTAAGTGTAAATGCAAATGAGAGCATCACTAGTCTCAGGCTGAGCCACTACAAGCTCTGTGTCGGGGAGCCGGTAGCGGTAATAACCGGTAGTGGGTCAAGCTCTGCTACGCGAGCCTACGACCTCTCAATAATAGAAGATATACATAAATACAGCCTGTAGCCTGTGTGTCTCTTCCCACCCAATGTAACCACGCATATCATGACCACAACGTCTCATGCCCATGTCAAGCGCGATCATAGCTAATGCAACCAGTCATAAAGTATCTAATAGTATAATGTCCATGTCCTGTATCCTATACAGAATCACCACGAATATCTTGGAAAAATCCTGTCTCATGAATAGTGTCAAGTGTCCTGGGTCATATGGTACTTGATAAGACAAGTATGAGAATATAAAGTGTCACGAATGTCCATCTCTAGATGACCGTACCCAACACTGCGTACAGTGTCGGCACCCGACTGATAATCGGACGCTAAGTACGTCACACGGTCCTAGGTTGAGCATGCACAGCAATATATATATAGCAAGGAAAATAAATAACTAAGCTGCATAGAGTGGCAAGGTACACTTGCCTGATGTCCGAATATCAACAACTGTCCTGGTATCTGTGGATCCGGTGGAAACTACTCCAAAAGCTGTAATAAATATCACCAACAGTCTCAGAAGATGCCAAATAGCTGGAAATGCCTGTCCTTACGTCCAATTTGGACACAGGGGCAAAAAGGTCATTTCCGGGCCAAAGCGGGTTCCACCGGTGGACCCACTTTGCACCGAAAAGCGTGTCAGGGTCAAAGGTCTCCAAATTCCGCAAACTCAGTGTCTACAAGTCAGGAACGATGATACAAACCCAACGGAACTTCCAGAATTGGATTCCGATGAGCCGATCACAAAATCACCCGTCAAGTGGAGCCTGTGGGGCCCACGATACGTGATTTTGTCAACGTCCTCAGAATCGAACCAAACTTGGCTCACAGGACCAGCGTATTACTACGGATCCGATGGCGCAAGTTTCGTCTCGATCCGACGTGTGTACACGAAGTTACAGCGTGTTTCAGAAAGGACGGATACGGAGTGTCGTCGGCGGATACGCGTTAATTCCGGGGTGCCCGCACCTCCGAATCGACTTCTGCGAAATCCTACACGACCGTATCAACGTCGCGCACAGTTTGGTAAAGACCGCGTGCGACCAAGTCGTCCCGATTGGCGGGGCGGACTCAGTTCCGAGGTGAAACAGGGCGTTGCTTCTTCCTATTTTGGATCGCGGTGTACGATCACTACAGGACGCGATGCACCGAGCGAGTTGCACGGGCACCGAGAGGGTTATACAGTCTACGCATAGCAATCGACGGAATTAAAAACGGAGTTACGATGAGGGAGAAAACGGTACCTAAACGGGGCTCCGTGAATTCTGTTTTTCTCGTGACCGAGAGTCCAATTTGTGTCCTGGTCGTGTCCTCGCGTGTCGGGTTGCTGTGTCCAGACCTAGGGTCTGACTCGGGACAGCGGGGTTCGTCGGACTCGGCTCGGGGAGGGCAGCGGAGCGGCGAGGTCGGCGGCGTTCGGGGACAGTCGCGGATACTGCTGTAGAGTCGGTCGCGGAGGGAAATCAGTCGACAGCGGGGTCGACTCCGGTCCTCAGCGGCTCGGCGGCGCTCGGGGACGGCCGCGGGTAGGTCGTCGAGGCGTCTAGGGTCGGCTCGGTGCTACGCCGACGGGGTTGGGGCTGTCTCCAGGCGGGATCTCGAGCAGGGAGGAGGGTGCGGTGGAGCCGTGGGATGGTTGACGGCCGAGGGCGGAGGGTCTGACTCGGGGATGGGGGAGTCGGACTCTGCTCGCGGCGGATGGTCGATGCCTGAGAGCGGCGGAGGAGGGAGAGGGTCGATCGGGGAAGATGACGGCAGATGATTTCCAAGGCTGGGCACGAAAACCCAGAAGGTTTTATAGGTGGTCTACAGGAACTCCGGCGGGCTAGGGTTTCCACGCGGGTTTCGGGTTTGTTCGGTTCGGGTTGGTTCCCAATCCAAGTAGCTTTTCGTCCTCGAATCGTTGCTCCGGTGTCCAATAAATTCACCGAAAAATGCCATGCGTCCGGTTTTCCATTTTACCCAATAAATTTCTATTTCCAGAATATTTTAACTCCATTTAGTCACACTTAAAATTATTTAACCCAAATCACCTTAGCTATAAATTCCAGAAGAACACCAAAATACGGGAAATTATATAAATCTTATTTCTGAAATTTAGGGTGTTTACAGGTTCTTCCTACACTGTGCTCAATAGAATCCCACCAGTGATGGGCATTACCTTTTAGTTGGGCCCTTACTACGGTCATCCAAAGGTCTGTATGCAGTTATGAAGCCTCTAGTAACATCTTCGTGTTGGCAACCCAATCGGAGATCTATTCTACAGTCTCATTTCCTGAGAAAGTATCTGGTCCCATCAGTCGGAACCATCTAACAGTGCCACCTGTCTAGGTGTG